>CM076710.1:15401363-16018636 GCA_038501285.1 Penstemon eatonii | reverse complement strand
AGTTCAATTTCTATGTTTATCTTCTTGATATTTGTTATTGCATCTTCTTTACATGGTTTCAGGGTGCCCGAGATGGAGTTTGTTAACTCATACCGGTCAAATCCTCGTTTAAGAACAAAAGTAAACAACTTCCATAAACAAGCGTTGTCGAACAATAACCCGAAAGATGAATATGTACCCATCAGAGCGGAGTGGACGACAGTCGATCGGATTATTGCGTTCAGGTTTTACCTAGCTATTTAATGCATTGAATGTTTACCAGTTTAAATATGGACACAATCATAGTAGTTAAAAGCGCAAAAAGCGCGCTTTTCTCTATAGCTGCGGCCTTCGCGCGTGGCGCTATAGCCCAATAGCGCGGGCTAAGGCCCAAGGCGCGCCACGTGGAGCTGAGCGGGAAACCTTAAGTACAAAAAAAAAATTATAACACCAATTTTTAACCCTAATTTTTTTACCCAAAGTAAAATTTCAAAAAAAAAGAAAACTCTCGCCTCTTACTCCACAATCAAAGTTGCGCCTCTCTAAAAAAGCCTTCACCTTCTCCCTCTGCCGCGCGCCTCCTCCACAATCACTGCTTTAGTATCATACTTTTGGGTTAACTAATTGTTATAAACTTCTAGTACTTTAGGTTTATTAGCTTGTTTTTGGGTATTTAGGATTTAATTTGGTATTAACGAACTAAGATGATTTGGTTTTATTGTCTTTATATGTCTTATTCGAGATTTATGATTATTATTTTGAAAAATATATACATGTGCTTTATTTTCAAAAAGCTCGCGCTTTAGCGCTACGCTATGCGCTATAGCCCCAGGAGCCTTTGCGCGTCGCTGCGCTATTCGCCTCTGACTACTATGGGCTGATTCAAATATACTTAGAGTTTCAAAACTTGTATGCAGCGGATATGTCAAGTATGTTTTTCAAACAAGTTTATCTTTCAAAGATTTACCCCAGTTTAGTAAATTCCTCAATTTAAAAGCTTTGTCTTTTAAACGTTTGTTTACTTCTGAAAATATGCAAGTTAAAACAAGTAATCAAACACAAGAAATTTTTATAGTGGTTATATGGATAAAAATCCTTTAGTCCACTCTTCCAAGTCACACAGATCTTGGGTTATACTAGAAAACACAAAGTTAACAGTATACAATGCTTGTGCCAAACAACAAATGAAATGGCCACAAGTGCGCAGTAAGAAATCACACAGAAATCCTACTCTCCGAAGCTAGATCACTCACATAGATGGATCTACACTCCTCACGCTATTTTCAGTATAGGAGCTCACAAAGAAAACCTACACTAAGAAGCTATATCACTTCACACAGATGGATATACATTCCTTTCTTTTCTCAGTTGAAAGTCACTCAGACAGACAACGCAAGTTCTCTGTTCTTCAACAAGAAGCTTCGTCAACAGATGACTAGGCTTGTGATCAGACGACTCAACTGATGGATCTCGCTCTTAAGATGTGATCTTGAATTGTGCAAGTCTCATTTAGATTTTCAGTTAGTCTTCTATTTATACTCTCGAATTTGAATTTCTGCCCGTTGAAGATGAGACAGAAATTTGCAGTCCTCGAGTTCTGGTCCCCATTTTCTGGAACGGCTCCCTGCAACTGCTACAGTACAGTCTGATGTACTTTCTGTCAGTCGCATTTAATGCACTCAGCTGGTTACCGTTGGACAGCTTGCTGACCGTCTTCACTTGGTTGATGGGAGTACTAAGCTGATGGCTACTCGGCTGAAACATATCTATCTTGACTCGGCTGATGGATAACCAATCTGATCTTCACTGATCTGATATCCCACTCGGCTGATTCGGTCACATAGCTTCCAGACCTTGAGATAGGTTTCACTAAGCTGTTCTTAGTTGATGACTTATCCTTTTGATCTTAAAAACCATTATGGCCTTTTTGTCATCTTCAACTTTAATTTATACCAATAATTTCCCCCTTTTTGATGATGACAAAACCTTCAACTAAGAACGTCTTCTAAGTCTTCAGATTTGGTCTTCATACTTTGAGATGGAAATTTATTGATCTGATACAACTTTCAAAAAAATACCAATAGTTGGTTCTTTTCCCTTTTCTGATCTTCTGTTTAAAGGGTTCTTAGTTGCATCCTTTATATTCCCCCTTTTTGTCATCAACAATAATACTTGAGTTGCATCTCTTCTTCCCCTTTTTCTCTTTATAGGATTGCAAACTTAGTATGCTGAAGACAATTAGGTGAGTACTAGGCTGATTTAGGTAGTCTTCATTGTTGTTTATCACTCCAGCTAGAAAATTCCCTTAACTTCAAGAATTGATACCACTTGATGCTGTTTGTGGTTTGATTCCACTTGTAGTCTGATGCTACTTGTAGTCTGATACTATAAGTATGAATGTAAATCAGATTAGTCAGCTGATATCACTTGATCTAGTACATTCTTGAATAACACTTGGTTGTTGAGTTCCAGTCGGCTGATAAGAAGCAGTCTTCTGATAGCTTCATTTTGACTTATTGACAATTCATCTTTATTTAGGAGTACCGCTAGTCGTACACGTTCCCCCTAAGTTCAAGAATCCATGGTCTGGTAGTCTGATGTGAGTTTCTCTTCAAGAAACTCGGCCTTTGAATTCTAGTAAGCTGTTTTGGGTTAGTCTTCTGATAAGTTCCCCCTCAACTTATGAATCCAAAATCAACAAACCATTTTTCTTTGTCACATGGTTGACTTGTTGGTTTCTGATGGTATTTATACCACTTGTAATCCTTTGATAGGCTTCAGCTTTCCAACAATCTTACTTCCTTGAAATTTCAAAATGTAGCGTCTACCACTTGTTGATTTATACCACTTGTTGGTTTATACCAATTGTCTGACATCACTTGTCTGATATCACTCACTTGACTGATATCACTTGATGGTTTGGAGCAATCTGATATAAGCAGCTTGACAGTACCATTTCCTGGTGCACACTTGATGGTAAGATCACTTGTTGAATTTGTTGAAATTTGCAAGGGCAGTCAACTCATCTTTGTCATCTCACATGCACTTCACCTGTAAAACAGATGACTATTTTGGTACCCCTTATTTGTTGGGTCCAGCAGGGTTAGTAACACCTTTAACATGTGATGATCTAGTGACTTATGTTTTATCATGATGATACCATTTGTCATTATGATACCACTTTCTGGTCATGATTAAAACAATCCTCATAAGCAAGGTAAGATGCATGAAATGTGTGATAAACATGCATGTTGAAATGAGGATGGCAAGCAACACAGTGAACATGAACAACATGATAATATGAATAAGCATAGTGCATGCCATAATGAGGATGGCAATCAGCACACACAATATTTAAATTTGTAATATAGCGTTTATTCAACCATTCAAATAGTGCATTTAATTAATAGTAGAAGTTACCTCAGGTTCAGAATCATCAGATTCTATGACAGTTAAGCATATAGTTTCAGGTACTTCTTCAAATTCTTTATCAGACGACTGGTTGTCTGAATAAGATATGCCGGAGTTTATTAGCTTTGCTGCATCAGCTAACTTTGATTTGTTCTTACTAAGAATACGCACCTTTTTGGCACGCTTTTCCTTTCCAGCAAACTTCTCGGATGATGAGTGAGAATGATCTCTGATCAAGAGTCCATACTCCTCTTCATTGTAGCCTCTAAGTTTTGCTTTGGAGGAAACCCTGTTTTCCTGAAAATGATCCCTTGTTCGCAGGCTGCCGTAGGCCGCGGCTTGCGGTGCGCCGCCGCGGGTTGGATCCAGTAAGTTTTTTTTTGTTACTCTTTGATTTAATTAAAATCAGTTCCAGTTAAATCCTAATCCAAAATTAAAATTAATGATGGGATAGTTCCCTGCAAGCCAATACATTTAGCTTGTACTGGAACTATCATTATCTTTCTTTAGTATAAATGACTTAGTACGCATGTTTATTTATATGTGTTTCTCAAGGATTATAATAGTATACGATTTAGTACATTGACTTGAGGTGCTAGGGCGAATTCGGTACATGAAAGTGCGTACTTAGATCTAGGTATAGGTCAGTTAGCTTGATCATAACATGCCTAGGTTGGGTGCGTACAGACATGTACGAAAAGCCTGAACATAATATGTTTTCATCATATATGTTTGATTATGTATATGTAAACACGTGATAATTATGTTCTGTAAGTTGATTCTTACTTGTTATGACTGGATATATGATTGGGTAAAACTAATTTTTTAGATCTGTGGCGAATTTATAGTTTTGAAAACTTCAGGACTTTTATGCAATAAAATCGCATACTAGGGTTTTAAGGGCTGAAAATTCAAAATTTTAGAATCTGGAAATTTCAAAATTACTGGACTGTTTTGCAAATCTGGTCGCGCATATTTTTGGGGTCGTTTTGTAATTTCCGAAAGTTTGGGGACTGTTTTGCAATTACTGAAACTTCAGGGGTCTGTTTGAAAAATCAAAAATTTTCCGAATTCAAAATATTATTTTCTGGTCTGTTGCCCGAAACTGTTCTGGGGTGTTTTTGTAACTTTTAAAAGTTTTGGGGTCAAAGTGCAATTTTTTGAAAGTTGAGGGGCAAAATGCAATTTTCAAAAGTTGAAAAACAGAATCTGAATTTGAGCAGAAAATTTATTTTTGTTTACCCGAATATTTATTTTGTCAAAATTAGTAGTGACTAAAAAGTTAGAATCATAGGAAGTTTGCATGTTTCTTGCTCTACGTGAACTGTTTACGTGGTTTTCGATCGAGCCGAGCCTTGACCTTAGGGTAGATGTGATTGGTTTAATTTAATGTTTGGTTTTTATTGGGCCTGCGAGCCTATTATCTTTTTGGGCCACTTTGAGCCTTTGTAATAGAATAGGGCTTTACTGCTTTCCTAGTCTAGGATGGAGGCCCGTTTACAAGCAAGGTGGGACCCCAAGAAGATATGAAGGCCATGTATGCATGTTACATTGTGTAATAGCATAGGCCTGTTTGCTAACCCTTTAGATTGACCAGTAGGGCCAACATCATTGGCTCGATGATGGCCTGCATAGGAGGCTTCCGATCGAAAACATATTGTGGTTGTATGCATGCTAGGCTTGTATGGCTTTTATTTATTTGTCGATTTATATTTAGCTTGTACGAGATGCGCGCTAGAATCTAGATCGTAATAAAAGATAAAGCATTACTGAAACGGTGAGATCTCGAGGAGAGTTAGCATAACTTTCAAACCAGAAATTCCCCTCTCGAATTTAATATTAAGTCTATTGGGTACATTTAAAATGAAGTTTTAAAGATCCAAGCCTTCCTTCAATAGGAACTAGTGTGAGTTGTCTACTTATTGACAGAGGTGATCCAGAGTCTGGCACCCGAGTCAAAGAAAGGGACAATACACGAAACTCCTTGATTCTTGTTTTTAACTAAACTCGACAAGGGTGAGGACTGGTCGGGATGTGAAGATCGACCGATAACTAGTTACGGAGAATTCACGACCGGGCCCATTGCTCATCATGATTGATGGGTTTTACTTAACGATTAGTAGCATTTATGATGTAGCAGTGCTAGATAAATGTGAAAAGCGAGGCAAAATAGCTTGAAGGTTGTGAGGTGCCACAATTGGTAAAAGTATACCTACCTGGAGAATTAATTGTATGGCCACGAGTCGTGGGTGCAATTAATTGTTGCTGGGACGTCAAGACCTACTAGGAAATAGAATTTCCCGAACAATTGAAGGGGTAATTGTTTCAACAAAATAGTGGGAGAACTTTTATGATAGAAAGTCCAACCTTCGTAGATTATAAGTATTATTCATTAACTAGTCCACTGAATGTTTGTCTTCTCTTT
Source organism: Penstemon eatonii (assembly GCA_038501285.1). Classification (NCBI taxonomy): domain Eukaryota; kingdom Viridiplantae; phylum Streptophyta; class Magnoliopsida; order Lamiales; family Plantaginaceae; genus Penstemon; species Penstemon eatonii. Next base: position 16,012,821 of record CM076710.1, on the reverse strand, counting down.
AGGATACTGAGATATCTGTAATTATCCATTTTACTATTTATCCTCGACTAATAAAATGACTGGATCAAAATATCGACTAGGCAAGAAACTTGAGAATCGTCTTAAATTTCAAAAGTGGGAATGATGTTCTTAAACGACGAGCCTATGCCTTGTGCGCTTCTGAGATAAGTCAAAATATAAGAAACGAATCACCCGTAGAGTATGGGAATATTAATGATTGTTTCCTCATATAAAGATGAATCTCAAAAGTGAAACGAATCACGTATAGAGTATGGGAATCTTACTGATCGTTTCCTCAAATAAGCATCAAGATTGAACGAGCTATGGAAGCAACATGAGGAGCATGTCTGAAGCTTCCACCTCAAAAGGCCTGTTTTGAGGACCAGTCTTCTGAAACAAACCTCCACCTCAAAAGGCTTCTTTTGAGGAGTAGTTTTGAATCAAAATGATTCGAGACTTCTAAGGAATTGTTTCAAAACTCGAGAATAAATGAAGGAACTAGTGTCAAGGATCACTGTCTTTGTTTTATCAATCTAGTTGAAAACTGGATCGATTAAACGTAAGCCTGCAAGTGATCTTAAACATTAACTTCCTCCTAAATTCTCCTCCTGCTCATTCAAATGACTCTTGAAATAGACTGATCTTATTTGATAAGTTGATCACATTTCATGAATCAACCAAAGTACTGGTTAAAGGCAAATAGGATAAACCTGTCATGATCGTTTACACTTCATGGACTGCGAAGTCAAAGAAGAGTAAAATGAAGAAGAATTTATTCTCTTCTAAATTCGACCATAAAGGTAGTCAAAAGAACGCAAGTAGCCTAAAAGTCGAATTATCCCACTGCATCTAAGAAAGGCACTGGTATGTTTAATTGATTAGATGATCTAATTAATTAAGCAACGTTTCAATTAAAGGGTTAATTGAAAAGGAAAAAGGAAGCAATTAAAGAAGTTAATTGAAAAGAAGTAAATTAATTGAATTAAACCATTAACTCAATTTTATTGAATTAATGTGTGAAGTTCAAATTAATACAAAGATAATAGTCCATAACTTTGGTACGCTAGACTTGGACACATCTCCAAGAGTAGGATTCAAAAGTTGGTTTCACCTAAGCTTCTTGAAAAATAGAACTTTGATGAACTTCCAACCTGCGAATCATGTCTCAAAGAAGAGATGACCAGATCTCCCGTCATAGGGAATCCAGAGCGAACCAAACAAAATCTGAATTTAATCCATGAATATGGATCACTAAAAGTTACAGTGAGAGGAGATTACTCATACTTCGTACTTTTTGCTAATGACCTTGGTCGTTAGTGGAAAATGAATCTAGTGAGATACAAATCCGAAAAACCTTTGAAAATTTTCAAGGTATTTCAATACGAAGTAGAGAATCAACAAAGACATAGTATTATTCGATCTAATCGAGATAGCAAATACTTGTCAATGATTCCTCAATTATCTCAATGAGAATGGGGTTCTCATACAACAAACTCCTCCTAAGACGCCTCAACTTATTGAAATGTCTAAAGAGATGGATTCTAACATTGTTCGATCCATATTGAGATTTGTTAAAGCTTCCTTATGCATTCTAGGGGTTAGTCCTCCTGACTGCATCGAAGATACTGAGCAAAGTACCTTCAAAAGTTCGTGCCTAAAGAGCTTTACCAAGAAAGGTATGGCAAAATACCTCTATGCTCTTACTTCTGAGTATGGAGATCTCCTGCCGATGATAGAAACGAGAAAGGAGATAAATTGGCTAGTAGATCCAATTTGTATATAATTGTGGGGTATCCAACGAAATCCATTGGATACCTGTTCCACGACAATGAGAAACAATCGTTTCTCCTAGATACCCGTTCCTCTGTTGATGAATTTTTCGTCAAAGGAAATGGAAAAGGTCATGGAACTTGATGAAGCTCAAGATTTGGACCCGTCCCCGCAAACAGTGGGAGTTAATCCAGAATTTACTGAACCTACTAGTACACCTACTCTTCGAAGGTCTGATCGAATTCGTAAGGAGCCAGAGCGATTTGGTTTTATTCACGAAAATGAAAATGTGGAAAGTGATCCAAGGACCTATCAAGAAGCGATGTCAGACATAGATTCGGGCATGTGGCTCGAAGCCATCCAAACCAAAATGGATCTTATCCATTCTAACAAGGTATAAACCTTGATTGATCCACCCGAGGGATTTATCCCTATAAGTTGGTTATAAGTTGTAAGTGGATCTTCAAACTTGGAATGAATGGAGAGGTGTTGCCTCTAAGAATTGACTAGTGGTAAAAAGGCTATTCACAATGTTCTGGAACAGACTTTGATGAAACTTTTTCTCCATTAGCAATGTCTGAATCCATTTAGATTCACATTTGTTCTGATGAGATAGTCAAGACATTTGACTTTATCAAAACGAGTATGAACCATGAGTGTACAAGAAGATTAGTGGGAGCGCGATGAAGCTCGTATTTTATATGTCGATAATGTTCTGGTTATCTGGGATTATATCGGAATGTTAGCACAGACGAAAGCATGATTGTCCATGCAATTCTCCATGAAAGATTTAGGAGAAGCATCTTGCGTATTGGGATACGTATCTATAGAAGTAGATCAGAAAATATGCTGACACTCTCTAAATCTAAGTACATAGAATCAATACTGAAAATATTCAGTATGAAGAATCCAAGAAAGGATTGCTTCCAGTGAGACACTATATCCCTTGTTCCAAAATCGATGTGCCCTACATCAAATGAGAATAAAGGAGAATGTCTCAAATACCTTATGTTTCAAACAAAAGGTTGCATGTGGCATGCTTTACTATGTACTAGACCAGACGTAGAACTTGCTCAAGTATCGCGAGCAGTTGCTAGTCAAAGTCCAGTGAAGAAGTACTGGACCACCGTAAAATATATCCTTAAAGCTCTTGACAAAGACTAATGATTTGATCTTGGTCTACGGTGGTAGTGGAGAATTAAAGTTCGAAGGATTTACTGATTCGAATTTTCAGTCTGATGTGGATAAATTAGATACATCCATTTTTGGATACATATCCTACCTCAATGTGGTAACGGTAAATTTGAAAGGGTTCCAAGCAAATCATCGTAACCATTTAAACCACTGAAGCAAGATATACTGCAGCATTAAATGTAACATTAAATGCGGCTTAAGAAAGTGTTTGGATATAAAACTTCATCCTTCGGTTGGATGTAGTGCCTAGCATTGCGAAGATCATGATTATCTTCTATGATAACATTGGAGCTATTGCTAAAGCAAAGCATTCGAGATCTCACCAGAAATCTAAACACAATTGAAAGAAAAGTACCATTTGATTAGAAAAATCATTGGTAGAGTTAACGCGCGTAATGGATCGCGTCGACTCAGAAGACAACTTAGCGGATCCACTAAAAGGAGACTATATCATGAAATGAGTTCGAAGAACATCATTAAAAATATGGGTCCTAGAAACGTTTGTGATTGGCTTTAGGGCAAGTGGGAGATTGATGGGATAGTGCCCTGCAAGCCAATACATTTAGCTTGTACTGGAACTATCATTATCCTTCTTTAGTATAAATGACTTAGTACGCATGTTTATTTATATGTGTATAAGGATAAACAATGGCCAACTTCATCTCTCGCGAATACATTTAAACGATTGGATGAAATCCTTAGATTACATTTGACTATGGGACGATTCACTTCAGTACTGAGTGCAATCATGAAACAGTCTCTAAGGTCGTAATCTTAAAACTGTTCCAAGTCATAGATTCCGAACGAGAAGGGGTATCGTAGGAATCGTCAAGACTTGTTCAAGTATGCATGATTCACATGGAATGAATTTGTAGCGTTTCATGAGCAAGGCATTTGAGGCCAGTGCATATGAGTAGGTGGTTCAATGGAGGATTGAACGCATCGAACGACCCGAACAGAGAAACCCCTTGTGGAAGTGCATAACGCATATCGGTGATGGGATGTTTCTCAAGGATTATAATAGTGTACGATTTAGTCCTTTGACTTGAGGTGCTAGGGCGAATTCGGTACATGAAAGTGCGTACTTAGATCTAGGTATAGGTTACTTAGCTTGATCATAACATGCCTAGGTTGGGTGCGTACAGACATGTACGCGAGTGGTTAGTACCAATAAGGAATCTATTGACTCATCGTAATGGATGAGAGAATTTCCTATACGATTCTTAGATAATATATCCAAGGAATCTACGGCCGTAGTCAGTGACGGATTTGGAAAGGGATTTCCAAATTTAGCAGTCACACTAGAATATTATCCCGAATTAGAAAGTATAGTTATCAAGACAAATTTAGAGGTGCCGATCAATTCACACACCCTAAGTCTTGATCGGGAATATTAGTCGATAGAAGGACCGTATGTACATGGCAGTTATAAGAGAGACAAGGTTCACAAATATCAATTCACCTGAAGTTGGGCTTCATGGGCTTGTGGCTAGACATCGACCATGAAGTGTAGGTACTCCTGAACTAATAGAGGATTTGATTCTAGGAGTGGTCAATTAAAGGTTGTTTAATTGACCGGAGCAATTTATTGTTCATAAATTAAATCACGAGGAATTCGTGGGCCTGCTGCCAATTGATGGTGAACCCAGAGGGTCACACACAATACAATTGGACGGTGACTGTTATAAAAGGACATAAAATGAATTAATTGATTTAAAGGTAATTAAATTAATTAAATGAATTAAAGAATTAATTCAAGTGGGAGATTAATTAATTAGTTGACTTAATTAATTAAATACTTAATTAAGTTGCTAATCAATTATATAAAAGAAATATTGATTTATTAAAATGGATTGGGCATTTAATTAAAGTAGTTAACTAAATAAAGGCTTGCAAGACATGGGCCTTTAATTAAAAGCCCATAAGGAGTCTTGCAAACCTAGGTCAAGTAGAGGCTTATAAATAGAGTTCTACCAGAGCTCAAAAAAGGAACAACACCCAAGCACAAAAACCATAGCCTCTCTTGCACCTAGCCGCCGCCCCAAACCCTAGCGCCGCCGCATCCTTGTAGCCATGAGCTGCTATACCGCCGCCGCACATCCTCCCTCGTTCCACCGTGGTAGATCTTGACCTATCAAGTAGATCTACACAATCCTGCAATAACAAATCTTCTAGATCCAGTTCTGAGCCTAAGACTAGGAGGTGTAGCCAGAATCCAGTTGGTGTGGACTAAACTCTGGAGGTGAGACATTTGGATCACTCCTGTGAACCAGAATCAGAATCAGAGTCGGAGGTTGCCACCACCTTGCCTGTGGTGAGGTAAAAATCGAAAACCCCCTTGTTTTAATACATTGTGTGTTTTGTTTCATGCTTTCATATACATAATATGGAGAACTAATATATGGGACCTTGGGTGCTTCGAAAAATTTTAAAATTCCGCAGTGTAAGTTGTTCTGACAATCGAGGCAAACCCAACAATTAACACGATAAAAATTTCGAATCTAATTTTTTTTTCTTAACTCCAAGTTAAACAATAAAGTCCTAAAACATGCAAAGTTAAAGAACTAGCCACATAAATCAAACATATGATTTAATTCACAGAATTTGCAAATTCATATATATACAAAGCCTTGAGTTGGCTCTCATACCACTGTTGGGATTTGGTAAGATAACAGCCCTAGGCACAACGGAATTTAAAATTTTTAGGACCTCTTACGGAATCTTGCAAGAATACTACTCTAGGTGTACATATATGAATATTAAAATAATGACAGTATAAACAGTTTACACGTTATACATGTCTCCTTGCAAATCCTTAGTCAGCAAAACGAAGTCGGATTCCTCCTCCAGCAAAGTCGATTCAAGCCCTACTACAGCGCCCCACGTATTGCGCCTCTATGGGTTGATACACCACAATTACACGAAAATAATATATCTTGATCGGCTAGAACACAAGATATATTAAGATCTAGGATTAGGAAGCGGAATTGGAACAAGAACGAAAAAGTCGAACTCCTCCAAATGGGAGAGAGAGTTCGGCCGATTTCTAGAGTGGGAGAGATGGAGAATGTTTTTGCTTGACTTGGAATTTTTGCTCTCAAAGTTGTGTGTGAGATATGAGACCTAGTCTTTTATTTATAGTTATCTCATTAACCTAATCCTCCTAGGATTAGGACTCCAAGTCTCCTACATGGACCATGGCCCTCTTTGATTAGAAGACTTAGTCTTCTAATTAATTCATGGCCCACTTAATTAATTTAATTAGGCTTTATTTAATTTCCCAATTAAATATCCTAAGTAATTAATTATTCTCCCAATTAAATTAAATTAGACTCCAAGTCTATTTAATTAAATCTTTCTTCAATTAATTAAATCTAACTTAATTAATTAACTCACAAATTAAATTCTAATTTAATTTATAATCTTGATCCAATTCCAATCGGATCCTATTTTGTTCCAATTGGGTCGACCCGGTCGATTTATCTGACCCAATCGACCCAGTCGATTTGGTCGACCCTGTTGCTTCATTTTACTTCGCTTTCGCTTCATGTGTATTGTGTATGCCCCCATATGTTCACCACATAATTGGCCGTGGGTTATAATTAAATATTAATTTAATTATTCAAGTATTAAATACTTTCGAAATCAGTCGAACACTCTGTCGACTGACTATTCCAAAATTAGCACCCCTGCCCATTTAGGAATTCTCCCACACTCCACGGTCGATGTCCAGCCACAAGCTCATAGAGCCCAATCATTGGTGAATTAATTCAGTGAACCTTTTAACTCATTTACAATTTCCATATACGACATAATCTCTCCATCGATCAATCTCCCAGTCGAGACTTAAGGGTATGGTCTTTCATCGGTCTCCCTTTTGTTTTGTCTTGACCTTATGTATTCCGGTCTCGAAATAAATTCTCTTTGACTTAATCTTTATGAGCTACTTACATAAAGTCGTCAGATACCTTGGCCAAGGATTTTACCAGAATTAATTTCTCACAGAAATCCATAGGAGAATTTCCTAACCTATCAAGTCGGGTCAATGGATCATTTGTTGATGATATGAATCTGCATACGAGTTCCTCCATACCCAACATGAGTTCACATAGACTTTCTGGTGATCTCCAGTCAGTCGAAACTCATATCAAAGCAGGAACGTTCTCGCACCAGATAAACCCTATCACCTCAAGTAGTTAGGGATCGTTCCTCGTATACTATTGCAAATTGGTCACTTTGAGATGGTTGTGGTCATTTAAATCCTTCATAAATGCAATGTAAAATATTCATTATGTACCTGCTGTAAATAGTAGCATTTCAAAGGTTGCATTAAATACATATCTACCCCACTTTATATCAGCATTTATGGGGGAAGTTGGAAGGTTAATTATCCATTCTATATATACTACAAACCTTGTGTTTCAATAGATACTACTTACCTTTTATTGTTAAATCATTCTATTATATCCTAGAACTGATTTTGTTCTTGAGTGGTCCTCTTTTTTCTTTCTGTTTTCAAAAAAATGTCTACCATAAATAAGGATGGCTGGACTTATGATGAAAATTGGAACTTTGTGTGTTTTCTGATGCGTGAGACGAAAGAAAATGATCTTAAGGATGTTGAGAATCTGAAGAAAGCCCTTGGACGAATTGCATCATCCATGGGAACACGTTTTGGTCGTCGGTTCAGTTTCCATTCCATGAAGACGAAGCTGGAACAGATGTGCATTAGGCACCGGTTTTTCAAGAAGTTCTGCAATACCCCCAGAGTTACTTATGAAATAGAGAATTGTGAATCCACCATCACAGATGCATACTGGGAAGCTGTTGATAGGGAGGTAATGTTTATTTTTATCAATTTTTATTCTTATTAATGGTTATTTTTAGCAATATTTTTTGTTAAAGAGTGTCTATTACGTATAACTTGTTATTTATCTTATTGTTTATAGGCGGAGCCTGAACTGTTCAAGTATTTTCGAAGAAATGGTAACACCCTCTGCCTTATGCTTGAATGCATATTTGAAACAGAGGGTGTAACTATGCTGCCAAGGGACTTGACTGGCAGTCCTCAGTGGCCTGTTCATGTTCGGGATGACGATGATGATGACAAGGCATTGGTGGCTATGGCTTTAGGCAGTGAGTTTATTCCCCCTTTCCTCTTTCCAGAAGAGTGTTATGTTGACATTGATGAGATGTTTCCTGAAAACATTGAGGGGGGCAATTGTTCCAGTTAATGAGGTGAAGGATGTGCAAGGCAGGAAGTTGTTTGAAGACGACATTGAAGGTGGTATCACGGGGGAGACATCTGGTGTAAAGGTGGATGACCACAATGAAGGTGGAACTGGTGGGGCAGCACCTGGTGAACTGGTGGATTAGGCTGCTGGAGTTTGGTTGGGTGATAGCTGGTGGTGGCTTTTAATATTTAAGTTTTTTATTTTATGCAGGACAATTATCTTTTTAAGTTCTCTTTTATTAATCTCATTTTAAGGTTGTATTTTGAATGATATTTTGGTAACACCATGTAATGAACCATTCGGACCTACTTATCTTTTTATGAAGTTATTAATGCAGTATGGTTGCATGTTTTAAGTTTAATTGTTAAATTTTTATGAAGTTATTAATAGGCATGATTTAAGTTTCCAGAACATTTTTTCCAAGTTTATCTGTATAACGTAAGATATTGGACACGCATGAGTAGGTGTGCATGAATAAATTGATAAGAAACTGCCACCAGCTACCCAAGCACTTTAATAAATTTTCTGCCACCTTGAGTCCAATCTGATAAAGTACATGTTTTCTATTAGATTTCACAGTGGCTTTACAGTTGTTTTGGTCAAAAAGTATGTATATAGGAGCCTTATATAGGGAAAAAAATGTTTTATATAGGAAGTAAGTGTAGGTAGGAGTCTAAAAATCTGAATCCAATTTGACATATTATTCCTGCAATTTTAAAAAATGAACACACAATGGTCAGGAATATAATCTTGGAAAAAAAATCTTTTGCAATCTACTAATTGCCAACCACCCCCAAAACATGTCAAAATCAAATTATAGGTCCTTGAAAACATCCTATAAATATGTGTCCTTCACATATTCAAGTGCAATGTAAAGAAATGGTAACATTCAACCCTCGGCCCCCATCTGAATTTTTTTACACTGAAATATGGCACAAGGAAATCGATGACTACTTCATCGAATTTTTATCCAATGAGGCTTTCTTCCAAAATGCAATTTTCATCAATAGTTTCAGTGACGTTCTAACAATTGCTTGTAACGAACTTAATATTTACTTTCAATCGTCGTTCACTCTTAAGACTATCACAGCAAAATTCAATCTTATAAAATGAAGACATTCCACATTTTCATATTTGAGGAGCCTTTCGGGGTACTATTTAATCGGTGATACCAATGATGTTGGAAACGAAGGCAGGGAAGTTGTTAGACATTTGTGCATGGTAACATTTTTTATCGAAGTATTTTTATGTCCAGTTTATGTAACATGTAACTTAAAATTTTTATGTTTCGGTTAATATTTCATTTTAGGAACGTCCATTCTTCGAAGCATATGCTATCCATGGAGAGCCTAAATGGGAAGATTTGTGTGAAATTTTTTGTCATTGTGGGATCGAATTTCCGGCGGTCGTGCCGCCATCTCCCATTGATCTTCAATGGTTCGATATAGATGATGGCCCTATTGTTGGTCAAGAAAGTCCATTACCAAACCCCCCTGAAATGTTGCAATTCTCGCCTTGCGAGGATGACGATTTTTGGAATGATCTCGCGAACGAAAATAATACACCTACGGATGATGAAAATGACGGGGGTGAGAAAGGTACTTCCGTTGCTAAGTGTCTTTGGCCAGACGAAAGGACGTCATCGTCTAATGGAAAAAAATGTAATGAATATCTGTATCTTTTTATCATAATTAATGCAGTTTATTTCTAGTAATTGTATTTTAACTGCCTTTTCTGTTTTAACTGTTATAAGTTTCGAATTCATTATGCAATTCCAAATTTCACGTACGTCTCTAGTTATATGGATGCCTTATTTGCAATTTTTGTAATGCAGTATGGTCCGGGGCTTTTTTTGGCAATTTCCGACATTTTTTTATAAAGTGGCCAGGGACGTTTTGTTTGGATTTCGTGTTCAGGGGGCTGTTTTGCAATTTTCAGAAAACCAAAATACATAAATTGCTAATTTTTTTATGTTAAACAAGTTCAGAAAACAGGGGCATAAAATTATGTTAAAAAATCTATTCACACGAATTTTGCATTTCAAGTACTAAATTGAAAAGGCCTTATTGCAATTTGCAGTAACCTACTGGGATGGAAAGTATAACGAGTTCAAGAGTCAATTTAGTGATTTCTATAACACTAAACTGTGAAGCACAGGGATGTAAAAAAAATTCCAACACAGGGATGTAAAGTCCATTCTTCAACAAGTAAATACCAACACATAGATGTAAATACATGAAAATTTAAAATCCATACATATAAACTGATATATATATATATATATATATATATATATATCAGTTAGGCCAATTACAAATGAGAAATTAAGTGTTACTAACCTAACTAATATGTCCGAATATGATTCTCCCATAACACAAAAGTATTTAAATTGTCCAAAATATGTACTAAGTCACCTAAACTCCCATGTCTTGGAATGCAAAGACAGGGACAAAAAACAGTAGCCTATAGGATCATTCCATGCACCACCAAATATTAAACTTAAATTCAAGTTAGATCTTATTAACAAAACAGATTGTCAACAAAAGTACACAAACCCGTATGAAACTTGCATTTGATCTTAAGGCATTTTACCTTGAAGCATCATGTGTGCTTGAATCTCTCGGTTCCGGGGGTTCGAATTTAAGAACAAACTGGTATGCTTCGCGTTATCCATGATCTTGAAGGAAAGAAAGTTGCGATTCTCCTCGCTTAGAGACTCAATACTCTCTAAAGCTGCAATTATCTTTTGTGCTTTATCGCCGTATGAATCCTCCTCCTTTGCAAACTTTGACGTAAGATCAGTCCACGTATCTTTTGCAGCGGTAAGAAACTGTGACATGTCGGGCTTATACACGTCCTCATCAGTGACTTCGGGTGTTTTCTTCTTTCTTTGTTGTTTTTCTTTCTTTATCTTCTCCTTTTTCAGCTTCTTTGTCAACTTAGAAGTCCGAGGGGTGTCAAATCCGGGGTAAATTGGACACGCATTCATTATATCCTAGGCCACATCCGAGGCATCAATAGTCAAATCCACACGGGGACTACTATACTGCAGTTCATCATTCTTCGTTGACGGTTCTTTTCTTTTCCGGTTTGCTTCAATGGTGTCCCTCGTCAAATCCTCAACTATATCCTCAAAGCTCTCCGCGCCATCCCCTGTTGCCCTATCCCTTCCAAATATTTCGACCCAGTCATCAAAATAGTGATATGTCTTGTAACGCATGTTTGCAACATCCGGGTGGGCCTAGTAAGAAAAGAATTTACATATAGAAACAATTTAAATAAACATTATCCTCAACTATGTAAATGGAATTACAAAGGCAGTCCATAAAATACCTTGACGTATAGGTCCCAAACCTCATCGTCCAAGGTGAATTGCCTTCCAGAGTCGTTCCACCCAAAGCCACTTGTCCCTTGCATTCCTAGTAATTGGCCATACGTCTTCTTCCAAACGGTAATCTTAGAGTTGTTATGCTTAGCAAGAATCTTGGAATTAGGAAGTAAAGTGGTTAGTGCAACCTCTAATGCTTGTAAATAACCCGGCCGAAATGCATTATCGGCCTTCCAACCATTAGCAAGCATCTCTTTCAAGCAATTTAACAATTTTTGTTCTTCAAGCTCATTCCAAGATCTCCGGGAAGCTTGTGTCTTTTTTTGAGGTGGCGCCGTATCACCATAGCGTGGAATGGATGTCATCTCAAGATTAAAACAAACCTACATAATAAAGTGCAAACCTCATTATTAACACAAAACCAAACACAAAATTGTCCACGGCTCATCGTCACAATCAAATTGTTTTCTAAAATTTAAAATCCAATTAAACAAACTTCATAAACATCGTCACGTAAAACTAATAAAATATTACAACAACAAAATAAATAAAATGTTCATAAAGTACACACTAGTACAAATAAAAATTCCAAATAGTTCTCAACATCCATGCATAACATAAAAAAATCAAGTTGAAAGTGTTTTGGTTAAAGCCAAGTGATGATTCCATTCTAATGACGCTCTTGAGTCCATTTTATGAACATACTACGAGCCATATTGTCGAAAATTGTTCCACGCATGCGACGGCTCAATGCTATCAATGTAATCATCAACGGCTGCATCATTGTCATCATCACTTGAATCACTAGAATCACTGGAATCACTGGAATTTTCATATGTATACCACACATCGAAGTCCATTGTTCGCCGCATAAAATTCTGAATCAAGAACAATGCCAATGCCATTATAATCCTGTTATGCGTCTTCAAGGGGTAAAATGCATTGCATCTTAGAATTGCCCCTTTTTTTTTAACTTGTCCAAAGCTCCGCTCTATAACATTACGGGCTTGTGAATGTTTCATATTAAAATACTCTTTCTCATTTTGAGGGGCCTCCATTCCGACGCCCCACTCTTTCAAATGGTACCGCACCCCTCTATATGGTGCAAAAAACCCTTCTCCGTTGGTATAACCATTATCACATAAGTAATACGTACCTAAATTGAATGCAAATTAAGTTATACAAAATTTCAGATTTTTAATTATATATGTAACTTTTTAAATTGTATCTTGCTTCTAATGTCTATATTTTCGAACCTGTAGGCACCCTCAAACCATTATTCCGGTTGATTGCATCCCGTAAGACACGACCATCCGCCGTGGATCCCTCGCGTACGTGAATGCTCCACTAACATCACACGCAGCTAAGACATTCTTCGAAATAACACCTTTGCGTGATCTATATCGTGGTCTGTCTGCCAACAGCACTTGTATTCCAACGTATGTTCCATCCAATGCCCCTATGCAGCCCTATCTATGAAAGTATTAAACCTATGCTTATTCTACGAATAACCAAAATAATTTGAACAATAAAGGCTCACCGGAAAACAATTCCACCTTGCATCATCACAATCATCTGGTACTGGTTCGGGTACGGATTATAAAATCTTATGAAGGCTTAACGTACAACCCAATACGCGGTAAAAGCACTTGCTCACTGTGTCCCCGGAACGTTTATAATCACCACCAACAATTCGAATCTTCTTATGGTGAGAAAGGACACTCAGGAAAATGGCTACTTGTTCTCTAATCGGAACATATTTCGTATCCCTTAACCCCCCTCGTTATGTAGCAAGCAACAAAATTTTTCAAAGGAACTCTTATCAAGCCTTATGTTGTTTTTGCATCTTACATTTTTCTTCATAGTAATTTTACGAACATATTTGGCTTGCTTTCGTTTTCTACGGATAAGACTATACCGAATTGGTGGGTTCAAAGATTGTGCATGAAGTTGTGCAATAATACGAAGGCACATAAAATAAACGCCTATCCAAAAAATTTGATGAAATATTAATAAGAAAAGGTGCTTCCTTCGTGGATCCATTTGCAATTTGGCTGCCAATATATGGAAAAAATATTGAACCTAAAAGATAATATATTTTGAAAAAATCAGGGGACTTTATCACACAATAAGGCAAAGTTTATGCAATTTCAACACTCAAGAACATACCTAAATGCTGTAATCAAATAAACATGAACATTAAACAAGAAAAAACTAAAACTACTTATCATAGAAATACCAATATTCTCTCAATATGCAAACTATACAACAAACACTCAAGACTAAAATCAGTTTCCACTCAAATCCTAAGATGCACATAAAAATTGTACAAGAACACCTTCAGGATTTTAAGATAAAAAAATAAGTTTCCCGCTGAAATCAATATGCAAAGTTTACATAAAAATTACAAAAGATCCTTTTTAGTAATGGGAACGGGCACATTAATCACAATAATTGATACTCCAATGGCTACAAAAGAACAGTACAAATCGTACCCAAATTTTCAGTACGGTGTAGGATTATCAATAATGGCAAACAATGTATACTTTTAAGCATAGAAATCAAAAAATCCGAAGAACAGTAGAAGAAATATAAAAAATTGCAACCCATTCAATTTCTACACAAAATTAGTCACTGCTATGAAGAGATAAAAAAAATTGCAACCCATTCACATTTCCATTTGCACATATGAAGAACCTAACATCACGGAAAAGGATTATAAATTATTGCTATGAACTCACCTACCTTTGAGACGCCCTACTGGAATAATAGAATCGGCCAAGCTCTAACCTACAATTCGAAAAAATACAAACATTAGGCAAGAATAAAATTTGTAGATGTTAAAGAGTGTAAAGAAAAAGAAAATGCGAATAACTTTTGTTGATTTTCACAATTTTTGCATCGGTTCTCACTTGGGAAGAAGAGGGAAATGTCGCGTGAGAGAATGGAAAAAAGAGGGAAATGAAATTTTTCAGACTTTTGTGAAATTTGTCATGGTTATTTCGCAATTTCTTCAAAATTAAAGGGCAAAATCGGGATAGAAAAATTAATCTGGGCCGGGTAATTACAATTGCACGGGGGGGTCTGAAACTATAATGAACTGGATAAAGGGGATGGCCGACATTTCGGACGAATTAAAACAGGCTGCCCGTTCTTTTATTAGCCCATCCGAACAGAATTTTATGCACCCAATAAAAATTATCAGCCTCATTATTCCGGCTATTTGGGCCTAATATAGCCAACCGAACGTTGCCTAAGTATGTGGTGGTGTCTAATTATTTTATTATCTTCCTTTTTGTTGTAAAATATTCGTTATATCTATTTGGTTTAGTGATTTCATGTGAAGAGATTGATGAACAATGGTGATAATAAGTGTAAAGAGAAAAACAAGAATACAGAGAAAACAATACGTATAGAAAATTGGGGGATCTAATTTGGGGAGGGGAGAGATATTATTATATAACCAATTGTTACATGGGGAGTTACAAAACCCACAATATCTGGGATGTGGGATAGTGGGTAGTAATTACAAGATAAGTCCCTAAACTATACAAATATTAGATAGGAATACCCACTAATATATATTATTTACAACACTTTTTCCTTTTTTTACGATTTGTGGTGTCTAGTTTTGATGAATGTATTTTGCTTATGTTAATTTGGCAGTATGTCGTGTCCATGGTGCATTATGATTGATTCACGCATCAATAAATTTTTAAATTGTAAAACCATAATATTCCATTGACAAGAAATAATATAAATATCATTTTAATTTGTAGGAAGTTAATTAAGCTTGAATTGGAGTGCTTGATTCTAAGGATCGACATTTTAGAATTATGAAAGTAATTGAGGAAATCAACGGGAAGATTTGAAAGATTAGGATACTTAGGAGATAGGAGTAATCTCCTTATTAGAATAATATATTTCTTTTTATTTACAAATAAATCATCTACTAAAAATATTTTAATCAAATCAAAGGAATTTGAAAGTAAAACAATCGGAATAAAAAATATGTTACAAGACTAAAATTATATTAAGATGTGATTACCAAGGAAAGGAATTATATGAAAATATGCTTTGAAATCTTAATATTTTAATCATTTAAATTAATAAAAAAATTTGTGCACTTAGCCTCACAAAAGATTAAGATTATTGCACTAAATATCAAAATTACATTTCTACCCTTTGAAATCAAACAAAATATTGACTAGGGGCAAAGTCTACTCACTTATCAACTTCTAGGGGACATTATCATGTTTTTTCAATCATAGGATGGAATGTGCGAAAATAAACTTTTCTTGGGAGTGCAAAAATTCCTAAAATAAAATAGACGGGAGATTGTTATCAAAATTTTACCAATACAACAAACTCTTAGCTAAAGGCTTGACCTTTGCTTTAGGTTATGTTCTTTGAAGGATGAAAAAATAAAACTCGACCCCACAGACTCTTCAGCTCAGAATGGATTTAGTATGTCCGGTTTTGAACTCGTTCAAATCGGGTTAAACTCCATCAAGTTAAGTTTTTGAAGAAGTCTCAGCCGAAATTCTAAGTTTCAACCAAACTAAAACATACACAATCTTTACTTGAGACTTATAAAATGATTGATTTAATGTCTGTCTTATATTTTTTAAACACAAAGTTATTGATTTGACATTTACCACATATGATCTCAAGGTTCTATTGAAACATTATCCAAATCGAGTTTCAAAAATTTCACCAAAACTTTCAAACCATTTTTTAGACCATTTTTAAGCCAAACCGTGATGGAACCAAGTCAAACTATTTTCAATTATTGATCCGTTCTTGTACTGTTTGCATGTGATGTGATAAAAAAGCCTTAATTCCTGTCCTAAGTCCTAACATCAAGTTGTTTAATCCAAAACCTAGATTGCACGGATACGGATACGTCGATACGGTATAATACGATACGAATATGGTGATACGGATTTTCAAAATTTGTAGGATTCGATACGACAAAAATACGTGTCTGTATATTTAAAAACATATTATAATAAGAAATCATTATTTCAAAAATGTATTAAAAAAATTATATAATATACATTTAGTTCACTTTTTATTTCATATTAAAATAAATAATGCTATCTACCTCTTATATAAATGTTCAAGTAAAACCATAGTATTAATATCATAGGCAAAGTTTTTGGCCCTATACAGATTTTCAAGCGTTTTATGTAGATTTACTTTGATAATATACATAATCTAGAAATCATTTGTAGAAATACATGCTCTCAAGTATTTTGGGTGTTTTCGATATGCCTTTCTTTGTATCCAATACGTATATTTTTTATTTTTTATTTTCTTATTATTGAAATCATCACGGTGGAGTATTTCACAAGTATCGTACGAGTATCTGAGTATCCGAATATCCAATACGCATATGATACTGCACGCTGTATAATTTCAGAGTATCCGTGCAACCTAGCCCAAAACTTAAAACAAACAAAAACGAGAATTTTTTTTTTTAATATATGATGATTCATGAATAAGACATAATACTGCACTGGCAACAATAACGTGGTCATACGCCACTTCAAACTCTCTACTTTTAAATTTAAAACAAAGGATAATTGTCATAATATTCAAACCACAAATTAGAAACCAAAAGGTCGTCAGAATCAAATTTCCATAGCTGTTTACTAAGATTCCACAACCGATGATGAAGGAGCAGCATTCGACTGTGAGCTACATTGTACAGCAGCAGTCTTATCTTGTGTCTAAAACGGATGCTCAGAGTTCATTTAGCCTTAATCTGGCTAACCGAAAGAGCCTCGTCAAAAGGGGCTGATCAGAATTCGTTTGTGCAAGAATAGCCTTAACCTGGCTACCCGAAAGAGTCTCGTGCTCGAGCAAAGCATTAGCAAGCGCATGTAGCTCTTTCTTATGCGTAGTAAGAATAGTTTTAGCATTTTCGTTTGCCCTTTTCAGGAGTTCTCTCACTTTTTCATCAATAAGGAGCCTAGACTCGGTGCTCATATCATCTTAGTTTCGGGGCGCATCTTCGGTAAGCATTGCTCTAGCTATTCCAGTTGCTAGTTTGATATCATTCGAATCACCACCAGGAATAGATTCACCAATGATGAGCTCTTCTGCAACTCTTCCACCCATGAGCATATCAAGCTGAGCAAGAATTCTCCTCCGTACATAACCATCAGGGTTAGCAAGTATTTTCATTCCTGATATACTTAGAAGACGCGGGCGCGTCATTTGCAATTGGGCAGACTGCCCAAGCCACTTGAAATCTGGAACAATAGTTACTTTGTGTAGAGGTAATGCTCCATCGGTAAGTATGGATACAAGAGCGTGGCCTCCCTCGTGGTAAGCCATAGTCTTTCTTAATTTCGGACAACTGACAGCAGATTTGAGCTTACATTCCTTCGTTATTTTATCCTTGGCGTTCTCTAGATGAGCCATACACACTGCTAAGGAACCGTCCATTTCAGCCTTGTGTGCAGCAATGTTGATTAAGTTTGCAAGATCAGCACCCGAGAAAGCCAGAGTTCCTCGGGCAATGGTCATTAGATCAACATCCTCCGCCTTGAGAACCTGTCAAATTTTATACCCCCAAATTAGAGAACGATTAAAACCCCAACCTTAGTCAAAATCTTTATGCAATATGCAATTACCTTTGACATGTGAGCTTCCAAGATATGCCTCCTTCCTTCAACATCAGGATATGGTACAAGAATACAGAGGTCTAACAGTTCAGGTGGCACCACTGCCTTGTCCAATGACTCCGCTGAATAAGTTGTTGCAATTACAATAATACCCTCGTTTCTTTTGATACCATCAAGTTCAACAAGCAACTGATTCAAAGTCATCTGCATGTCTTCCTGATCCTTTGAGTTGCGGCTCCCTCCTACGACATCAATTTCGTCAATAAAGATAACACATGGTGACCTCTTTTTTGCAGCTGCGACAAGATCTCTCACTCTTTGGGCTCCAACACCGGCAGACATTTCCTCAAATTCAAGGCCACTGCAAGAAAAATGGCACACCAGCTTCTCCAGCTATTGCTCTTGCCAACATAGTTTTCCCATTGCCATGACGGCCAACTAGCAGAACAACTTTTGCATGTGAGCCCTAGCCAAAAAATTTACTGATTAAGGAGGAGGAATGAAACCATCTAATATGGTACAAATAAACACAAATCAAAATAAAAATTGACGCAAACACTCAGCTCAAGAGATCCTTATGGGCTGACTAAGTGTCTATATCATAGACAATGTCCACTAGTACATTTACCAGAAGTTAGTACTGACATAGTTCCTAGTTTCCTACATTTAATGTGTGTGACATAGAGAGAAGTTTACATAAGTACATAAATTATTATACCTTAGGATCGCGAAGGTAGTGAACAATATTTTCCAGCTCAGCTTTTGCCTCATCTAGACCCTTCACATCACTGAATTTAGTATTAGATTCCATAATGGGTTGAACTTCTTCCTGTAAACCGAGCCCTGATAAGAGAAAGCAACAATGCATTGTATAATACTTCAAATTTAGCCAGAGATGCAACTAAACAACAGTAGCTGTGATGAAGGATTTATCAGTAGCTTTACCAATTCCTCTATCCACAACGTGTGCTCCAAAACCCTCTGTAACACGCAATCGACTAGCTGGCCCGTTAGAGTAATTTGATCTTCCAAGTGTGCTCGTTATAGAACTTGAAAGCTTCTGCACTGCATAAGAAAATAAAAAAAGGTGAGAAGCAATGGGGTGGTGCAGCACATGACATTTCCAAAATATTTCATAAAACGAAGTTAAAGCAACATCTCCAAATTCATTGATGCACTTACCTTAGCCACTGCCCTCAACAAATCTAACAATCTCAAAATCCGTGAAATTAAGATATGATACCAAATAATCTTCAAAGATCATGATTAATCTTAACTGGTAACATTATGCAGGGATTTGAGATGCATGACAAAAGTTTCTAAATGAAACCAAGTTGGTTGCTAAGAAAAAACACGATAGGTTGTTCCCTCAGCATACATGTTCAAACTTCTAACAAGCATAGATACAACAACTGTGTCAAACCATCAAAACCATAACCCAACATGACATTCTCCGATATGCAGAAACAACAAACCAATGTTACGGGATAAGAGAAGATTATGTCAGATAATAGATCATTTTACCTGAGTATAGTTATAAAAAGATCGGTAAGTTTGTATTTATAAACATTACTTGAATATAAAAGAAGAGATAAAGATGAATTATTCATAGTATACCTCCTCTAGCATGTTGTGAAGTTCGATACGGTTGAGCAGCCAAATAGCTAAACTCCCTCAACTGCGTCTCATGCCTTTTAACCTACCGTAAGAATGCAAATGTCATACAACAAATAACCCTGAATATTGAAAATGCAATCCAATGGACAATTTGATAAAATTCACAAGTGAGAGTTCGGGAGCTTTTCATCCACGAAAACTAGTAATGCAGTGATGTACAGAAATCATCTAATTAAAAATGAGCAAAAGGCAAAAAACCCCCTACGCTTAGTCTAACTCCACACCCCCCCCCCCCCCGTGTTATTTTATCTCCCAATAAACCCATATGATTTCAAATAAAGTGTCAAATACTCCCCCAAAAAAGAGAGTGTGTTTCAAACACCAAAATTGCAAGTATTTGTTTACATTTTGCTTTTGATATGACAATTTTACCCCTGACATCGAAAGACAAAAACACCCCTGACATCGAAAGACAAAACACCCCTATCCATTGTTTAACTCCCATAAAACCCCCTTGTGTCATATTAAATCCCCAGAACCCCTCTGTGTTTGATTTTATATACCACACTCGACCCAAGTAGTATATATTTATTTTTCAAAAAGAATAAATAAATTTAAAAAAACAAACACATAGGGGTAATCTTGTCATTCCACCAAAGTCAAAAATAAAATTATAAGTATATACTACTTGGGTCAAGTGTGATATTTAAAATCAAACACATGGGGTTTTTAGTTTTTTGGTAGTTAAAATAACACAAGAGGGCTTTTGGGAGTTTGACAAAGCATAGGGGTATTTTTGTCTTTTGCTCAATTAAAAATTCATATAGAGCCACATGAGCTGATAAAATTCCAAAACCTAATAAAAACTCAAGTCTTTCCAATAAAAACAACAAAATAAAATCCCAATCTATAATCTTTAAAATTGAACTAAACACACTAAAAATTTACATCATAGCTAATTTATCTGCTCTCCTAAACTTACATTTCTCACATCACATAAAAGAACAATGGAGGAAGAAAAGAACACCTAAATTAGGGTTTTAAAAACAGAGCAAATTCCACAATAACAAGGACCGTAAACGCATAGTATAACGATGAAGATCTTGCAAATCACCTGAATAAGAAGCCGCCTTAAAGCCATCTTGTTTGAAAAAATGTCAAAAATAAATAAATAAATAAATAAATAAAAAGATCTTTTCTGGTTTGGAACTTCTAAACAATGTACTCCCGTGAAAATGATAATTGTTTTTCTCAGATTTTTCAGGAATTACAGTTGAGTGTGGACTCTTGGCATTTACGGTCCCCAAAGTACAAATTTTTCAGGAATTAAGTTAATGGGTTAAATCACATTTACGGTCCCCCAACTATAAATTTAATTACACTTATATTATATCCCTTTTATAAAAAAACTTTATAAGTAAGTCCTCCTATATAGTGTCTAAATTACTAGCTTATTCCTGTACTATGGACAAATTCAAATAATTTATATCAATTTATTTTAACTTACATCAAAATAAATTACAATGTATTATGATCACTACAATTTTCAGTCTATGATAATTACAACTTGATTATTTTTTTTACCCGCTAAAATAATTTTAATGGTCTAATTTAATCAAAATGATTGTTTCATATATCTTTTTTCTTCATGAGATATAGACTATATGATGATTGACAATGTTTTAACTCAATAATACCAAGAGATGATTACCCGAACTATCCTTCAAATTTTGTGTTAATTACATTGACCACCTTTTAAGTATGGAAAATTACTTAAACCATCCAATATATATTAAATTCATTAATTTTTGACGCTACATGTTGATGGCATCATAAAAGTAATTTTTATTCAAGAAATACCCTGATATTATATTCAATTATTTATTCAAGTAATTTTTACATTTGTATGTCTAATTTATATTTTAGCATCTCATGTATAAAATGTGTTAGACCGATTAATTTTTAAACTTTTTTCGACAAAAAATGCAATCACATGACCTATGATGAGGGTATGTTTGGATTTTTATGTGTTATAAAATTAAAGTTACGTAACTTGCACGTGATTGCATTATAGTTGAAAAAGTGCTAAAAAATTGATCGGTATAACATATTTTATATATGAGGGATTTAAGTATAACTTCTTTAACAAGAGAGGTATAAGTGTAAAACACTTTATACGAGAGAGATTTAAGTATAAAAAAAAGTAGGAAAATTCTATGGTGACGCTAGTTATAATCAGTAGAAATAAAACATGTCATAATAATATTACCATAATAAGTGATACTATACCACAATAAATGATACTATACTATATATTTAGTAACATCAAATAGTAAATTATTTTCTTATAAATTATTATGAAAATAAATAAATGAATATAACAATAATATTTTAAAATAAATAGTATGTAATTTTTTTTGAATAATTAATATTGACTTTGGAAAAATTGCATAAATCACCTAATATAGAATAAATACTACATGATATGGGATCATATTAAATATATGGGGTAAATACTACGTAATGTGTCCTCGTACTATCACATATTAATTATATCATAGAATGTGATACACATTTTATTGTTATGGAATAAATACTACATAATGAGGGGTCATACTAAATATATGGATAAATACTATGTATGTGAACATATACTGTCACATGTGA
Organism: Penstemon eatonii; assembly: GCA_038501285.1. Lineage (NCBI taxonomy): Eukaryota > Viridiplantae > Streptophyta > Magnoliopsida > Lamiales > Plantaginaceae > Penstemon > Penstemon eatonii. The sequence goes on along the minus strand of CM076710.1, from coordinate 15,990,376 downwards.
GTTACAGCATAGAATGTGATACAAATTACATGGTACCACTTCATGTGGAATACATACTACATGATGTGTGGTTATACTGAATATATGAGGTTGATACTATGTATTGTGAGCCCGTACTGTCATATATAATTTATACCAAAGAATGTGATACACATTACGTGGTAATACCACCTAATTTGAAAATAAATACTACATGATGTGGGGTCATACTAAATATATGGGGTTAATACTAATTTGGAATAATTACTACATGATATGGGATCATACTAAATATATGAGGTTAATACTATTAGGGGTGGGCGTTTGGGTCGGGTATTTTGGGACCCGTCCCGACCCGTTTGGGTATTTTCCGATTGGGACAAAAAAACGGGTATTTCGACATTCGGGTTCGGGTACCCGTACCCGAAATATATTTTCGGGTTGGGTATTGGGTATTAATTTCACACCCGAACGGGTATTCGGGTACCCGTTCGGGTATTTAAAAAAAAAATTTTTTGGCCCAATTAAGTAGTTGACAGCCCAAAAAGGAAAAAAAATATCTAAACTGTCTAACTCTAAGACCTAAGTCTCTTCTAACTCCTTTGATGACTTCTCCCCAATTCACACACAGTTTCACACTCTCAAAGTCTCACAACAGCAGCCGACATTTGAACAATTGAACCCCCAAATTTGAAAATTAATTTTAGTGTTCATACTACTCAATCAATTAGACATTTATATTGTTTTGTTTTGAAGTTATTGTGTACAATTATTGTTTGAATTCATTAATTTACAATTTTACGTACATATATGTTAAAAAAAACATAGAAAAAAAAAGTGTGAAATTTCGGGTACCCAATACCCAATACCCGAAATACCCGAAAATTTCGGGTACCCGAACTTCGGGCACCCGCCAAATCGGGTAGGGTTTCGGGTATGAAAATTCACTACCCGCCAAGTCGGGTACCCGACCCGAAATACCCAATACCCGAAATACCCTACCCGCGCCCACTGTTGGATGAAGATGAAGATGAAGGCACTGAAGAAAGTTTGATAAGGGAGGTTTTGATGCATTCCAAAACTTCGTAAAATTGGCTAAGTATGGAGTGACTTAGCTGATAAACTTATCAAGGAATTTTGACTAAGAAATGAAGACATCAGAAGAGTCAAAGTTTCAAGGTCCAAGACTTCTGATCTGCTGAAGAAAAGTTATCAGACTAGTGAAGATCAGCCGACTCAAATCAGATTTGTTCAAGTTTGAGATCAGCCGAGTTCGTCATCAGACTTATACTTTCGTCAGCCAAGTGAAGAAGATCATGAAGTGTTCCCAACGGTAATAAATGCCCCTTGGTGTAATAAATGCTGAAGTACGAGGATATTTAAGACAAATGATTGAAGAAAAGCTTCGCATCAGCCGAGTGCACTTAATGCTGCATTTAATGCTGCCTGCAGAATAGTACTGTTTACAGTACGGACAGACTGCAAAAGAGCCGTTCGCGGATTTTAAGGACCAGTACTCGAGGAATTTGAATCCTGTCTCTCTTCAACGGACATTTTTCAATCCTCAAGTATAAATAGCTGCAAGAGACGAAGAAGGAAAGCAACACACTTTCTGAGAGAAATTTCCGAAGCAAAATTCTTTAAGTCTCAAGAACAGCTCACTCATCAGCTGAGTCATTTGTTGACGAAAGCAGAGTTGAAGAATCAAGAAAAATACATCTTCTGAGTGATTTTGTAAACAAGAGTGTTGTGCGGAGTTGTGATCCATCTTTGTGAGTGATCAAACTTCAGAGGATAGGTTTTCTGTGTGATCTCCTATTGCGAACTTGTGGTCGTTTCATTTGTTGTTCGACGCAAGCAGAGTATACTGTAAACTTTGTGATTATAGTATAACCCAAGATCTGAGTGACTTGGAAGAGTGGACTAAAGGATATTTAAATCCATATAACCACTATAAAAATTACTTGTGTTTTTACATTGTTTCAAAACTGCATATCTTCTGTTTGCATAAAAACACATTAAGTTAACTGTTTGAAAAAGAACAAAAAGGAGTTTATAAAACTGGGGAAACATTTTTCAAACTGCTAAGAATACTTGTGAAAAACACTTTGAAAATCCGCTGCAAGTACTCTAAGTATTAAAACTGATTTCTGCAAAATCAGCTAAGTAACTATCAGACGAGTGGTCAACAAGACTGTTCAAAGATTTGTTCGCGAACAGAATTGTAACTTACTAATCTGATCAGCTTAGACTGTTCAGTTGGAGTAAAGTTTTAAAGTTAAATTTGAAAGAAAATTTTAAAGAGGTTTATTCACCCCCCCCCTCTAAACCTCTTCTGACCACTTGGGACCAACAAGTGGTATCAGAGCGGGTGGTTCATTAGAATCAGCTGCCTGATCAACGAGCTTGATCCGAGTGTTTTTCAAAGGTTTTCAAAACTTTTCAAAAGAGCATCTTTTTGAAAAACAAAAACTTTTTGAAAAATGGATTGTATCAGCCATGTTCCCCACATTGCTGGTATGTCTTTTGAGGACTGGAAAATCAGAATGGAGATTTTCCTTGCTGCCTATAATGACAACATGCATACATGTATCATTAAAGGTCCATTCAAATTCACCAAGACCATCATCGTAGATGAAGCTCAAATAGTGGTGGAAAAAGACTTAACAGAAATGACAGCAGAAGAAATAAAGCTGTTCAACCTGGACAAAGTCGGAAGATTCATCATGACCAAAGCCCTGGATAATGATCGGTTTGACAAAGTCAAACATTGCAAAACTGCAAAGGAGATGTGGGATAAGGTTCGTGACATGAGCGAAGGCAATGATGCTATTAAAGAGCATCAGCTCAGTGTTGCCTTGGAGAAGCTGGACAACTTCAAGATGAAGTCTGGAGAAACCATTGATCAGATGGACATCAGATTCACCAGAACTCTGAATGAAGTTTTGAAGCTGGGAAAGACTTTCACTGACAAAGAGATTTCTGTCAGAGTACTGAAGGCTCTACCTCCCAAGTTCAACATGAAGGTGACAGCAATGGAAGAATCAAGAGATCTGGGCAAGATTTCTCTAACAGAGCTGTTCTCCGCACTCAAGGCGTATGAGTATAAACTGCCAAGGATGGGAATTGAAGAAACCTCAACTTCAGGACCCACAGCTGCACTTGTTGCTGCTGAAAATACCAGAAGACCAGCACAGAAAAGCAAAGAAGTGGACTCATCTGATGAAGCCACTCTACTCAACAAAAAGGAGTACACTGCTGGAGATGTAGCATTGTTGATGAACAACTTCAAGAAGTTCTACAAGAGAAAGATGAAAAACAAATACAATCATGCTGCTTCTACTTCTAAACCTAACTTTTCTTCTCAGGATAAAGAAGATTATAAATCAAAACTGATGTGCTACAACTGCAGGAAATTGGGACACTTCATAAGAGACTGCCCATATCCAAAAGCAGAGAAGTACACTGAGGAAGAGAAGAAAATGAGAAAAGAAAGAAAGCATCAGAGAGCCAAGGCAATGATGGCTGAAGCAGAAAAGCCAGCTGCTGTCTACTCATCTGATTCAGACTCAGACTCGTCTGATGAAGAATCGTCTGATGAAGAAAAACCTGCTCTCCTGTGCCTGATGGCAAAGGAATCTGATGACTCTGAGGATGAGGTAACTCCTCAAGAAAATGAACTGTTCAATTCTCTAGAGCAAATGATGTTGAATAATACTACTATTGCTGGAGAGTTTGTTAAGCTTAAGGAAGAGATGAACTTGCTAAAAGAGCAAAATAGTTCACTGAAACTTTTAGCTGAAAAGCCAAAAGAATCAGCTGAATATAAACAGCTTGAGCAAGAGCATGAATCTCTGAAAGCTGAATGTGAGGTTTATAAAGGAAAAATCATGGAACTTGAGAAAATCATTGAGTCTCATGATAAGTCTACTGCTGCATCCATGCATACATCTAGTAAACAGGAGACACCTTTAAAAAAGGAAAAATTAGAATTGAACCATACTGAAAAATTTGTATCAGCTGACAACAGTAAGGTCATTCTGTATGTTCAAACTTCTAAACCTACCTCATCTGAGAAAGTAGTAAAGGAGAAGAAATCTCCTAAGGCTAAAAAGAGCAAAGAGCCTAGTGTAGGAAATCAGACTAGTAAGACCAAACAGCAGAGTCCTAAGAAGTCTGCTGATAAAGCTAAAGTCAATCAGACTAGTGGTAAAACTAAGTCAAAATCAAATGAGCAAGCATCTAGTAAACCAAAGAAGCATAAGAACAAGAAAAATCAAAATGCTTGGTATGGAAATGAGTCATATTATGTGCAACCTGCTGCATATCATCCTATGTATCATGCACCTCAATTTCCTAGTTACTATGCACCTTACCCTGCTCATCCAATGCATGCATATCCTGCATATCATGCACCTTACCCTGCTTATGAACATTATTCATATCATACTGATCATCAACATGACTTATCTGATAACTATGATAAAAATGAAACTGTTCATGCTCCTAAAACTCAGAAACCTAAGAAGCCTAAGACTTCAACATCTTGGGTTGTCAAGGGTGGAACTAATCCTTCAGGACCCTCTCAATAAGGGTACCTAAAACAATTTTATTTTTTGTTTTGTAGGTTAGGATTAGGAGTAGGAGTAAAGTAGAGAAGATTTGGTACTTGGACAGTGGATGTTCAAGGCACATGTGTGGAAACATACATGAGTTGACTGATGCAGTTGCTGTGGATGGTCCAAAAGTCACTTTTGGAGACAGCAAAGAAGGCAAGATTAAAGCTAAAGGAAGATTAATCAAGGGAAACATAGAGATATCTGACGTCTCATATGTTAAAGGCCTAAAGTATAATCTGCTGAGCATAAGTCAATTTTGTGACAAGGGATATTCAGTCATCTTCTCAACAGATAAGTGCTACGTTGAACAGATTGGTACAAAGAAGGTAATTTTATCTGGAAGACGACAAGGAAATATCTACATAGTTGACTGGAATTCTGTTGACAAGAATTCAAGTGTTTGTTTGGTGGCATCTGCACCAAGTGAAGTCAGTTGGCTATGGCACAAGAGGATGAATCATTTAAACTTCAAGACCATAAACAGATTAATCAAGAATGATTTGGTAGAAGGGATTCCAAAAGCAGTCATGAGCAAAGATAAGCTCTGTGACGCCTGTCAGAAGGGTAAACAAATCAAGTCATCATTCAAAGAAAAGAAGCACCAATCTTCTGGAAGAATATTGGAGCTGTTGCATATGGACTTATTTGGACCCATTGATCCAGTCAGCAATGGTGGAAAGAAATACTGCCTAGCTGTTGTGGATGATTATTCAAGATATACTTGGGTGATTTTCATGAAGAAGAAAAGTGAAACCAAGGAACATCTCACAAATCTGATGGAACTGATCCAGAATGAGAAGAGTATCAAGATATTGAAGATCAGATCAGATAGAGGGACAGAGTTTACAAACTCTACTGTTGAAGAGTATTGTAATATCAAAGGAATACATCATGAGTATTCTGCTGCTAGAACCCCTCAACAGAATGGTGTTGCTGAAAGGAGAAACAGAACACTGAAAGAAGCTGTCAGAACCATGATAGCTGAAGCTAAGCTGCCACAAAGATTTTGGGCAGAAGCAACAAATACAGCATGTTTTACCCAGAACAGATGTATGATCAACAAAAATCAGAACAAGACTCCATATGAAGTTTGGAACAACAGAAAGCCAAACATTCATTACTTTAAGATTTTTGGTTGTAAATGTTTTGTATTGAATAATGGGAAAAATCACCTTACTGCATTTGCAGAAAAGGCTGATGAAGCTGTTTTTGTAGGATACTCATCTGTTAGTAAGGCTTATAGAGTTTTCAACAAAAGAACATTACTAATAGAAGAATCTATCCATGTAGTATTTGATGAGCCAAGTCAATCTTCTGAAAAGAATCAAAGTGTAAATCAAGATCTGTCTGCTGATTTACAGAAGTTGGACGTTGGAAGAAACGAAGAATATGTTCCCATCATACTACCTAATCTAAGTTCAGCTGCTAACTCAAGTGCTGTTCATAATCACAGTGCTGATTGTCTAACAGACGAGTTGCTAACAGCTGACAGACCAGAGACTGTTCAACAGACGACACGTGTTCAACAGACTACTACTGGAACTCCAACAGTAGTGTTGCAAGATCATAACAGAGGACAACATCCTGATTTGCAACCTGATCTCAGATGGCTCAAGAATCACCCTCCTGAATTAGTTATTGGTGATCCTTTAGATAGAGTGAAAACAAGAAGAGCTGTTGCACAAGATGCTATGTTTGTCACATTTCTATCTCAAATAGAGCCTAAACAAATTGAAGAAGCTCTCAATGACTCCTTCTGGATAGAAGCTATGCAAGAAGAGTTGAATCAATTTGAAAGGAATGAAGTCTGGTACTTAGTTCCTAGACCAAGTCATCAAAGAGTAATTGGCACTAAGTGGGTATTCAGAAATAAAATGAATGAAGATGGTGTTGTCACCAGAAACAAAGCAAGACTAGTGGCCAAGGGTTATTGTCAAGAAGAAGGAATTGACTTTGATGAAACTTTTGCACCAGTAGCAAGACTTGAAGCAATCAGACTGTTTCTTGCCTATGCTGCTCACAAGAACTTCACTGTCTATCAGATGGATGTGAAGTCTGCTTTTCTCAATGGAGAATTGCAAGAAGAAGTTTATGTTGAACAACCTCCAGGATTTGAAGTCTATCAAGAAGAGGACAAAGTATATCGTCTGAAGAAAGCCCTTTATGGACTAAAACAAGCTCCAAGAGCATGGTATGATACCCTATCTGATTTTCTTTTAATTAAAGGATTTCGTAAAGGTAAGGTAGATAAAACCTTGTTCACTATTGAATGGGAAAATCATATATTACTTGTGCAAATATATGTGGACGATATTATTTTTGGTTCAACTAACCAACAGATGTGTGATAAGTTCTCCAAGCTGATGCAGAATAAGTTTGAAATGAGCATGATGGGTGAACTTAATTACTTTCTTGGATTGCAAGTTAGACAATTGCCTGATGGAATATTCATCAGCCAAGCAAAGTACACAAGAGATCTGTTTAAGAAATTTGGTATGGAAACTAGCTCAACAGCTACCATTCCTATGTCTACAAGTCTTCGTTTGGATAAAGATGAAGATGGCAAATCAGTGGACATAACCAAATATAGAGGCATTATTGGTTCATTGTTGTATCTAACAGCAAGCAGACCTGACATAATGTACTCAGTTGGAGTCTGTGCAAGATTTCAATCAAACCCCAAAGAATCTCATCTCTTAGCTGCCAAGAGAATATTGAAGTATGTTAAAGGCACTCAAGAATTGGGATTGTGGTATCCTAGAGAATCTGGATTTGAACTCATTGGTTATTCAGATTCAGACCTTGCTGGCTGCAAGATTGACAGAAAAAGCACAACAGGTGCCTGTCAGTTCTTAGGCAGTCGTCTGATCTCATGGATGAGTAAGAAGCAAACCTCAGTTTCTATATCTACTGCTGAAGCTGAATATATAGCTGCTGGAGCTTGTTGTGCACAGATACTTTGGTTGAAGCATCAACTAGAAGACTACAATATCAAGATCAGTGGAATTCCAATCTACTGTGACAATACAAGTGCAATCTCTCTTACTCAGAACACTACAAGTCATTCAAGGACTAAGCATATTGAGATCAAGCATCATTTCATTAGAGATCATGTGGAAAAAGGCAATGTAATGATTGAGTATGTTCATACTGATAATCAGATTGCTGACATTTTCACCAAACCTTTAAGTGAAGTAAGGTTTTCAACCTTAAGAGCTGAGCTAGGACTACTTAATTTGGAAGCATAAGCTGAGGGGGAACTCATCAGAAGACTGAAGTTCAACAGCTTAGTAATTCGTCATTATCTTCAAGGATTAACTTTCAACAGACTAGTTAACTTATGAATTCTTAAACTCAGGGGGAACGTGTAAGACTAGCGGTACTTCTGAATTAAAGATGAAATTTGTTAATGACAGTTAGTTGAAGTTATGTTTTCATCAGAAGACTCAACTATCGAAGATTGAAGTTATTTTATCTAGCTGGATTGACAAACAGCTGAGGAAGGTTATCAGCTATTGGCATTCTCTGATAACAGCATTGTCATCAGGACAGTAGTCCATCAGATAAGTGTTTTTATACTCATCTGATTACTTAAGTAAAAGCGAACTATTTAAAAACGTTTTATCCAAAACACGCTTTTACAAGTAGACTGTCGGGCGGTACATTTTCCCGCTCCTCATTAAAATATCTTTTGAATTCGAAAGGTCGTAACTGACGCCGCACGATCAGCACTGACAGAAAAACGGATCTAACGGTTGGTAGATATCACGGAAACCGAAAAACCCCAACACTATAAATCCTCATCTGATCAGTCGAGTAGCTCTTTACGAACCCTAAACTTTCAAAAGTACTTGTGAGAAAATTTTAAACAAGTTTTCTGCAAAAATCCTTTCCTTTTCACTAACTCTCAACAGATTAAAATGGCTGCTGAAGGTATGTTCTTAGACTATGAAGCCTATTATCAATCTGGTACAAGTTTGATGAAAGAATTGTTGGAGAAATTCAAATCGGCACAGTTGATAAATTTCATGGAGTACAACGAGGGAATAATCTGGACTGACCAGGTTATGGAGTATTACTCAACGGCAAAGGCTGACTATCACAAACTAGAAATCAAAGCAAAAGTGGGTGACAAATCTGTTGTCATCACTCCACAAGTTCTTCATGAACAGTTTGGTTTGCCTAAGTCTGGAAGACACGAAGTTATCGTGCTGACTGAAGAGAAGCACCAACAGTTTTGGGCGATCTGCGCCAAGGAAGGAGAGATGTTGTCTGGCAACATCAGAAAGAAACAGCTTAAGGATGAATATCAGCGGATGGCTGATATGGTGTCTAAGCTGATTGAAAATTGTACTTTTTCTCTAGATGCTGTCACAATGAAGCGTTTCAGCATCATGGCTGCCGTATACTATGGAATAGAGGTAAACTGGTCCATCATAATTTGGTATATACTTGCTGATTTTCTGGAAGTGAAGAAGGGAAAAGGCCCTTACACCAACCACAGAATCACTTTAAGTTACCTCTTATCAAAGATGGGCTGTGTCATGTCAAATGGCAAAGAAATTCACAAGTCCAAAGCAATGAACAAGTACCTACCTGTTCAGAAGAGGAAGGCTGATGAGCCTGAAGGAGAAGAAGTTGAGGAACCAAAGGAGGTTCCTGCCAAGAGGCAAAAGAGGTTAGTCAAAACAGCAAGTCTGGCTGTTGAGACTAAAAGGAAGAGGGCTACTGATGAGCCCAAGAAGAAAGAAACAAAGCAGTTGGAGAGAGTGACTTCTGCTGAAGCCACTAAAATTGTTGAGAACATAATGGCTGATGTAAGGACTGGATCCCCTGCATCACCATCAAGAACTCCATCAGCAGAGAGACCTGCTGAGAATGTCTCTAAGAGAACAAGAAGTCAGCAGAAGGATACTGCTACTTCAAGAGTTGTTCAAGGTCTAACAAAGAGGTCAGCTAGAAAGAAGATGACATTTTTGGATAAGGATACTGAGTTGGTGGACTTAGTAAGATCAAGTCCGGAGTCTGCTGAAAGACCAGTTGAAGCTGCTGAAGCTTCCACTGTTGACAAAGCTGATGAGCAACAGACTACTCAGAAAGCACCAACAGCTGAGGTTACTCAACCTCAAGAAGATCCAGATGTTCAAATCATCCATCCTATAGCTGCTGCTCCCATATCATCCGCTGGACCAGCCCCTGCTGATAAAGGCAAAAGAAAAATTGTGCTAAGGAGAAAGAAAATCTCCAAAGCTGATAAGAAGGCAAGAGAGGAGGCTGAACAGAGGAAGCAGGATGAGCTTGAGGAGAAGAAAGCTCTTGAGTTAAGCAAAGCTCAAGAAGCAAAGGATGAGGCCAGAAGAAGAATGTCTGCAGCAGAGAGAAAAGCTGCTGAAGATGCTGAATTGGCCATGGTGATTGAACAAAGCAAGGTTGATGCCTATGGACCTGTCCATGGAGGTGGCATCAAGATTGGTGAAGGGCAGACTGAAGAAGACAAAAAGAAGATACTACTGCCTGCTCCCAAAACCAAGTCCAAAGACAAGTTTGAAGTCAGGAAAGCTTTTGAGATAGTATATGCTGATAAGGAGCTTTTCAAGAAGTTTGAGAAGTCTCTAGCATACTATGATCAGAAGATTATGTTGAAGACTATGTTCACTCAGGAGAAACCAAGATATATCAAATGGAGAGATATCAGGCTGAATAGCTCAATAACTGAACTTCAAAACATGAAGGAGTTAGCTGATGAAGAACACTGGGTTCTGACTTGGCTGAAGACAAACTCCATCCAAAAGGCCCTTGATCCCAGTTATGTAAGAGAAGTCATGCATAACTATGCAAAAAGCTTTGCATTGGAGGAGGCCAAGAAGATTAAAAACACCTTGCCTGAAAAGAAAAAGAAATCTGAAGATGCTGAAGAGAGAGCAATTAAGTTTGCTGTTATGACTGCTCTGAAGAGATGGGTTAAAAAGTCAAAGTATCAGCAAGGATGTTCAAGTGACTTGCCACTGCTGCCAAGTATTCAACAAATCATTTTTGGCAAGGAAGTACAACCGTACCATGAAGTCCCTAAGGGTAACAATGCTCCTGTCAACCCTTGGATCATTGTAAGGCAGATTAGACAGACTACTTGCTTTAATGAAGATGGAACCATTACTAATCTGTTCTACGATGATGTCACTGATGAGCACAAGTCTGCTGACAAGCACAAGTCTGCTGACAAGCCTTTGGCTATTGAAGGGCCATCTAAGACTTCTGAAGATCATCAGATGACGGATTTGCAAGATGTCCCTGTTCATCAGGAGACTAAAGAGGAAGAAGCTGATGCCTCTACTTCATCAGGTGATGAACACTCATCACTGATGGAAGCCTTCCAATTACTTATTGAAAATCAAGTAAAAGATATGGAAGAGAGGAATAGTCTGCAGTTACAGAAGATGAAGACAGAATTGATTGAAACTCACACTCATCAAGTGGAAAGAACGCATCTTCTAACCAGCAGTTCTATCAAGTTAGCTATTGATCAGATTCCTATTCCTCAAGATCATTCACTGGAGTTAGTGAATAGCTTAAGAGAGCTGAACCGTAATGTAGAAGATGTGAAGGGTGATGTAAATCATCTTCACACTGCCTTGAAATCAGCTGAGCACAAGATTGCTGATTTAACTGCAACTTTCATTAAAGTCAGTCATGAAGAGAAGGAAATAAATCTGGGGATGTTGCAAGAAGTAGCAAAGGCTGCACAGGAAGTTCAAAATGAAATTGCAACTATCAACCTCAACATTGACTACTTCAATGATAAGACTGATGTCATCAGCACTGACCTTCATCATCTGACAGCTAGTCATGACGTTGTTAATCAGAATCTTAAGGCTTTGTGTGCTGAAGTAAAGATTCCAACAGTTGCCCTCAACCCTGCTGTTGAACCTTCTACTGTCATCAGAGTTGATGATGACAAAAAGGGGGAAGATAAAAGGGAAGAACCAGCGAAGGAGTTTGCTGCTGAAGAATCAGCTATGGAACCTGCTGCTGAAGAACCAGCTAAAGAGACCATTACTGAAGAACCAGCAAAGGAGTCTGCCGCTGAAGAAACAACCTTGGAAGAAACTGATGCAACTATTAAAGCCAAGGAAACTGAAGACACTACTGACAAGGCTGAAGTACTTGGAAAGGTGGAAGAAGAAGATAAGATTGAAAAAGAAGACACCAAGTACAAGAATACAGATTCTGCCAGAAAAGCTATGGAAGCTCTGAAAGCTCTTCAAGAACAAGAACTTAAAGAGAAGATGGAAGCTGCCAAAGCAACCCTGGAAGAAGAAGTTGATGAAGAAGATGATGATGAAGAATCATCATATGAATATGAAGAAGTGCTCGAATCTGATGAAGAAGCTGATAGTTAGAAATTGAAAAATCAATTGTAATCAGTTTACTTTTTCAGAAATCTCATCTGATGAATTTGTACATGTAATTCACTTTCTATATCAATAAAATGTTCAAGTTCAATCCAATAAACTTTTTCTATCTCAGAAAATTTTGAGGATTACAATCTTTAGTTTAGGTATTCAACAGGTACTAAGCTGAAGTTTTGTCATCATCAAAAAGGGGGAAATTGTTGGATGAAGATGAAGATGAAGGCACTGAAGAAAGTTTGATAAGGGAGGTTTTGATGCATTCCAAAACTTCGTAAAATTGGCTAAGTATGGAGTGACTTAGCTGATAAACTTATCAAGGAATTTTGACTAAGAAATGAAGACATCAGAAGAGTCAAAGTTTCAAGGTCCAAGACTTCTGATCTGCTGAAGAAAAGTTATCAGACTAGTGAAGATCAGCCGACTCAAATCAGATTTGTTCAAGTTTGAGATCAGCCGAGTTCGTCATCAGACTTATACTTTCGTCAGCCAAGTGAAGAAGATCATGAAGTGTTCCCAACGGTAATAAATGCCCCTTGGTGTAATAAATGCTGAAGTACGAGGATATTTAAGACAAATGATTGAAGAAAAGCTTCGCATCAGCCGAGTGCACTTAATGCTGCATTTAATGCTGCCTGCAGAATAGTACTGTTTACAGTACGGACAGACTGCAAAAGAGCCGTTCGCGGATTTTAAGGACCAGTACTCGAGGAATTTGAATCCTGTCTCTCTTCAACGGACATTTTTCAATCCTCAAGTATAAATAGCTGCAAGAGACGAAGAAGGAAAGCAACACACTTTCTGAGAGAAATTTCCGAAGCAAAATTCTTTAAGTCTCAAGAACAGCTCACTCATCAGCTGAGTCATTTGTTGACGAAAGCAGAGTTGAAGAATCAAGAAAAATACATCTTCTGAGTGATTTTGTAAACAAGAGTGTTGTGCGGAGTTGTGATCCATCTTTGTGAGTGATCAAACTTCAGAGGATAGGTTTTCTGTGTGATCTCCTATTGCGAACTTGTGGTCGTTTCATTTGTTGTTCGACGCAAGCAGAGTATACTGTAAACTTTGTGATTATAGTATAACCCAAGATCTGAGTGACTTGGAAGAGTGGACTAAAGGATATTTAAATCCATATAACCACTATAAAAATTACTTGTGTTTTTACATTGTTTCAAAACTGCATATCTTCTGTTTGCATAAAAACACATTAAGTTAACTGTTTGAAAAAGAACAAAAAGGAGTTTATAAAACTGGGGAAACATTTTTCAAACTGCTAAGAATACTTGTGAAAAACACTTTGAAAATCCGCTGCAAGTACTCTAAGTATTAAAACTGATTTCTGCAAAATCAGCTAAGTAACTATCAGACGAGTGGTCAACAAGACTGTTCAAAGATTTGTTCGCGAACAGAATTGTAACTTACTAATCTGATCAGCTTAGACTGTTCAGTTGGAGTAAAGTTTTAAAGTTAAATTTGAAAGAAAATTTTAAAGAGGTTTATTCACCCCCCCCCTCTAAACCTCTTCTGACCACTTGGGACCAACACCCACCCCTAAATACTATGTAATGTGAGTATGTACCATCACATGTGAGTTATACCAAACAATGTGATACACATTGTGTGGTAATACCATCTAATGTGGTAATTTACGACACCTAACGTAACGACACCCTAGAATCCCCAAAAAAAAGTAAGAGATATTTATAGGTTAAATCTCACCTATCGTCCCCAAAGAATAAAGTGTTTTGAAAGTTATAAGATATAACCTTTTTATTTATTTTATATAGATAGTAATAAAGATGTGTGGTTTCACAAAATTAAGTAGTCTCCATATTTCATCTTCAGCCCAACCAAGATTTGCTCTTTCTGCTCCCTTTCTTCCACCCACTAGTCTCCCTCTATACTCACACTTAGAGCAACACTATAGGTACCCAAAAATTGGACTCAAATTATCTAGAAATATTTATATGGACGACCCCTATCTATATGTCTAATTACATGAACTTATCAATCTTATCAAAAATTATATCTACATTCCCTTAATTTAATGACAGTTAGTCAACTTTAACGGAATGTATTAGAAGTCCGAAAGGCCTTAATTACACAAAAGTAAAAAAAGCAAACCCCCCCCCCCCCAACTATTAGGTTTAAAACGTTAAATGTGCCGCCCCTTCGGGTTGAGCTCAGGAAGCCACAAGAGATCAAATTAACCCATGAAGCTTATATCCCCTGAATCACTAAGTTTGGTTGAGAAATGAAAAAGAAATCGAAGCTTGAAATTTCGGATTTAGAGTTCTTCGCAAACTAAACTTTAAATAACAATTTTTCTCAAATTACTTGGTGAAATTTAACAAATTGGTGGCTATGTACTCGTATTCCCCAACTTAATTTGGGCAAATAGCCGCCTGAAAATGGTGCCCGAGTTTGAAATTTCCGATCTAGGGTTCTTTGCGTACTAACCTTTAAACAACGATATCTCCCAAATTACTAGATGAAATTTGACAAGGTTGGTGGCTATGAACTCATCTTGATGAACCTCAATTTAATTTTGGCAAATAGATGCCAGAAAACGGTGGCCAAATGAAAAAGGGTGATGGAATGAGCTTTACAAATATACCCCATATATCATAAATTATAATACAAAGTTCACCAAGGATAAATTTAAAAAAGTTAGATGATGTCATCATTTAATGTCTGACACTAATGTCATAATGGATGTCCTTGTAATATGGTTTGGTAAAGGGGGTGTCCTTGTAATTTCTGATAAGGTTAGTAAGTTTATGTAATTAGACCTATAATTAAGGTTAGTAAGTTCCTATAATTTTTTATAATGAAATTATTCCTTGCAGAACATCTTTACCAGTATTTGTGATGAGATTACAAGGAAGTAGCTGAATTAAGTGATCTGCAGTTAGCAAAATTCTTGTCTAGATCTGACTTGACCAAACTCATCAAATCACATGTCAAGTGTATTGCAATTGCTTTGTGATTGGTCACTCTCCTAGGAATTACATCCAATCACAAAGTAAGTGTATTGCTCTTGCAATGTAGTTAATTTAGGCTTGACAAAACCCAATCTGGATAAAAATCCCCCCTGAAGTTAAATATCCAAATCCATTCACTAAATCCCATTTGATTTGTTTCTTCGAATACCTCATCAAATTCAGATCCCTAAATCAAATCAAAACTAAACTGTACTTTCAACTCTCATGTGCTCTATTTTCTTTTGGTTTCCCAAGGGTTTTAATCCATTTCAAGGCGGGTTGGACACATTAATGGGTACCTCTCCCAAAGGAATTCGAACCTGAGTCCGCTATTTTGTAGAAAGGCCCGTTGAGTTCTTAAGAATCTGAGTTTTTTTTTGTCTAAATGACAAAGTGAATTTCTTTTTCTGTTGTTTCAAAAAACTCCATTCTCTTTTTTCTGATGATGCGTTTGAAAAATGAACTTCATTAATTGATCCAGAACACCTGTTCTTTAATCTTGATAGTATCTATGGGTCCTTTCCAAATTAGAAGAAAGGGGGACTCCAGGCCCGGCTCACTAGTTATCCCAACTAGACAACCGCATAGGGCCTCCATTCACTTGGGGCCCCAGCCCATAGCCCATATATGCATATATATTTAGTATAAATATATGTATATGAACATAATGAAAAAAAAAATGTGCTTAGCCCAATTTTTACACCAAAATCAACGGACCTATATACTATTCTTTTCTTGGTAAGATCTTATTTAGAAATGGGCCCAAATTGAGAGTCGGGAGAAATTCTATATTCACTAACAAAGCAGCACACGATTGGGTCAAATGCGCTAAGCTCAAGAACTTTCGTTTTAAGAATTTTGGTCCCAGAACTGGAAATAGTAATCAGGACGTACAATTGGAATTTAACCCCTAAAGGTTGTTGATATTCATACTGAACCCCTTAAAATATAATAAATACTAAATACTCTCTATGCCCTATACTTTCTCACCTTAGCTATAGTGCAAAATCAAAAAATTTAATTATGTAAGTGATATTTCAAGTTGAATTTCTAAATTTATTGCGTTTTAAACCTTGAATAAGTTAAATTACTTACTATAAATCTATTCACAAATAAAAGTACGAGTTGGTCTAAGAAATTTTTTTCCTTTTTCGTGAAGACTAATATACCCCTATTTAACTTATATTGTGGTATTTAAATTTATGGCAAAAATATAAAATAAAATAATCCTAAAAGAATAGAATTATAGAACTATAATTATTAGACAAGAAGTCCCTTATATAACAAACTTATAATTATCTTTTAGAGTTTTGTAAACTCATTAAATAACAAACTTCTCTAACTCCAATTTTCCAACAATTTAAATTTCAAGCTTTTATTTTGGATATTCATCTCTTTTTCCTTCTATAAATCAAGGTATGATTATATTCAAGATTTGTATTTTTTTTATTTTGTTCTATTTCATTAAATTCATTATTCTATGTATTTTTTATTTTTCCCTTTATTTTAAATTTTCAATGGAGATGAATACTGCAGTTTGTTCTTCTTTTTCAGTGTGTTGTGTGAGTAATGCACTTATGTGTATAATGATGAATGGTGATGACAATGACATTATGTTTGAGGTTTGATTAGGGACTTAGGGCCCCGATTTTGAACTTCGCCTAGGGCCCCGACAAGTCTAGGGCCGGCCCTGGGGGACTCACTCAATTTCTTGGATTATCTATATGATATTTCTATATATTAGATATCATACAAATAATTTATATACTCTTACTCTATCTCTATTTATTTTAGTATCTCAGAAAAATGTCAAACTATTATAAATTCATTGATGAATAAATTATATTTAATCAATAAAATTGAAATTCCCTCTTTTTTTGTTTATCCACTACGTTATTTTACATAATAAATCGAAAAAAAATTCTGATACATCTGTAAAATCGAAATCAAGACTAGGATGACGAACAGGATAAAAAATAATTACACTTTCGACACAAGACAAGGTATAGAAATGTAATACCCGCATTTTTAATTAAGATTAAAATGAATTGTAATTAAATTTAACTTAAACAAGAAACTTCATTTATTTAGTTTAAAAATAAATGATGGATAGTGAAAGTGTAATACCCCGCATTTTTAATTAAGATTAAAATGAATTGTAATTAAATTTTAACTTAAACAAGAAACTTCATTTATTTAGTTTGAACAATATTAAATCTAGTTGGACTTATTGTGACTGAGGGATTTCAGTTGGGCGTCTACCATAGAGTTTCTAAAATCTTTCAGGTGAATGTTGGTTTCGTCATGATTAATTAAGTGTAATGAGAAATGGGAAGGATTAATATATTGTAATAGACAGTTAGAGCTCTGAACTGTTGTTATTGGAATTAAGGTTATCAAATTATTTATTTATGTCGTAGCAGGCAGGTGCCGGTTTCGGGTCGTTACATGTGGTATCAGAGCATTAAGTTGTGTTAGTGCTATATCAGGATAGGTTCCTTTGACTGTGGGTGGTTATACCAAAGAAATTCTATAGAACCCTTAAGATTTTCAATCGAGTCATAGGAACCCTTAATACCCGGAAAAGCTCAACAGTCAAACTTAAGGATGATGAAACTATCCGAATAAGCAAGATAATATTGAAAACAAGAAACTTCATTTATTTAGTTTGAACAATATTAAATCTAGTTGGACTTATTGTGACTAAGGGATTTCAGTTGGGCGTCTACCATAGAGTTTCTAAAATCTTTCAGGTGAATGTTGGTTTCGTCGTGATTAGTTAAGTGTAATGAGAAATGGGAAGGATTAATATATATTGTAATAGACAGTTAGAGCTCTGAACTGCTGTTATTGGAAATTTATTAAGGTTATCAAATTATTTATTTATGTCGTAGTAGGCAGGTGCCGGTTTCGGGTCGTTACAAGAAATGACTAGTACCTTCTACTAGACCAATCACTTATGATCTCATGTGCTCTAGTTGATTACTTTTGATAGTAGTTGGATTCTATATGAATATTACCTTGTGTTTGAACACATAAAGTTGAACCACATGGTTTGAATTTTGAAATCGATAAAAAAAAAATGTACTAACCAAATTTGAATTAAAGCATTTCTAATTCAAATCTTGAAGCTTAACTTCATACCAACCACTAAGAAGAAAGTTAGAAGATAAACAACTTGAATTAACATAACCCAAAAAGCAACACTTAAATTCATCCCAAGATTATGGATCGATGTAGACTAGTCTGCCCCAGGTCTTCCCTTATGCCATCGCGTACCAATACAATCACAAATCTACTACAGACATTGATTGTGTGCAACCATAAAATCGAATGTCTAAAAAAGCACAAGTTCAACAACAATGAACTCTAAATGATGCAATCAATCTTATTGAAGTAGTTAAACATCAAACGCAACCTTGAGCAAGTTGAAAATTTCATAGGAAACTATGGGCCTGTTTGTTTTGGTGTTTGGCCGGGAAATTAGTTTGGGATAGTAGTGGAAGTTTGTGAAATAATTTGGATTTGAATAATATTGTTTATTTGAGTTTTGAGAGAGTGATTTGAGAAATAAAATAGGTGTATGTTATTTTTGGAAGAGTTAGCTTGTAGTTGTAAGATGTGTAAGACTTTATGTCAAATCATGTTTGTTATATGATATAAATTGTGTAAGAGATATATTACCTTATGTCAAATCAGAGTAGAGCTTGTATATGTTTTGTTTAGAGATACGAAAATTGTTGTCTATTTGAGTTTTGAAAGAGTAGTTTGAGAAAATTGAGAGATAAAAAATTTATTTCAGAAAGTAAAAACCATATTTGTTTGACATTTCCTAAACACGATTTTTTTTTTATTCTATCCTTTATTGTGAAAATTTCTGAAAATCTTTATTTTTTCTGCTTTTATCACTAATAATCAATTCTTCTAAACATATATACTCCCCCTTCCCCAAATTTCACTACAATTTTCTTATTGAGATGTTACAAAATGACACTCATTTTCTATAAATGAAATTACTTTTCTCAAAAGTATCATCTCACAAAGTAATGATTTGATACGACTAATTTTCAACCTTTATCTATGTAAAAATACCTAAAAGTTCCACATTTTTAACTTTTATCTAAATAGAAAGGGACGAAGGAAAGGGAGTAATAAAAAGAAAATACTCATTAAATCAAAGCCTATATAACGAGAGAATTTCACTTTTGATACCACAATTATACATACTTTAGGAATTTGATACCACAACTATTTATGTCGACACATTTGATACCATAACTCAAATCAACTTTTCACATTTAATACTTCCGTCAAATTAATGACGAAATTGTCGACGTGGCCGTTAAATCTGAATTTGGGGGGAGACTCAATCCAGGTGGCATCGTTTTTGGAGGAGAAAATTGCAATTTCGGTACAGAGGTTTATGTGTCCAACACATATGGTACAAAACTTTAACAAATTGTGACACATTTGGTACAACCGTTAAAAATTGCCTTTGCAGTTAATTCTAATTGAAAATTGATGCCATTACTTATGTTGACTGATAATTTTACGCCATAACATTTCAAGTTACCAAAAAAGCCCCACATCTCCAAATTTAGTGACGATTTTAGTCCACATTGTTGCCAAATTTCCAAATTGACTCGAATAAGACCACGTGCTTATTTATTTTATTTAAATAACTAATTTAATTTAGAAACAATATTAATAAATTAAATAATACATTAACATAAATATCACCAAAATTAAGAAAACATATTTTTTTAAATATAAAATTTATATAATAGAATTAATCTATTTTATATTTATTAAAATAATAAATTATATAATTATTAAAATAATAAATTATATAATTAAAAACTATTTAATATTTATTAAAATATTAAATAATAAATAATTATAATTTAAAATAAAATCCCCACCCACCCACCCACCCAACCCAACCTCCCCACCCCCGATTCCCAAGCCGTCGGCGGCTTGGGTCTTCTGTCCCAGGCCATCGCCGGCCTGGGACCGAATATCCCAGGCCAGAAGTGGCCTGGGATCGGAGAACCCTGGCCGACGGCCTGGGATATCTGTTCTGCTACCCATTGCCAGCCTGGGATCTTCGGTCCCAGGCTGCCGCCAGCCTTGGAATCGGGGGTAGGGGGAGGGGGTGGGGAGGTTGGGTTGGGTGGGTGGGTGGGGATTTTTTTTAAATTATAATTATTTATTATTTAATATTTTAATAAATATTAAATAGTTTTTAATTATATAATTTATTAGTTTAATAAATATTAAATAGATTAATTCTATTATATAAATTTTATATTTAAAAAGAATATGTTTTCTTAATTTTGGTGATATTTATGTTAATGTATTATTTAATTTATTAATATTGTTTATAAATTAAATTAGTTATTTAAATAAAATAAGTAAAATTTTCTAAATTGGTCAGCACGTGGTCTTATTCGAGTCAATTTGGAAATTTGACAACAATGTGGACTAAAATCATCACTAAATTTGGAGATGTGGGGCTTTTTTGGTAACTTGAAATGTTATGTGATAAAATTATCAGTCAATATAAGTAATGACATCAACTTTCAATTATAATTAACTGCAATGGCAATTTTTAACGTTTGTACCAAATGTGTCACAATTTGTTAAAGCTTTGTACCAAATGTATTGGACACATAAACCTCTCTACATAAATTGCAATTTTTTCCTCCAAAAACGATGCCACATGGATTGAGTCTCCGCCCAAATTCAGATTTAACGGCCACGTCGACAATTCCGTCATTAATTTGACGGAAGTATTAAATGTGAAAAGTTGATTTGAGTTATGGTATCAAATGTGTCGACATAAATAATTGTGGTATCAAATCCCTAAAGTAGGTATAATTGTGGTATCAAAAATGAAATTCTCTCCCTATATAACAAAACCCATCTTAAGAAGAACAATAACAAAACCCAATTTTACAAGATTTAATTGTCACAATTTCGAATACGTTACTTTTTCTTGGACTATTGATCTCAATTTGATAATGTTTTTTGGATTTGATTTTCGCTGAATTTAATTGTTACGGGAGTTAAAATTGTATTTCTTTATTATTTTACACAAGGGCATTTTTTAACTTTTACAATTCTGTATATAGAGTTTTTTCTCAATTCTTCAATTCTTGATATTATTTATTAGAATCAATGAGTTGCATCAAAATCTTAAAAAGGCCTGCCTAAAATGTGGAAACACCAAACCCAAACATGCACGAACCACGAGGGTCTAAAAATCAATAAATATACCTAATCAATTGTGACACGTGGGAATTAGAAATCATTATTCCTTGTTAGGTACCGAAAATGGAGCCACTCCAAAAGTTATAAAAGATTTTATATCAAATTTTATATGGATTTTTAGTTATGGTATCAGAATTTATTGTAAAAGAAATTAATATTAAGTGGGTAATGTGATGGTTAATTAATTTGGATTATTGCAAAATTGATGTTATATTATGCCGATTGATAATTCTATCACATAATATTTTGTGCGTTTGCAAAATAACCTCACATCTTTAAGTTCAATGGTCATTAATTCACATTGTTGTCTAATTTTAAAATTGACTCGAAAAAGACCATATGCGGACCAATTTAGAGATTTGACTTATTATATACAAATATATATTTAAGTAATTTGATTTTATAAACAATAT
The DNA here is from genome assembly GCA_038501285.1 of Penstemon eatonii. Lineage (NCBI taxonomy): Eukaryota > Viridiplantae > Streptophyta > Magnoliopsida > Lamiales > Plantaginaceae > Penstemon > Penstemon eatonii. The sequence continues at coordinate 15,968,702 of CM076710.1, read as the reverse complement.
TAATAAATTAAATAATATAGTTTTACTCAATAAGTTACTAACTCGAAGCAAATTTTGTACTTCATCCAATTGGAAAGAGTGAGCTTCATATGCTGATGAGTTTTAACTGAAGTATTTTGACCCATGATTTAAAGAAGAAAAAAATGGAAAAAATTATGTTGACTTTTAGTAGGGCTCCTAATTGCTATTTGGGGTAAAAATTAAATAATTTTTTATGCTCCTCCTAATCGCAATTTCGGAGAAAAGAATTTCCAGCTTTTCGTAATCAATATTTTGGGACAACTCTTTTTCTAATCACGATAAAAAAAAATTGTCCCAATATCCCAGTTGCGACTTTAGAACAAAAAATTTCGTGCTTCTTAATCAAGATTTTGGATAGATTTTTCTTTTCTTTTTTCTGCACTTTCCAATCGTGATTAGAATTTTTTTTCGCTCTTCCTAGTCGCGATTAGGAGGACCACGGAATTATTTTTCCTAAAATTGCAATTAGGAAGAGCAAATTTTTTCTTCAAATTATGAAGGTACGTAGCACTAGTCATTAATTATAGGTAAAATTGCAGAAAACGTCCCAAACTAATTACTGATTTTGGATTTTCGTCTCGAACTATTTAACTTGGCGAATTTCGTCCCGTAATTTAATATTTTTTTTGGAATATCGTCCCAAACTAATTACTAATTTTGATTTTTCGTCCCAAACTATATCAACTCGTCAAATTTCGTTCCATAATTTACCATTTTGTATGAATTTAGTCCCAATATTAAATTTCTAAGTGAATGAAACTGACGTTCAATTTTGTAATTAATTTGGGACGAACTCTGCAATATTATATAATTATTCATGTTAAAATTTACCATGTTATGACCCTTAAGCAGCCATGTGATAATTCATCGGCAAATGCGCAATTCCGTCTTATAATTATGGTGGGACGATATTTAAAAAAAAATATTAAATTACGGGACGAAATTCACCAAATTAAATAGTTTGGGACGAAAATCCAAAATCAGTGATTAGTTTGAGACGATTTTTACAATTTTGCCTTAATTATATAATCCTCTATCTACTTTCCATGATAGTCGACTAGCTAGCCATTACTTAATAATTTATATAAGTAGATTTTCTATTGTCAGAAAGATTATTTTGATTTTTATTCCAAAGAAGCTGCTGAGAATATGATAGTACAGACTTTTCTGCCAGCTGTATATGAAGTGAGCTTTTCCTATTATTAAATTAAAAATTTCCGCAAGGAAAAGTACAAGAAAAGAAATTTGGTCGTGTTATGATCCGTATATTCCAGGACTCCATTGTAAAGAAAAATATAGTATGCTATATTCCAAGGACAAACCATTTGATCGCATATCATTTCATAAACCAAATAAATTAAATAGTTTCTTGACTAAGTCCAAATTTAGACTATATTTAATTACCTGCCAATCTGCCATTCCAACAACAGTATAGCACTATAGTTACCAAAAGTGTTTATTTATCACCAACATATGATTGGTCTAAAGGACTAGTCATTACAAAGTAGCGGACTCAAGTTCGAATTTTTGTTGGGAGAGATTCTCATTTTATGTGCCCGATACGGCTCGAAAGAGATTAAACACTTGGAAAACAAAAAAAAAGTGTTTTTGATCCTGGGTCTAATAATATATGTATATATATTTTATTTATGAAATTGTGCAGAATTAAAGAATAATTTTTTTAGAGGGGTCAATGCATTTAATAAGTAATTATTAAAGCTCATCACCAACAAATGATTGGTCTAATAAAACGGACTAGTCATAACAAAATATCGAACTCGAGTTCGAATTCCTGTTGGAAGATGTTCTCACTTAATGTGTTTTTATGCACTTCGAAGGAGATTAAACTCTTGGGAAATCAAACCTTTTTTTTTAAATAAGGCTCATCATATTACTAAAAGGTAGAAATAAGGACATGTTTATTTAATTATTTAGAAGACATTTCAGTGTTACCTTTAAAACCAAACAAGCAAATTTTCAGTTTTAAAAAAGCTGTTCATAAAAGTCTTTTCTTTCTCAATCTGCAAAAACAATCTCCTGTCAAAATTTATTTCTTATTTATAAAAGAAAGCTACAAAAGCCTTACTTTGTTTTGAAATTAATATATCTCTTACCAAACTCTGATACAACATAAATTAATAAATTAAAAAAATAGATATAGTGAACCAACCAATCTTCGGTACAATATTGATCTCTTGTAGGAGAAAAAATAGAAAGAAAAAAAATTACAAATTAAGCCCACAACTTTTCAAAAGAATGAGCAAATTTCCTTATTGTATCATCTTTTCCATCTATCCAACCATGTTTTCGATCTTGATAGACAAAAAATAAAAAATGAGATGAATAAAATCAACCAAAATAAAGAAAAGAAAAAAAAAAGGACCTAGATCTAATTAACCATCCATATAAAATCAATGAATTTATGTAATAACCCTTTCTCTTGTAGTTCTTGAATGTATCAATCTCTTACTTTTCCTCGCCAACAATTTCGACCAAAAAGACCTTGATTTATTCTTCCCATTAAAAATCACATCATCCTCATCCTCGTCCCCGTCCTCGTCCTCATCATTCTCTTTTCTTCTTTGCAACACAAAAGCCATTGATCTACTTTTCTTAAGAACATTATGGCTAAAAACCCACATCGATTTTCCAGACGTATCCAACTCCACACGAGGAGACGAGTACGAAGAAGCATTGGATGATGACAAAGAAGAAAGATATGAAGAAGACGAAGATGACGATGAAGATTTTGCGACCACTTTCCGCCGTGAAAGACCTCCTTGATAACTAGTACTACTATTTGACAATTGAGAGAGTTTTTCACATAGACAAATTGAGCAAACACCTGGGGATTGCTTGTGTTTGGGATGCTTCTTGCAAACGGCATTTTCCTTTAATAATCTTTTTTTATTGTAATAATATTGAGGTATCTTTTTTTTCCAATATCCCATATCTTTATAAATTATTTATATGCATGTGTTTTAGCTAGTTAGTGTGTGAATTTTGCGATGGATGTATGATTATATATAGATAAATTAAAGAAGAGGTTGTTTGTTTGTAATTTGCATGGGGGATTTCTATGAGATTTCATGGGAGGTTCGTAGTGAGCTTCATAAAATGGATTATTTTTTTGGACAGATTGGGAGTTCTGAAAAGTCCAATTGCAAGGTTGGAAATACCTAAGCAATAAGGTGGTGGGGCTCTAGTACGTACTTTTGTCAAGCTGTAGTGTTTGTTATTAAATTTAATTCTTAGTATTTAATTTGTGGAAAATTCTTGTCCAAGCCTGGCTTTGCCAAACCCAACCAACCATCAAGCAAGTGTATTGCACTTGCTTTGTGATTTGGTCACTCTCCTGGGAGTTACATCCAACCCAAAGCAAGTGTATTACACTTGCCATGTAGTTGCTTTGGGTTCAGCCAAACCCGATCTGGATAAGAATTTCCCTTAATTTGTAGGGGCAGCTCGCGTGGAATTTCTAGTCCATTGTCCACATTAGACACGCACATATGTGACGTATTTATGCATTTAAACATATAGTACATTTTACCTAACACTCATGGCCACTAGTTTAACCTACAATTTATAATTAAATAAATATACTCGAAGTAATTAATTATTATAAAGGAAAAAATATTTTTGATACTAAATTTTAGTTCAAAAAATATATTTGATATCAGACTTTTTAAAAAACACATTTCATACCATAATTCAAATTATTTTGACAAATTTACTTTTTTCGTCAATTTTCGGACGAAATTCTACAAATGTCATCAATTGTGGGTCCTTAAAACTTGTGCATGTTTTTTCTCCCATTGTCAATTTAACGGGCACATGAGCGGCACATACTGAATTTCATCGGAAAATTGGCGGCAAAACTAAATGTGTCAAGATTGTGTGAATTATAGTATGAAATTTGATTCAAAAAATTTGGTACCATATATATTGTTTGAACAAAAATTTGGTATCAAAAGGTTTTTTTTCCTTTTTTTTTTTTTTACTTAAAAGTAATCAGTAGAACAACTTAGACATTCTATTAGCGATGTCCTTAAAACTATAATATAATTTTGGGTTGTCACGATGTATCCAAATTAGGGGTGGCAATATGGATCAGATCCAGATCTGATCCAAATTCAAAGGATCCGATCCATAAAGATCCATTAAATTTTCACTCAGATCGGATCTGGATCGGATTTCATAAAATCTGGATTCATATTGGATCAACACATACAAGTAATGGATTGTGATGGATCTATCAATGGATCCTCTGGATCCATGAATGGATCCATTAGTGGATCCATTGGATCCACTAAAGAATCCACCAGATCCATTATTTGATCCAAAAAAAAAAATTTATTATTGGAAATTTGGAATGTGAAAACCTTTTTCTCTAATAATTATTTTTGAAAATTGCAATTATAACCCCAAATTTTTTAAAAACCCAGAATTTAATAAATTCAAATTTCCAATCCGGCCCCTGATTTTCAGGAACAAAATTTGCACTTTTGGTCCCTCAATTTTTGGATATTGCAATTTTGACCCTAAATTTTTGAAAAATCAAGAATTGCGAGTCAGTCCAGTATTTTAAGAAAATTGAAAATTTCGATTCGGCCCCTGATTTCAAAAATTCAAATTTGCACTTTTGGTCCCTCAATTTTTGGATATTGCAATTTTGACCCTAAATTTTTTAAAAATCAAGAATTGCAAGTCAGTCCAGTATTTTAAGAAAATTGAAAATTTCAATTCGGCCCCTGATTTCAGAAATCCAAATTTGCACTTTTGGTCCCTCAATTTTTGGATATTGCAATTTTGACCCTAAATTTTTGAAAAATCAAGAATTGCAATTCAGTCCAGTATTTTAAGAAAATTGAAAATTTCAATTCGGCCCCTGATTTCAGGGATCCAAATTTGCACTTTTGGTCCCTCAATTTTTGGATATTGCAATTTTGACCCTAAATTTTTGAAAAATCAAGAATTGCAATTCAGCCCAGTATTTTAAGAAAATTGAAAATTTCAATTCGGCTCCTGATTTCAGGGATCCAAATTTGCACTTTTGGTCCCTCAATTTTTGGATATTGCAATTTTGACCCTAAATTTTTCAAAAATCAAGAATTGCAATTCAGTCCAGTATTTTAAGAAAATTTAAAATTTCAATTCGGCCCCTGATTTGAGAAATCCAAATTTGCCCTTTTGGTCCCTCAATTTTTTGGATATTGCAATCTTGGCCCTAAATTTTTGAAAAATCAAGAATTGCAATTCAGTCCAGTATTTTAAGAAAATTGAAAATTTCAATTCGGCCCCTGATTTCAGAAATCCAAAATTTCACTTTTGGTCCCTTAAATTTCAAAAATTGCAATTTGACCCTATATTTACAAAAAAAATAAGAATTGCAATTCAGTCCATAATTTTAAGAAAATTAAAATTTTCAATTCGGCACCTGATTTCAGAAATCCAAATTTGCATTTTTAGTCCCTCAATTTTCAAAAATTATAATTTTGCCCCAAATCAATTTATGTGATTTTATCCCGATATCAACAACAAGAAGTAACTCATAGGGCAAATTATAAGGCATGATTGGGAATTTTTGAAAATATAGGGTCAAATTGCAAATTTTGAAAATTAAGGGACCAAAAGTGAAATTTTGAATTTCTGAAAATCAGGGGCCGAAATGAAAATTTGAATCTTCAGAAATACACTGAATCGTAATCCTAGATTTTTCAAAAATTTAGGGTCAAATTGTAATTTCTGAAAATTGAGGGACCAAAAGAGTAAATTAGAATTTCTGAAACCAGGAGACGAATTGAAATTTTCAATTTTCTTAAAATACTGGACTGAATTGCAATTCTTGATTTTTCAAAAATTTAGGACCAAAATTGCAATATCCAAAAATTGGGGGACCAAAAGTGCAAATTTGGATTTCTCAAATCAGGGGCCGAATTGAAATTTTCAATTTTCTTAAAATACTGGACTGAAATGTAATTCTTGATTTTTTAAAAATTTAGGGTCAAAATTGCAATATCCAAAAATTGAGGGACCAAAAGTGCAAATTTGGATTTCTGAAATCAGCGACCGAATTGAAATTTTCAATTTTCTTAAAATACTGAACTGAATTGCAATTCTTGATTTTTCAAAAATCTAGGGTCAAAATTGCAATATCCAAAAATTGAGGTACCAAAAGTGCGAATTTGGATTTCTGAAATCAGGGGCCGAATTTAAATTTTCAATTTTCTTAAAATACTGGACTGAAATGTAATTCTTGATTTTTCAAAAATTTAGGGTCAAAATTGCAATATCCAAAAATTGAGGGATCAAAAGTGCAAATTTGGATTCCTGAAATCAGGGGCCGAATTGAAATTTTCAATTTTCTTAAAATACTGGACTGAATTGCAGTTCTTGATTTTTCAAAAATTTAGTGTCAAAATTGCAATATCCAAAAATTGAGGGACCAAAAGTACAAATTTGGATTTCTGAAATCAGGGGCGAATTGAAATTTTCAATTTTCTTAAAATACTGGACTGACTTGCAATTCTTGATTTTTCAAAAATTTAGGGTCAAAATTGCAATATCCAAAAATTGAGGGACCAAAAGTGCAAATTTGAATTTTTGAAATCAGGGGCCGAATTGAAATTTTCAATTTTCTTAAAATACTGGACTGAAATGTAATTCTGGGTTCTTCAAAAATTTGAGGTCAAAATTGCAATTTTCAAAAATAGAGGGACTAAAAGTGCAATTCGAATTTTTAAAAATAGTAGCCGAGTTGCAAATTTGAATTTTTCGAAAATTCTGAACTCAATAGGATTCTAGGTTTTTTGAAACTTTGGGATCAAAGTGCAATTTTTAAAAATATACAATGTGTATATTTTTTTAAGTGGATTTCAAATGACTAGTTTTATGAGGAATTTCAAATCCATTTAAAATTGGCTGAAATCCATGACGGATCCACTGTGGATCCGTCATGGATCTATTCGAATCCCTGATGGATCTATTCGGATCCATGGTGGATCCGAATTTTTTTCACCCGGATCCGATTTGGATCGGATCCTAAATGGATCCATCATTTATGGATTCATTTAGAATCCGATCCATTTGAGATCCGATCCACAAGGATCCGATCCAGATCCGATTCGGGTGATCCATTTGCCACCCGGCCCACCCCTAATCCAAATTAATTCATGATAGTCAGTTGAGATACAACCAATTGTTGTTAGTTAATTATTTGCGCTAATAATAATTACACGCAGTGGCGGAGCCATGCTTTGGACAGGGGGGGTGCATGGACCCCCCTGAAATTTTGGTCCCAAGTGCATCCATATATGCTATATATTGCTATATTAATTTATTTATGTTCAACTATAACATAATTTATAATTTTCTTTTAATTTAAAATTAAATTTTTAAATAAAAGGGTTAATGTTTAATAGAGTTTGATAAATTTAAGAGTTATAAAGTGGACATTAACTCAAACTCTAATATTTTATTTTTATTTTGTAATTTGAATCATACTATAACATTAATAATACTTTTTAGGATTTCACACTTTTTAGGGATTGATACTTTTTAGGAATATCAAGAGTCTCTCTAATTTCATATTAGTCTTTCTTACATCTTCTTCTCCATTCTCACAAAAGAACCTATTTTAAAAAAAAAAACATGCAACTTGAAAATTACATTGTCGACATGCGGTTAGATGAAGAGTTCTCAAAATTAAAAGGAATTGGTGATCTTGCTAGAAAATTAGTTGAAACAAAGAGGAACACCGTGTATCCTCTTGTATTTTTACTTTTAAAATTGACATTGATTTTGCCAGTTGCTACAGCGTCTGTGGAGAGAGCGTTTTCTGCTATGAAAGAATATAAAAAATCGACTGAGGAATCGGATGGGAAATGAATGGTTAAATGACTCTATGATTACTTACATAGAGAAAGATATATTTGATATCGTTACAGATGATTCAATCATGCAACGATTTCAGTCTATGACAAATCGACGTGTACATTTGTAAAGACGTAGTTTTTATTCCATATAATTTATTTTGAGTTTGAATTAGTTTGGTCGTATTTTAATTTTTTTTTTATATTTTAAATAATACTCATAAATTTATAAGGACCCCGGTAAAAAAACTTTCTGGCTCCGCCACTGATTACACGATGAATCGAAACAAACAATACTATTTAGAGAGAAATTAAAGAAAATAAGAATGAGAAATTTACGATTTAATGCTAGGAACTGAAACTCCATCTCTTACGTGGCGTAGTATTTGGGAGGCAAAAAAACTCATTGAAAGTGGCACCCGGTGGCGTGTTGGTAACGGTAATGACATACGTATATGGGGTGCAAATTGGCTGCCAAGAAACCATTCATTAAAAGTTATCACACCCCCCCGCTTGCTGCCGGAAAATGCTATGGTGTCGGCTCTTATAGATCAAGAAAGGAGAACATGGAAAAGGGACTTGATTGAAGATGTATTCATTAATGATGATGCAAAGCTCATTCTCTCTATTCCTTTGAGTCGTTTGCCTTGTCTGGATCGCCGCATTTGGCACTTTGACCGTTCTGGATACTTTACGGTAAAATCGGCATATATGCTTCATCGACATTGTAAGGAATCTAGACAGAGTTCGGTCTCGGGCAGCTCTAGTTGCTCTACCCAAGCCAACTGGAATATTATATGGAACATTAAGGCGCCCCCTAAAGTTAAACTTTTCCTATGGTCAGGTTGCAAGAAAGTGCTGCCTGTTGGTGCAGCCCTTAAACACCGAAAAATTGCAGTTGAAGACTCTTGTTTTAGGTGTGATGGAGTGTCGGAAACAGCCTTACATTGTCTGCTTCATTGCAATTTCTCTAGACAATGTTGGGCCTTATCCGGCCTTGCATACTCACAATACTTTTGTGAAGCTTCTGACATGTTGGACTGGTTCTATTATTTATATAGTCACATGGACTCCTCAGAATTAGGATTTGCTTGTACCTTAGCTTGGTGGATTTGGTATGGACGAAATAAAAAGATTTGGGAGGCTTTGGATTTTTCCCCGGCTGATGTTGTTTCTTCTGCTCGTAGTTTTTATCAAAGATTTCAAAACTCTAAATTTTCTTTTTCTCATCCTCTTGTGACCAGATCAGCTGCTTCAAGTTGGACCCCTCCTCATTCGGGTGTTGTTAAAATTAATGTAGACGCTGCAGTGGATGAAACGGCTGGCCGCTCCGGAGTTGGGTGTATTATTCGTGATCATCTTGGCTCTTGTTTAGATTGGCAGTCCACTTGCTATGATTCTCCTCTTGATCCCGAAGCTGCGGAAGCTTTAGCTATGTTGCGTGGTATCGAACTTGGTATTTCTAAGGGATGGAGACACATTTGTTTGGAAGGGGACTGCAAATCCGTAGTTCTTGGCATAACAAGTCATCAAGTTCATCATTCGTTTCATCCTTTGGGTCATATTTTTGAAGATATCAAGCTTCTAGCTAGGAGTTTGGATTCTTTTTCTTGTGTCCATGTTTTTAGGGAAAATAATTCTGTTGCCCATGCTTTAGCCAAATTAGCTTTTAGTATTTCCCCGTTGCCTACTGTTCTCCCTAGTTTTATTCGCGATATTGTAATTCATGACATTACTCATTAATGAATTACCCTTATGGGTTCCTCTCAAAAAAAAAAAATGCTAGGAACTGAAACTGAAACTGGATTGAAACTGGATTAATTACATTAATTTTGTGATCTCACAGCTTGAGATAATATCTTTTCTCATTCACAAATGAGCTATTTATGCATGGGTACGTAATAGATAAGGAGCAAAAGTAAAGTAATTAATATAATTCCCCGAAACTTTTTGAGTTATTGGAATCCACGTCCTTACATTTTGTAAGTGCAAAATGACACGGTATATGGACTAACCGGTCAGGGGCATGGCTTGAAGAGCTGGGAACATGACTTATCATGAGCGAGGGCTAACGGAAGGACTTAACCAAGCAGAGGTGATGCTCTGAAGGTAAGGATCGTGGCTCATTGAATAACTTAGAGAGCTAGACAAGTTGTCGGGCTGACCAAATTAACAATCGGTATTGGCAGCTAGGCAGGTGGTTCGATCAGGCCTACACGTGCCAGTTGCATTAGGTGCGCAACACAGGTGGGCTGGGAGAGACTTACAATTTTATGGGTCAAACCAATGGTCCTACCTAGTGGCGTAGCCAGACAATTATTTCACCGGGGAGTCACAATGAGTTGACCAAAAAAAAAATGTTCTTGTTTACAATAGAAATGTATAGAATCAATGAGGTCGTAGTCCGTTGGTAAGATACTAAGACTAAGAGGTCCTGAGTTCAATTTCTTCTAATATAGGTTTTCTTCTAGTTTAAATACTAGTTCTATGGTAGTTATTATTATTATTATTATTATTATTATTTTGTAATTTGGTTGCACTTTAATAAAAAAAAAGTAAACTTTAACATAAAAATATATGTAAATTTTGATCCGTAAAAATCGTTTCACTATTTAAATATTCTAAGCAATGTCAAATGCATAATCCTTATGTACAAAGTTATTGAATGATACTTGATATTGTTAAATATTTCATACAAACAAATAAATTATGATAATAATTTTGTTCAATTAGAAAAGTAATGTGATAAAAAACATTACTTAAATATTTTCTACTTGAATAAAAAATAATGAATATCACTAGTTAAATTAGACCCTTTACTATAATTTTTATAGTTAATTAGTGGGGTCCATTTAACAATAAACTTAAACTATCATAGTATTATATCAATTTTTAATAAAAGTTTTATTATAAAACAAATTTAACATTAAACTTGATAGCACTAAAATTTCAGGGGGTCCATGCACCCCTAGCATGGCTGTAGCTCCGCCGGTGGTCCTACCTACCAAACACATCATGGAAACCAAGGGACGACCGCACAATAAGCCATGACCAAGTCAGGTTTCCAGCCAAATTTTCCATGAGTTTCAATGATTACAAATTTGCCAAGGATTGTAAATTTGCCTGGAGGTTCAAGAACAATTTAAACAAGTGTGAAATCTCCAGTGAAATATTCTACGTCCATTCTAGAAGTATCCTTGAGAAAAAAATAGAATGATGTACTTACAACTGAGGAATAATATAGAATATGTAGATAAGCTTCTGGCTGGTAGGACTATTCTAGAGAGCTAGTTTAATCCATTATATTAGATTAATCTCAAATATCATTAGGGATGTTGGTTGGTATAAAGTTGTAGAAGTTCATTTGTAAATCAATCAATTCATTCCTTAAGTTAATTTTGATTGTCACAGTTTCTCTTGTTATGTGAATAGTAAACTAAACTTTTGTCCTCTTCGATAACATGGATCCGTTTAACATTTTCCAGTCTCGCTATTGAGCGCTCTACTGATAAATAACGTAGTACCATCAGGTTGTTGATCTGCAATAGATGATCATATCTTGATTTACAGCTTTGACTAAAGACTTATTGTAACACCACCGTGGGGACGATCCCGAAGCTCTCTCCCTGACCTGACTGAATATTGCATTTCATAAACAACTTAGCTCATGAGTGTACTTAACTAGATATTCCATAGGCTTGACTTGACTACATCTCTTTAGTTAGAAGTATGAGGGAGATGAAGAGCATATAATCACACCTGAAGTGAGGTTGTTTAAGTTGAGGCAGAAGGATATTGGTGTGGGATGGGAGAAAGCTAAACTAAAAGGTGTTTTTTTCTAGTTTGCTCGACTATATGGTTTTTGCAACATATTACTTCTCTCATGGAAATTCCGCTTGTGGATTTCTGTTTCAGCCTTGGTAGGATAAAGGCTCCAACAAATACTATATTTGTCAGCCTTTTTATCCCTTGACATTTTTTGGTGTTTATCCATGTTATTAGAGATAATCCCTACTTCATCGAAACATTTGCATGTGCAGCTGTTGTTGGGCATGGGAATGATGTTGGACCTGAACGTACTATTAACAATACATCTTCTACTCAAGAGTCTACAACATTGTAAGTATTGATTACATATATAACTCTACAGCTATGAGGAAAATCACTGGACCCGATTTGAAATTTGCAATCATCCTCATATCTAATTTGCGCAGAGTTTGTGTAATTAGATTAATCTTTTAGAAAAATATTTTTATTTCGATTAAAATATATACCTTAAAATAATATATTAGTTTTTTGTGAAGTAGATTATGATATGAATGCAATGGAAATGGAAGATAACTTAACTTGAGAGATGGATCATCACTAGGTCATCGAAGAACAAGAAATAAAATTTTGAAAGTTACCCACTAAGGAGGATAAAAGAGAAAGGTCAAAGTGTAAAAGTGTAGTGCTATATTTGCATGTAGTTCTAATAATGCGACTACTAGTATGATAGGAAACGCCAGTTCCCGTTGTTCATTTCATGAGTCGAATGAGGGTGAGTTAGATAGTTCACATAATATTTATAAAATGTGAATTGAGATAAGGCGATGGTTAAACATAATTTTTTATTTTAATATATTGAATATGAAGGAGAAAAAATATTCACAATTACTTAAACCCTAGTGTACAACTAATATTAAGAAATACAATCAGAGCAGGCGTTCTAAAGCTATATACCGCTTAACTTCAAACTTGTGCTTTTCGTTAACCTCAGATTGCTATACAACTCTCAAAACACATTATGTGACTTATATATGTGAAAATTTGGTGTTTCAATTTTTTTTTTATATGCCTCTCTCTTAGTTTTGGCAAAGTGGTTGATTGATTTTTTTTTTTTTTTTTGATTTCCCAAGAGTTTAATCCCTTTCGAGGCACGTCGGGCACATAAAGTAGGTACCTCTCCCAACAGAGATTCGAACCTGAGTCCGCTACTTTATAGTGACTAGTCCCTTCCACTAGACCAATTACCTGTTGATGGTTGATTGATTTCTTGAAATAACGGAATATTGAAAAAGAAACATGCAACATTACTTTAGATAATGTAATATATAATGATGGGCTAGTTGTTGTTCTTAAAAATCATTTTTTAATTAATGAGTCTACAATTTGCAGTTGTGAATGCAACTGAGGTGTTGTGCTCATATATTAAAATCTCATCGTGCAAGAGTCGAAACGACTATTGCAAAAACTTAGTGTGACTGGGTCAAAATTGAGGTCCTTATAAGTAGGATAAAAATACATATTAGATGGCATATATTTGTTGGTTTCCTAAGTGCTTAATCTCTTGTGAAGTGCGTATAGCACATTAAGGGGCCGTTTGGTAGGGTGTATGGGATTAGGGTAGATTAGATTGGAGCCGGATTGAAGGTCATATTAAAAATACGTTTGGTAGATTTGATTGAGTTATATTATATTAAAACAATCTACCGTAATATGTTTTGTAGAGTTATGAGTTTATATATATATTTATATATTTTCAAAGATTTGAGAAGAATTTAGGATATTTAATGATATTTTAAGAAGGAAATATGTAAATTTAAGGATATTAGTGACATTTTACCTAATCCATATTCATCCGGATTAACTAATCCACCCATGTTTGGGTGGATTATAATCTAACCTTAATACCGGGTCGTAAGGATTTAATCCATTTGACCCGGTATTAGAGCAATGCCACCAAACGTTGTATTAGACCATATTAACTCATATAATATGACTTAATACCCCCTATTAGGTCCTACCAAACGCGCCCTAAGTGGAAACATCTCTTAACATGGATTCAAAGCTAGAGCTAGGTTCGCTAAGGGAGTCTTGTAGTATAATGTTATCATTCACCATTAAGTGAGATCCATTCAATAAGGTTTAGTAATCGAAGGACGTGCGGTACAAAGGTCCAAGATATAAGACAGAAGATGAAAGATTAATTGAAAACTTATTTGAAAAAGTCGCCATCTTTTGGTGCACAGTCTTCAAACTTTAGCACTAGATGTCATGATGATGTTGCAAAACTAATGGCGATAAACCGAGTTGTTTCATTTGTTTATTCTGTTGTAAATAGTATAAATTAGTGGGTATTCCTATTAAGTACTTATATAGTTCAGTAACATATTTTGTAATAATTATTCACTATCTCAATTTCCCGATTATGTGAGACTTGTAACATCTCCTTATGAGTGACTTTATTATTAATAAGATACCTCCCCTTCCAAATAATATCTCCTAATTCTTTCTATATCTCTTTTCTCTATATTCTTATATCTCTCTTTACTTTTTTTTAGAACATATCTCTCTTTATTGTTATAATTATTGTTCATCAATCTCTTCTTATCTAATCACATAAACCAAAAGAGTTATAATAAATAATTTACAACTCAATGTCCCTTTTTTTTTTTCAAATATTCATTTATAACATGTTATATTTTGACATGAATTTGATAGTTTTCAAAACTCCAACGTCAAAAGAAAAAAAAAACTTGACATAAGGTTGCAAGCAATGTGTAGGACATACACTTGAGGGGGTGCATGGAAACCCCTCCCCCTCTCCCCAAATGTATATGTATTTTCTAATAAAAATAGCTGAGATTTTTGTAAAACTAAGCTTGTCTTTTAACCCCTCTAACTATAGTGAAAAATTCTATTCAAAGGGAGATTTTTTAATTAGATTCTGAAATTAAAAACAATTTCACTAACTTAAAAAATATTTATAAATTATTTGTGTATTACTACTTACTTAATAAATAAGGTATTGGGCAAAATAACTATCATAATTTTATGTATATGTGTGAAATTTTGACAATGTCAAATGCTACAAATTAAAAAAGACTTCAACTAGTTTTTAAATTTCAAGAATCACTCGAGTTTCACACCTAACACTAAAAGGGATTTTCAATAACGAAAATTTTTATTGGTGAAGTCTCGATTTTCGTTGGTATTCAAGCGTAGCAATGGATTTTTTTCATTGGATATTCCGTGTGTGAAGGCCTCATAAGTAGATGGAGTGATGGAATAATTTTCCTTTAGTAATTATAGCGACAATATATTTTCCGTTGGAAATGTAATTAGTTGGAAGCATTGCAACGGATTTTGTATAAGAATTATATTTATGTCGGCAAATCTGTTGGAATATTATGTCGGTATTCATATGTTGGTAGCGGTGTGGTTATCGCCTGGGCACTTAGACAAGGCCTGGATGAGCAATTAACCCCCGCTCGTGCGCCTAGTCGGTTCACCATCGACCGGGCACCTGGGCCGCGCCTAGACGACTAGCAAATCCATTGGAAATATTATGTCGGCATAAATATGTTAGTAGTTGTGTGGTTATCGCCCGGGCGCTTATGCAAGGCCTAGGCGAGCAATTATCACCTAACTATGCTTAGGCGGTTGACCATCGCCTAAGCGCCTATGTTTTAATTAGATGGGATTTTTTCACGTCACCCTCGAGTTTTTTTCAATTTTCGCATTTTCCCCCCGAAATGCCTTAAATATGATCGTGCCCCCTGCTTTTATGTATGTTTGTGCACTTACCCCCCCGAAACGTCTTAAATGTGACCGTGCCCCCTGTTTTATGTATGTTTGTGCACTTACCCCTCCATACCAAATTCCGGCCAAATTTTCCACCGGAACTAAAGTACCCGCCAAGCACACAAAATTTAAGAGGGCAAAAGGCGTTTGCAGTTGGGATGACATAAAAGGACTTACCCTCTTAAATTTGTGTGCTATGCAGATGCTTTAATTTCGGTGGAAAATCTGGCCGGAATTTGATACGGGGGGTAACTGCACAAACATACATAAAAGCAAGGGGGCACGGTCACATTTAAGACGTGCAAAAATCCCAATATATAATTTCGAGAATACATCTTATTTTCGTTCCGATTGATTCAAAAACAAAAAAATTTCGATGTTTTTGACGGAAAAGATGAAAATTTTGATACATGGTTTTGTCACGGTTTCAAAAAACATGACTAACACCGATCTAAACCATGTTTAAATCCTAACTCCACCAAATCCAGGTCTCAACCTCAACCATCCATCGAAACCATAAAATCATATAACCTTTAAAGGATATTACTTTGAAGTTATTATATTTCTCAATAAAAAAGCACATGCAGCATAGTAAAACCCCATAAAAAGGAAAAGAGAACGAAAAGAATACACAAGTTTAATTAAGAGAAAACTAGAGCCAATTTTTATTTAACCCACTTATATATTCAGTGGGGCGCTACCAACACCTTTTCTACTTAGCACCACCAAATAAGATTGTCAAGAATAATATTTTCTTGGTGGTGCCTAATTGCAAAAGGTATACGAAACAAAATCCGAACAAAGAATGAGAAATACAATAAACACGACGTGATTTCAGATCAATACAAGAAATTAGAATGAACATACTATCTCCTGCTCTTTCTCGACTTCAGTCTCTTAAAAGCCATGAAAGTTACTGCAGCTGACAAAGAGTACCTGCATAATGCACCTATTATGTTAAATCGTTGTTGATTAATTATTATGGATTAGTATCTAAATATAAAGTGGATATTCATACTTAAATATATATCATAGTGAAAAAAAAATGTATAGATAAATACCATGTTAGTGTATAGTTGAGATGGTCCTGTGGCATTACTGAATTACGAATCAAAGTATTGACTTCCTTTGGAATGGGGTAAGGTTTACTTGGATTGAAATTTTCATTGATTTCTTCGATGTATAGTGTTCTCTCCGGAAGTCCACAAGCACGAGCAATAGCCGAAACATCAACATAAAACCATTGCGAGTTATTAGGATCATTTACTGGAACAAATATGCTAGGCTTCTCACTGTCACGCATAACTCCAACCACTTCTTCGACATTGATAATAGTTGGAAGTTGATCCTGGGATTCAATACAATGTAAGTTAATTCTGTGTTTTGAAATAGGGTACTCAAAGGTTAAGTGTAATTTCACCAAAAAAAAAAAAAAAGGTTAAGTGTAACTACTCCGACCACCCTCCATCTTGGGAAATTACACAAGCTACCCCTCACGTATTAGATTCATGCATTAATTTCTGAAGGAACATGCCATTGTCATAAATAAAAAAATAAAAAGTGAAATTGGTGAAATAAAGGGAGTGGAATTGGATTAAATCAGTAAAAAATGACTGAAATCAGTGAAAAAATGGGTGACATCGATGGAGAAAAGAGTGAAATCAGTTTTCCACTCTTGAGGTTTGTGATCAATTAGATGGTACCTGGAATTCAAACTTTATTTTGATGAAAGTAATGCCGTATTGATGTTACTATAATGAATCCAATACCTCAGGGGTAGTTCGAGTAATTTATCAAACAGGGAGGGTGGTTGGTGTAATTATACTAAGCCTAAAGGGTAATTTGAGAAATTCTCCTCTTTGAATATTTCATCAACGTTAATAAAAATGTGAAGGAGCATGAGTTACAACCTCGACAACTTGTGGCTTCTTAGACCAAAAACGCCAAGAAGAAGTTTGTGTATTTTCTTGAGTAGTGTTGGATGAGCTATTTGATACTTCTTCCACATCTTCTGAAGCACTTAATGCCTTATCTCTCCAACTCCGTGGGACCCATCCTCGATTGACAAGTATAGGTGACTGTACACTGCAAGAATTTTAATTTGAGGCTCAAATGTAATGTATGTCAAATATATCAAACATCTAAAAACTCATACTTTATCACAATGACAGAAGTTCCCTTCTGAAATGTAAGCACTTCCCTAATCAACAATATCTGAAACAAAGTGAGTGAATTACACAACGATAATATTACTCAAACTACCCCTGGGGTTTACTGTAATTACACTAACCACCCTCCATGTTTAAGAAATTACTCAAACTATCCTAAGGAATTGTATTCATTACAGTTAAGTTACCCTTACAAAATTGATTTTATTAAAAAATGGTTTGAAATCCAGAAATACCCCTGGGTACTATCTAAGAAATCACAAACCACAAGAGTGGCAAACCGATTTCACCAGTTTCTTCACCCATTTTTCCACTGACTTGACCCAATTTCACCCCTTTTTCAAACAAATTTTGCCCGATTTTTCACATCAAAGTTGTTTGATGGCGTCAACATGCGTTGTCAGAAATTAACGTTGTAAATGGTGTCATTGTAATGAATCTAATACCTCAGGGGTAGTTTGTGAAATATTCTAAACAAGGAGGATGGTCAATGTAACTACACTAAACTTCAAGGTAGTTTGTTTAATTATATAGCTAGAAAGAGAAATTCTTTTTCCATCTTAAAGTATAAAATTCTTACCAACACCAATATAGAAAAACTAGAAGAACTTAACCATCAGATATACCTCGATGTCATGACACATACATAGCAATAAGCTTACAACAAATGGTAGATAGTGATTTCTATTTACAAGTACTTCCAAGTTTTCCGCATTCGTCAAAAGACTTGTCTAATGTCCACTTAAAAAATCACATTCAGAGGCCAAAACTAAACCAGACAATCTTTCTTCAAATAACTGTCTATTCTATTCACTTCTCCAATTTCAGTTAACAATCACAATAGAATCCCATAGTTTACATTCAAACTTACTTACCTTTCAGGATCACCGGGGATCGGGACAAGTGGAGTAATGATATAGTATCCATTTTCAGTCACACCAGAAATGCTCCTTGAACGTGGGCCAATATAAATTGACTTCTTTTCGTCAAATACACCTTTACATTTTATTCTCCTAAACTCCAGGGAATCCAAGTTCTCACCAGAAGGTACAATCTGATTGCCCTTAAGAGGCTCCATTCCTAGTCTACTTTGCCGATACTCAAGCATCTTTATCTGTTATAAATTAAAAAGATTCGAAAATCAACTAAAGCACGAGCCCATATGGAAACACACCAAATTTTACATTTACAAAATTCCATCCACAATGAAAATTATATGCATGAAGAACAAGAGTCTATTCTTAAAGTTCGTGGACAATCTTATAGGTTATCTTATTTTTCACACAACAAAATATCATAATACTTGTAATAAAACAAGTTAATTTAGTAAGCTTGAATAATTATCCAATGCAACTAGATCTCAAAACCACATGAAATGCAAATACATTAGACATACAGGCTATCATCATGTAAAGCATAAATGAAGGTAAAATTGCTGATTTCACAAATAAAATTACAAAAAAATTGACCTTTTCTTGTCTTCTGATGATTTGCCAGGTGCCGAGGCCAAATGTCATAGCTCCTGGTATAAACAGAAACAGCTTTGACCATGTTGACCTTCCATCTTTCTCTGAAAATAATAAAATAAAATCCGAAAAGATCATCTTCAGAGACATAATAGAAAAAAGAAAATCAATTATAATTGAAAATCATATAATCCTAAGAGAAATCCAACAGCAAGAAAAATAATAAATCTGGCTGCATTTGAAGCATTTTATCGACCTAAATTATAGTCATTCAACTTAGACACATGTATATCTTCTTACCATTTGCTCCCACGAAATTGTTTGTTGAACCTACACCATCAACCAGACACCTTGATTAACAAAAAAAAGATTAATCATAATCAATTAATAGAGCCCTTAATCATTATTTGTAAAAATAAAAGAAAAAGAATCTCAGATATAAAAATAATAGAAAAAGGGTTGATTTTTACCTGGATAATGGGGGGCGATGAAGATGAGTCTTAGTACAAGAGAAGAAATGGGTTCCTCTGGAAAGTCGGGAAAATGACATTGGATGAGGGATTTAATGAGGGTTTTGTATTTGGCGAAGAAGAAGAAGTAAATGGGGAGAGTAAAAAAAAAGAAGGTTTTACAAAAAATAAAAGGTTTAAGAAAAAAGAAGAAGAAGTAAATGGGTGTTCTTCAATTTCTTCTGGTTAGGTATTTAGAAATCTCGTACCTTTTGCCAAACCGAAAATTTTGGTTTGCTTCAGTAAATTACCGATTCAGTAAGGTTAGATTTGATTCAGCAAAAAAAAAAAAAAAAAAAAAAAAGAAAATTAATGAATCAAAAATGATTTGTCTTGAATACGTAGGTAAATAATAATATGCTTCCTGCCACTCTTAACCATCCAATGAACTTGAATAGAAATTATAAAGAATACATCAGAGACCCCTTAGCCTCAGTCCCCTCTCCAATTACTTTACTTTAGCATCATTCAAGTTTTGGGTTTTAAATGCAATTAAAAAAAGAATAAAATTGGGCTTGTGAAATTCCTAATATTGCTGCGATACTCTCCTTATATACGCCACTATCCATTGCTAATGACACAACATGTATTATTTTTGTTCTCCATTCAATATTATACGAAACCTACAAAGGCCACGAACCTGTACCAAACAAAATGTTGATCAGGTATTATTGAAAACCATTAAATTTGTTGGTGAAGGAAGACAATACAAGAAACAAATTAAGGAGGAAATCATATAATTTGAATAGAAATTATAAAGAATACATCAGAGACCCCCTAGCCTCAGTCCCCTCTCCAAAAATTACTTTAGCATTCATTCAAGTTTTGGGTCTTAAATGCAATTAGAAAAGGAATAAAATTGGGCATTTAGATCTTGGACTGTACCTCTGTAAATTAAAAATCTGGGCCGAAAGAGAGATGGTGGAGGCGCGATGGGGTAGGTGGTGCGGCGGCGCGGTGGGATTTAATTGAAGAAGAAGAAGATTTGGGTTTGCTTTTAGGGCACCGTAGAAGTGAGAAAAGTGAAGATTGGATATTTGGAACTTGTCTTTGCCTTGTATTAATTGGGATTAAAAAAAAAAAAAATTTTGCGCATATAGGTTGAATTATGTAAGCTAAATATAAAGTTAGTATTGAAAATCGAAATTTTTAATGATTCAGTAATGAAGCTTCCTCCGTATATTAAATTGAAATTTCAGTTTAATACATGGTTTATCGAATTGTACACAATCATAATATTAGGATATTTGGTTTAACGGATTGTGCACAATTAAAATATTAGGAGTTTGATGTCGTTGTCAATATAGTTGAATTGTACCAATTTTTTATATCTAGTATGACGCTATAATTCCAAAATTTGTACAGTACATCAAATCAAATTATTCAGTTCGATTATCAAATGGTTTAGTCCGTAACAAAAGAAACAAGACATGTATGTAATTTGAGTATTTTTTATAATAAATTAGTACGACGGACTCGCGAAAATCTCTGATTGCTCAGGTATCCAATCAATATTTGATTGGATCTATAATTGACTTTTATATAATAAAGGGGCAAAAAAATGACATAATAAAATAAAAACACTTGTACTATCAATTAGCATATTCTTTCTCCGTTTTATTTATTCACTTTGAAGGATTGAACATGGATTAAAAATTATAATAAATAACCATTTTTTTAAGAAAGAATCACAAAACACCATTTTAATCAAATATCATAGCATTAATAAGAAGAACAAATTTGGTATAAGAATTTTAATTCTACATTGAAATTCTAAAACGAGACGAATGAAGTAATCATTATCATTTGACAACAATAATATAAAATAATCATTTTTTACTTAAATTAGATCAATCGATCTTTTTTTTTTTTTGGTCATAAATAAAAGTTTGGGTGGGTTCGGCTCCGGTCGCCACCACGGGCCAGGGCATGCCTCAGGGACCAAAGGTCGCTTACAGAGGTTCTTACAGATCGCCCACCAACACAGCTCTCACATCGGCAGTGGGAATCGAACTCACAACCTTCTTAGGGGAAGAAGCCAGTTCCTTACCAACTGAGCCAACATGTGCTGGCAGATCAATCGATCTTACATAACAATCATAAGAAGAATTTCAATAGAATGTTTAATGTTAATCAAAAGTTAATTTCATAGGTTAAATTTATTTTAATGTAGTGCTACAGTCATTGTCTAACGCATCTTAATCAATACGTGACGCATTAATGTTATATAGTATGATGCAGGTAATGGGAGACATAGCATAAATACATAGCCCATAAGTAATATCCTATTGAACCGACAACCGGGCATGTGGGGGAACTGCCTATAATGCTCGGTTGAAGATGACAAAGAGCAAGAGAACGGGCAATTTGGACAGGGCGGGCTGGGGGTTTGGGCAGGCTGGTTGCCAGCTGGGCAACGCACCCAGCAGGACTCCAGCCATCCACAATTGTTAATTGATAAAGGTGGCTGCCACATTGATTTTTTTTTTGTTGAGTTAGTTTAATTACAAATATTAGTTTTTTTTAAAAAAAAAACATTATATAAACTAAGGCCTCTTCAAAGCCATAACCCCCGGACGGAGGATAACTTTTTCTTTGAACGAATTTTCTTATTTTGTTTTAGATTTAATAACGTGATCACAATATAACTTAAATAAAAAAAAAATACAATCTTAATCCTACAACCAGTAAGTCGCCCATAAGTGCTTGACTAAATCTTTTCTTAGTTAGCCATTGGTATATTTGTTTCGAATACTATCACGATGCCTCGTGTTATTATTAAGAATGTCTTAATTTTCATAATTGTGTAATTATTAAAAAAAATAATAATAATAATAATAATTATTATTATTATTATAAGTTTGAGTGGGGAAAGTTGTGAATTGAATTTATGAATGTTGATTGCCCTTCGGTTGGAGATAAGTTTTTTAGGTGGGTCGAAAATGCATGAGGGCAAGGCAATTGGGCAAGGGCTTCGGTTGGAGATGGCCTAAAGATATCGATGACATTCTTTTTGCATATAAATGGTTCTAGACTAAGGTAGGGATGGGCGTTGGGTTCGGGTAACCCAAACCCGACTCGTCCCTTTTTAAAATACCCGAACGAGACGAGTATTTTTTGGGTATGGGTACCCGAACTTGAATACCCGTATTTAATTACGGAAATACGGGACGGGTTTGGGATTGGTCTCTCCAACCCCGAATACCCGAACCCGCCTATATTATTAATTATATAATTTATACACTTTACTAGTTTATTTGTATAACATTATCTAATAAATGAAGTTTTTTTATTTTACCCTAATATTCCTTTTAAATCTTACATTAGTTTAGTAATTAATATTAAGTCAATCATAAAAAGTTAAAAACTCTCAATCTCTCATAATCACTTGTAAGTTGTACGTTTTATCATTAGCTCATTATATAATTTTACTTTTTGTTCGTATTTGGATATATTTGAAATAATCCTTATGATGACTTGATGATATGTTTTATGTATTAATGAATTAAAAAGTGATACGATTTAGCAAAAGGAAAATGACGAAATATAATTACGTAATATTGTATTATTTTGTTAGATGGATGAAGAATTAATGAATAAAAATAATATGGGACTCGTAATCCCGTTCCGTCCCGACCCGCAATAATTCGGGTACCCACTTCCGGGTACCCGAATTATTATGGGGCGAGTTTGGGATGAAAAGTGTCAATCCCGAAATTTAGTATACCCATATCTCTAACCCCAAACCCATCCCAAACTCGCCCCGTGCCCACCCCTAGATTAAGGTATAAAACATTCTAGATAAGTATATATGAAAAGTCTCTAGAGCATTAGTTTTAGCCACTAGATCAAGTTGATTTTCACCGTCTGTTTAAGAATGTGGTTATATAAATAGGGTAAGACTTTATTTGAAATTTTGTATTCTTACATCTTATTTGACAAAAAAAAATGACAAATAAAAAAAAAATGAGGCCCCTCTATAGTTGAAGCCCTAGGCGATGGCCTAAATTTCCTAACTATAGAGCTAGCCCTGCCCACTGTTGAGAAGTTCGATAACAATAAAATTATGGGATATATATAACTTGCTGCAAAAGTTACTAATAAATAATCTAATAATCTTTTAATTAAATGCTGAATAATGATGAAACCGTCTTACAAACCTAGTTAATATGGAAGTAGATATACATCGATCAATTAAAAAGCAATGAATTAATAAGGATTTCCTAATTTTGGAATAGGATTGACCGCCTACTCTATAAATACAGACTCAACTCTCCATTCTTTTCCCCACTTTTTTTAACTCATTGTTGTTAAATATGTTTAAAACAATTTGTGTATATAAAATATTATAGAATATTTTATATTTCTAAGTACTATAGTGAATTATAAAATATTATAAAATATTTTATATTATAAAACTATAGTAAATTATTCCAACAGAATAATTATTTATAATTAACTCTAATTATAAATCTTAGTATAGTTTATTCTCGCAGAACAAACAAAATCAGAATTTAATAACAGTATACTTACGGAAATAATTCTGAACTGTAAAATCGACCGAGGCTTGCAAATGCAATATCCTTAAGACAATATTTCTGGGCTGTCAAAGGTGCAACAGTTTGTCCCAGTGGTCTCCCAAGATACAGCGGTCGGATACTTGTTTCTTTGCACTAAGAACAAGTCCACAACGAACTTTAACAAATAAAATATTTGAGTACTTGAGAAGAGAAGAGGAAGAGAAGAATATAGAGAGAGGAGGATAGGATTCTGCTTTTGGTTGCTAGAAAACGGGATAAGAGAATTGGCCAGATTCTTCTCCTATTTATAGCTGCAGAAGAGGTGTTTCTGGAGGGACATGACCATTCGGATTAAACCAGTAGAGATGGTTCGGTCCGAATGGGTGCAAATCGGTTCGATTCAAACCGAACGGGTACAGACAATTCAAATAATGGCGCGCGGATCTTTTGGAGCAAACGGGCCAGCCGCGCGGATCTTGTTCGGGTCAACCGAATCTGGTACGCGGATCTAATCTTGTATGGATTTAAAAATTGGGCCTTTGATTTTGGGCTAAAAAATTAATTAAATTTTGTCCAAAAAGAATAATGTTATGTTGAGGCCCAAGCCCAATCCAAACCCAACCCGACCCGACCGTGCCGTGCCGAGCCGAGTCGGACAGACGGCGGCGGCGGCGCGCGCGCGTGTGGGAAACCATTGTCATCTACGTCTTCTCCCCTCATAAAACTTGGTACCCCCAAGGGGCCCTCCCCTTATACATTTTTTTGCATTATAAATGACAAAAAACTTCTCACTTTCCTCCATGTGGGATGAAGGCATTTTTCATTCTTTTAAGCTTCATTCATTTCTCATTTTGTGGGCTTAATTCCAATTGGGCTCAATCCAATTGGGTTAATACCCATAAAATCCAATAATCCCCCACAAATGAATGAAATTATTCTTCATATCTCGTCACACGGGACATATCAAAGTCAAATATCCTTTAGGAATAGTACTGCATCGGGATAGGTGAAATATTCCATCTTGAACCTTCCCTAGTTAAAGTTTATCGGATTTACTTAGCCAATCAGTGAAATATTTCATCTTGAAATGTCGGCTGTTTATGTAAACCAAAACAATAAACTTAACACAGCACTAGATCGATTTGTTAAGAGTTCTCGGTTGTGTTCGTTTTGGCCGTGAACATTCTTGGGTTCTGCGAGTGCTTTAGAGGATTCCAGCCTTATAAGAATTCTCAACGAGCCGACCCAGCTCACACTTACATAGGTGACCGCATCTATCAAGAGTATCCTACTATACTCCACTTGTTCTTGACAAGATATA
The DNA here is from genome assembly GCA_038501285.1 of Penstemon eatonii. Taxonomy (NCBI): domain Eukaryota; kingdom Viridiplantae; phylum Streptophyta; class Magnoliopsida; order Lamiales; family Plantaginaceae; genus Penstemon; species Penstemon eatonii. The sequence goes on along the minus strand of CM076710.1, from coordinate 15,943,260 downwards.
GACGTCATTAAAAGCATAAGCTTAACCTAATCAAACGCTGTAGGTTGCACTTTTTACATCATAGGAATGAGCTAGAGTTGGACTCTAAAGTGCTCCACTTTTTAAGTTAACCAAGACTGGTTGTCCTATTGAACCTGGTCCGTGGGATCTCCAGTCGCCAAGTTAGGTTTCCGTACAAGGTAACTTAGTTATATTTTAGGCTTTTAAGCCCATTCCCCTCGACGCACATTCTACTCTCTCACCAGATAAACCTTTAGTAAACGGATCGCGAGGTTATCTTTTGATTTCACAAAGTCAATGGAAATTATTCCATTTGAGAGTAAATGTCTCACGGTATTATGTCGACGACGAATGTGTCGTGATTTACCATTATACATAAAGTTATGAGCTCTATGTAATGCCGCCTGATTATCACAATGAATACATATAGCCGACACAGGTTTCGGCCATAGTGGAATATCTTCCAGAAAGTTATGAAGCCACTCAGCTTCTTCTCCAGCTTTATCCAAAGCTATAAACTCTGATTCCATAGTGGATCGAGCTATACAAGTTTGTTTGGAAGATTTCAAAGAAATAGCGGCTCCCCCCAGAGTAAATACATATCCGCTTGTGGATTTTGATTCCTCTGAATCAGAAATCCAATTTGCATCACTATATCCCTCAAGGACAGCTGGATATTTTCCATAGTGTAATGCATATTTTGATGTATTTTTTAAGTATCCAAGCACTCTCTTCAGAGCGTTCCAATGTTCTTTGCTTGGATTGCTCGTGTACCTACTCAATTTATTGACTGAGTAAGCGATGTCTGGCCTCGTGCAATTCATGATATACATGAGACATCCAATGATACGAGCATACTCGTTTTGTGATACACTATCACCTTTATTCTTGTGTAAAACAAGAGATGGAATAAATGGGTTATTTGTTCCCTTAATTCCATAGTTTTTAAATCTCTCAAGCACTTTATCTACATAATGTGACTGAGATAATTTAATCCCATCTGGTGATCTTGTTATTTTAATTCCCAAAATAACATCCGCTTCACCAAGATCTTTCATATCGAAGTGTTTTGTTAATATTTTCTTTGCGGACTTAATGACCTCCATATTAGTCCCAAGTATTAACATATCGTCTACATATAAACATATTATGACAGTTGCTTGTCCAAATTGTTTAATATAGACACACTTGTCGCATTCATTGATTTGAAATCCATTTTTAATCATGACACTGTCAAATTTTTCGTGCCATTGTTTAGGAGCTTGTTTAAGGCCATAAAGAGATCGAACAAGTTTACATACTTTGTTCTCTTTGCCTTTAACAATGAAACCCTCAGGTTGCTCCATATATATTTCCTCATTCAATTCTCCATTGAGGAAAGCGGTTTTAACATCCATTTGATGTATCTCTAGATTATATATAGCTGCTAAAGCTATTAATGTTCTAATGGATGTTATCCTAGTCACTGGTGAATAGGTGTCAAAGAAATCTATTCCCTCCTTTTGACTATAACATTTGGCTACTAATCTAGCCTTATTATTATCAATTGAGCCATCGGGTTTTAGTTTCTTTTAAATACCCATTTACATCCAATTGGCTTACTTCCCTTAGGAAGATCCACCAACTCCCAAGTATTATTACTTAGAATGGACTGTAATTCACTGTATATTGCCTCTTTCCAATAAGAGGCATCAGGAATAGACAAGGCTTCAGTATATGTTTTGGGATCATCCTCTAACATATAAGTTAAGAAATCTGGTCCGAATGATTTAGCAATTTAGCTCGCTTGCTTCTTCGGGGCTCGTCAGATTCTTCAGCAATCTCTTTACTGATTTGAAAATTATCTTCTTTAGAAATTAATTCATATGTTCTCTTATGAGAAGTAACATCCGAGTTCTTCTTATGTGGGAATACATTCTCGAAGAATGTAGCATCACGTGATTCCATTATAGTATTCACGTGCATGTTGCTTACTTCAGATTTGAACACTAGAAATCTGTAAGCGCTACTATTTTCCGCATGACCTATATAGTAGCAATCCACGGTTTTTGGTCCAATTTTTGGTCCAACCTTTTCTTTCATAGGTTTTGGTACAACTACCTTTGCCAAGCACCCCCACACTTTCAGGTATTTATAACTTGGTTGTCTACCTTTCCATAACTCATACGGAATGGTATCATTTTTCTTGTGCGGAACTCTATTTAATATATGATTAGCCATAAATAAAGCTTCCCCCCACAAGTTCCTAGGTAAACCCGAATTCAAAAGTAATACATTGATCATGTCTCTTAAGGTTCGGTTTTTCCTTTCGGCTACTCCATTTGATTGAGGTGAGTATGGTGTCGTTGTTTGGTGAATTATTCCCGAGTCGGCACACAACTGTGCAAAGGGATATTCATATTCACCACCTCTATCAGATCTAAGAATTTTTATCTTCTTATTTAACTGATTCTCTACTTCAGCCTTGTATCTTACAAAGGCATTTATTGCTTCATTTTTCTTATTCAATAAGTAAACATAGCAATATCGTGTACAGTCATCAATAAATGTGATGAAGTACTTTTTCCCTCCTCAAGTTGGAGTTGACTTGAGATTGCACAAGTCTGTGTGAATTAGCTCTAATGGTTGTGAGCTCCTTTCCACTGAAGGGAAAGGTTGTTTCGCAAACTTTGCCTCAATGCAAATTTCACACTTATAAGATTTTTCAATATCAAATTTAGGAATTAATCCTAAGTTTGCTAATTTTTTCATTTTCTAAAATTAATATGGCCTAATCTTTCATGCCAAAGTAAAGTGGACTCAAGCAAGTAAGCAGAAGAATTATTATTATTAATAAATTTGTCGTTTTTGCCAATAACGGCTACATTAGCCTTAAATAGGCCATCACACACATATCCTTTGCCTACGTACATACCCCCTTTGGTCAGCACAAATTTATCTGACTCAAAGGCTAATCTAAAGCCTTTTTTCGTTAGGACAGAACTAGAAATTAAATTCTTCCTAATGTCTGGGACATGAAGAACTTCATTAAGAGTAACATCTTTTCCTGAGGTGAATTTGAGAACCACTGTGCCTTGTCCCTCCACCACGGAGTGAGCATTATTTCCCATGTACAGCTTCTCTTCATGATCAAACTTCTTGTATGAAGTGAACATGTTTATGTCAGAGCAAATGTGACGGGTAGCTCCAGTATCCACCCACCAGCCTTTGGTTTCACTTGTCAGAAATGCTTCAGCAACTGCAGATAAATGCATGTTATCGATGTCAGATGGAGCTAGATTGATGCTAACATTTGCTTCATCCTTTGGCTGAGCACGGCTACGACAATCCTTTGCAAGGTGTCCATTTTTTCCACATGTGAAGCAAGCTCCATTGAACTTTCGCTTCTTGTTACCCTTTTGTCCTTTGTTGGAGGTATTTGCCTTACGCTTTTTGCTTTTCTTTGAGCCTTCTACGACATGGACCTTAGCCCCTCCAGGCTGAGGCATAGCCACATAGTTACTGCTGCCCTTGTCAGTATACCGATTGTTTTCTTCGGTTTTCAGATATTCTGTGAGATCTTGCAAATTCCACTTTGCAACAGATTTCTTGTGCCTCAAGTGATGCTTGAACCCCGTCCAACCAGGAGGAAGCTTGCCAATGATACAAGCAACCAGGTAAGACTCGCTAAGTTCATGTCCTTCGGCCAAGATGTCGTGGATCATATTTTGGAGTTCTTCCACTTGCTCATTCACAGTCTTACTGTCAACCATTCGATAAAATTGGAATTTATCCACCACGAATTTTCTGTAGCCTGCATCTTCAGTCTTAAACTTTTTGATTAAACCTTCCCACAAGAGTTTACTAGTCTTAAATTGACTATAAATCTTGTACAAAGATTCATCAAAATAGCTAAGAATGTAATTTCGGCACATAAAGTCCGAGTGATTCCAAGCTTTTATCACAAGAGCCATTTCTTCAAGTTCCTCCGGACTAGCTTTCTCCTTTGGTTTAGGTACCTCCTCAGTGAGAAACCTAGCCATGCTCAAGGATGTGATGTAAAAGTACATCATATTCTGCCACGTTGCAAAGTCAGTCCCTTTGAACTTGAATGGTGGTACTGCCGGCGGAGCAGCAACTTTCGGCGTTTCAACTATTTCAGTGTTTGTTGCCATCTACACAGATGAATTAAATAGATTAATATTGTCTTAAGATTGTTGTTAAATATGTTTAAAACAATCTGTGTATATAAAATATTATAGAATATTTTATATTTCTAATTACTATAGTGAATTATAAAATACTTTATATTATAAAACTATAGTAAATTATTCCAACAGAATAATTATTTATAATTAACTCTAATTATAAATCTTAGTATAGTTTATTCTCGCAGAACAAACAAAATTAGAATTTAATAACATTATACTTACTGAAATAATTCTGAACTGTAAAATCGACCGAGGCTTGCAAATGCAATATCCTTAAGACAATATTTCTGGGCTGTCAAAGGTGCAACAGTTCGTCCCAGTGGTCTCCCAAGATACAGCGGTCGGATACTTGTTTCTTTGCACTAAGAACAAGTCCACAGCGAACTTTAACAAATAAAACATTTGAGTACTTGAGAAGAGAAGAAGAAGAGAAGAATATAGAGAGAGGAGGATAGAATTCTGCTTTTGGTTGCTAGAAAACGGGATAAGAGAATTGGCCAGATTATCCTCCTATTTATAGCTGCAGAAGAGGTGTTTCTGGAGGGACATGACCATTCGGATTAAACCAGTAGAGATGGTTCGGTCCGAATGGGTGCAAATCAGTTCGATTCAAACCGAACCGGTACAGACGATTCAAATAATGGCACGCGGATCTTTTGGAGCAAACGGGTCAGCCGCGCGGATCTTGTTCGGGTCAACCGAATCTGGTACGCGGATCTAATCTTGTATGGATTTAAAAATTGGGCCTTTGATTTTGGGCTAAATAATTAATTAAATTTTGTCCAAAAAGAATAATGTTATGTTGAGGCCCAAGCCCAATCCAAACCCAAACCGGACCGTGCCGAGCCGAGTCGGTCGGACGGCGAAGGCGGCGCGCGTGTGGGAAACCATTGTCATCTACGTCTTCTCCCCTCATAAAACTTGGTACCCCCAAGGGGCCCTCCCCTTATACATTTTTTTGCATTATAAATGACAAAAAACTTCTCACTTTCCTCCATGTGGGATGAAGGCATTTTTCATTCTTCTAAGCTTCATTCATTTCTCATTTTGTGGGCTTAATTCCAATTGGGCTCAATCCAATTGGGTTAATACCCATAAAATCCAACACTCATTTCATAAGTTTTTTCTTGGGGTAACTGCAAAATACTCATATGTGAAATTTTCATTGAACCAAACTTCCTTTTATTTTCAAAAACTCTACAAAAAACATCCAATTTGTAAAAAATAGGTCATTTTGGATCGACATATTTCAGAAAATTATTTTTAATAAATTTTTGAGGTGTAAAGAGTCTAATTAGTCCGTCCTAGTATAAGTATTTGGTGGTGTGTAATGATTTTATTATCTTCCTTTTTCCTTTTTTAACGATTTGTGGTGTCTAGTTTTGATTAATGTATTTTTGTTTATTGTGAAACCTTATTCTGGTGTCATGACATATTGTTTATGTTAATTTGGCAAGGTTTAGTTTTAATGGCTGTACGTGTTAATCTTAAATATTGTTTTATATATTATTATTTCTGTCATGAAAAATTATGTGTGTCGTGTCCATGGTGCATTCTGATTAATCCACGTATCAATAAATTTTTAAATTGTAAAACCATAATATTCCACTGGCAAGAAAAAATATAAATATCATTTTAATTTGTAGGAAGTTAATTAAGCTTGAATTGGTGTGCTTGATTCAAAGGATCGACATTTTAGAAATATGAAAGTAATTAAAGAAAGCAACGGGAAGATTTGAAAGATTAGGATACTTAGGCTACGTTTGGTATGACAAATTGTAATTGGTCATAATTAGTAATTTGACCCAATTATATAGTTGGGTTTGTAATATAACACCCTGTTTGATAGATAATAATCCGGTGAATTTTAATTGGGCTCATAAATAAATATCCATTTCGGTTGGGCTAATTAATGAGCAAATGTGAAAATTGACAAAAATACCCTCAAATCCAGCTATAATGAAGAGGCCATTTTGGCCGTTCATCTTATTTAAATTTGGTCTGTTTAAACACAAAAGGGTGTTTTTGCATTTCTTTCAATAATAACAACATAAGGGTGGTTTTGTACAAAAAGGCCTAATGAACACAAGGTGTTTTTTGCATTTTTTTCCAATAATAACAACTGGAATTTTTTTGTACAAAAGGCCTAAACATAGAAAAGTATTTTTTGCATGTTCTTCAATACGAACCAGTGCCACAAATTACCAACAATCAAATCAGACAATTTAAGGGCATGGTAATAATTAGTACAACCCAAATATCAATTGCAAAAATCTATTATCTATGTAAATAAAATACACCCAAAGGCATTAAAATAAATCAATATTCCAAAACACTTGAAAATAAGTCCCAAACTAGTAATCACCAAACCATAATCTAATTTTTATCCAGTCAAAAATACTAGTTCATGCAAACATCAACATTTGAAATTAAAAGTTCATTATGCTTCAAATACTTCAAGTACAACCATACACCCCAAGTCACCACTTGTTCCAAATTCTTTGTCAAGGCATACACCCCACTCATCACCTCTTTTCCTTTGGAACCTCCAATGCTTGTAAATAAAGGCAACCTCTAGTGCTTGCAAAGACCACAAATATCTCATAATTCATCCTAGAAAGTGTACTTCTACACATCCAGATCATCTAAAATGTATATTAGTTTGACATCAAAACCCAAAGTCACTAATCTGAAAATAAATCATATTAAAATAAAGCCCCAAACCTCAATTCACTGAATAAATAATTTTTTTTTTTACTAAATCAAAAGAAAAGAAAAAGGTTGAAACATTTCTTACAGCCATCAATAACATGCCTATCTTGAAGAACCCTATCGAGTATGTCTGGATCTGCGAAAACAACAAAAACAAAGCCTCTGGGCTTTCCAGTAAGCTTATCTCTCATCACCACAGTTTGAACTACTTCTCCATAGCCTTGGAAATACTCCTTCAATTTATCTTCGTTTGTTTCCCATGATATCCCTCCTATAAACAATTCAGCTAGCTTGTAATTTAAGCACTTCAAAAGGAAAATCAAAATAAGTGAATATACCTGATGAAAACCTTCGGAACCCGTAGTAATGGACTGGTTCAACTTCAAATCTGGAAAAAGAAATGGAAAATAAGTTGAAATCTAACATGGGAGAAACAAAATTGGGTAAGCATTTTCATTTTCGTCAATTAGGGTTCATCATCAAACGAAAGTGAAATTGAAGCGTGACAAGGAATTGTTGTGCAAAAAAAGGGGAAGTAATGGAGGGATTTTCAATTTTGCCAAAGGCAAAAACAGATTTTACAAAATTGCCAAAAGGGTTTTTCCCTTTTTAAAAAAAAAAATGAAAAATGTTTAAAACATTTAACACAATTAAATTATTGCAATTTGCCCCCTCACATTTTATTAAGTTTTAACAAAAACCCCAACCTAAACTCCAAATTTAAAATTTACTCCCTAAACTCTTAACAAATAAAAGAAAAAAAACACACACTCACACACACAACAAATCGCAGGAGAGAAAGAAAGAAAAATCCCACAAAAATCCCTCTTTCAAATTGAAGCAAATTGAAGCAAATTGAAGCATGGAAAACGCACAAATTATCGATGATGACAGAAACCTACAACAATGGCCATTTGTGGTAAGATTTTGGTGTTATTTTCGCAAAGTTTCGTGTATTTTTGCGTGCGTCTGTTCTTGGCGTGTGGCGTGTGGGAGTTCCACACGTCACACGCCAAGAACAACAGAAATTAGGGTTCTTGGCGAGTGGGTTAGCTACACGCCACTCGCCAGTTGTTCATGGCGTGTGGGTTAGCTACACGCCACACGTTAATAGTATGCATATTTTACATTGGTGGCGTGTGGCGTGTGGAACTCTCACACGCCACACGCCAAGCGTAAATTCCTGGCGTGTGGCTCTCCTCACACGCCACACGCCACACGCCAAACAGGCAGAAAACTTATCTTGCTTTTGTTGTTTGTTTTGTAGGGATACAAAACATTACCCACCTCGGCCCTACGGAGAGAAATACTACCGCCCTTTCACTACAGTAATGTGATCGTAAAAGGAGAGGCAACCCAGCGTTGTGCGTGGAGCGAGATTAGCAGTATAGTAAGTTGCCTCAAACCTGTGCATTGGGATATTATAAATGCGTATCCCCAGATCGGGAGTTTTTTTTACTTAACCGGCATCGGCAAATTCAAGGCGTCGGTGTTGCACGCAATGTACCTTCGAGTATGCACACGCGTGCAAGATCAAAGTAATTACGAACACTGGTTTTTGGTAAATGGAAAGCCAGTTAGGTTCGGGATCGAGGAGTTTGCCCTCGTATCAGGGATGCGATTTGGGGCAGTGAGTGAGGATGACAAAGAAAGAATCGAGGAACAGGGTCAGTTGAAGGAGCGATACTTTCCGGGCTGGGGGCGGTCTGTGGTTTCTGTTGCTACTCTGAAAACGAGTATCATGGACTTGTTGTCTCGGCGTAGGTCGAATCCCGAGGACGTATGCAAGTTGATATACGCGTGGGTGATATCGTCCGTGTTGATGCCAAGTAGGCCCATAAAATCGGTTGAAAACAAAACATTCGCGGTAAGTAAACTTAATTTTAATTTTTATTATTTCGTTAAAGTTTTTAAAATAACAATTCTGATTTAAATTTGTATATATTGAAGATATGTGACGATCTCGCGATGTGCGAGAGATATCCGTGGGGAGATAAGATATGGAGAGCGACTTTTTTTGATATTGTAAAAAATTTGGGCACTGGCAATGAGGACGTCACTCCCCGTAAATGGAATGCATATGGCTTCCCGCACATTTTTCTGGTATGTTTGTAAAATCAATTGTTGATTTCCATGTTTTTTTTAGTTATTTTTTTCGTAAATGTTGGATGTTTTGACTAATGTTTTGAATGTGAACAGTTTTGGATGGTGGAAGCCATTGAAGGCATGGCCGATGCGGCCAATTTTGTTGCAAGGGTCGGCCCAACTGTTCCGAGATATCCGCGAATGTTACGTTGGGATTTCAGGAACCCTAATCCCAGCGCTGATGATATGGACGAGTTCTTTCGGAATGTTCATGTATGTTAATCGTTTTTATTAATAATTTTTTTCCGACATATCACTTGAAAAATTTATTATAAATAACTTGTATATATTTATTTTTTCAGGCTGTGATCCCACGGCTAATGCCGGATAGCTCGGAGTTGGAGACGGAGTCTTACCAATCAACTATAGTGGTACGACGTGCCACTCGTGGTAGCCGCCTTCCTTGTTATAAACAATTAAGTTTATTTTTGACACGGCAGTATGTGGTTATTCGGGATGATGAGGGAGTTCCCGAATTCCCCAACCGGCCATCCGCCCGAGCTGATTCTGCTCCAGCAGAAGGTGCTCCTGCTTCTAGTCATGTGCCTCGACGTCAGAAGCGTTTGCGAATAAGCCAAGATGGTGCCTCTACTTCTCAAGATCAACCATCATCTTCTGGATTACCTGCTTGGGCACTTGCATTGGATGAGAGAGTTGTTGCATTGGATGAGAGAGTTGTTGCAATGGAGGAGAGAGTTGTTGGTCGGATTGGCGAGGTCGAAAATAAATTTACTGGGCAGCTCAACCATCTGACAGCAACGATGGAGAACCTCAGTCGAATGCTGATGGGCTACAATGAAGGGGGCCATGATAAAGAAGGCGACGATGAAGGGGGCGACAACAATGATGCTGGTGATGCTGGTGATGCTGGTGATGCTGATAATGCTGGTGATGCTGATAATGCTGATGATAATGATGATGATCAGGTTTAGTTGTTGTATTGAATTTTATTTTTGTTTGTGGATTTTTTTTAGAGATATTATTGGAATTTATTTAAAGGATTATTGAATTTTATCTAAATTGTTTTTAGACTATTTTATTTATTAGATTGGTTTTGGAGTTGTGTTCATCTAAATGGTAGTTCACCTATGCATTCACAGGGTAATAATGCCGAAGAACCAAGGCAAGAAAGAAGAGTACAGAGGATAAGAAATCCTAGTAGGCTTATTACATCTCCTTTTACCGCTAATATTCGGAAAAAAAAAATCCACTAAGTAATTAATTTATTTTTATTTTTTTTGTAATATTTAATTCGGTTAGGGACCATTTGTATATAATTTTTTATAAATTTTGGGGGTAAAAATGTAATTTTTGAGAAGTTAGGGACCAAAGTGCAATTTCGTGTTAAATGCAAGCTCTAGTGAGTGAACATTTTAATTTTGTGCATCCAATGTTACTGAATCGAAACTATTAATTTTTTATAAATTTTGGGGGTGAGAAGTGTAATTTTTGAGAAGTTAGGGACCAAAGTGCAATTTCGTGTTAATTCTTCTCTCTAGTGAGTGAACATTTTAATTTTGTGCATCCAATGTTACTGAATCGAAACTATTAATTTTTTATAAATTTTGGGGGTGAGTGAGTGAACAATTAATTTTGTGAGAAGTTAGGGACCAAACTGCAAATTCATCTAAATGGTATAAATTTTTTGAGAAATTAGGGACCATAAAACTGTATTTTTTGAGAAGTAGAGTTGCAATTTAATTTTGTGCAAACATGGATTGAATTGCAATTATGAAGTAGAGTTGCAATTTAATCCATAAAACTGTATTTTTTGAGAAGTTAGGGACCAAAGTGCAAATTAATTGTGTAAAAATTAGTTAAGAGTTAAAAAAGTTGTTCATGGCAGCTGGCGTGTAGCATGTGGCGTGTGGCACAACCACACGCCATTTCTTTGTACATGGCGTGTGGCGTTTATAAAGTACACACGCCACACGCCATGTACAAAGAAATGGCGTGTGGTTTTGCCACACGCCACACGCTACACGCCGTAATTGTTAAAATGAGCTCAACTTTAAATATTAATGTACGAAGTTATGATTTACGGAGGACATAATGTTCCTATAAGTGTTACTTCTCCATTTGGTTGATAAATTGACAAAAACTTATAAAATTGATCAATATGTACGAAGTTATGATTTACGGAGGACATAATGTTCCTATAAGTGTTACTTCTCCATTTGGTTGATAAATTGACAAAAACTTATAAAATTGATCAATATGTACGAAGTTATGATTTACGGAGGACATAATGTTCCTATAAGTGTTACTTCTCCATTTGGTTAATAAATTGACAAAAACTTATAAAATTGATCAATATGTACGAAGTTATGATTTACGGAGGACATAATGTTCCTATAAGTGTTACTTCTCCATTTGGTTGATAAATTGACAAAAACTTATAAAATTGATCAATATGTACGAAGTTATGATTTACGGAGGACATAATGTTCCTATAAGTGTTACTTCTCCATTTGGTTGATAAATTGACAAAAACTTATAAAATTGATCAATATGTACGAAGTTATGATTTACGGAGGACATAATGTTCCTATAAGTGTTACTTCTCCATTTGGTTGATAAATTGACAAAAACTTATAAAATTGATCAATATGTACGAAGTTATGATTTACGGAGGACATAATGTTCCTATAAGTGTTTAGGGTTTAGGGTTAGGGTTTAGGGTTAGGGTTTAGGGTTTAGGGTTAGGGTTAGGGTTTAGGGTTTAGGGTTTTTCCCCATTTGCGCCATAAAGTTTGGTTCTTACGAACTTGCATTTAACATTTTGCAGTTTGGTCCCTACGAACTCATAATTAACTCAAAATTGCAGTTTGGTCCCTGACTTTTCAAAAATTACAATTTTACCCCCAAAATTTATAAAACATTCATAATTGCAATTCAATCCATAATTTGCTCAAAATTAAAATGTTCACTCAATTCGAATTTGCATAGAACGAAAAATTGCAGTTTGGTCCCTAACTTTTCAAAAATTACAATTTTACCCCCATAATTGCAATTCAATCCATAATTTGCACAAAATTAAATTGTTCACTCACTACGAACTTGCATTTACCAACTATTTGCAGTTTGGTCCCTAACTTTTCAAAAATTACAAATTTACCCCCAAATTTTATAAAAAATTCATAATTGCAATTCAATCCATAATTCGGACAAAATTGAAATGTTCACTTAATTCGAATTTGCATTTAACACATATTTGCAGTTTGATCCCTGACTTTTCAAAAATTACAATTTTACCCCCAAAACTTATAAAAAATTCATAATTGCAATTCAATCCATAATTTGCATAGAACACGAAATTTCATAAAACATCCATTACATCAAACGTTGTTCAATAAACATCAAATACAACTTACAAATTCACAAAACATCTAAGATTCACTTTCGTGGTTGCCCGAACTCTGGCCGCGTTGGGGACATCTACTGGCGTTGTGATCGGTACTTCTGCAAATTCCGCACTTGTATTTTTTCTTCGATTTTTCAAGGCATGATAAATTTCGTGTCTTTTTAGGCCTTCCACGGGTTATTTCTTCGGTTGGTGGTAGCACTACTCTCGCCATAACATGATCGGGAATGTTAATCCATTGGTCTTTCGATGGAACGGGTTGTATGAGCTCAAAGTATGCTTGACGCATATTATCGATCGAGTAGTATTCGCTAACAAGCTCCAACACATATGCCCCACTATCTACTGGTCGTTTGCCCATGGCAGCTGCAATTGCGTGCTCACACGGTATTTGCTCAACCTGAAAGACACCACATGAACAAGTTCTTCCAGCTAAATCCACAATTCCATTCCAGTCGGTAGATTCCACTTTCCATATATCCTGCCCTATTTCAAATTTGCGCCACCGATACGCCTTTTCATATCGCTCATTTATCAACTTATTCTTCGATGGGATCAATACACCCCCCGACCGCGACCATCGATCAGCCTCAGCACGACGCTCTCCAAACCACTTTGACATCAAATCAATAACAAATTCGAGAAAGTAACATATGGGAAAATCTTTGACATTTTTGATACGACTATTAAGGACCTCAACATGGTTAGACGTCTTTATCTCATATCTGTTCACGCGATGGTGGATTCTCGCCCATTTCTGAAACGTTACCTCGTTCTGTAGCCAATCTGCACATCTCGGGTTCTGGGTTTTCAAGACACCCCAATATTTTTCAAACTTACTCTCGCTGTACGCGTAAGCAGCTTTGTAAAAGGACTCGCCTATCGTATCTTTCTCTTTCTCTTTCCCTTTCCCTTTCCCAAACCTTTTCGTCAAGTTGCCTTTGAGGTGAAAGTAACATGCCCCATGTTCAGCTAAAGGGTAAACTTCTTTTACCGCTTTAGTAAGACCTGTGCCCCTGTCTGATACAATAACCAGATCGGCTCTGTCTGGTACACGCTCTTTCAAGCAGTCGAGAAAATAAGTCCAAGATGCCCCATCCTCGCTGCCATTAGCTACCCCCCATGCAATTGGATAACAACGATTTTCACCGTCCGTCGCAGTTGCAATTAGAACGGTTCCTTTATATCTATGCCCCATAAATGTTGCATCAATTACAATTACATTTCTTAGGAACTGGAATCCTCGAGTAGCAGCTCCGAAAGACATGAAGAAATACATAAACTGGTTTTCGGAGTTCGTATGGATGCGAGTGAGCGTACCAGGATTGTTTTGCTCAATCATGTAAGCAAAGGAGGGTAGATTGGCAAAGTTTTCTTCAAATGTACCCATAATGTCAGCTTGAGCAAATTGTTTCCCCCTCCAAGCTGTCATATAGCTAATGTTAACACCATTTTCGGCTTGCATGAAGTTTATCAGTGCATTTGGTGTTGGGACTTCATTGGGGTTGATATATAACCCCTTTGTCCGTAAACCAACCATCCGACTTGTTGCTTGTCTATGACGGGCACCTCTATTTGCTATCCCACAAGTGTGAACGTTTGTATATGTTCGAATAACAAATTCTGGGGTCTTCTCTTCCTTAGTTGCATATATACGCCATGGACAACCAGGAGTCGTACAACTAGATATCCTCCTCTGACGGTCAGACTTAGATTTAAGTTCCCATTTTTTATCTAAAGCAATTCTACTAAGTTCATCCCAGAACGCTTCTCTGTCTGGCCACCGTTGACCAACTATCCATCCCGTTTCATCACTCCTCCCCTGAGAATAATCTATTTCAACCGAATCAGCGTTATCAAAGCCTTCGTGACTAGGTGGTTCGTAACCACCACCACCAACATCACCATCACCATAACCATCACCACCATCAACATCACCATAACCACCACCACCACCACCACCACCCACATCACCACAGTCGTCGTCACCCACATCGCCACCCACATCACCACAGTCGTTGTCAACGTTACAGTGTTCACCATTTACATCAGCACCACCATAATCATCTCCGCCGTCAAAGTTACGGCAGTCATTATGACCTTCGTTGTCATCCAGATGGCACTGACTATACGGAGGAGAACAACGTAGTGGTTCAACTTCCTCCACTATACGTAAAGTTGGATTAGAGGCAATGATCTCCTCATTAACATCATCTTGTGCATTTGATCCTCCTCCTATAACACATCCTTCAGGTTGGTAACTGAAACTAGCTTTGTCCATGAGTTTTTTTCCTTTACCTCGGGTCATAAGTTTCTTCGCTTTTCCACCCGGAGATGCCTCTATCCTCAAAATTTCTTCTCTCGGAGAAAAAATCACGTACAAATTTAATTTAGCAGAATTACAGACAAGGTGCTTCGTTAACTCCCAATCTTCTTCATCTGATATTGTCGTTACCAAGTTATCAATTTCTTGGTACTTAACCTCAAAAATATCAGTGTGCCGATCCAACTTCAACTTCTTGCAAATTTTGTCGAGTAGTTCCTCAAACGAAATTGCCCTATCCACCAATATTGGTTTATTCGAATCTCCACACCAATGCAATTTATTATCGATTTGGAGTGTAAATTCACCGTTATATAGAAGAACTACTATAAGTTTGTCCATTCCTACAAGCAAAAACAAAAATTAATACACAAGCTATCTAAATAAAAAAAATGCGTCAATAAGTTACATACTGCCAGGTTGGCGTGTTGGCGTGTCTTCATGCCACACGCCAACACGCCATGAACGTGGTTTGGCGTGTTGGCGTGTCTTAATGTCACACGCCAACACGCCAAAAAACGTTCATGGCGTGTTGGCGTGTCTTCATGACACACGCCACACGCCAAAAAAGCGAACTTCCGTTCATGAACTTTTTTGGCGTGTGGCGTGTGTCATGAAGACACGCCGACACGCCATGAACGTTCTTTGGCGTGTGGCGTGTCTTCATGACACACGACAACACGCCATGAACGTTATTTGGCGTGTTGGCGTGTCTTCATGGCACACGCCACACGCCAAAAAACGCGAACTTCAGTTCGATTCGAATTCTCGATTTTTGTTAACTAAATTTCTCAATAATACATCAAAATATCAATTAACTTGCAAATGCTTACCTTTTATGTTGTTTTTCCTCCTTTTCTTCCTTAATTTGAGTGAAATTTGTGTAAATTGGGTTAGGGTTTGGAGGAATTTTTGGAGAGAAAATTTGATTTTGGGGTGGGTTGATTTTGAAGTTTTTAAAATTTTGGGGTATATTTGTTAAAATTTGATTTAATTAGGAAGAGTTAATTAAATTAGATTAGTTGGTTAATTAAGTTTTTGGCATTTGAGTAATATTGAATTTGTGAAATGGCTTTTTTGATTTTTTTTTTTTTTCTTGGCATTTTTGAAAATCTCTTGGAAGTAATGTTATAAAATGTGGAAGGTTTTATTGTAATTTGTACAACATTAAAGGGTAAATAGGTCAAGTTTGGGCCAATAATTCTAGTTGGAGGGGTGATGGTCCAATTATAATCTACTCAATTAAGTGATATGGTCCACACATTTGACAGATTAAGTCGGGCATCCCGCGATTTAGTCGGCCCAACCGGACAAGAAATTAAACCTACTATTAATTTATTGTGCTAATTGGAGGCTTATTGAGGGCTTGTTTGGGCAACTGAACGTACCCTTAGGAGATAGGAGTAATCTCCTTAATAGACTATTATATTTCTATTTATTTATAAATAAACCATCTCTATGTAATAAAAATATTTTAACCAAATCAAAGGAATTTGAAAGTAAAACAATCAGAATAAAAAATATGTTAGAAGACTAAAATTAGATTAAGATGTGACTTCCAAGGTAAGGAATTCTACCTGGAAAATATGCTTTGAAACGTTAATATTTTAATAATTTAAATTAATATAATTTTGTGTACTTTGCCTCCCAAAAGATTAAAATTATTGCACTAAATCTCAAATTTAGATTTCTACCCTTTGAAATCAAACAAAATATTGATAAGGGCAAAATCTACTCATTTTTCAACTTCTAGGGGGCATTATCATGTTTTTTCAATCATAGGATAAAAAGTACGAAAATGAAACTTTTCTTGAGAGTGACGTACAAAAATTCTTAAATTAAAATAGACGGGAGATTGTTATCAAAATTTTACTAATACAACAAACTCTTAGCTAAAGGCTTGACCTTTGCTCTAGGTTATGTTCTTTGAAGGATGAAAAAATGAAACTTGACCCCTCAGACTCCTTGGCTCAGAATGGATTTAGTATGTCTGGTTTTGGACTCATTCAAATCGGATCAAACCCCATCAAGCACGGACCACACTAGGTTTATGTCTATCCTAGGTTGATATCCACAAATCATCACTCGCCTAACCTTCAACATCCTATGTTTATGTTGCATTAAAGGTAGATGGCAAAAAGTCAATAAACCCAACAAATCAAACATAACCCAACATCAAACATAACTAATCAAACGATAACAATGCCTCGACAATTAATATATTATTCTCGTGTTGCTACTCAAGGATTCAAGGACGTTCGTATGTATCTTCCGAGTTGCATACAAACCTATCGAGTTAAACTAATCCAATTTATGTCTAAGTGGATTAAAATCTAATCGATGCATTAAACTTAAACCTTTAAACAAATATGAAACGACATAGGTATATGTCTATCCTAAAATCGAATTACAATCCAAATTCATAATCAAATTCTCAAAATCACTATGCCTAGCAATCAAAAATCAATAACTCTCATCTCAAAGGTTGTCAAACCATAAGATGAACGATAAGCACGAAATCGGATTAACGAACACATATAAGCACCATACTAATCATCAAGACATCATTTAATCAAACAATAACATAAATATATATAAATCCGGAGAATTCAAATCCAAAATCATTGTTCCAAAAAGAAAATAACAACATCAATCTCCTAATCATAGACAACTAGGAAATAGAAAGATATCACTTAATTGGAACGAAATCGAGAGATGTATTCTTCTCCCCTTAATCATCACCTAATCACTCCCCAAGGGTGGTGATTAACTCACCCCCTTGTTGGAGTCTTCAAATACAAGAAAAAAGCAAGAAAAAATAAAGAGAGAGTTGAAGAAAGCTAGAGAGAAAAAGGGAGGCCAAGAGTGAAAGATTTTTAAGATCCCCTTTTAGTTGTGACCTCTTGAGCCTTTTAACCTAAGGAAACAAGACCAAAAGGCCCCCTAAAGGGTTATGAAATATAAGTGGGGAAAAAGTGGGAAATTACAAAATGCCCCCTATTTTTCCCGCAGAAAATATCTGCCGGAACAGGGGTCTCGCGGCCGCGAGAAACAGGCCGTAAGTTTTCTGCACTGCCACACTTCCTTCTGAGTAGCATATCTTTTGATTCCGAACTCCGATTGCGGATCTGTAAAATCCGTAGCGTAGCTAACTCACTCATATATGAAAAATCCAAAATTCAGCTTATTTCGATCATCCATGAAAACGTTGTGCATGTTCTAATGAGCAGCTATCTAAATTCTTGTACGATTTGGTTCAGGTTCTCTTTTCTTTGAAGCTCTTTCTGCGCAAAGGCTTGCATCAACGGCCACCGAGTCTTGATTTGATGGAATACTGAATCATAACCTCTCGGACTTCACTTTAGCCTTGCAAAATTCTCAAACCTACCAACAGAACAAAAACACGACAAAAAACAACGAAAACAAAAGAAAACACACAAAATCCCAACAAGGGACCAGAAAAAGCAAAAGAACGCGAAATCAAGCAACAACATACAAAACTCGAATCAAAGCAAGATATTTTGGGCTTAAAGAGATAGGTAATAACGACGCTCTCATGGTGTTATCACTAATAATATTAATCAGTCAAATTGTGTTGGTCCCAAGTGGTCAGATGAGGTCTAGAGGGGGGGGGGGGGAGGGAATAGACCTCTGAAAATTTTTAGACTTTAAAACTTTTCAGTCGTCTGTCAGTAGACTAAGCTGTCAAAGGTCAGTAAGCTGACTAAGCTGATCGTTGAACAAATCTTTGAACAGCACAATTAACCACTTCTCTTACTACTTAGCTGATTTCAGCAAGCTTTAAAACAGAGTACTTGCAGCGGATATTGAAAGTGTTTTTCACAAGTGAACTTAGTCTATTTAGAAAGATTTTGTCCCCAGTTTGAATAAACTCCTTTTAAAATCCTTCAACAGTTTTCTTTGAATTTTTTATGCAACTTTTAGAAAATATGCAAGTAAAAATGCAAGATAAAACTCAAAGAATTTTTATAGTGGTTATATGGATAAAAATCCTATAGTCCTCTCTTCCAAGTCACTTAGATCTTGGGTTATACTATAAACACACAGTTTACAATATACAACACTTACGCCAAAACAACAAATGAATCTGGCCGTAAGCTCACAATAGGAGATCACTAAGAAAACCTATCCATTGAAGCTAGATCACTCACAAAGATGGATCTACACTTCGCACAACACTCCTTATAGTTTTTCACTCAGAAAAATATTTATCTTTGATCTTCAACTTCGGCTTTTGTCAACAAATGACTAAGCTGATTGAGTGAGCTGTTCTTGAGAATTAGAGATTTTGCTTCGAAAATTCTCTCAGAGTTTGTGTTGTTCTTCTTCTTCAGTCACGCGAACTATTTATTCTCCATGTTTGAAAAATTGTCCGTTGAAGAAAGATAAAATTCAAATCCTCGGGTACTGATCCTTAATTTCTGCGAACGGCTCTCTGCTCTGTGACAGTACTGTCAACAGTACTTTCTGTCACGCAGCATTTAATGCACCAAGCTGATACGAGGTTTTCCTTCAATCATTTGTCATAAATACCCTCCGTCTTCAGCAATTATTACTTCAAGTGCATTTATTACCGTTGGAGAGACTTCCTGATCGTTTTCACTTGGCTGATGAGTATACTAGTCTGATGATGAACTGAGCTGATCCAAAACTTGAACTAATCTGATTTCAGTCGACTGATCTTCACCAATCTGATTTCTTCCTTCAACAGCAGATCAGTAGTCTTCTGGACCATGTTGAACTTTGACTTGACTGATATGTCTTTAACTTCAATCAAAATTCTTCTAAGGGTTTTCACTAAGCTTTGCTAACTTAGCTGGTTATGATGTTTTGGAAATCATCAAAAACTCCCTTTAAACTTCAAATTACTTGACTTCCGATCTTCATCTTCATCCAACAATTTTCCCCTTTTTGTTGATGACAGAACTTATCAGCTAAGTACATGTACCTAGACTAAAGTTTTATCCTAAAAAATTTCTGAGATGGAAATAGTTTATTGGATGGAAAACTTGAACTTTTATTGATTTGAGAAAATTAGTACAAGTTACAAGTTTTTTCAGAAAGATGAAAAAAATTACAAGTAAAATGAAAACAGATTACAAGAAGGTACAAGCACTAGTGATCTGATTCTTCATCAGTCACCCCTTCTTCAATCTCAACAAATTCTTCATCTTCTTCATCATCAACTTCATCATCATCATCATTGGCTTCATCAGCAAGAAGATTCTTCTGAGCAGCTTCCATTTTCTTAAGACGTTCTGCTTCAGCTTCCTCAAGTTTCTTCTTGATGCATTCCAAAATTTGCTTCTTCACTTCAGGATCCAGTTGCTCTTCAGACGTATCTTTAGTTGCAGCCAATTCTTTGTCAGACTCAACGTCTTCATTAGCATCTGCATCCTTGGCATCAACAGCCTTTTCTTCAGCAGCCTCTGCTTTCTTTTCATCATCAGTCTTCTCTTCAGTTTCCTTAACTGGTTCAAGTACGGACTCTGTTTGCTTCTCATCAGCTTTCTTCTCAACATCAGAGTCTTCAGGTTCAGGTACTTGAACAGTTTCAGTTACTAGAGCTGACTTCTCCTTTTCAGGTACTGACTTCTCTTCCTCCCTTTTTGTCATCATCAGCAGGGAGAGAATCAGCAACTGGCAGATTGATGGCAATGCAGATCCTTTTGATGTTGGCATCCATAGTGATAAGTCATGATGAATGTTGATTGAGTGTTGAGCTTAGAGTACCAGTTTGATCGTTCAAATAATCCATGTTCAGTTGCAGAGTAGCTACTTCATCATGGACTTTTGATGCAATTTCATCCAAGTGTGCTGCCCATTCCATTTTCAGTTCTGATTCAGCATCAGCAAGCTTGGTGATTGATCGAATTGCATTTGCAATATCAGCCTCATTACGTTGAAGAGCTGTGTGAAGATGATTCACATCAGACTTCACGTCTTCTATGTTTCTATTCATGCTGGTCAGACTTTGTACGAGTGGAAGAGAGTTATCTGGAGGAATGTTCTCAATTGTATCCATAAGCAATTTCTTGTTCTCCTCCTGCAACCTTCTATTTTCGTCTTGAATCTGCTTGTTTTCTTCTTTCATTTCCTTCATCAGCTTTGCAAGTCTATCCTCCAAGGTTTGATCCAGCAGCATCTGAATGGATTCCATCAGATATGAATGCTTATCAGCTGTTGGAATGGAGGTAGAAGCTGATGGCTCAGTTTGGTGAATTGGAATGTCTGCTAAGTCTTCTTCTGCTTTTTCTTCACTTTCTTCAGGCTTAGCAGGCTCCTGAACAGCTTGATGGACAACAAGTGCGCCAACTTCCTCTTGAACATGTTCCTGAACTTTTTCTTCATCAGGCTTGACAGCTGCTTGTTGAACAGTAGACTGTTCTTCCACCTTAACGATTTCAGGAGTTCCATCTCAGATACCTTCGTGGTTTGATGGATAACATGAGTAATCTTAGGCATAGATTCCTGAGCAGGTGCCTTGATTACTTCTGCCTTGTAAGTACTGACTTCAGCACCAAAAGCAATCTGCTGAACACTTGGAAGTGATGGCACATCACTTGGAGATACTTTGTAATATCTTGAGCGTTCTGACCATTTCTCCAACGCTTGATAGACAACAATCTTAATAGCCCTTTGAACAGGGTCATCTCTTTTCCTTCTCTTGGCAGGCAGGGAGTCCTTGATCTTCTGAAATTCCTTATAGACAATATCTCGTGCAAGGTTGTGGAAAACATCCCTTACATGATCAGGATCCAAGGCTTGTGAAATGGATGAAGTTTGAAAGAATGATAAGACCCACTCCTCTTCTGCCTCAAACTCCTTCCAGGCCTTCATCTCTGCAACAGACTTGTCAACTCTTAAAGTCCTCCATTGATTGTATCTGATTTTCTCTTGGACGAACAGAGTAGCCTGCTGTAGCTGTCTGTCAAATTCTATCAAAGCAGCTTCAAATCTGGCAAAGGCAATGGGGTGTCCTTTGACAATATTTAAAGCCCATTTGACGTTGAAAGAGCACTTCTCAACTCTCTGACCTGGTGGCAGAATCTGTCTTTGCCTTCAAAGATTCTCCAATTTTTATTCCACCAGCTCGTTGAGGCCCATGGGCATCATTTTTGCATCCTCTGCGGCTTGTCATTCAACAGCAGTCATCTTCCTTCTCTTCTTTTTCTGCTTGAAGCTTGCTTAGCCTGATAGCTCCGGCAAGTTCCTCCTTAGCCTTCTTCTCTTCAAGGGCATCCTCCCTTCTCTTCTTTTCAGCTGCTGAGATTCTAATCTTAACAATCTTTCTCTTCTTAGGCTTAACAGCATTAGCCAGTTCAGGAGCAGCAGTAGAGATAGGAATGGCTGCTTTCGGTTCAATGATCCTTACTTATGGATCATCTTGAGGTTCAGAGACCTCATCTGTTAAAGCTTTCTGTTGAAGAGCTGCTGCAGCAGCATCAGATGACTCCTTGGCAGCATCACCAGACTTTTCAGCTTCAACTGGCCTCTCAGCTGATTGAGGGCCTTCCCTGACTAAGTCATCAGGCTTAGTGGGAGATGGTTCAAAAACCACCTTCCTCTTAGCAGATTTCTTGGGTACAACCTTCTCCTTGACTTGCCTTGAAGTTGCAGTATCTTTCAGCTGACTTCTTGTCCTCTTTGCAACATTCTCAGCAGGTTTCTCTTCTGATATAGTTCTTGAAGGTGAACCATCAGACATCTCCAAAATTTCATCAGTTGTCTGACGAATGATTGCGTCAGCAACATCTTTGTTTTCTGCCTCTGTTCTGGCTTGAACATCTGGCTTGACTGTTTGAACAGAAGTCTTCCTTTTCTTACTTGGAGCTTTTTCTTTAGGTTCAGCAGTCACCTCATCAACTGTTTTCCTCTTGGGATTTCCTCCCCTCACAGTCTGATATGAAAGCATCGCCTTAGCATTGTGAACGACTTTTCCATTAGTCAGATCACATCCCAACTCCTTGTACAGGTGACTAAGAAATATTCTGTGATTCATCTGAGCCTTCTTGTGAAAATTAGCCAGAATATACCAAACAATAACTGCCCAGTTCACTTCATATCCATAGTGGATAGCCATAATCAGGTAAAATATTTTCATAGTAACACTATCCAATGAAAACGTGCAATTTTCTATAACTTTGGCTACCATATCAGCCATGCGCTGATATTTATCTTTTAATTGCTTTTTCTTGATGTTACCTGATAAGATTTCATCTTCCTGAGCACAAATGCTCCAGAATTCTTGTTCCTTATTTTCTGCCATAGTAGACAAGTCTGTTCTTCCCGTGTTTGATAGTCCATACTTTTCACTTAGCAAGGCGGGAGTGATACAGATGTCCTTGTTTCCAACTGTTGCTTTAATCTCCGGCGTATTAAAGTCAACAACATCCTTAGCTTTATAGTACTCCAAAACTCGGTCTTTGTAAACCATTTCGTCGTGTGCTTCCATGAAATCCACAAGTGTTTCTGCCTTGAACTTTTCCAGAATTGACTTCATCAATTCTGTTTCAGTTTTGTGATATGTATCATAAACTAGATACATACCTTCGGCTTTGGCTTCTTGAGCAGGAGTCATGGTTAATCTGAGCTATTAGTAGAACAAAAGAGTAGTTTTGCAGGAAGAACGAGAGCAAGAATCTTTCAAATGCCTTTGAAAATATTTGGGGTGCATAAAAGATCAGTAAGCTGATCATATCTTGTTTTAAAGAGGTGAGTGCGTCGATTTCCATGTTATACGCGAATCGTTAGATCAGTTTTAAGTCGGCATTAATCGTGGGGCGACAATTACGCAGTTCAAATTTCAAAAAGCATTTAATGACTGGCGGGAATGCGAATCGCCTCAGTCGACTAATAAAAGCATGTTTTCAGATATAGCGTTTTTAAATAACAGTGCTTTTATATAAATGATCAGACGCGTGACCCAATACTTATCTGATCGGACAAGTGTCCTGATGACAAATATTACTAGTGAAAGCCAATAACTAGTAATCTTCCTCTGCTGTTTGTCAATTCAGCTAGATAAATAATCTTCAATTCTTCAAGAATTAAGAACTTCTCTGATGAAAATGTAACTTCAACTAACTTTCACCAACAAATTTCATCTTTTAATCAGAAGTACAGCTAGACTTACACGTTCCCCCTGACTTTAAGAATCCATAAGTTAACTAGTTTGTTGAGAGTTAACCTTGAAGATAATAAGATGAGTAAGCTGATAAACTCCAGTCTTCTGATGAGTTCCCCCTTAGCTTATGCATCTAAGTTTAATAGTCGTAGTTCAGCTCTCAAAGTTGAAAACCTTGCATCACTTAAAGGTTTAGTGGAAATATCAGCGATTTGATTGTCAGTATGAACATACTCTATTATAACATTTCCTTTTTCCACGGGATCTCTTATGAAGTGATGTTTGATCTCAATACGCTTAGTTCTTGAATGGCTTGTAGTGTTCTGAGTAAGAGAGATTGCACTTGTATTGTCACAGTAGATAGGGACTCCACTGATTTTAATATTGTAATCTTCTAGTTGATGTTTCAACCAAAGTATTTGTGCACAGCAAGCTCCAGCAGCCATGTACTCAGCTTCAGCAGTAGACATGGATACTGAAGTCTGTTTCTTACTCATCCATGAGATCATGCGACTACTTAAGAATTGACAGGCACCTGTTGTGCTCTTTCTATCAATCTTGCAGCCAGCAAGGTCTGAATCTGAATAACCTATCAGCTCGAATCCAGATTCTCTAGGGTACCATAATCCCAAATCTTGAGTGCCTTTGAGGTATCTAAGTATCCTTTTCGCAGCTAGAAGATGAGATTCCTTCGGATTTGATTGATATCTCGCACAAACCCCAACAGAGTACATGATATCAGGTCTGCTAACTGTTAGATATAACAGTGACCCAATAATGCATATGTACTTGGTTATATCCACTGATTTGCCATCTTTATCTCAGACGAAGTCCAGTAGACATTGGAACACTAACAGCTGAGCTAGTTTCCATACCAAATTTCTTGAACAGATCTTTTGTGTATTTAGCTTGGTTAATGAATATTCCATCAGACAACTGTCTAACTTGCAAACCAAGAAAATAATTTAGTTCACTCATCATGCTCATTTCAAACTTGTTCTGCATCAGCTTGGAGAACTTATCACACATCTGTTGATATGTTGAACCGAAAATAATATAGTCCACATATATTTGCACAAGCAATATATGATCCTCCCATTCAACAGTGAACAAGGTCTTATCTACCTTACCTTTACGAAATCCTTTAATTAAAAGAAAATCAGATAGGGTATCATACCATGATCTTGGAGCCTGTTTCAGTCCATAGAAGGCTTTCTTCAGACGATACACCTTGTCTTCTTCCTTGTATGCTTCAAATCCAGGTGGTTGTTCAACCTAAACTTCTTCTTGCAATTCTCCATTGAAAAAGGCAGATTTCACATCCATTTGGTAGACTGTGAAATTCTTATGAGCTGCATAGGCGAGAAATAGTCTGATTGCCTCTAGTCTTGCTACTGGTGCAAATGTTTCATCAAAGTCAACCTTCTTCTGGCAGTAACCCTTGGCCACTAATCTTGCTTTATTTCTGGTGACAATACTGATAGAAATAGTGTCCTGCAAGCCAGCTGTATGGCTAGCATTTATTGTAGTAAATGAGGAACTATTCAATTTTGATTAATAAATGCACTTTATTATATGGTCATCTTTATCTTATGTAATAAATATCTACGCATAAGGATAGAAGTCCTTAGATCACAGGGCTATGGGACAACCCGTGGATTGATCTCCAAGGCCGTGATCTAACATATTCAAGAGTCGTAGAATCCAATCGAGATAGGACATCATTGGATTCGGTTAGACTCTCATTATTGTGTATACTCCGATGAACTGGAGAACGCTGGGGTCCACGAGCGTGACTAGGATAGTTGATACACATAAGTGGGTGGCTTGCTGGGATGGCAAGTGCACTGAATACCCCAATTAGGAAATAACTCGCCATGGAAGCGGTAGTCGCATATCGGGGTTGAAGTTACTCCAATTTACGATAGTATACGAGGAACGATCCCTAATTACTTGAGGTGATAGGGTTTACCCGGTGCGAGAACGTCTATGCTTTGATGAGTTTCGACTGACTGGAGATTACCAGAAGGTCTCTGTGGACTCATGTTGGGTATTGAGGAACTCGTATGCAGGTTCATATCATCAACAAAGGATCCATTGACCCGCCTTGATATGTTGGGAAATTCTCCTATGGATTTCTGTGAGAAATTAATTCTGGAAAAAATCCTTGGCCAAGGTATCTGACGGCTTTATGTAAGTAGATCATTAATATTAAGTCAAAGAGAATTATTTCGAGACCAGAATGCATAAGGTCAAGACAATATAAAAGGGAGACCGATGAAAGACCATCCCCTTAAGTCTTGACTGGGAGATTGATCGATGGAGAGATTGTAACGTATATGGTAATTGTAAATGATAAAAGGTTCACTGAATTAATTCACCAGTGATTGGGCTCCATGGGCTTGTGACTGGACATCGACCGTGGAGTGTGGGAGAATTCCTAAATTGACAGGGGTGCTAATTTTAGGAATGATCAATTGACAGAGTGTTCGATTGATTTAAAGTATTTAATGCTTAAATAATTAAATTAATATTTGATTATAACCCACGGTCAATTATGTGGTGAACCTACGGGGGCATACACAATACACATGAAGCGAAAGCGAGGAAAAAGAGAACAACTGGGTCGACCTAATCGACTGGGTCGATTGAGTCGACTGGGTCCAAAAAATTGATTGGGTCGATTAAGGAACTGGGTCGACTGGGTCGACCCAATTGGAGCTAAATGGATCCGATTGAAATTGGATCAAGATCATGAATTAAATTGGAATTTAATTTGTGAAATAATTAATTAAGTTGGGTTTAATTGATTAAAGGAATGATTAATTAAATATACATAGATTCTAATTTAATTAAAAGGGAGAGTAATTAATTGATTGGGCTATTTGACTAAGAAATTAAATAATGCCTAATTAAATTAATTAAAGTGGGCCATAGATTAATTAGAAGACTTGGTCTTCTAATTAAAGAGGGCCATGACTCTTGTAGGAGAATTAAAGTCCTAATCCTAAGAGGACTAGGTTAGGGAGATAACTATAAGTAGGTAACTTACAGTTGTCTCTCACACATAACTCTAAGAGCAAAAACTGAGCAAAAGAAAAATTCTCTCTCCATCTCCCACACAGAATCGACCGAACCCTTCTTCTATTTGGAAGAATTTTTCGTTTTCGATTTTAGCTCCCAAGTCGTTCTTAAATCCTAGATATTAATATACCCTATGTTCTAGTCAATTAAGTTATATTAATTTTCGTGATGTTGTGGTGTATCAACTCGTAGAGGCGCAACACGTGGGGCGCTACTAGCAGAACTTTGGATCGAACCACCCGAGGGAGAAAACGCAACTTTGCTGAGCTACTTGGATTTGCAAGGAGACAGGTATAATTTTGATCTAATTATTCTTGTCATTATTATATTCATATATATACAACTAGAGATTATCCTGGCAAGATTCCGTAAGAGGTCCTATAAAATTTTAAATTCCGCTGTGCTTAGGGCTGTTTATCTTACCGAATCCCAACAGTGGTATCAGAGCTAACTCTAGGCTTTGTATATATATGAATTTGCAAATTCTGTGTTATAAATCATATGTTTGATTTATGTGTGGCTAGTTCTTTAACTTTGCATGTTTTAGGACGTTTATTATTTAACTTGGAGTTAAGAAAATTTTTTATTCAAAATTTTATCATGTTAATTTTATTTTTGGATTAGGATTTAATTGGAACTGATTTTAATTAAATCAACAATAATCGAAACAAAAAAAAATTTATTGGACCCAACTCGCTGTGGCACGTGGCGGTGCGCCGCAGCGCACCGCGGCTGGGCGGCCACAGCAAGCCGCTGCCCACGATAGTGTGCACACAGCTCGCTGGCCGCGCACGCGGCACACGGCAGCAGCCTATGGGCTGCTGTCCGTGTTCTGCTGTGCTCGGCTGCCTGCTGCCGCACGCTGGCGCAGTGGCCGCTGCCGCGGGCAGCACACGCGCGGACTTTGTAGCCGCACGTGGGGCTGTCCACGTGGCAGCCAATGATTGGTCTCAACTGGTCATTTTTGGGTTGGACTCTAATTCCGCCTATTTTGGAAATTCTGGAAATTTTAGAATTTTGAAAGATTAGGAAACTTGGAGTTTTTGAATAAGGTAGAGATCTTGTTTAATTTAAACACTACGTTAATTAAACTAATCTAGACAAAATAAGATTATCTTGAGAATCTTGGAGATTTAGGAACATTGAAAAACTTAGAGTTTTGGATAAGATAGGAATCTTGGAGATTTGGAAACTATCTTAATTAACCAATTTTAATCAAGATAAATTTTGAAGATTACTTAGAACTCAAGTAAGAGTTAATTAATCTTAGAGATTAATTATTAATTCAAATTTAATTAACTTGGATAAATTTTGTGAATTAAAATTAAAGGAGCCGGTAAATTTACATTTACGCCCTTATGTGAATTTATGCATGTTCTTGATTGAATATGTGGATTGGTCGATTTTGCCCTTAAGCCCCGCGTAGTTTTTGGTTTATTTATTTTATGGGTTGTAATTAAATGGGCCTGATTGGTGCCCTTGCTTGCGCAAACAAATGTAATAGAATTTGACCATTTATTTTTAAGTAATACTTAGAATAGGCTTGGAGCCGAGAAAACCTAATGAAGACTTGGAGATCCGCATGGAGGCCCATAACTTTGGAGAACATGGAGGCCCAATCAAGCTGGATATTACAAGAAGGCCCATGATGTATGGGTTTGAAACTTGTAATAGTTAGGACATTTAATTTCCACCCTAGACTGACCAAC
Source organism: Penstemon eatonii (assembly GCA_038501285.1). Taxonomy (NCBI): domain Eukaryota; kingdom Viridiplantae; phylum Streptophyta; class Magnoliopsida; order Lamiales; family Plantaginaceae; genus Penstemon; species Penstemon eatonii. The sequence continues at coordinate 15,914,585 of CM076710.1, read as the reverse complement.
TGATCCATCACATGGCTCGTGATGGATCGCATAGGATGGGCAATCGATCAATCATATCCTGCTAGGTGATGTGTGTTTACTTATATTCTTGATGTATGTCTTGCATGCTTAGAATAGATCACGTAAACAAGATAAAGCATAATCTGATGAGACCTCGCAAAAAGAAAACTTAAAACCTCCAATTAAGCTTAAAATTCAATTAGAATATTAAATCGAATTAGGGCGCATATGAATAGTATCTATGGTCCGAGCCTATCCAATTACAAGGCCTTTGGCATAATGTACGAATATATCTCGATGTCTCACGAGTCGTGGGTCGAGCTATAGGAAGATGATATGTCTATTGCCTCGATGCACGAGTTTAGTGCCAAGGGAGGGGATACCAAGGTTTTAGGCGCTGTCTCACGAGTCGTGGGGCGTCTAGGATTGAACTATTTCTCTCCACGAGTATTGGACATGATTTAACACTAGTAAGTATGGATGTCTCACGAGTCGTGGGTCCATATCGAAAAACGAGGCTAAATGAACTCAAGGGTTAGGTGTGATGGTTAACCGACGACGTAGTCGACCACCAAGTGAATCAAATAGTATGGCCAACGAGTCGTGGGTACTAGGAGATTGCATTTGGGCCTTGAGCCCACTAGGATATTTTAAATTCCCAAAATTTATGTGGGGGCATAAAATTTTGATTAAAATAATGGGAGTAATTTACAAATAAAATCCATATTTGTAATTGTGCATTTTTAAATTAATCTTCCGCGTATATATTTCTTCTCTCGTCATTTTGTAGATAAAATGTCTAAGAATCCGATTTCCATCATACTTGAACAAAACAAATTAACTGGACCAAACTTCCATGACTGGGTCAGAAATCTTAAGATCATTCTCGCTTCTGAAAAGTGAGGTTTTGTCCTTGATGGGCCCCCTCCCGTACTTGCTAAGAATGCCGATGATACTGAGAAAGAAGCCGTTGATATGTGGCTTGACGATGACTTGTAGTCACGTTGTCTCATGTTGGCATCCATGTCGAACGAGCTTCAAAAGCAACACGAGCATATGAAGTCTGCTTTTTAGATCTACACGCACCTGAATGGTCTTTTTGGAGTGCAAACTAGATACGAGCGATATGAAACCGCCAAAACTCTGCAACAAATGAGGATGGCTGAAGGATCTGATGTTCGTTCTCACTGCATCAAGATGATTGGGCTTATTGAAAAGCTTGGTCATCTTGATGTGAAGATGGACAAGACCTACTGCCAGGACATAATCCTCCATCGTTGCCAAGATCATTCGAACAATTTGTAGTGAACTACAACATGCACACGATGGATGTTGAACTTCACGAGTTGGTTAATATGCTCGCCACTGCAGAGGCTTCCATGAAAAGAGAGAAGCCAGTGATGGTCGCTACCTCGACCCAATCCAAGTCCAAAAGGACGAAGAAAGGGAAGGGGAAGGGAAATGCTTCTTCAAGCAAAGGCAAAGGACTATCTGGGCCCATAGGGAAGGAAAAGAAGCGTAAAGCTTCGTCTGGTGAACAAAAATGTTTCTACTGCAAGAAACCTGGACACTGGAAGAGGAACTGCAAAGAGTTCTTGGAGAGCTCGAAAGGTATATTCCTTGTTGAAGTTAATTTATCAATTAACTGTGCATCATGGGTGCTTGACACTGCTTGTGGTTCTCATCTTTGTAATGACTTACAGGTGATGGGAGCAACAAGGCCACTTAGGCCAGGGGATTGGATCCTGAGATTTGGCAATGGAGCTAGAGCTACTGCCGAGGCCATAGGCGAAGTGGAGTTAGATATAGGTGGTAATAAATTAGTCCTTAGGAACGTTCTTTATGTATCTGGTTTGGTGAAAAACATTATTTCTATTCCTGTTTTGGATGATGAAGGTTTTAATTTTACAATTAATAAAGGTTCCTTTTCGTTATTCATGAATGATAATTTATTTTTCACTGGTACATTAAAGGATGGACTATATACCATTGAACCACCTAAGTTAGTTATGCACGTACAACAAAACAAAAGGAAACAAGATAATGAAATATCTGCCCTATTATGGCACGCTCGACTTGGACATATATCCAAGTCAAGGATTCAAAAGTTAGCATCATCTGGCGCGCTTGAAATCAATCGCATTGATGAAATGCCAACATGTGAACCATGTCTGAAGGGTAAAATGGCTAAGCTGCCATTTAAAGGAAACCCAGAGCGAGCCAAACAAACATTGGACTTGATACATACTGATGTATGTGGACCGCTAAGAAAAAGTGCCCGAGGTGGCTATGATTACTTCATCACTTTCACTGACGACTATAGTCGTTATGGATATGTGTTCTTGTTGAAACACAAGTCTGAAGCCTTTGAGTGATTCAAAGAATTCAAGATAGAAGTGTAAAATCAACTTGGTCATACGATAAAGGCTCTTCGTTCTGACCGAGGTGGAGAATTTCTTAGCAACGAATTTCTAAATTATCTTGTAGAGCATGGAATACTATTGTAGTGGACTCCTCTTGCAACACCCCAATTAAATGGAGTAGCAGAGAGAAGGAATCGAACCTTGATGGACATGGTTCGATCCATGATGAGTGCCACTGACCTTTCTCTTTCATTTTAGGGACATGTCCTCCTCACGGCAACGAAGATACCGAACATGGTACCTTCTAAATCCGTAGAAAAGACACCGTATGAATTATGGTTTGGCAAGACACCCTCATACGCATTCATGCGCATATGAGGATCTCCCGCATACGTTAAAAAGCTAGTGGGAGATAAATTGGAAACAAAATCCAATTTGTGCAAGTTCGTGGGGTATCCGGAAAACTCAATAGGATACGAGTTCTACGATCCTACAAAACAAACTACGTTTGTCTCTAGGAACGCACACTTCTTAGAGAAGGATTTCTTGATGGACAAGAAGGAACACAACGTAGAACTGGATGAGGTCACATAAGCTGAAAAGGCCGAAGAGGTCGATCAAGCTTGCCCATCACCACAGGCAGTGGGAGAACAAGAGCATGAAAGTGCACCATAAGGTACACCAATACTTCGTAGGTCAGAAAGACAACGTAGAGAACCCGAAAGGTACTACGATCTGCTGCATGAGACTGGGCAGTCTCTAATCGACCCAAGGACTTACGAAGAGGCTATGCTAGACATAGACTCGGGAAAGTGGCGCGAAGCCATGGAATCTGAATTGGACTCCATGCACTCAAACAAGGTCTGGGCCTTGGTAGATCCACCAGTGGGAGTGACTCCCGTGGGTTGCAAGTGGATCCATAAGCGAAAGCTTGGAGTGAACGGAGAGGTAATAACCTACAAGGCTCGACTAGTGGCAAAAGGATACACTCAAAGGCCAGGCATTGACTTTGAGGAGACCTTCTCGCCCGTCGCTATGCCTAAATCCATTCGAATCTTACTGGCAATAGCTGCGTGGTATAACTACGAGATATGTCAGATGGATGTAAAGACTGCCTTTCTCAATGGGGACATTGACAAGGAGATCTACATGGAGCAACCAAAAGGATTTGCATCCAAAGGGGATGAACACAAGGTGTGCAAACTCCAGAGGTCCATTAATGGACTCAAGCAAGCTTCCCGAAGTTGGAACATTCATTTCGATGAAACAATCCAAACTTTTGGATTCATCAAAAACATGTTCGTATCTTGCGTGTACAAGAAGACCAGTGGGAATATAGTTGAATTTTTGGTGCCTTACGTTGACGACATTCTTCTCATTGGAAATAATGTGAAAGTGTTGTCCGAAACTAAAGCATGGTTATCTACACAATTCTCAATGAATGATTTGGGAGAAGCATTCTTTGTACTGGGTATAAGGATCCACCGAAATAGATCAAAAGGACTGCTGGGCCTCTCCCAATCACAGTACATAGATAAAATGTTGAAAAGATTTAAAATGGAAGAATCCAAGAGAGGATTGCTTCCAATGAGACATGGAATTGCACTCTCGAAGTCTAACGCCCCAAATACGCCTGAAGAGAGAAACAATATGTCTCGAGTACAATATGCATCCGCTATAGGAAGCATAATGTATGGTATGTTATGTACTAAACCAGAAGTAGCATACGCTTTAAGTGTTACAAGTCGCTACCAATCTGATCCAGGTAACCAGCACTGGATAGCCGTAAAGGCAATTCTGAAGTACCTGAGAAGGACTAAGGAATTGTTCTTGGTATACGGTGGAGGAGAATTGAAATTGGAAGGCTATACAGACTCGAGCTTTCAATGTGATGTAGATGACATCAAGTAGTCATCAGGATACGTCTCTCAATGGTGGTGCGGTAAGCTGGAAGAGCTCCAAGCAAGAAACCACCGCATATTCAACCACCGAAGCAGAATACATTGCTGCGAGTGATGTAGCAAAGGAAGGTGTTTGGATGTGGAACTTCATCCAGGAATTGGATGTGATACCTAGCATCGCTGAGCTCGTTACTGTCTTCTGCGATAGTAATGGGGCAATAGCGCAAGCAAAGGAGCCGAGATCTCATTAGAAATCCAAGCACGTACAAAGACGATACCACGTGATAAGAGATATCATTGGTAGATGAGACATTTAGATGGAACGTGTCGACTCAGAAGATAATACTGCGGACCAACTAACGAAGCCTCTGCCTCAAAAGGCATTCGAGAAACTTCAGCTTAAGATGGGACTCAAGAACATAAAAGACTGGCTTTAGGACAAGTGGGAGATTGATATAAATAGTGTCCTGCAAGCCAGTTGTATGGCTAGCATTTATTGTGTAAATGAGGAACTATTCAATTTTGATTAATAAATGCACTTTATTATATGGTCATCTTTATCTTATGTAATAAATATCTACGCATAAGGATAAATGTCCTTAGATCACAGGGCTATGGGACAACCCGTGGACTGATCTCCAAGGCCGTGATCTAGAACATATTCAAGAGTCGTAGAATCCATCGAGATAGGACATCATTGGATTCGGTTAGACTCTCACTATTGTGTATACTCCGATGAACTGGAGAACGCTGGGGTCCACGAACGTGACTAGGATAGTCGATACACATAAGTGGGTGGCCTGCTGGGATGGCAAGTGCACTAAATACCCCAATTAGTAAATAACTCGCCATGGAAGCGGTAGTCGCATATCGGGGTTGAAGTTATTCCAATTTATGATAGTATACGAGGAATGATCCCTAATTACTTGAGGTGATATGGCTTACCTGGTGCAAGAATGTCTATACTTTGATATGAGTTCCGACTGACTGAAGATTACCAGAAGTTCTCTGTGGACTCATGTTGAGTATTGAGAAACTCGTATGCAGGTTCATATCATCAACAAAGGATCCATTGACCCGACTTGATAAGTTGGGAAATTCTCCTATGGATTTCTGTGAGAATTCTGGTAAAAATCTTTGGCCAAGGTATCTGACGGCTTTATGTAAGTAGCTCATAAAGATTAAGTCAAAGAGAATTATTTCGAGACCAGAATGCATAAGGTCAAGACAATATAAAAGGAAGTCCGATGAAAGACCATCCCCTTAAGTCTCGACTGGGAGATTGATCGATGGAGAGATTGTAATGTATATGGTAATTGTAAATGATAAAAGGTTCACCGAATTAATTCACCAGTGATTGTGCTCCATGGGCTTGTGACTGGACATCGACCGTGGAGTGTTGGAGAATTCCTAAATTGGCAGGGGTGCTAATTTTAGGAATGATAATTTGACAGAGTGTTCGATTGATTTAAAGTATTTAATGCTTAAATAATTAAATTAATATTTGATTATAACCCACGACCAATTATGTGGTGAACCTACGGTAGCATACACAATACACATGAAGCGGAAGCGAGGAAAAAGAGAACAACTGTGTCGACCTAATCGACTAGGTCGATTGAGTCAATTGGGTCCGAAAAATTGATTGGGTCGATTAAGGAACTTGGTCGACTGGGTCGACCCAATTGGAGCTAAATGGATCCGATTGAAATTGGATCAAGATCATGAATTAAATTGGAATTTAATTTGTGAAATAATTAATTAAGTTGGGTTTAATTGATTAAAGGAATGATTAATTAAATAGACTTAGAGTCTAATTTAATTAAAAGGGAGAGTAATTAATTGATTGGGCTATTTGATTAAGAAATTAAATAAAGCCTAATTAAATTAATTAAAGAGGGCCATGACCCATGTAGGAGAATTAAAGTCCTAATCCTAAGAAGACTAGGTTAGGAAGATAACTATAAGTATGTAACTTACAGATGTCTCTCACACATAACTCTAAGAGCAAAAACTGAGCAAAAGAAAAATTCTCTCTCCCTCTCCCACACAGAATCGGCCGAACCCTTCTTCTATTTGGAAGAATTTTTCGTTTTTGATTTTAGCTCCCAAGTCGTTCTTAAATCCTAGATATTAATATACCCTATGTTCTAGTCGATTAGATTATATTAATTTTCGTGATATTGTGGTGTATCAACTCGTAGAGGTGCAATACGTGGGGCTCTACTAGCAGGACTTTGGATCGAACCACCCAAGGGAGAAAACGCAACTTTGCTGAGCTACATGGATTTGCAAGGAGACAGGTATAATTTGGATCTAATTATTCTTGTCATAATTACATTCATATATATACAACTAGAGATTATCCTGGCAAGATTCCGTAAGAGGTCCTATAAAATTTTAAATTCCGCTGTGCCTAGGGCTGTTTATCTTACCGAATCCCAACAAATACCATCTTCATTCATTTTATTCCTGAATACCCATTTAGTGCCAATTACCCTTTGATGACTTGGTCTAGGAACTAGGTATCAGACTTCATTCCTTTCAAATTGATTTAACTCTTCTGCATAGCTTCAATCCAATTTGAATCACTAAGAGCTTCTTCAATCTGTTTAGGCTCTATTTGAGATAGGAAGCTGACAAACATTGCATCATTTGCAGCAGCTCTCCTAGTCTTTACTCTATCTAAAGGATCACTAATCACTAGTTCTGGTTAGGCCTGTCAAAGGTCAGGTTTGGACCCGGACTCGACCCAAACCCAATAACGACCTTAGTGAAATTAATTTTCTAGACCTGGACTTAGACCTGGACCCAGACCCATTGAAGACCCAGTCATATGGTCATTGCTGGACCCGGACCCGACCCGACCTGGACACCAACAAGACTGAACCGACCTGAACATCGACCCGGTCAAAACTCGACCCGGACCCGAATTTTTTTTTCTCCTGCGGGCTGCGGTAGATCGAGAGAGCTATAACATGGAAGTCTTTACATTAAAACTCTCAATTAACTACCAATAAAAATAAAAAAAATCCAAACAAAATATTAACACTACAATTCCAGCACAATATATACACACATTGCTAACAGTAGCAGTCCCCAATTCACATACAAAATTCAAAACCCAAAAATCAATAATAAGAAATTCAAGAACTTACTTTTACTTTACCTTCCAAAATTCTGAAATATTTCTCAGTTACCAAAGAATTTGAACATAGAATTGAACTACCCACTAGTCAATTAAGCACATTATTAATTTTTGGTTTTAGCTTAAACCCAGAATCTTTATGCAAATCCAATAAATCAAGTTAGGGTTTTTTCAATAAAAAAAATGTTTTAATTAGCATAGCTATACATTGAAAACAGTTAGATCTAGAAAATCAACACAAAAAAAAGTTAACAACTGAATATAGATAATAGATGTATGTATATATCAACAAATAAAAAGACAATATTTTTCAGATTTGAAAAAATCACATAAAAAACCAGAAAAAATATCTCCACTGCTTCATGTAAAACCAATCTTCATTCCACAGAAGATGAACAACTGGAGATCAAAGTTTATGATTTTCTTCAAAGAATTCGATTGAGAAATAATAGAGGACCTAAAGATTTTTAGATTTGAAATTCGGTAAAGAGAGAGAGAAAGAGAGAAATGAAATCCAGAGAGTGTATTTTTAGAGTGAGAAATTAAAAGAAAAGAAACCATGTATTCTCATAGAAGAAAAAAAAATTCGGGTCCGGTTCGGGTCCGGGTCTCGATCGGGTCCAGATCTGGACCCGACCGTTAGGGAAAATTTGTTCAGTCCGGGTCCGATTCTGGACCCGAAACCGAACGGGTCGGGTCCAGGTCTAGACCCAATAATTACTATTCAGGTCGAGTCAGGGTCCGGACCCAACCTTTGATAGGCCTAGTTCTGGTGGGTGATTCTTAAGCCATCTGAGATCAGGTCGCAAATCTGAATGTTGTCCTCTGTTTTGATCTTGCAACACTACTGTTGGAGTTACGGTAGTAGTCTGTTGAACAGTCTCTGGTATGTCGGCTGTCTGCAACTCGTCTGTTAGACAATCAGCAGTCTGATTTTGAACAGCACTTGAGTTAGCAGCTGAGTTGAGATCAGGTAGTATGATGGGTATATACTCTTCATTTATTTCAACACTCAATTTCTAAAAATCTGTAGACATATTTTGTTCAGTATTTTGATTCTTTTCAGAGGATTGGTTTGGTTCATCAAATACTACATGAATGGATTATTCTACAACTAAAATTCTTTTGTTAAAGACTCTATAAGCTTTACTGACAGTAGAGTATCCTACAAAAACAGCTTCATCAGCCTTTTCTGCAAAAGCAGTAAGGTGATTTTTTCCATTGTTTAGAACAAAGCATTTACAACCGAAAATTCTAAAGTAATGAATGTTTGGCTTCCTGTTGTTCCAAATTTCATATGGAGTCTTGTTTGGGTGCTTGTTGATCATGCATCTGTTTTGGGTAAAGCATGCTGTGTTTGTGGATTCTGCCCAGAATCTTTGGGGCAACTTTGCTTCAGCTATCATTGTCCTGGTAGCTTCTTTTAGAGTTATGTTTCTCCTTTCAGCAACTCCATTTTGTTGAGGGGTCCTAGAGGCAGAGTACTCATGGCTGATTCCTCTGACATTACAATACTCTTCAACAATTGAGTTTTTAAATTCAGTCCCTCTATCTGATCTGATCTTCAATATCTTCATGCTCTTTTCATTTTGGATCAGCTCCATCAGATTTGTAAGATGCTCCTTGGTTTCACTTTTCTTCTTCATGAAAATCACCCAAGTGTATCTTGAATAATCATCCACAACAGCTAGGCAGTACTTCTTTCCACCATAGCTAATTGGATCAATGGGTCCAAATAAGTCCATATGTAGCAGCTCCAAGATCCTTCCAGATGATTGGTGTTTCTTGCTCTTGAAGAATGACTTGATTTGTTTACCCTTCTGACAGGCGTCACAAAGCTTATCTTTGCTCATAACTGTCTTTGGAATTCCTTCTACCAGATTATTCTTGATAAGTCTGTTTATGGTCTTGAAATTCACATGATTCATTCTTTTGTGCCACAGCCAACTGACTTCACTTGGTGTTGATGCCACCAAACAAATATTAACTCTTGTCAACATAATTCCAATCCATTGTGTAGACATTTCCTTATCGTCTTCCAGATAAAATTACCTTCTTTGTACCAATCTGTTCAACATAGCACTTATCTGATGAGAAGATGACTGAAAATCCCTTGTCACAAAATTGACTTATGCTCAACAAATTGTATTTGAGGCCTTTAACATAAGAGATGTCAGATATCTCAATGTTGCCTTTGATTAATCTTCCACTTGCTACAATCTTGCCTTCCTTGCTGTCTCCAAAAGTTACTTTAGGACCATCCACAGCAACATCATCAGTCAGCTCATGTATGCTTCCACACATGTGTCTTGAACAGCCACTGTCCAAGTACCAGATTTTCTCTACTTTACTCCTACTCCTAATCCTAACCTACAAAACAAAATAAAATTGTTTTAGGTACCCTTATTGAGAGGGTCCTGGAGGATTAGTTCCACCCTTGACAACCCAAGATGTTGAAATCTTAGGCTTCTGAGTTTTGACAGGAGCAAGAACAGGTTTATCTTCATCACATCCATCAGATTTGTTATGTTGATAACCAGCATGATAAGGATAATGTTCATAAGCAGAATAAGATGCATGATAAGCAGGGTATGCATGGATTGGATGAGCAAGATATGGTGCATAGTAAGTTGGGAATGGAAGTGCATGAACATAGGAGGATATGCAGCTGGTTGCACATAATATGACTCATTTCCATAACAAGCATTTTGATTTTTCTTGTTCTTATGCTTCTTTGGCTTACTAGATGTTTGCTTATTAACAGTCGACTCAGTCTTACTACTAGTCTTATTGGTTTTAGCCTTATCAGCAGACTTTTTAGGACTCTGCTGTTTAGTCTTAGCAGTCTGTTTTCCCACACTAGGCTATTTGTTCTTTTTAGCCTTAGGAGTTTTCTTCTCCTTTAATTCTTTCTCAGGTGAAACAGGTTTAGTTGTCTGAACATACAAGATGACCTTACTGTTGTCAGCTGATACAAATTTTTCAATATGGTTCAGTTCTAACTTATCCTGTTCTAAAGGCATCTTCTGTTTACTAGACATGTAAGTGGATGCAACAAATGATTTCTCATGAGACTCAATTATCTTTTCAAGTTCCATGATTTTACCCTTATAAAGTTCACATTCAGCTTTCAGAGATTTATTCTCTTGCTCAAACAGTTTATATTCAGCTGATTCTTTTGGCTCCTCAGCCTTAAGTTTCAGTGAACTGTTTTGCTCTCTTAACAATATCATCTCTTCCTTAAGCTTACTAAATGCTTCAATAATACCATTATTGTTAAGCATCATTTGCTGAAATGAATTAAATAATTCATTTTCAAGTAGAGTTACGTCATCATCCTCAGAGTTATCAGATTCCTTAGCCATCATGCAGATAATGTTGGGATTCGATAAGATAAACAGCCCTAGGCACAGCGGAATATAAAACTTTTTAGGACCTCTTAAGGAATCTTGCCAGGATATTCTCTATTGTATATATATGAATATAAGTAAAACGATAGTATAAGTTTTCTCGTTTATACCTATCTCCTTGCAAATCCTCGGCTAGCAAAACGAGCTCTAAATTCTGCTCCGGCAAAATCGACCCAGACCTTTTGAATAGCGCCCCACGTGTTGCGCCTCTACGAGTTGATACACCACTATATCACGAAAATAATATATCTCGATAAGCTAGAAAAAGATATATATTATAAACTAGGAATTAGGAACGATATAGGAACAAAACTCGAAAACGAAAAATTCTTCCAAGTGGAAGAAGGGTTCGGTCGATATAGCTAGGGAGAGGGAGAGAGAATTTTTGCTCTTGCTCAATTTTGCATATGGAGTTATGTGAAAATCAACTATAAGAAAGCTACTTATAGTTTTTCTCTCTAACCTAGTCCTATTAGGACTAGGTCTTCTCTCTCCTACATGGGCAATGACCCTCTTTAATTAGAAGACCAAGCCTCCTAATTAATTCATGGCCCAGTTAATTAATTTGACCAGGCCTAATTTAATCTCCCAATTAAATAGCCCAATTAATTAACTTAATCTCCCATTTAATTAAATCAGACTCTAAGTCCATTTAATTAAAATCCCTTCTAATTAATTAAATCCAACTTAATTAATTAATCCACAAATTAAAATCCAATTTAATTTATGATCCTGATCCAATTCCAATTGGATCCCATTTGTTCCAATTGGGTCGACCCAGTCGACCCAGTCATAATAATCGACCCAGTCGATTATTCACCCAGTCGACCCAGTCGACTCGGTCGTTCTTATTTCCTCGCTTTCGCTTCATGTGTATTGTGTATGCCCCCGTAGGTTCACCACATAATTGGCCGTGGGTTATAATTAAATGTTATTTAATTATTCGAGCAAGATTTACTCTAAATCAATCGAACACTCTGTCGATTGACCATTCCAAAATTAGCACCCCTGCCAATTTAGGAATTCTCCCACACTCCACGGTCGATGTCCAGCCACAAGCCCATGGAGCCCAATCACTGGTGAATTAATTCAGTGAACCTTTTATCATTTATAATTTCCATATACGACATAATCTCTCCATCGATCAATCTCCCAGTCGAGACTTAAGGGTATGGTTTTTCATCGGATTCCCTTTTCTTTTGTCTTGACCTTATGTACTCTGATCTCGAAATAAATTCTCTTTGACTTAATCTTTATGAGCTACTTACATAAAGTCGTCAGATACCTTGGCCAAGGATTTACCAGAATTAATTTCTCACAGAAATCCATAGGAGAATTTCCCAACCTATCAAGTCGGGTCAATGGATCCTTTGTTGATGATATGAATCTGCATACAAGTTCCTCTATACCCAACATGAGTCCACATAGACTTTTTGGCGATCCCCAGTCAGTTGGAACTCATATCAAAGCATAGACGTTCTCGCATCAGATAAACCCTATCACCTCAAGTAGTTAGGGATTGTTCCTCGTATACTATTATAAATTTGGAATAACTTCAACCCCGATATGTGACTACCGCTTCCATGGTGAGTTATTTCCTAATTGGGGTATTCAGTGCGCTTGCCATCCCAGCAAGCCACCCACTTATGTGTATCGACTATCCCAGTCACGCTCGTGGACCCCAGCGTCCTCCAGTTCATCGGAGTATACACAATAGTGAGAGTCTAACCGAATCCAATGATGTCTTATCTCAATTGGATTCTACGACTCTTGAATATGTTCTAGATCACGGCCTTGGAGATCAGTCCACGGGTTGTCCCATAGCCCTGTGATCTAAGGACTTCTATCCTTATGCGTAGATAATTATTTACATAAGATAAAGTTGACCATTTAATAAAGTGCATTTATTAATCGAAATTGAATAGTTCCTCATTTATTACAATAAATGGTAGCCATACAGCTGGCTTGCAGGACACTATTTCTATAATCTCCCACTTGTCCTAAAGCCAGTCTTTTATGTTCTTGAGTCCCATCTCTAGCAGATGTTTCTCAAATGCCTTTTGAGGCAGAGGCTTCGTTAGCGGGTCCGCCGTATTATCTTCTGAGTCGACACGTTCCATCTTAATGTCTCCTCTACCAATGATATCTCTTATCACGTGGTATCGTCTTAGTACGTGCTTGGATTTCTGATGAGATCTCGGCTTCTTTGCTTGCGCTATAGCCCCATTGTTATCACAGAAGATAATAATGGGCTCAGCGATGCTAGGTATCACATCCAATTCCTGGATGAAGTTCCTCATCCAAACACCTTCCTTTGCTGCATCACTCGCAGCAATGTATTCTGCTTCGGTGGTTGAATCCGCGGTTGTTTCTTGATTGGAGCTCTTCCAGCTAACCGCACCACCATTGAGGCAGAATACATATCCTGATGTCGACTTGAAGTCGTCTACATCACATTGGAAGCTCGAGTCTGTATAGCCTTCCAATTTCAATTCTCCTCCATCGTATACCAAGAACAATTCCTTAGTCCTTCTCAGGTACTTCAGAATTGCCTTTACGGCTATCCAGTGCTGCTCACCTGGATCAGACTGGTAGCGACTTGTAACGCTTAAAGCGTACGCCACGTCTGGTCTCGTACATAACATACCATACATTATGCTTCCTATCGCGGTTGCATATGGTACTCGAGACATATTGCTTCTCTCTTCAGGCGTCTTTGGGGCCACAGACTTAAAGAGTGCAATCCCATGTCTCATTGGAAGCAATCCTCTCTTGGATTCTTCCATACTAAATCTTTTCAAGATTTTATCTATGTACTGGGATTAGGAGAGGCCCAGCAGTCCTTTTGATCTATTTCGGTAGATCCTTATACCTAGTACAAAGGATGCTTCTCCCATATCCTTCATTGAGAATTGAGTAGATAACCATGCTTTAGTTTCGGACAACACTTTCACATTGTTTCCAATGAGAAGAATGTCGTCAACGTGAAGCACCAAAAATTCAACTGTACTCCCACTGATCTTCTTGTACACGCAAGGTTCGAACATGTTTTTGATGAATCCAAAAGTTTGGATTGTCTCATCGAAACGAATGTTCCAACTTCGGGAAGCTTGCTTCAGTCCATAAATGGACCTCTGGAGTTTGCACACATTGTGTTCATCTCCCTTGAATGCATATCCTTTTGGTTGCTCCATGTAGATCTCCTTATCAATATCCCCATTGAGAAAGGCAGTCTTTACATCCATCTGCCATATCTCGTAGTTATACCACGCAGCTATGGCCAGCAAGATCCGAATGGATTTAGGCATTGCGACGGGCGAGAAGGTCTCCTCAAAGTCGATACCTGGCCTTTGAGTGTATCCTTTTGCCACTAGTCGCGCCTTGTAGGTAATCACCTCTCCGTTCACTCCAAGCTTTCGCTTATAGATCCACTTGCAACCCACGGGAGCCACTCCCACTGGTGGATCTACCAAGGCCCAGACCTTGTTTGAGTGCATGGAGTCCAATTCGGATTCCATGGCTTCGCGCCACTTTCCCGAGTCTATGTCTAGCATAGCCTCTTCGTAAGTCCTTGGGTCGGTCAGAGATTGTCCAGTCTCATGCAGCAGACCGTAGTACCTCTCGGGTTCTCTACGTTGTCTTTCTGACCTACGAAGTATCGGTGTACTTTTTGGTGCACTTTCATGCTCGTGTTCTCCCACTGCCTGTGGCGATGGGTCAGCTTGATCGACCTCTTCGGCCTTTTCAGCTTCAGTGACCTCATCCAGTTCTACGTTATTTTCTTTCTTGTCCACCAAGAAATCCTTCTCCAAGAAGTGTGCGTTCCTTGAGACAAACGTAGTTTGTCTTGTAGGATCGTAGAACTCGTATCCTATTGAGTTTTCCGGATACCCCTCGAATTTGCACAAAGTGGATTTAGTTTCCAATTTATCTCCCACTAGCTTTTTAACGTAAGCGGGAGATCCCCATATGCGCATGAATGCGTATGAGGGTGCCGTGCCAAACCATAATTTGTATGGTGTCTTTTCTACGGATTTAGAAGGTACCATGTTCAGTATCTTCGTTGCCGTGAGGAGGGCATGTCCCCAAAATGAAAGAGGAAGGTTAGTGGCACTCATCATGGATCGAACCATGTCCATCAAGGTTCGATTCCTTCTCTCTGCTACTCCATTTAATTGGGGTGTTGCAGGAGGAGTCCACTGCGATAATATTCCATGCTCTAAAAGATAGTTCAGAAATTCGTTACCAAGAAATTCTCCACCTCGGTCAGAACGAAGAGCCTTTATCGTATGACCAAGTTGATTCTCTACTTCCATCTTGAATTCTTTGAATCGCTCAAAGGCTTCAGACTTGTGTTTCAACAAGAACACATATCCATAACGACTAAAGTCGTCAGTGAAAGTGATGAAGTAGTCATAGCCACCTCGGGCGCTTTTTCTTAGTGGTCCACATACGTCAGTATGTATTAAGTCCAATGTTTGCTTGGCTCGCTCAGGGTTTCCCTTAAACGGCAACTTAGCCATTTTACCCTTTAGACATGGTTCACATGTTGGCATTTCATCAATGCGATTGATTTCAAGCGCGCCAGAAGATGCTAACTTTTGAATCCTGGACTTAGAAATATTTCCAAGTCGAGCGTGCCACAATTGGGCATATATTTCATTATCTTGTTTCCTTTTGTTTTGTTGCACATGCATCACTAACTTAGGTGGTTCAATGGTATATAGTCCATCTTTTAATGTACCAGTGAAAAACATATTATTATTCATGAATAACGAAAATGAACCTTTATTAATAGTAAAATTAAAACCTTCATTATCCAAAACAGGAATAGAAATAATGTTTTTCACCAAACCAGGTACATAAAGAACGTTACTAAGGACTAGCTTATTACCACCTAAATCTAACTCCACTTCGCCAATGGCCTCGGCAGCAGCTCTAGCTCCATTGCCAAATCTCAGGATCCAATTCCCTGGCCTAAGTGGCCTTGTTGCTCCCATCACCTGTAAATCATTACAAAGATGAGAACCACAAGCAGTGTCTAGCACCCATGATGCACATTTAATTGATAAATTAACTTAAACAAGGAATATACCTTTCGAGCTCTCCAAGAACTCTTTGCAGTTCCTCTTCCTGTGTCCAGGTTTCTTGTAGTAGAAACATTTATGTTCACCAGACGAAGCTTTACGCTTCTTTCCCTTCCCTATGGGCCCAGATGGTGCTTTACCTTTGCTTGAAGAAGCATTTCCTTTCCCCTTCCCCTTCCCTTTCTTTGTCCTTTTGGACTTGGATTGGGTCGAGATAGCAACCATCACTGGCTTCTCTCTTTTCATGGAAGCCTCGGCAGTGGCGAGCATATTAGCCAACTCGTGAAGTTCAACATCCATCTTGTGCATGTTGTAGTTCACTACGAATTGCTCGAATGATCTTGGCAACGACTGGAGGATTATATCCTGGCAGTAGGTCTTGTCCATCTTTACGTCAAGATGACCAAGCTTTTCAATAAGCCCAATCATCTTGATGCAGTGAGATCGAACATCAGCACCTTCAGCCATCCTCGTTTGTTGCAAAGTCTTAGCACTTTCATACCGCTCATATCTACTTTGCACCCCAAATAGACCATTCAGGTGCGTGTAGATTTCAAAAGAAGACTTCATATGCTCGTGCTGCTTTTGAAGCTCATTCGACATGGATGCCAACATGAGACAACGTGACCGCAAGTCATCGTCAAGCCATAAATCCACGGCTTCTTTCTCAGTATCATCAGCATCCTTCGCAAGTTCGGGAGGGGGCCCATCAAGGACAAAACCTCGCTTTTCAGAAGCGAGAATGATCTTTAGGTTCCTGACCCAGTCATGGAAGTTGGGTCCAGTTAATTTGTTTTGTTCAAGTATGATGGAAATCGGATTCTTAGACATTATATCTACAAAAGGACGAGAGAAGAAATAAATACGCGAAAGATTAATTTAAAATGCACAATTTACAAACATGGTTTTTATTTGTAAATTACTCCCACTATTTTAATCAAAATCTTATGCCCCCACATAAGTTTCGGGAATTTAAAATATCCTAGCGGGCTTAAGGCCCAAATGCAATCTCCTAGTACCCAACGACTCGTTGGCCATACTATTTGATTCACTTGGTGGTCGAATACGTCGACGGTTAACCATCGCAGCTAACCCTTAAGTTCATTTAGCCTCGTTTTTTGATATGGACCCACGACTCGTGAGACATCCATATTTACTAGCGTTAAATCATGTCCAATACTCGTGAAGAGAAATAGTTCAATCCTAGACGTCCCACGACTCGTGAGACAGCGCCTAAAACCTTGCTATCCCCTCCCTTGGCACTTTCTCGTGCATCGAGGCAATAGACATATCATCTTCCTATAGCTCAACCCACGACTCGTGAGACATCGAGATATATTCGTACAATATGCCTAGGACCTAGTAATTGGATAGGCTCGGACCATAGACACTATTCTTATGCGCCCGTTATACGATTTAATATTCAAATTGAATTTTAAGTTCAATTGGAGGTTTTAAGTTTTTCTTGTGCGAGGTCTCATCAGATTATGCTTATCTTGTTTACGTGATCTATTCTAAGCATGCATAACATACATCAAAGAATAATAGTAAACATACATCACCTAGCAGGATATGATTGATCGATTGCCCATCCTATGCGATTCATCACGAGCCAAGTGATGAATCAATTGGTCAGTCTAGGGTGGAAATTAAATGTCCTAACTATTACAATTTTCAAACCCATACATCATGGGCCTTCTTGTAATATCCAGCTTGATTGGGCCTCCATGTCCTTCAAGGTAAATGGGCCTCCATGTGGATCTCCAAGTCTTCATGAGGTCTTCTTGGCTCCAAGCCTAATCTAAGCCTAGCTTACATAATTTAAATGGTCCTATTCTATTACATTTGTTTGCGCAAGCAAGGGCACCAATCAGGCCCATTTAATTACAACCCATAAAATAAATAAACCAAAACTACACAGGGCTTAAGGGCAAAATCGATCAATCCACACATTCACTCAAGAACATGCATAAATTCACATAAGGGCAAAAATGTAAATTTACCGGCTTCATTAATTTTAATTCGCAAAAATTCGTCCAAGTTAATTAATTTTGAATCAATTAACCTCTAAGATTAATTAGCTCTTACTTGAGCTCTAAGTAATCTACAATTCTTATCTTGATTAAATTGGTTAATTAAGGTAATCTAAATCTCTAAGATTCTTACCTTATCCAAAACTCTAAGTTCCCAAAATTCCCAAATCTCCAAGATTTTCAAGATAATCCTATTTTGACTAGATTAGTTTAATTAAGGTAGTGTTCACATCTAAAAAGATAACTACCTTATCCAAAAACTCTAAGTTTCCTAATCTTCCAAAATTCTCCAAGATTTTTAGGACTTTCAAAATAGGCAGAATTAGAGTCCAACCCAAAAACGACTAGTCGAGACCAATCAGGACTGCCACGTAGGACAGCCCACGCGCGACCACCAGGTCGGCGCGTGAGCTGCCTGCGGTAGCAGCCGCTGCACGCGGCTGCGTGTGGCAGCGATCAGCCGCGCACAGCAGCGCGCGAACAGCAGCCCGAATGCTGCTGCTGCGCGCAGCATGTGAGGCCCGCATGCTGCCAGCACGCTGCCGTTGGTAGCAGATTGCGGTGGCCGCCTAGCCGCGCACCGCCGCGAGTCGGATCTAATAATTTTTTTTTGTTTCGATTACTCACAGATTTAATTCAACAATCCCAGTTAATTAAATCCCAATCCAAAATTAAAAACCAACATGATAAAAATTTTCGAATCCTAAATTAAACATTAACTCCAAGTTAATTAAACATATGTCCTATAACATGCAAAGTTAAAGAACTAGCCACATAAATCAAACATATGATTTAATAATCACAGAATTTGCAAATTCATATATATACAAAGCCTAGAGTTGGCTCTGATACCACTGTTGGGATTCGATAAGATAAACAGCCCTAGGCACAGCGGAATATAAAACTTTTTAGGACCTCTTAAGGAATCTTGCCAGGATATTCTCTATTGTATATATATGAATATAAGTAAAACGATAGTATAAGTTTTCTCGTTTATACCTATCTCCTTGCAAATCCTCGGCTAGCAAAACGAGCTCCGAATTCTGCTCCGGCAAAATCGACCCAGACCTTTTGAGTAGCGCCCCACGTGTTGCGCCTCTACGAGTTGATACACCACAATATCACGAAAATAATATATCTCGATAAGCTAGAACACGATATATATTATAAACTAGGAATTAGGAACGATATAGGAACAAAACTCGAAAACGAAAAATTCTTCCAAGTGGAAGAAGGGTTCGGTCGATAGCTAGGGAGAGGGAGAGAGAATTTTTGCTCTTGCTCAATTTTGCATATGGAGTTATGTGAAAATCAACTGTAAGAAAGCTACTTATAGTTTTTCTCTCTAACCTAGTCCTATTAGGACTAGGTCTTCTCTCTCCTACATGGGCCATGGCCCTCTTTAATTAGAAGACCAAGCCTCTAATTAATTCATGGCCCAGTTAATTAATTTGACCAGGCCAATTTAATTAAATCAGACTCTAAGTCCATTTAATTAAAATCCCTTCTAATTAATTAAATCCAACTTAATTAATTAATCCACAAATTAAATTCCAATTTAATTTATGATCCTGATCCAATTCCAATTGGATCCCATTTGTTCCAATTGGGTCGACCCAGTCGACCCAGTCATAATAATCGACCCAGTCGATTATTCACCCAGTCGACCCAGTCGACTCGGTCGTTCTTATTTCCTCGCTTTCGCTTCATGTGTATTGTGTATGCCCCCGTAGGTTCACCACATAATTGGCCGTGGGTTATAATTAAATTTTATTTAATTATTTGAGCAAGACTTACTTTAAATCAATCGAACACTCTGTCGATTGACCATTCCAAAATTAGCACCCCTGCCAATTTAGGAATTCTCCCACACTCCACGGTCGATGTTCAGCCACAAGCCCATGGAGCCCAATCACTGGATTAATTCAGTGAACCTTTTATCATTTATAATGTCCATATACGACATAATCTCTCCATCGATCAATCTCCCAGTCGAGACTTAAGGGTATGGTCTTTCATCGGATTCCCTTTTCTTTTGTCTTGACCTTATGTACTCTGATCTCGAAATAAATTCTCTTAGACTTAATCTTTATGAGCTACTTACATAAAGTCGTCAGATACCTTGGCCAAGGATTTACCAGAATTAATTTCTCACAGAAATCCATAGGAGAATTTCCCAACCTATCAAGTCGGGTAAATGGATCCTTTGTTGATGATATGAATCTGCATACGAGTTTCTCTATACCCAACATGAGTCCACATAGACTTTCTGGTGATCCCCAGTCAGTCGGAACTCATATCAAAGCATAGACGTTCTCGCACCAGATAAACCCTATCACCCCAAGTAGTTAGGGATTGTTCCTCGTATACTATTATAAATTTGGAATAACTTCAACCCCGATATGTGACTACCGCTTCCATGGTGAGTTATTTCCTAATTGGGGTATTCAGTGCGCTTGCCATCCCAGCAAGCCACCCACTTACGTGTATCGACTATCCCAGTCACGCTCGTGGACCCCAGCGTCCTCCAGTTTATCGGAGTATACACAATAGTGAGAGTATAACCGAATCCAATGATGTCCTATCTCAATTGGATTCTACGACTCTTGAATATGTTCTAGATCACGGCCTTGGAGATCAGTCCACGGGTTGTCCCATAGCCCTGTGATCTAAGGACTTCTATCCTTATGCGTAGATAATTATTTACATAAGATAAAGTTGACCATTTAATAAAGTGCATTTATTAATCGAAATTGAATAGTTCCTCATTTATTACAATAAATGCTAGCCATACAGCTGGCTTGCAGGACACTATTTCTATCAGATAAGAGCAGGACTCTCTTCTTCAGTAGAATCTTCATCAGAAGTGTCTGAGTCTGAATCAGACGAGTAGATAGCAGCCAGCTTCTCCGCTTATGCTAACAGCACCTTGCCTTTCTGATGCTTTCTTTCCTTTCTGATTCTCTATTCCTCTTTTGTATACTTCTCAGCTTTAGGATATGGGCAGTCTCTGATGAAGTGACCCAATATCCTGCAGTTATAACACATTAGTTTGGATTTATAAGAATCCTTATCTTGAGAAGAAGAAGTAGGGTTTGAAGTAGAAACATTGTTGTATTTGTTCTTCATTTTTCTTTTGTAGAACTTCTTGAAGTTGTTCATTAGCAATGCAATGTCTGTACTCCTTTTTGTTGAGTATTGTGGCTTCATCAGATGAGTCCACTTCTTTGCTTTTGTATGCTGGTCTTCTTGGATTTTCAGCAACGACCAGGGCAGCTGTGGGACTTGAAGTTGAGGTTTCTTCAACACCCATTCTAGGCAGTTTATACTCATACGCCTTGAGTACTGAGAACAGCTCGGTGAGAGAGATCTTTCCCAAAGCTCTTGACTCTTCCGTGACTGTCACCTTCATGTTGAACTTCGGAGGTAGAGCCTTCAGCACTCTGACGATTATCTGCTTGTCAGTGAAGGTTTTTCCATGCTTGAGAACTTCATTCAGTGTCCTTGTAAACATTGTATCCATCTGGTCAATGGTTTCCGCAGACTTCATCTTGAAGTTGTCCAGCTTTTCCAGAGCAACACTCAGCTGATGCTCTTTAATGGCGTCGTTTCCTTCGCTCATGACACGAACCTTATCCCACATCTCTTTGGCAGTCTTACAATGCTTGACTTTATCAAATCTATCATTGTCCAGGGCTTTGGTCATGATGAAACAGCCAACTTTGTCCAGATTGTACAGCTTAATTTCTTCAGCTGTCATCTCATGCAAATCTTTCTCCACCACTATGTCAACTTCATCAATCTTTATAGTCTTGGTGAATTTGAATGGACCTTTTATGATACATGTGTACATGTTGTCATTATAGGCAGCTAAGAAGATCTCCATTCTGATATTTCAGTCCTCGAAGCTCATACCAGCTATATGGGGAACATGGCTGATACAATCCATTTTCAAAAAGTTTTGACTTTGAAAAACACTCGGATCAAACTCGTTGATCAGGCAGCTGATTCTAATGAACCACCCACTTTGATTCCATTTGTTGGTCCCATGTGGTCATATGAGGTCTAGAGTGAGGGGGGTGAATAGACCTCTGAAATTTTTTAGACTTTAAAATTTTTCAGTCGTCTGTCAGCAGACTAAGCTGTCAAAGGTCAATAAGCTGACTAAGCTGATCGTTGAACAAATCTTTGAACAGCTCAATTAACCACTTCTCTTACTACTTAGCTGATTTCAGCAAGCTTTAAAACAGAGTACTTGCAGCGGATGTTGAAAGTGTTTTTCACAAGTGAACTTAGTCTATTTAGAAAGATTTTGTCCCCAGTTTAAATAAACTCCTTTTAAAATCCTTCAACAGTTTTCTTTGAATGTTTTATGCAACTTTTAGAAAATATGCAAGTAAAAATGCAAGATAAAACTCAAAGAATTTTTATAGTGGTTATATGGATAAAAATCCTTTAGTCCACTCTTACAAGTCACTTAAATCTTGGGTTATACTATAAATACACAGTTTACAATATACAACACTTACGCCAAAACAACAAATGAATATGGCCGTAAGCTCACAATAAGAGATCTGTTGTGTCACTGTTTTTGCATATAGACTAATGGTTGTAAATGTAACAAAC
This sequence comes from Penstemon eatonii, assembly GCA_038501285.1. Lineage (NCBI taxonomy): Eukaryota > Viridiplantae > Streptophyta > Magnoliopsida > Lamiales > Plantaginaceae > Penstemon > Penstemon eatonii. The sequence continues at coordinate 15,892,017 of CM076710.1, read as the reverse complement.
AAGCAACTCTTTTTTATATTTTGTGATGTATAAACAATAGAACAGTAAATAGCAAGATAGATAGATATGAATAGGAAAGAAAGATACCAGCAAAGTAAGGAAAGATAGGCATAAATCAGAGAAAGGAGACAAGAGAATGATTGAATATTAATTTCTCGATAAAAACGGCACAATCCCCCAAAATGGGTATAAATAGTTCAGCATGTAGGGTAACCCTAAAATTGGAATTAGTACACTTTCCTTAGGTAAAAATAAAGACAAAAACAGAAATTGCAATTGACTAAATAGCCCTTCCTCTTCAGTTAATTGTTTTGGACCCTTTTGGTTCTTTCAACCAGAATTCACCCAAAGTCAGTTTGGGCCTTTCCTTTCCATCATCGATGTAACGGCCCGACTCCGTGGGTCCGTCGGATAATGGTCGAAAAGTTATTATTATTTTGAAAATGAGGTAAAATATCGTACTCTTTTAAAAGAAGCGATAAATTAAACCGAGAATTAAAGATTTTAAGCGGAAGCGGTTTAAAACGAAATAAAAACAATTTCGGTTACTAAGTTTAAAGCGAAAGTAATTAAAACAAATTTTAACGGATGACATGACATAGTGAAACAACGTGTGGGACTCAAAAGAATTACAAGAAGATTAAGATTAATATTTGATAAAATTTAAAATCATTTTGGATAGACATTCTCATTTTACAAAATTAGCTAAAATGCCACGATATTTAACAAGATATAATAAAAATGAACTTGAACATTATAGGAGATTTAAAACATGAGTTCAAACGAAAATCTTAAAATCAAATAAGAATTTAAACAAAAATTTAATTACTCTCTGGAACTAGGGTGGGACCGCAACCGTGATGACCTAACCGCAACATGAACTATCCTTTACCCCAAATACCTGTAGCTGAAAAGATTGAAACACGGAATGCATAAGTTGATCGTCCAACTTAGTGAGGCTATAGTGCACATGTGCGTGGATGCAACATAAATATACATGAGCATATACAACAGTACAGTAATGAACATATGCTATAACAATTTAAGCACGTTAAACAAGTAACCAACATTTGTTGATGCCGTCCTCCTCTTACCCTCCAATCCACAGTCAGGAATACCACCACCGAACACTCCAAGTAAGGTGCGACCTTACATAACAGTGCGCATTGACGTCAAATGCCAGGAGTTTGACATTCACTCCCCAAGTGTAACCTCCACACTTGGTTCGTGAAGCGGGTCTACGGTGGATCGAGGTAACCCTCCGGCCCTTACCTTCCGGGTTAACCCCGATTCCGCACACCAAAATAGGGGCCCACACAGTAACAGTAAACAATACAGTACAGTACAGTAACAGTAACAGTTCAGTAACAGGAAATCGGTAAACAACTCAATAACAGTTCAACATGCAATATTAATGACTCATAAGCACATAGACATAAACAATGCTTCAACGTGTAACTTGTCCCAACAGCCGAGTTCTTCATGTTATCATACATCACATGCTTGTTCGTTTAGTAACTAAGTTACAATTATGACTCGACCTACTAGCACATTTAGACTTACACACAAGTAACACATAGCACTCACCTGTGTAGCTTACGATTCTCGAGAAATTGCGGAAAAGTAGCATCTTCGGCTCCTGTACACGTTTATGTAACGATCTTAGAATCTAATCACACCACAAGGATTCTAGAGTGACTAAAGCAATGTTTTAGTCGAGCAAACAATTGAATCGTGGTTGTTCAATATCGAAGCCACGATCAAAACTTGGATATTTACGTCCGATCTAAAGGTTCTATGGTTCATTCATGAACCGAGGTAAACATAGCCACGAAAGAGATAAACTAGAACAAAACCGTTCTAATTGAGCTTTAACAATAAGGTTTAATAACTTTTTACAAACTAACAATGAGAAAAAAAAAAGTTCTTTAATTATAAGTTTCTTCGAAAATTTTTACAAATTTTCAATCTTAAAACTAAAATGAATAAACCACTACTTCAAATCAATTAATCAAGAATTTATAAAAGAACCATGCAAAAACAGCGACAAAACAGCGCATTTCACCCCTTATTTTCAGATTTGCAAAACTAACCCCAAAAGTTTCAAAAACTCCCTTTTTGCAAACAAACTTGGAGCAACTTTAAAACAAAATTTTTTAAGTAAACTCATATCAAATATTGAACAAAAATAGAGATTCTCAGTCCATTATACTCCCAAAATTTTTGCATCCCTAAACCTTCAACTTTTAAAATCTTTCAAATTTACCCCCTAAAGTTTCAAAAATTATGAACAATAACTTTCTTACTAAAATAAATCAAGATCCAAATATCTAATAAACATTTATTTATACCAAGCAAAACTACACCATCCTATAGCAAGAATCGAGTTAATCGAGATACATGCATAACATAATATGAACTCAAATTCATGCTCAAATTAACTTTTAAAGCCAAAAATTAACCAAATAAACACACAATAACATTTAAGCTCAAAGAACTACCTAACGAACTCAAATCGAGAAATGAAGACCGAAAATGGAATACCCATTCCGAGACGAAGTCGCTGACCGGAGCAGGCACCGTTGACCGGCGTTGACCACCGTTGACCGGCCGTTGACCGACTCCGGAAAATGAGCCGAACCCACCATTCCACTCTCCTCTAAGCCTAGAACACCGTGGTGAAGCTCGATTGTTGAAGAAATGACCGGAAAAGGGACATGCAAGGAGACCCATTTAAAACCGCACCTTCAACCTCGAATTTCCGCCGGAAAACAGATTCTATTCCTTCAATAACTACCACCATTGTGTTCCTCTCGTCGAGTAGATGAATTTGGACTACTTATTTGCTCGATTTGGTTAAGAAATGAGAAAGTTATAAGTAAATTAAAGAAAGGGGTTTTGTGTGTGCGAAAACACACTTTAGTGTGTGTGTTTGGTGGGGAAGATGAAGAATGAGAGAGTGGGGTTGAATTTTCAAGTCTTTAATGTGTGTTTTGCAATTCACACTCTCAAATTTCGAATTTTTCCTTTTTAGTCCACAAAGTCTTGGGACAATCAAGAAGTCCCCCTTTTTATTTTTTCCTTTTTGCATTTAAATCCTCAAAATAACACAAGAGTGAGTATTTATAATTCATAATTTGCGCAACAATAATAGCTCAAGTGAATATTAATTTAAATAAAAAAAAATGCTCACTCGTTGAATTTTTTTAACAACATAGATATGAATTTTAATTTCAATTGTTAAATCTACATAAATAAAATTATCAATTTCAAGTAAATTAAAATTATAGGAAAGAAAATTCATAAATGAATTTTCGGGGTTTTACATTCTTCCCTCCTTAAAAGAATTTGGTCCCCAAATTCGCACTTGAGTTTTGAGAAGTTCGAGTGATGATGTTGTATATCTCTTTGTATTTTTCAAGTCTTTTCTTGTATACTTTAACAGCACCTTGAGGCTTTAAACGATGGAGTCCACTGGTTTCTTGACTTTGACGACTATGCGAACAAATCTTTTCTCTAACTCTAGATGTTTCTGGAGCCTGATGATATGTAGTCGCGAGCATGAGGAAAAATTCTCTTGGAACTTCATACGTGGAATTTTACGCGATAAATCAAAGTTCGACGAATAATCAAACCCACATGCCGTAGTTAGATTCTCCCAAAAAGGAAAACTTTCACGTTATAACACAAAAATTCGATTTTTGCCAATGAAATTCAAAAGATAGCGGAAGACATATGAATTGATATTCTCAGTAGGAATAAAAATGACAGTCCCAATGAAGTGCCTTGATAAAGATTGTAAAAGATGACCGAGTCAATTTATGTAGATAATAAAGTCAAACTGAATAACGGTAATGAAAAGAAGATCGATGAAGATTGCAAACAAAACAGAATAACGGTAACAATGATAATCAAGTCAAGAGATCGGGGTAGCAAGAAGAAGGTTAAATCAAGTGTGCCAATAAGGATAATGGAAATTAATTCAAGAGTTCTGTCAATGGAAATCAAAGTTTTGAAATGTCTTTGATTATTTAAAAATTGAACTAAGATAAAATTCGCTACTCAAAGATTCATTTTAAGTAGCAACGAATGTAACAAAAGTACAACGTAGAAAGCGTATAGAGTTAAAGAACGAGATCCAAGAAAAATGAGAACACCATATACGAGAAACTAACCACGATGAAAGGACATGTTTAGAAAGAACAAGATAACAGTGTGGAGTTCAAAAGAAAGTCGATGACTGAGTGAAAATATTTCATGGTCAATGAAGTTAACAAGTATGAATGATATGGAATCAAAGAGACGATTCAGAAATGACCATATATTAGCAAAGGGGTTCAATAAAGTATCAAGCAACACCGAAACAATAAATTTCTATAAGGATCATAAAGGACAATTGAACCAAAACTTTTGCCCATGAAAAATGAAGCAATTGAGTTTATAGACTAAGCAAAAATAACTTCGGAATAAAGTAATGAGGACCTGAAAGGTCGATCGAGTCAAGGATTGTTCAAATAATATAACCAGAAAGTGGTCGATTAAGGATTTTCAATGAATGTGACAGGACACAGTCGAATAGAAGTCTTAAAAAGGATTACGAAAATGAATGGGAAACATAAGTTATGACATTCGAAGAAAAACTCAATTTAAACAAATGTAATCAAATAACAAGTATCACTAGGGGTATTATAAGACTATCACATCAGAAGTCTTAAGAACAAGAAGGTTGAATCGGGGATGTAAAAATCGAATCAAAAGTTTTGGTATTAACAACCAGAGCGCTAAAGTGTCTTTGGACGTCTAAATATCAAGTGAGAATAAAACGAATCATTCGAAGGTTCATTTAAAGAAGTAATGAGTGTAATGATGATACTAGAGACAAAGCGAATAAGGTTCAAGAACAAGGCAAGAAAAATAAAAATGCCCAATTTCAAGATTAATGATAACAAACAGGATGAAACAACTTTAGAAAGAACATGATACAAGTATGAAGTTGACTGTACATTCCTTCTAGAATAACAAGCACGAATAATATGAAATCGAAGAGACTTTTTCTGAACCTTTCGCAATTCAATAATTAGGTTCAGGGAATAAAAATAATGAAATATTTCTAACCACTTAACCATATTAAGGTAAGCAGTCTGATTCATGAATTCACTATGAAGAAGTAGCTCGTGAAATAAAAAGGGAGTACAAAATTCGAACAAATGTAAAACTCAAGTATCAAATTGGAAGCTTCGATCGGACAACAAGGAGTTGAATTAAAAGTGTCAATAAACTTTGAGGGGATGGGTTTTAATTAGAATGACAATCAGTTCAAGAAACTGTTAAATTCAAGTAATTGTGAGAAACAATATTTAAAACTATGAGATCAAGGTAAGAAAGTTCAAGAATAAAGCTCATGAAAGGATCAAAGAAGTTTTGGTCAATTCAGAATTAAAATTGAGGGAAAGAAACTGACTATCGCATATGGAAGCGAAGGAAAAGGCAGTAGCACATATGGAAAATAAACAATGAACAATTCTAGAGCTCAATTAGAGATATTCGTCTGATAGAAATGAGCAGGAGATGTTAGGAGACGAATTCGCTCACGTCATCGAAAGATTATAAAGTTAGGATTTAATTCACTTTTGAGTGATTGCGGATCTTTGAAGTTTTTGTGTAACAAAGAAGGTATCTTCGACTTATTTCCTTAGTCGATAGCTGATTTACTAGATGCGAAGATGGTTGCAATGTTTCTCTTCAACCAATGACATTCATTACACTCGATTTCTCCAGGGAAAACACTACAATGTGATGAGTAGTCTTCTTCAAATGACTTGTTCATCGATACGCTTAACTTTTGTGGAAACATCATTTCTCGAAATTTCAACATGCCGATAGATTCAATAGAGAGAGGAATTTCGATCATCTTGATAGACCCCTTTGTTTCTTTTAGACCCTTGTCTTTCATTTTGTCTTAATCCTCGATAGCAAGTCTTGATGTTAAAGACTATTTGGTTGTCGCCACACTCCATTAATTACCTTTCCCAAGAACTTATATAAAACATCGTCTAAATAGGGGTCACATATTTTGATCAACATACAAAGAGTATGCCAGAATCAAGAGTGACAGTTCATAGTAATCGAGATCAAATAATTAATACTTCGTATTTAGGAAGTATCTACAAATGTAAGTTCAGATGAGAGTATATTTCAACCTCGAGGAAAAGTAGAACCATGGGTAATTGAAGAATGAGACACACCTGAAGTACTAGGTACAAAGTAGTCATTATCAATCAAACTAACAATGACTAAGAAAGAGTTTCCATGGAGCACGGACTAGCGAGATGAATCATAGTTAGTCATGAACATAAATTAGTAAATAAAGTCATTAACAATGAATAAATCGATCTGAAGGTTCAAATGAACTATGATTTTTAAGAATTGTATGTGAGGGATGAAATTTATGGTAAATCACCAAGATTCAAAGAAACGTGTATCGATTTCATACTATCAAGAGTAACCCATACACAAAACTCAAGGACATGATGGGTTCTGGAATGAGTTAAAACCAAGGAACGGAGCCCAATGAGAATCCAAAATATTCTGATTCGATGGCTCATTACGAAAGAGTAATGTTTTAAATCAGGAGAACGAGATTTGAATGAATTAAAGCACAATTAAAGGAATCTTAAAAGCACCCATGACTACTTTAGTTAACTTACAAGTGTCCCAAGAAAGACACTTGATTCCAGGATCTAAATACGAGAGTAATATAGAGAAAGAAAGAGCTTTCTCCGAATTAATCGTAGTCAAACGATAATGAGGGTTAAATATTTGAGGTCATTCTAGTCATTTGGTAACGAAACAGTGACACCAAGAAATCAAACCTCCATTGAGATCAAACATACGCATATAATTTGATTGCAGCCTTATTCCACAAAGTGAGTTATTCCAATTGAGTTGACCTTAAGACTTTCGCGCAAGCTTACTAAAGGTGAGAGATCAATTTAAGGAGGAAATATCTGAAGTCATCAACATGAATTCTGATTAAGGAAAACTCATGCGATGATGGAATTCGAAAAGATTTAGGGATATATTAGTCATTTTATATGTACTTCAACTAAGGTCACTTGATTTAAGTAATTCACTGAACACGAAATCAATGGGGATATTCATCTACAATCATCATCAGACAATAATTCAATCAGTTCAGTCAAAGTAACGTGAAGTTGTTATGGATACCAAAATTAAAACAACAAATCAAGTAATCACATTAACAATCAAACATATCCCCTTCCCCCGAGGCCACGCACAATACCTATGTCTTGGTTGCGATTTTGTCCTAAAAGTGAACTACCCAATGTGGGTAGACACCTTGAAATCTTGCCGGTTAGTCCCACCTTACTAGAACCACAGTACGAATTCCGAGGACCATATCCTGGCCATGAGCCGAAGCTCTGATACCATCTGTAACGGCCCGACTCCGTGGGTCCGTCGGATAATGGTCGAAAAGTTATTATTATTTTGAAAATGAGGTAAAATATCGTACTCTTTTAAAAGAAGCGATAAATTAAACCGAGAATTAAAGATTTTAAGCGGAAGCGGTTTAAAACGAAATAAAAACAATTTCGGTTACTAAGTTTAAAGCGAAAGTAATTAAAACAAATTTTAACGGATGACATGACATAGTGAAACAACGTGTGGGACTCAAAAGAATTACAAGAAGATTAAGATTAATATTTGATAAAATTTAAAATCATTTTGGATAGACATTCTCATTTTACAAAATTAGCTAAAATGCCACGATATTTAACAAGATATAATAAAAATGAACTTGAACATTATAGGAGATTTAAAACATGAGTTCAAACGAAAATCTTAAAATCAAATTAGAATTTAAACAAAAATTTAATTACTCTCTGGAACTAGGGTGGGACCGCAACCGTGATGACCTAACCGCAACATGAACTATCCTTTACCCCAAATACCTGTAGATGAAAAGATTGAAACACGGAATGCATAAGTTGATCGTCCAACTTAGTGAGGCTATAGTGCACATGTGCGTGGATGCAACATAAATATACATGAGCATATACAACAGTACAGTAATGAACATATGCTATAACAATTTAAGCACGTTAAACAAGTAACCAACATTTGTTGATGCCGTCCTCCTCTTACCCTCCAATCCACAGTCAGGAATACCACCACCGAACACTCCAAGTAAGGTGCGACCTTACATAACAGTGCGCATTGACGTCAAATGCCAGGAGTTTGACATTCACTCCCCAAGTGTAACCTCCACACTTGGTTCGTGAAGCGGGTCTACGGTGGATCGAGGTAACCCTCCGGCCCTTACCTTCCGGGTTAACCCCGATTCCGCACACCAAAATAGGGGCCCACACAGTAACAGTAAACAATACAGTACAGTACAGTAACAGTAACAGTTCAGTAACAGGAAATCGGTAAACAACTCAATAACAGTTCAACATGCAATATTAATGACTCATAAGCACATAGACATAAACAATGCTTCAACGTGTAACTTGTCCCAACAGCCGAGTTCTTCATGTTATCATACATCACATGCTTGTTCGTTTAGTAACTAAGTTACAATTATGACTCGACCTACTAGCACATTTAGACTTACACACAAGTAACACATAGCACTCACCTGTGTAGCTTACGATTCTCGAGAAATTGCGGAAAAGTAGCATCTTCGGCTCCTGTACACGTTTATGTAACGATCTTAGAATCTAATCACACCACAAGGATTCTAGAGTGACTAAAGCAATGTTTTAGTCGAGCAAACAATTGAATCGTGGTTGTTCAATATCGAAGCCACGATCAAAACTTGGACATTTACGTCCGATCTAAAGGTTCTATGGTTCGTTCATGAACCGAGGTAAACATAGCCACGAAAGAGATAAACTAGAACAAAACCGTTCTAATTGAGCTTTAACAATAAGGTTTAATAACTTTTTACAAACTAACAATGAGAAAAAAAAAAGTTCTTTAATTATAAGTTTCTTCGAAAATTTTTACAAATTTTCAATCTTAAAACTAAAATGAATAAACCACTACTTCAAATCAATTAATCAAGAATTTATAAAAGAACCATGCAAAAACAGCGACAAAACAGCGCATTTCACCCCTTATTTTCAGATTTGCAAAACTAACCCCAAAAGTTTCAAAAACTCCCTTTTTGCAAACAAACTTGGAGCAACTTTAAAACAAAATTTTTTAAGTAAACTCATATCAAATATTGAACAAAAATAGAGATTCTCAGTCCATTATACTCCCAAAATTTTTGCATCCCTAAACCTTCAACTTTTAAAATCTTTCAAATTTACCCCCTAAAGTTTCAAAAATTATGAACAATAACTTTCTTACTAAAATAAATCAAGATCCAAATATCTAATAAACATTTATTTATACCAAGCAAAACTACACCATCCTATAGCAAGAATCGAGTTAATCGAGATACATGCATAACATAATATGAACTCAAATTCATGCTCAAATTAACTTTTAAAGCCAAAAATTAACCAAATAAACACACAATAACATTTAAGCTCAAAGAACTACCTAACGAACTCAAATCGAGAAATGAAGACCGAAAATGGAATACCCATTCCGAGACGAAGTCGCTGACCGGAGCAGGCACCGTTGACCGGCGTTGACCACCATTGACCGGCCGTTGACCGACACCGGAAAATGAGCCGAACCCACCATTCCACTCTCCTCTAAGCCTAGAACACCGTGGTGAAGCTCGATTGTTGAAGAAATGACCGGAAAAGGGACATGCAAGGAGACCCATTTAAAACCGCACCTTCAACCTCGAATTTCCGCCGGAAAACAGATTCTATTCCTTCAATAACCACCACCATTGTGTTCCTCTCGTCGAGTAGATGAATTTGGACTACTTATTTGCTCGATTTGGTTAAGAAATGAGAAAGTTATAAGTTAATTAAAGAAAGGGGTTTTGTGTGTGCGAAAACACACTTTAGTGTGTGTGTTTGGTGGGGAAGATGAAGAATGAGAGAGTGGGGTTGAATTTTCAAGTCTTTAATGTGTGTTTTGCAATTCACACTCTCAAATTTCGAATTTTTCCTTTTTAGTCCACAAAGTCTTGGGACAATCAAGAAGTCCCCCTTTTTATTTTTTCCTTTTTGCATTTAAATCCTCAAAATAACACAAGAGTGAGTATTTATAATTCATAATTTGCGCAACAATAATAGCTCAAGTGAATATTAATTTAAATAAAAAAAAAATGCTCACTCGTTGAATTTTTTTAACAACATAGATATGAATTTTAATTTCAATTGTTAAATCTACATAAATAAAATTATCAATTTCAAGTAAATTAAAATTATAGGAAAGAAAATTCATAAATGAATTTTCGGGGTTTTACATTCTTCCCTCCTTAAAAGAATTTGGTCCCCAAATTCGCACTTGAGTTTTGAGAAGTTCGAGTGATGATGTTGTATATCTCTTTGTATTTTTCAAGTCTTTTCTTGTATACTTTAACAGCACCTTGAGGCTTTAAACGATGGAGTCCACTGGTTTCTTGACTTTGACGACTATGCGAACAAATCTTTTCTCTAACTCTAGATGTTTCTGGAGCCTGATGATATGTAGTCGCGAGCATGAGGAAAAATTCTCTTGGAACTTCATACGTGGAATTTTACGCGATAAATCAAAGTTCGACGAATAATCAAACCCACATGCCGTAGTTAGATTCTCCCAAAAAGGAAAACTTTCATGTTATAACACAAAAATTCGATTTTTGCCAATGAAATTCAAAAGATAGCGGAAGACATATGAATTGATATTCTCAGTAGGAATAAAAATGACAGTCCCAATGAAGTGCCTTGATAAAGATTGTAAAAGATGACCGAGTCAATTTATGTAGATAATAAAGCCAAACTGAATAACGGTAATGAAAAGAAGATCGATGAAGATTGCAAACAAAACAGAATAACGGTAACAATGATAATCAAGTCAAGAGATCGGGGTAGCAAGAAGAAGGTTAAATCAAGTGTGCCAATAAGGATAATGGAAATTAATTCAAGAGTTCTGTCAATGGAAATCAAAGTTTTGAAATGTCTTTGATTATTTAAAAATTGAACTAAGATAAAATTCGCTACTCAAAGATTCATTTTAAGTAGCAACGAATGTAACAAAAGTACAACGTAGAAAGCGTATAGAGTTAAAGAACGAGATCCAAGAAAAATGAGAACACCATATACGAGAAACTAACCACGATGAAAGGACATGTTTAGAAAGAACAAGATAACAGTGTGGAGTTCAAAAGAAAGTCGATGACTGAGTGAAAATATTTCATGGTCAATGAAGTTAACAAGTATGAATGATATGGAATCAAAGAGACGATTCAGAAATGACCATATATTAGCAAAGGGGTTCAATAAAGTATCAAGCAACACCGAAACAATAAATTTCTATAAGGATCATAAAGGACAATTGAACCAAAACTTTTGCCCATGAAAAATGAAGCAATTGAGTTTATAGACTAAGCAAAAATAACTTTGGAATAAAGTAATGAGGACCTGAAAGGTCGATCGAGTCAAGGATTGTTCAAATAATATAACCAGAAAGTGGTCGATTAAGGATTTTCAATGAATGTGACAGGACACAGTCGAATAGAAGTCTTAAAAAGGATTACGAAAATGAATGGGAAACATAAGTTATGACATTCGAAGAAAAACTCAATTTAAACAAATGTAATCAAATAACAAGTATCACTAGGGGTATTATAAGACTATCACATCAGAAGTCTTAAGAACAAGAAGGTTGAATCGGGGATGTAAAAATCGAATCAAAAGTTTTGGTATTAACAACCAGAGCGCTAAAGTGTCTTTGGACGTCTAAATATCAAGTGAGAATAAAACGAATCATTCGAAGGTTCATTTAAAGAAGTAATGAGTGTAATGATGATACTAGAGACAAAGCGAATAAGGTTCAAGAACAAGGCAAGAAAAATAAAAATGCCCAATTTCAAGATTAATGATAACAAACAGGATGAAACAACTTTAGAAAGAACATGATACAAGTATGAAGTTGACTGTACATTCCTTCTAGAATAACAAGCACGAATAATATGAAATCGAAGAGACTTTTTCTGAACCTTTCGCAATTCAATAATTAGGTTCAGGGAATAAAAATAATGAAATATTTCTAACCACTTAACCATATTAAGGTAAGCAGTCTGATTCATGAATTCACTATGAAGAAGTAGCTCGTGAAATAAAAAGGGAGTACAAAATTCGAACAAATGTAAAACTCAAGTATCAAATTGGAAGCTTCGATCGGACAACAAGGAGTTGAATTAAAAGTGTCAATAAACTTTGAGGGGATGGGTTTTAATTAGAATGACAATCAGTTCAAGAAACTGTTAAATTCAAGAAATTGTGAGAAACAATATTTAAAACTATGAGATCAAGGTAAGAAAGTTCAAGAATAAAGCTCATGAAAGGATCAAAGAAGTTTTGGTCAATTCAGAATTAAAATTGAGGGAAAGAAACTGACTATCGCATATGGAAGCGAAGGAAAAGGCAGTAGCACATATGGAAAATAAACAATGAACAATTCTAGAGCTCAATTAGAGATATTCGTCTGATAGAAATGAGCAGGAGATGTTAGGAGACGAATTCGCTCACGTCATCGAAAGATTATAAAGTTAGGATTTAATTCACTTTTGAGTGATTGCGGATCTTTGAAGTTTTTGTGTAACAAAGAAGGTATCTTCGACTTATTTCCTTAGTCGATAGCTGATTTACTAGATGCGAAGATGGTTGCAATGTTTCTCTTCAACCAATGACATTCATTACACTCGATTTCTCCAGGGAAAACACTACAATGTGATGAGTAGTCTTCTTCAAATGACTTGTTCATCGATACGCTTAACTTTTGTGGAAACATCATTTCTCGAAATTTCAACATGCCGATAGATTCAATAGAGAGAGGAATTTCGATCATCTTGATAGACCCCTTTGTTTCTTTTAGACCCTTGTCTTTCATTTTGTCTTAATCCTCGATAGCAAGTCTTGATGTTAAAGACTATTTGGTTGTCGCCACACTCCATTAATTACCTTTCCCAAGAACTTATATAAAACATCGTCTAAATAGGGGTCACATATTTTGATCAACATACAAAGAGTATGCCAGAATCAAGAGTGACAGTTCATAGTAATCGAGATCAAATAATTAATACTTCGTATTTAGGAAGTATCTACAAATGTAAGTTCAGATGAGAGTATATTTCAACCTCGAGGAAAAGTAGAACCATGGGTAATTGAAGAATGAGACACACCTGAAGTACTAGGTACAAAGTAGTCATTATCAATCAAACTAACAATGACTAAGAAAGAGTTTCCATGGAGCACGGACTAGCGAGATGAATCATAGTTAGTCATGAACATAAATTAGTAAATAAAGTCATTAACAATGAATAAATCGATCTGAAGGTTCAAATGAACTATGATTTTTAAGAATTGTATGTGAGGGATGAAATTTATGGTAAATCACCAAGATTCAAAGAAACGTGTATCGATTTCATACTATCAAGAGTAACCCATACACAAAACTCAAGGACATGATGGGTTCTGGAATGAGTTAAAACCAAGGAACGGAGCCCAATGAGAATCCAAAATATTCTGATTCGATGGCTCATTACGAAAGAGTAATGTTTTAAATCAGGAGAACGAGATTTGAATGAATTAAAGCACAATTAAAGGAATCTTAAAAGCACCCATGACTACTTTAGTTAACTTACAAGTGTCCCAAGAAAGACACTTGATTCCAGGATCTAAATACGAGAGTAATATAGAGAAAGAAAGAGCTTTCTCCGAATTAATCGTAGTCAAACGATAATGAGGGTTAAATATTTGAGGTCATTCTAGTCATTTGGTAACGAAACAGTGACACCAAGAAATCAAACCTCCATTGAGATCAAACATACGCATATAATTTGATTGCAGCCTTATTCCACAAAGTGAGTTATTCCAATTGAGTTGACCTTAAGACTTTCGCGCAAGCTTACTAAAGGTGAGAGATCAATTTAAGGAGGAAATATCTGAAGTCATCAACATGAATTCTGATTAAGGAAAACTCATGCGATGATGGAATTCGAAAAGATTTAGGGATATATTAGTCATTTTATATGTACTTCAACTAAGGTCACTTGATTTAAGTAATTCACTGAACACGAAATCAATGGGGATATTCATCTACAATCATCATCAGACAATAATTCAATCAGTTCAGTCAAAGTAACGTGAAGTTGTTATGGATACCAAAATTAAAACAACAAATCAAGTAATCACATTAACAATCAAACATATCCCCTTCCCCCGAGGCCACGCACAATACCTATGTCTTGGTTGCGATTTTGTCCTAAAAGTGAACTACCCAATGTGGGTAGACACCTTGAAATCTTGCCGGTTAGTCCCACCTTACTAGAACCACAGTACGAATTCCGAGGACCATATCCTGGCCATGAGCCGAAGCTCTGATACCATCTGTAACGGCCCGACTCCGTGGGTCCGTCGGATAATGGTCGAAAAGTTATTATTATTTTGAAAATGAGGTAAAATATCGTACTCTTTTAAAAGAAGCGATAAATTAAACCGAGAATTAAAGATTTTAAGCGGAAGCGGTTTAAAACGAAATAAAAACAATTTCGGTTACTAAGTTTAAAGCGAAAGTAATTAAAACAAATTTTAACGGATGACATGACATAGTGAAACAACGTGTGGGACTCAAAAGAATTACAAGAAGATTAAGATTAATATTTGATAAAATTTAAAATCATTTTGGATAGACATTCTCATTTTACAAAATTAGCTAAAATGCCACGATATTTAACAAGATATAATAAAAATGAACTTGAACATTATAGGAGATTTAAAACATGAGTTCAAACGAAAATCTTAAAATCAAATAAGAATTTAAACAAAAATTTAATTACTCTCTGGAACTAGGGTGGGACCGCAACCGTGATGACCTAACCGCAACATGAACTATCCTTTACCCCAAATACCTGTAGCTGAAAAGATTGAAACACGGAATGCATAAGTTGATCGTCCAACTTAGTGAGGCTATAGTGCACATGTGCATGGATGCAACATAAATATACATGAGCATATACAACAGTACAGTAATGAACATATGCTATAACAATTTAAGCACGTTAAACAAGTAACCAACATTTGTTGATGCCGTCCTCCTCTTACCCTCCAATCCACAGTCAGGAATACCACCACCGAACACTCCAAGTAAGGTGCGACCTTACATAACAGTGCGCATTGACGTCAAATGCCAGGAGTTTGACATTCACTCCCCAAGTGTAACCTCCACACTTGGTTCGTGAAGCGGGTCTACGGTGGATCGAGGTAACCCTCCGGCCCTTACCTTCCGGGTTAACCCCGATTCCGCACACCAAAATAGGGGCCCACACAGTAACAGTAAACAATACAGTACAGTACAGTAACAGTAACAGTTCAGTAACAGGAAATCGGTAAACAACTCAATAACAGTTCAACATGCAATATTAATGACTCATAAGCACATAGACATAAACAATGCTTCAACGTGTAACTTGTCCCAACAGCCGAGTTCTTCATGTTATCATACATCACATGCTTGTTCGTTTAGTAACTAAGTTACAATTATGACTCGACCTACTAGCACATTTAGACTTACACACAAGTAACACATAGCACTCACCTGTGTAGCTTACGATTCTCGAGAAATTGCGGAAAAGTAGCATCTTCGGCTCCTGTACACGTTTATGTAACGATCTTAGAATCTAATCACACCACAAGGATTCTAGAGTGACTAAAGCAATGTTTTAGTCGAGCAAACAATTGAATCGTGGTTGTTCAATATCGAAGCCACGATCAAAACTTGGACATTTACGTCCGATCTAAAGGTTCTATGGTTCGTTCATGAACCGAGGTAAACATAGCCACGAAAGAGATAAACTAGAACAAAACCGTTCTAATTGAGCTTTAACAATAAGGTTTAATAACTTTTTACAAACTAACAATGAGAAAAAAAAAAGTTCTTTAATTATAAGTTTCTTCGAAAATTTTTACAAATTTTCAATCTTAAAACTAAAATGAATAAACCACTACTTCAAATCAATTAATCAAGAATTTATAAAAGAACCATGCAAAAACAGCGACAAAACAGCGCATTTCACCCCTTATTTTCAGATTTGCAAAACTAACCCCAAAAGTTTCAAAAACTCCCTTTTTGCAAACAAACTTGGAGCAACTTTAAAACAAAATTTTTTAAGTAAACTCATATCAAATATTGAACAAAAATAGAGATTCTCAGTCCATTATACTCCCAAAATTTTTGCATCCCTAAACCTTCAACTTTTAAAATCTTTCAAATTTACCCCCTAAAGTTTCAAAAATTATGAACAATAACTTTCTTACTAAAATAAATCAAGATCCAAATATCTAATAAACATTTATTTATACCAAGCAAAACTACACCATCCTATAGCAAGAATCGAGTTAATCGAGATACATGCATAACATAATATGAACTCAAATTCATGCTCAAATTAACTTTTAAAGCCAAAAATTAACCAAATAAACACACAATAACATTTAAGCTCAAAGAACTACCTAACGAACTCAAATCGAGAAATGAAGACCGAAAATGGAATACCCATTCCGAGACGAAGTCGCTGACCGGAGCAGGCACCGTTGACCGGCGTTGACCACCGTTGACCGGCCGTTGACCGACACCGGAAAATGAGCCGAACCCACCATTCCACTCTCCTCTAAGCCTAGAACACCGTGGTGAAGCTCGATTGTTGAAGAAATGACCGGAAAAGGGACATGCAAGGAGACCCATTTAAAACCGCACCTTCAACCTCGAATTTCCGCCGGAAAACAGATTCTATTCCTTCAATAACCACCACCATTGTGTTCCTCTCGTCGAGTAGATGAATTTGGACTACTTATTTGCTCGATTTGGTTAAGAAATGAGAAAGTTATAAGTTAATTAAAGAAAGGGGTTTTGTGTGTGCGAAAACACACTTTAGTGTGTGTGTTTGGTGGGGAAGATGAAGAATGAGAGAGTGGGGTTGAATTTTCAAGTCTTTAATGTGTGTTTTGCAATTCACACTCTCAAATTTCGAATTTTTCCTTTTTAGTCCACAAAGTCTTGGGACAATCAAGAAGTCCCCCTTTTTATTTTTTCCTTTTTGCATTTAAATCCTCAAAATAACACAAGAGTGAGTATTTATAATTCATAATTTGCGCAACAATAATAGCTCAAGTGAATATTAATTTAAATAAAAAAAAATGCTCACTCGTTGAATTTTTTTAACAACATAGATATGAATTTTAATTTCAATTGTTAAATCTACATAAATAAAATTATCAATTTCAAGTAAATTAAAATTATAGGAAAGAAAATTCATAAATGAATTTTCGGGGTTTTACAATCGATCCCGTCTTCCTCACTCTCTTCCAACTCTTCACTTTCATCTTCGTCCATAGCCAATCCCCCTTTCCAGATTTCCTTACCAACTTCCATTTCCTCACGCCAATTCTTCCTCTTCTTCCCTTTGGAACCCTTACCAACCATCACTCTTACATTGCCCCCTCCTTCTGTCGATTCTTGTCCCCAAGAATCAAAATCAGGGAATTGGTTGCGGATGTGGTTCGAATCCTCCCAAGTAGCTTCCTCAGCGGTGCAATTGTCCCATTGAATTAACAATTGCGGAGCAGATAAGTTCCCGTTCTTGATAACCCTTGTCCCTAAAATTTTGTTAGGGTAAATTGTTAACCCGGTTGTGATTTCTTTTGGCAGGTCCTTCATAGATTGTTGGTCCCTCTTAATGTGTTTCTTCAGTAAAGATACGTGGAAGACTGGGTGGATCTGGGATTCAGCTGGAAGCTTCAACAGGTAAGCCAACTTCCCAATTTCTTTGAGAATTTCATAAGGACCGTAATACTTAGGAGACAATTTTAAGTTCTTTCTTGCTATTATTGAGTTTTGCCTATAAGGCCTTAGTTTAAGGTAGACAAACTCACCTTCTTGGAACTGCCTATCACTTCTCTTTTGATCTGCATATTGTTTCATTATGCCTTGAGCAGACTCTAGGTTCTCCCTTAGAAATCTAACCATCCTAGCCCTCTTTTTAATCAAATCCCCCAGGTCAGGATGTACATCTTGCAAATAGGCCCCCAATTGTAATTGAGGTGGCTTGTACCCATACAAGCTCTCAAAAGGGGTCATCTTAGTGCTGGTATGATAATTAGTATTGTACCAGTACTCAACTAGTGAAAGCCACTTAGTCCAGAGTTTAGGCTTGTCCATTGTCATACTCCTCAAATAATTCTCAACACACTGGTTAAGCCTTTCTGTTTGTCCATCCGTCTGTGGGTGGTATGCAGAACTGAGCTTCAAGGTGACATTAGCTAGTTTGAACAATCCCTGCCAAAACTTGCTAGTGAAGATCACATCCCTGTCTGTGACTATATCATTAGGCATACCATGCAGCTTGTATATGTTGTCTAAAAATACCTTAGCTACTGTCTCTGCAGTGTAGGGGTGCTTCAAAGCTATGAAGTGCCCATACTTTGTAAACCTGTCCACTATAGTCAATATTGTGGTCTTTCCTTCTAAGGCAGGAAGGCCCTCAATAAAGTCCATCCCAACACTAGACCAAGCCTGTGGGGGTATTGGGAGTGGGTTTAACAGCCCAGGATAAGGGACATGTTCACCCTTAGCCCTCTGACATGTCTCACATGTTATGACAAACTCTTCAACATCCTGATTCATCTTACCCCAGTAAAAATAGGACTTAACCCTCTTTGTAGTGCCTGTAATACCAGAATGACCCCCAAGGGGTGAATCATGCATGGCACCAATTATAGCTGCCCTTAAAGTAGAGTTGTTCCCAATACATATTTTTCCTCTAAATCTTAAGAGTCCCCCCTGTAAAGTGTAGTCAGGAAACACTGACTTGTCTATAGATTTGGCTGCTATAATCTCCTCCAATTGAGTGTCCCCCATGTAGGTGCCTTCAATTTCCTTGACCCATTCTGGAATAACTACAGTGATTCCATAAAACTCTCCCTCTTTCATCCCTTCACCCCTGTCAATCCTTGACAAGGCATCAGCAACCTTGTTCTCCTTCCCTTTTTTATAGATAACCTCATAATCAAACCCCAACAGCTTCGAGATCCATTTGTGTTGCATAGTAGTTGTCAACTTCTGTTCCAGCAGGTACTTTAGGCTCTGTTGGTCACATCTAATTTGGAAATGGTTACCTTGCAAGTAGTGTTTCCATTTAGTGACAGCCATTAAAACAACTAATAACTCCTTCTCATAAATGGATAGCCCTTGATTCTTTATCCCTAATGCTTTGCTAAGAAAAGCAATAGGTCTCCCCTCTTGCATTAGGACTGCACCCAACCCATAGTTGTTGGCATCAGTCTTCACCACAAAGGATTTGGTGAAGTCTGGTAAGGCTAGTACTGGAGCCTTTGTCATTGCCTCTTGCAGTGTTTCAAAAGCAGCATTTGCTTTCTCACTCCATAAGAATGCATCTTTCTTTAATAAATCAGTAAGTGGCTTGCTAATGAGCCCATAGCCTTGGATGAACTTCCTGTAATACCCAGTCAACCCTAGGAACCCTCTCAAAGCCTTCACATTCTTAGGTGTGGGCCAGGTCTTCATACTTTCTATTTTTGAGGGGTCAGTGGATACCCCTTCCCTTGAAACAATGTGTCCCAAGTATTCCACACTAGTCTCCCCAAAGTTGCACTTGGTCATTTTAGCATATAATTCATTTTCCTTAAGTAAACTCAGAGTTAACTTAAGGTGTTCTAAGTGCTCCTCCCAACTCTTACTGTAAACCAGTATATCATCAAAATACACTAGTATAAACTGCCTCAAATAAGGCTCAAAAACCCTGTTCATAAGTGACTGAAAAGTAGATGGGGCATTGCAAAGCCCAAATGGCATTACTAGGAATTCAAATTGACCATTGTGGGTAACAAAACTAGTTTTGTAGATATCTTCTGTTTTCATTCTAATTTGGAAATAACCTGACCTTAAATCCAATTTAGAAAAATATTTTGAACCATAGAGCTCATCCAACAATTCATTTATAATAGGAATAGGAAAAACATTCTTTTCTGTTAATGAATTCAAATACCTGTAGTCCACACAAAGCCTCCAACTGCCATCCTTTTTTTTCACTAATATCACTGGTGAAGCATAAGGGCTCTGGCTAGGCTGTATAATCCCTTCCAGCAACATTTCTCTTACAATCCTTTCAATTTCTCCTTTCTGGACACATGGGTACCCCTTCTTAGGTTGTGCATCCCTTTTTAAGGTAATCTGGTGTTCAATAACCCTCTTGGGGGGTAGCCCCTCAGGT
This sequence comes from Penstemon eatonii, assembly GCA_038501285.1. Taxonomy (NCBI): domain Eukaryota; kingdom Viridiplantae; phylum Streptophyta; class Magnoliopsida; order Lamiales; family Plantaginaceae; genus Penstemon; species Penstemon eatonii. Next base: position 15,871,595 of record CM076710.1, on the reverse strand, counting down.
TCCATGGATACTACCTTGAACTCATCTAGGATCATCTGTAAATCTGGATCAGTGGGCTTGGCTGGGGTAGTATCAGCAGTTAGTGAATATATCCATCCACACATGGTTATGTCCCCAGCTTTTATACTCTTCTCTAAACTCTCAGTTGAGATTAGCTTAAGCTCTGAAGTACCTTTTGCAGCTAGCAAAGATAACTTTTTCTTCCCTTGGGTAATAGTAACCTTCATATTCATATAATCATACTCTATGGGACTGTGATCTCTTAGCCAATTACCTCCCATTACCATGTCACAACCCCCCAGTTTGAATACCCTGACAGGGTACTGGAATTGGTGACCTTGTATCTCCCATTTAAAGTCCTTACACATGCTTCTGCTGAACAACTTACCTCCCCCAGCTACTGTTATCATCATAGGTGTAGTTGGTTCTAACTTACACCCCATTCTCACACAAATGTTCTCATCTATAAAGCTGTGGGTACTGCCATTGTCAATCAAAACCTGCATTCCCACTCCATAAGCTTTAGCCTTGACTCTGAAGGTGTTCAATCCTAGGTTCCCAGACATAGCATTCAAGGATAGTGTTATGTCCTCAGTGGAAATCTCTTCATCTAGTGTAACAGGCGACCCCTCATCCAGTTCATAAGCAGACTCTTCTTCCTCAGTCATGATCAAAAATATTTGCCTGCTCTTACATCTATGTCCAGGGCTATACACTTCATCACAATTATAACACAAATTCTTCTCCCTCCTTGCTCTCATTTCAGCTTAAGTGAGTAGCCTTCTAGGCATGCCTCCCCCACTCACTTCATTAGTCTGCCCCTTGTTGTATACCACCAAGGCTTTAGAATTAACACTACTACCCTGCTGATTTGGTTTAGTAGGGTAATTAACAGTGTAACTAGGTTTATTGATGCTCTTACTCCTCCTAGTGAGTGCATCATTTGTCATCTCCTGCTTTCTTGCCATAGATAGGGCCTCCTCATATGTTTTAGGCCTCATACTCATTACTGCCCCCCCTAATGTCCTCTCTGAGTTTACCCACAAAACTGGTAGTATAGTAATCTTCTGGAATTTCCCTTCTAGTAAGTTGCATATGAGCTTTAAGCTCATCATATTTTTCAGATAACTCATTCACTGATCCTGTTTGTTTAAGGTTGTGAAATTCTACTACCACCATATCAGGATCTATGTCCTCAAACCTGTTCAAAACTGATTCAGCCATCTCCTCCCAAGATATATCCTCCCTGTCCTTGCTAAACCCTTGATACCACAACTCTGCCCTTCCTGTCATATGTATTGCTGCAAATGTGGTCTTAAAATTGTCAGGGATAGTATTAATAATGGAGAAGTACATGTTACACCTCCTGATCCAACTCCTAGGGTTGTCCCCATCAAACTGAGGAAAATCAATCCTCTGAAATGAGCTAGCTACATGGTTTGTGCTCATATTGGATGCCCCAGATGCTTGGTATGACTGCCCTAAACTCCTAGGTACAATGTATGGTGTATTCCCCCTTTCAGGTGTTGGTAGCAACCCATATTTGCCAACACCCTTCATTCTGCTCTCACTTTGCATCTGGGCTGACATAGTTTGTAGTTGCATTTGCATAGCTCTAATACTAGAGTCTACGGCTGTCAAAGTATTGTTTAGCCCATTTTGATTTTCTGGAAGTGCATTTACTGTTGTTTGAATGTTTTCTTGAACCTGATGCATCTCCACTATTTGATCTTGCAGCACCTTCCTCTGTCCCTTTTCATCTGCTAGCAAGGATAGGATCTCCTTAGAACGGGTTCTTCAGCCATTGATGGATCCGAGAACCGCCTGCTCTGGATACCAAATGTTGTGTCGCTGTTTTTGTATATAGACTAATGGTTGTAAATGTAACAAACAAGCAACTCTTTTTTATATTTTTGACATGTATAAACAATAGAACAGTAAATAGCAAGATAGATAGATATGAATAGGAAAGAAAGATACCAGCAAAGTAAGGAACGATAGGCATAAATCAGAGAAAGGAGACAAGAGAATGATTGAATATTAATTTCTCGATAAAAACGGCACAATCCCCCAAAATGGGTATAAATAGTTCAGCATGTAGGGTAACCCTAAAATTGGAATTAGTACACTTTCTTTAGGTAAAAATAAAGACAAAAACAGAAATTGCAATTGACTAAATAGCCCTTCCTCTTCAGTTAATTGTTTTGGACCCTTTTGGTACTTTCAACCAGTATTCACCCAAAGTCAGTTTGGGCCTTTCCTTTCCATCATCGATCCCGTCTTCCTCACTCTCTTCCAACTCTTCACTTTCATCTTCGTCCATAGCCAATCCCCCTTTCCAGATTTCCTTACCAACTTCCATTTCCTCACGCCAATCCTTCCTCTTCTTCCCTTTGGAACCCTTACCAGCCATCTCTCTTACAAGATCACTAAGAAAACCTATCCAGTGAAGCTAGATCACTCACAAAGATGGATCTACACTTCGCACAACACTCCTTACAGTTTTTCACTCAGAAAAATGTTTATCTTTGATCTTCAACTTCGGCTTTTGTCAACAAATGACTAAGCTGATTGAGTGAGCTGTTCTTGAGACTTAGAGATTTTGCTTCGAAAATTCTCTCAGAGTTTGTGTTGTTCTTCTTCTTCAGCCTCGCGAACTATTTATTCTCCAGGTTTGAAAAATTGTCCGTTGAAGAAAGACAAGATTCAAATCCTCGGGTACTGGTCCTTAATTTCTGCGAACGGCTCTCTGCTCTATTACAGTACTGTCAACAGTACTTTCTGTCAGGCAGCATTTAATGCACCAAGCTGATACGAGGTTTTCCTTCAATCATTTGTCATTAATACCCTCCGTCTTCAGCATTTATTACTTCAAGTGCATTTATTACCGTCGGAGAGACTTCCTGATCGTTTCCACTTGGCTAATGAGTATACTAGTCTGATGATGAACAGAGCTGATCCCAAACTTGAACTAATCTAATTTGAGTCGACTGATCTTCACCAATCTGATTTCTTCCTTCAACAGCAGATCAGTAGTCTTCTGGACCATGTTTATATTTGACTTCACTAAGCTTTCCTAACTTAGCTGGTTATGATGTTTTGAAAATCATCAAAACCTCCCTTTAAACTTCAAATTACTTGACTTCCGATCTTCATCTTCATCTAACAAATTGCATACGTTTGAATCTTTAGTTAAACAAAAATCTTAATCCATTAAGTCGTATTCTAATTCAGGATTAGATCCATCTCATCTGTACTGCAGTCTTTTTACATAAAAAAGTGATAATGTAATATGTATAATCTTCATGATATTTCTTTGTACAATTCTTAAAAAATTATCAATTATTAAAGTACATAAAAGACATTAAAGAATCTAAAAAAATTAGCCATGTTTGTCCTGTTTAAATAAACTAAAATACTATTTAGTTAACTGAAAAACTTATAACTGGTTAAAAAAGTCAAAACATATAAATGTCTAAAACTTGTTAAAACAGGTAAAATTTGATTAAAAAATATATTATTAAAAATGGTGAAATAATGAAAAATGGGTTAGATCAACGAAAAACTAATTAAAGCAACAAAAAATGTTACAATCGATAAAACAACGGGGTAAACCAGCAAAACACGAGTAAATCGATAAAAAAATGAATGATATTAGCTACATACGGGATAGCAAAAAATGGATCAAATTGATGAAAGAACAAGAACAATTTGAGTCCCAATTTTGTAGGCTTTTCTTCTTTTAGACAAATAAATTTCGTACGAGGAACACATTAAGAGTTCGTGGATTAACGTAATGACAGTTACAATGGAAAACAATGACATATGAATAACACATTAGGAGTTCGTGGATTGACGTGATGACAATTCCAATGGAAAGCGACGTACGAGAAATACATTTAAGAGTTCCTGGATTGAAGTGACGACAATTATAAAAGGAAGTAATGATGTAAGCCGCAGCGAATCTAGAAAGCTAGGACTTCCCTCTCATCCAACAAGAATAAACACGCTTGCTCACTCTGCCTACCGACAAGTAAGTACTAGTTTCCATTTTCATCTATTGGACGCTAGAACAGACTTGGAAAACGGATATGTTTGTTGAGAGAACTTTTCCTAGTGACGACACACAAAACACGCAAGTTTTAATTTAATACTTTTACGAGAAAATCATAATTTCCCCCCTAAACTTACCGTCAAGTTGCACTATCCCCTACACTTCAATTTTTCGCGTTTTCCACCCTCAACTTACGTTAATGTTGCACTTTCTCCCCTAAATTATTTTCCGACCCTTCAATTTTCAGGTCAAAGTGTTCAGGGGAAAGTTCAACACAAAGTTCAGGGTGGAAAGTGCAATAAAAGTGTAAGTTTAGGGGAGAAAGTGCAACTTTGATATAAGATGAGGGGGCAAAACTTACAACCTTGTTGCCCTTTCCACCCTGAACTTTTGTGTTGCACTTTCGCTCTTGAACTCTTTGGTCGGAAAAGTGATCGAAAAAAATTACAGGGGAAAAAGTGCAACATTAATAATGTAGGTTCAGGGTGGACAACGCAAAGAACTGAAGTTTATGAGTGAAACTACAACTTGACTTTAAGATCAAATGGGAAAGTGCTATTTTATGTACTTTTGTATACTTGTGTATGAAAAATTATTGTCCAAGTCCGGCTTGACCAAACTCATCCAAATCCCGAATATTATGAAAAATTCTTGTCCAAGTCTAGCTTGGCCAAACCTATCCAACCACCAAGCAAGTACTGTATTGCACTTGCTTTGTGATTGGTCACTCTCTTGGGAGTTACATCCAATCCCAAAGCAAGTGTATTTATTACACTTGCTTTTTAGTTACTTTGGGTTTGGCCAAACCCGGTTTGTGTAAGAATTTTCCTAATATTGTACTTATTTTGTGATTGATTACTCTCCTAAAATTTTTATCCAATCGCAAACCAAATGTATTACATGACTTGTAATGTAGTTACTTTGAGTTCTATCAAACCCAATTTGAAAAATTAGTAACATATCACTTGAAATGTAATCGAACATATCATTCAACCATATTACATAAAAATTATCGATCGCAGCGGTTGTATGAAATAAGGGAAATTCTTACCAGATCGGGTTTGGCCGAACCCAAACTAATTACATGGCAAGTGTAATACACTTGCTTTGGGATTGGATGTAACTTCCAGGAAAGTGATCAATCACAAAGCAAGTGCAATACACTTGCTTGGTGGTTGGATGGGTTTGGCCAAACCAGACTTGGGCAAGAATTTTCCATGAAATAATCTGTGATAAATTAAGTTGTTCTCCAACATTAGCCGCATGCAAATGCATGTCCCTCAAATTCTCCTGCCATGTACGCAAGGTGGATCCAAACTCTCATCAATATAATTCTGGACCCAAAATAGAGAGTTGAAAAATAAATAAAAGTTAGGTACCAGAATAATAAAGGCAAATTAAGAATAGGTAGCAGTGCAATAGAGAGTTGAACATGAGTTACTAATGTATGTATCAAATTACCACGTAGCAGTGCAATATTTCCAGAATTCAATCACTTTAAATTTACTTTTTTGTAAAAAGCACTCCGGCCGTTACTAATGAACACATGGGTAGTGTGGTGTAAAATTTTGTTTGTAAGTGATGTGAACGGACCGGTGGTGGTTGGGTAGTGTTGTTGCTTTTGTTTGTATGTAAAGTGTGAATCGAAATGTACTCACCTATAAAGCTACACACCATTCATTCAGTACTACTCCTTGCTATGTAGCTAGCTACTATACAATTATATACAATTATATACAAAATATCTCTCTCTCTCTCTCTCTATATATATATATATATATGGCCAGCACTCAAGATGGCGGGTGCAAGGAGAAGCGGCGGTTGAGGATTCAGGCGAGGCTGGAATCAGTGCTTGCCGCCAATGGCCGTGTCTTACCATCTAGGGGTTCAATTGCGCAAACCCCACAACAGGATGGTTGTAATGAGGAGAACCAGATCTGTGGTGGTGGTATGGCGGCACTGGAGGAGATGAGGAGAAGAGTTGGGGCGGTGGCCTTCGTGGGCCGGCGATCCGAAATGGAAGACGCCATTTCGGTTAAGACCAATCTATGCTCGCCGCCTATTAATCACCACCTTCCGCTGCATTTCTTCGGAGTTTTTGATGGTCATGGAGGAGCTCACGTACTTTCCCATCTCCTCTTAATTTTCATTAATTACATACTACCTCATTAATTAATTATTAAGAAAAGGATCATTTTAATTAATTTGATCAAATCAGCTTAATTAATTTGCATGGTCGTATTTAATTAACTAAGTCAATCACATGAGAAATGCACTTAATTTGAAAAGATTAATTTTCGTTTATATATAAACGGGTTAAATCTATTTAATTTAACTATAGGGATCGGATCGGATCGGATGACTCATATATTTTTAAGTATTTAACTTAACATGCAAGTGCACCAAAATATTAAAGTTTTTCTTTTAGTTCATAAGAGAGTGATTAAACAATACAATTGCATTTTATGTTGGATGAATTATATATGCCGAGATCGATCACCGGATCAAAAAATTAAATTTCCCAACAAAGGTTTAAAAAATGAAAAATTAATTCGCCGCGCCGGTGCATGCAGTTTGCTATAATGTGCAAGCAGAACATGCATTCAATCTTGGAGGAAGAAGTTATGGGGTTGGAAAAACATGTGGGACCGATATACATCATGGACGAGGCAGTGCTCCGGTGGGCGTGGAAGAGGGTGTTCCGCAGATGTTTTTCCAGGACAGAGTTGTTGGCGCTGCAAACGTGCAGCTGCTGCGGGACTCGTGATTTCCGCTGCAGCTGCGTTGACCGCAGAGAGGTGCTCCAATCTGGCTCCACTGCCGTGGCTGTGGTTCTGACTCAAGAGCATATCGTCGTGGCAAATTGTGGAGATTCACGCGCCGTCCTTTTCCGCGGGGGGAGTCTTGTTCCGCTCTCCTTCGATCATAACGTACGTAACTAACTTAATTAAATTTGGAACTTTGAATCCAAAATCTAATGCGAAATGGGTCATTACTTAGCTTGGACAGTTTTTTTCTATAATTCATAGAGTATATGTATGCAGCCTGCAAATAGAGCGGATGAAAGGGTGAGGATTAAACTGGTTGGAGGAAGTATAGTGAACCTCGATATTGAACGAGTTGAAGGGGTTTTGGATATGACTCGAGCAATAGGTAACTAGATCTTTAAAAAAATTCATACATTTTTGCTTGAGTGCTAGCTAAAAATATGTATATATATATTGTTGCAGGCGACCAGTACCTAAAACCATATGTGATATCAGAGCCAGAAGTCCTTATCGAAAGAAGGGATTCAGAGGACGAGTTTTTGATACTCGCAAGTGATGGATTATGGGACGTGATATCGAGCAAGATGGCATGTCATGTTGTCCGTGACTGCATGAAAAATGAAGGTCCCGGGTTGATCACCTCACGGAGTGCTTCCGCAGCAACGCTGCTCACTCGACTCGCCTTGGCTCGTGGAAGTAGTGATAACATTGGTGTTGTGGTTGTTGATCTAAACAAGGATGTATATATAAATTAGTGGTGCATCGTGCATGTTTTAAACAAGGATGTATAGGATATGGTTGGAGTTCATGAGTTAGCCGGAATGTTTTGCCCTTTTTTTATCAATACTTCAAAATAGTTTATTTAAATTAATATTCTGCCCCTAATACAGTTTTTATTATTTAATATTCTTCCCCTAAAACATTTTGTATTTAATAATTTGCCCCTAAAATTAATTTTTGTTAAAAAAAAAAGCAAAAAACAAATTTGAAACCCAGCGCAATTCCCAGCTGGCAAGCAGGCAGGCTACCATTGCCAGCATGCCCGACGTCCCCTGCCCCCTGCCTCGCCGATTGCCAGTCACCGTCTCCAACCGAACCAAGTCGGTAACCCCTCCTCATGCCCGATTGCCGGCTCGATTGGAGATGGTCTAAGACCATCTTTAATGGTATGATCGATGTTAAACTTATATTTAACCTTTCAAAATAGGGAAATTTGATTTTTGATATCATAGAATAGGCCAACTTGAAACTTTGGTACAATTGGATACGAAAATACAAATTTTATACCACATGATATATTCAACTTTCAACTTCAACATATTTAATTAATGGAAAATTCTTACCCAGATCGGGTTTGGCCGAACCCAAACTAACTAAAAAGCAAGTGCAATACACTTGTTTTGGGATTGGATGTAACTCCCAAGAGAGTGACCAATCACAAAGCAAGTGCAATACAATTGCTTGATGGTTGGATGGGTTTGACTAAGCAAGACTTGGATAAGAATTTTCCTTAATTAATATACAACGTATTGTCAACAAACAAACAAACAAATAAAAAAATACAACGTATTGTATATAAACGTCTTGATGTATTATTTTCAATGGAAAGTTCAAACACTACAAAATAATAATTATAAAATAAAGAAAAACAGTACTATTAATAATCCATCTTTCCTGCATTATAATTTTCGTAAAAATCGATATTGACAAACGTTCACATGATCACATCGATTCCAGAATATATTCTCCTTATTTGGGCTAAATATAATAAGATCAAGACTTACTCGTAAGCCCATCTGGTTAGGCTCATCCGCTCATAGAGTCATAGGGACTGAGCTTGTTCACGAATTGGGCCTAACTTAGGCCCGTTCGATTAGGTTCATATGATTGGGCCTAACTTGTTCACCAATTGTAGCCTGCTTGGTATTGTTTTTGGCCCATTAAGGAAATTAACAATTTTATCTTTCACTAACAAGATGTAACAATATTCGTATGTGAATGAATGAAAATGCCCCTATGTATATGCTATATATGATATTAAACCTAATTTATTTTTCTTCTTGGTTCAAACCGAAGCTCTTGATTCCTTAATTTAACCTTATCTTTTCGAATAATATGGCTAAATTTTCTTTTGTTTCGTTTTCTAATAAGAACTAGTGCAAATTGTATCGAATATTGAACTAAATATTTGATTTGATATTCGATGCCTATCGAATTCGGTGTTGGTATAGTTTGATCGATTTACGACACTATGCACCCTATTTGTATTAATATTTATTTAATAAAATGAGTAAAAAAACATTTAGCCTAAACGCATGAGTTTTTTCTCTTTTATTAAAATATATAAATATTATTACTTATGTTCTAACAGATTAAGGGTTAAGATGGGTTTGGACCTGGATTCTATCAGGACCCGCTCACGTTGTTCTTGTTCTTGTTGGACAGACTCAACATAGACTTGGACAATGCCAAGCCCGATCATCACTGTTTATTGGACCAGGACCCAACCCGCTTGGATGTTCATTAAATCCAGCCCGTTTTCAGTCAATTTTGTTGTTTTTCATCTGAGTTTCTGAAACTGATTTTTTTAAGATGAAAAGAAACAAGAACAAGATTGTTTTTAGCTTCTGCAGTTAGAAGTACTTTCTTAAAAATCAGAAGTTAATTTCTGCAAACAAGCAATGATATCTCATCTATCCCGTGCTATGTAAGCAAAAATCAAAATTCTTTAAATTATTGCATTTAACTAAACCCAAAAGGATCAGGACAATATATATTTCCATATCTAAGGATTATATAATTAGGAAAATTTTAGTCTAAACGTCATGCAACATTGTCCATGCATTCAATTAAGAAATAAATGTGTTATGCTTGGCCTTTCTTTCTAAAATTGTGTGTATTATTCACAAAGAGTTAATGTGAAATTCATAATATTCAATTTTATCACCTGTAATTTTATAAAAAAGCATATTTTACCATCCTGGGAAAATATTAAAGAAGCAATTTACCTCATTCAGCTGGAGAGTATAACTCACTTGCCGAAATTAAGAGAGTGCATGAAAAACATTTGTATAATATGGGGGGTAATTAACTTACCACATTTATTTAAACACATGAGAATAAACTGTCACATTTATTATAATATATGGGGTTAAACTGACATATTCTCATAACACAAGGAGAGGGGAGGGGGGGAGGGGGGGGGGGGGGTAAAGTGTCATTTATAAAATTATCAGAAAAACGGTGTTAAACCTTTATGAGATTATAGGGGGTAAACTACTCATTTTCATATCATAAAGAATTAAATTGAACATTATGAATATAACAGGGATTAAATTATCATTAACTCCATTTACAAGACGATATACAATTGCATGTGATAGTTAATACATCAACTCCGTGTGATTACTCATATGCACGGTATAAGTACATTTAGTTGTTGTGATAGATCGCATGTCACTACACTTAGATATTTTTCGTTACACAGTGATATGTATAATCTTCATAATATTTCTTTGAACAATTCTTAAAAAATTATCAATTATTAAAGAACATAAAAGACATTAAAGAATCTAAAAAAATTAGCCACGTTTGTCCTGTTTAAATAAACTAAAGTACTATTTAGTTATCTGAAAAACTTATAACTGATTAAATAAGTCAAAACATATAAAAGTCTAAACTTGGTGAAAACAGGTAATATTTGATTAAAAAATATATGATAAAAATTGGGGGTTTTTTGCACTTTGCACCCCCAAAACATGGGAAATAGGCACTTTGCACCCCTGAAACTTAGATTTAGCACTTTGCACCCTCGAAATATGAAAAATGCAGCACTTTGCACCCTTGTTTATTTTCAAGCAAAAATTCAAGGGAAAAATAGGTAATTCAATAGTATTGGCACTTTGCACCCTCTCAAAATAAAATTAGCACTTAACACCCTCTAATTAAGAACAAATCAACAACTTCCACCCCGAAACACAATAAATGGGCACTTTGCACCCCAAAACACAAAATTAACACTTAACACCCTCAAATTTAAAAAACTCAAACCCCTCCTTTTTTTAGTCAAAGTTGACTATCGGAGTGAAAAAAATATAAGGCAAAATAGGTAATTTATTTTTTTCCTTAAATTTTGCAAAATACAATTAGAAATACACGAATACTCATTTCTCTCTCCACCTTTCTTTTCAACAATATAACAATAAATAACTAAATAAAGTACAAGTAAACTTCTCGAAGACCCATTTTCTACTTCAACATATCAAAGACCCATAAATAATTACCTATTTTGCCTTAAAAAAAAATTCACTTTAATGGTCAATTTTGCCGGAAAAAATAAGGGATTTGAGTTTTTTTTTTTAATTTGAGGGTGTTAAGTGTTAATTTTGTATTTTGGGGTGCAAAGTGTCCATTTATTGTGTTTGGGGGTGCAAGTTGTTAATTTGTTCTTAATTAAGGTGTGTTAAGTGCTAGTTTTTTTTTTTTTGGGGGGGGGGGCGGGGGGGCAAAGTGCCAAAGATTTACAATAGAATTACCTATTTTGCCCTTGAGTTTTTTTCTTGAAAATAAAAGAGGGTGCAAAGTGCTGCATTTTTCATATTTCGAGGGTGCAAAATGCTAAATCTAAGTTTCGGGGGTGCAAAGTGCAAAAAACCCAAAAAATGGTGAAATAATGGAAAAATGGGTTAGATCAACGAAAAACTAATTAAAGCAACAAAAAATGTTTCAATCGATAAAACAACGGGGTAAACCAGCAAAACACGAGTAAATCGATAAAAAAATGAATGATATCAGCTACACACGGGATAACAAAAAATGGATCAAATTGATGAAACAACAAGAACAAAAAAACGAGTTAAATTAACAAAACTATGTGAATTACTCGAGAAAATAGGTAAATAAGCACGATCAAATTAAATTGGGTTAAACCGGAGTTAATGAGCGAATTGATTAACAAATGAGATAAACCACAAAATATGGGTGAAATTGGCTAAAGAACGGGTTAAATTTACATGAAATAATAGTAAATTCAATGTAAAAGCAGGTGAAATTGATAAAATAACATGTTAAAATAACAAAAAAAAATGGTAAAATTACTGTAGAAGTGGTTTAAATCTATAAAATATGTTTAGTCGACAAAATTGGTAAAAACGAGTTAAATTGGTTAAAAAATAGATTAGACATATCTCTATCTCTATCTCTATCTCTACTATTATAAAAACATGAATATTTTTTAACTTTTTTGTGCGGATTAAAATACCTCTATGTGATTTTAAAAAGCTAAAAAAAACTCTAAGAAGTATAGTTAGATTATGAGATATTAAAAGTTAAAAGATGTAACATTATACAATTCTAACTAAAATGTTTTCACAGGCAAAATAAACTTAAAAAGAATAGTGAAATTAGTAATCACAATGTATAACTAGAATATAGTTTTTGATAAAATGAATTATATAGAAAATAAAGCTATGTATAATACTTTATAATTATAATAATATTCCTATTTATATAATTTTGTGATACATTCAATTTTTCTGTTACTACCTACATTTATAATATATTTGTGCATCGTACTGTAAGAAAAAAAATCAATAGTATTAATTAAACACGAGCAATGCGTGCGCATTTTTCTAGTAATTGAAAATGGATGAACTTAATAAAAACCATTTATAATCAACAAAACTGATGAAATCAATTAAAAAAAATGGATTATACCTGTGAAAACTACTTTAGATGGAAATATCAAAGTTAATGAAGAAAACAATTGATTTTGTCCATTTGTTCAAATGGTAGTTTAGAATAATAGTTACGTAGACATGTAGTTTTAGGTTATAAATACTTAATAATTATAGTTCGTTTTTTTTTTTTTTCAAGTTTTTGTTTTAGGTATTTATGATAACAATTTTAATTCTTGGTAACTACATAGTAATAATTAAAATGACTTAGTAAATTTTTTTTTGTAGTGTGTCATTAAGACCATATTATGATGAAAAATTAGTACTTCTATGATTCAACTAACTTAGAAAACTAGTTAATCACGTGCAACACATGTGCACCTTTCTAATTAGAATAAAAATCACTCGTTATTCACATTACATCATCTCTAGAACGACGTGCTATATATTGGAAGGACCCTTTGAGTCCCAATGGAAAGCAGTGACGTACGAAAAATACATTTAAGAGATCCTGGATTGAAGTGACGACAATTATAATAGGAAATAATGACGTAAGCCGCAGCGAATCTAGAAAGCTAGGACTTCCCTCTCATCCAACAAGAATAAACACGCTTGCTCACTCTGCCTATCGACAAGTAAGTACTAGTTTCCATTTTCATCTTTCGAACGCTACAATAGACTTGAAAAACGGATATGTCTGTTGAGAGAACTTTTCCTAGTGATGACACACAAAACACGCAAGTTTTTAATTTTAAACTTTTACGAGAAAATCATAATTTCCCCCCTGAACTTACAGTCAAGTTGCACTATTCCCTACACTTCAATTTTTGGCATTGTCCACCCTCAACTTACGTTAATATTGCACTTTCTCCCCTAAATTCTTTTCTGACCCCTTCAATTTTCAGGTCAAAGTGTTCAGGGGAAAGTTCAACACAAAAGTTCAGGGTGAAAAGTGCAATAAAGGTGTAAGTTTAGGGGAGAAAGTGCAACTTTGATATAAGATTATGGGGCAAAACTTACAACCTTGTTGCCCTTTCCACCCTGAACTTTTGTGTTGCACTTTCGCTCTTGAACTATTTGGTCGGAAAAGTGCTCGAAAAAAATTACAGGGAAAAAAGTGCAACATTAATAATGTAAGTTCAGGGTGGACAATGCAAAGAACTGAAGTTTATGGGTGAAACTACAACTTCACTTTAAGTTTCAAATGGGAAAGTGCTATTTTGTATACTTGTGTATGAAAATTCTCGTCCAAGTCCGACTTGACGACCAAACTCATCCAAATACTGAGCAATAATATTGTATTTATTTTGTGATTGATTAGAGCATCTCTAATGACTCCGAGATGAAATACCCTCTCCCTCTCCGCCTCTCCCCCCTCTCCCTCTCTCCCTCCCTCTTCCTCTCTCCCTAGTTTTTTAGTCATCTCTAATGACTCATTCTATCAAACCCATTTAATAATAAATTTTATCCTTCTCCATTATTATTATTATTATTATTACTATTAAACCAAAAATAAATTTAAAATTAACATTAATTTAAAATCAAAAGTACATTAGAAAACTTAGAAAATAAAAAATTACATCAAATATTAAATTAATTCATATAAGAAAATTCACCATCTCCGCCATATTCGTCTATGTTTTAGTTGAACATGATTTCATGATTGTATCATATTATTTTAAATTTTTTAGAAAAAGAATTATTTTTGGTGATAAATACAACCCCAAAATTATTAAAACAAATCAATATTAAAATAATAGTGTTAGTTTAATGAAATGAAAGTTATATTTTTATAATTAGAAATAATTATCTACAAATAATATACAAGTTTTAGAAACTTTTTAGTTTTAAATAAAGATAAAAAAAAAAACCAAATAAAACAAAACAAAATCACAAAAAAAAAAATAGCATGTGAGAGAGGGGGCTTGGATGGAAGAAGCTTCCTTCAAGGTCCCTCTAGTCCGTATACCCTCTCCCTCCCCCTAGTCATTAGAGATGAAAAAATTTTCCCCCTAAACTCCCCTAAAAAATTTTCCTCTAGGACATCTCCCCACTAGTCATTAGAGATGCCCTAAACTCTCCTAAAAATTTTATCCAATTGCAAAACAAATGTATTACAGGACTTGTAAGTTATAATGTAGGTACTTTGAGTTCGATCAAACCCAATTTGAAAAATTAATAACATATCACTTGAAAAAATAATCGAACATATCATTCAACCATATTACATAAAAATTATCGATCGCGGCGGTTGTATGAAATAATCTGTGATAAATTAAGTTGTTCTCCAACATTAGCCGCATGCAAATGCATGTCCCTCAAATTCTCCTGCCATGTACGCAAGGTGGATCCAAACTCTCATCAATATAATTCTGGACCCAAAATAGAGAGTTGAAAAATAAATAAAAGTTAGGTACCAGAATAATAAAGGCAAATTAAGAATAGGTAGCAGTGCAATAGAGAGTTGAACATGAGTTACTAATGTATGTATCAAATTACCACGTAGCAGTGCAATATTTCCAGAATTCAATCACTTTAAATTTACTTTTTTGTAAAAAGCACTCCGGCCGTTACTAATGAACACATGGGTAGTGTGGTGTAAAATTTTGTTTGTAAGTGATGTGAACGGACCGGTGGTGGTTGGGTAGTGTTGTTGCTTTTGTTTGTATGTAAAGTGTGAATCGAAATGTACTCACCTATAAAGCTACACACCATTCATTCAGTACTACTCCTTGCTATGTAGCTAGCTACTATACAATTATATACAATTATATACAAAATATCTCTCTCTCTCTCTCTATATATATATATATATATATGGCCAGCACTCAAGATGGCGGGTGCAAGGAGAAGCGGCGGTTGAGGATTCAGGCGAGGCTGGAATCAGTGCTTGCCGCCAATGGCCGTGTCTTACCATCTAGGGGTTCAATTGCGCAAACCCCACAACAGGATGGTTGTAATGAGGAGAACCAGATCTGTGGTGGTGGTATGGCGGCACTGGAGGAGATGAGGAGAAGAGTTGGGGCGGTGGCCTTCGTGGGCCGGCGATCCGAAATGGAAGACGCCATTTCGGTTAAGACCAATCTATGCTCGCCGCCTATTAATCACCACCTTCCGCTGCATTTCTTCGGAGTTTTTGATGGTCATGGAGGAGCTCACGTACTTTCCCATCTCCTCTTAATTTTCATTAATTACATACTACCTCATTAATTAATTATTAAGAAAAGGATCATTTTAATTAATTTGATCAAATCAGCTTAATTAATTTGCATGGTCGTATTTAATTAACTAAGTCAATCACATGAGAAATGCACTTAATTTGAAAAGATTAATTTTCGTTTATATATAAACGGGTTAAATCTATTTAATTTAACTATAGGGATCGGATCGGATGACTCATATATTTTTAAGTATTTAACTTAACAAGTGCAGCAAAATATTAAAGTTTTTGTTTTAGTTCATAAGAGAGTGATTAAACAATACAATTGCATTTTATGTTGGATGAATTATATATGCCGAGTTCGATCACCGGATCAAAAAATTAAATTTCCCAACAAAGGTTTTAAAAATGAAAAATTAATTCTCCGCGCCGGTGCATGCAGTTTGCTATAATGTGCAAGCAGAACATGCATTCAATCTTGGAGGAAGAAGTTATGGGGTTGGAAAAACATGTGGGACCGATATACATCATGGACGAGGCAGTGCTACGGTGGGCGTGGAAGAGGGTGTTTCGCAGATGTTTTTCCAGGACAGAGTTGTTGGCACTGCAAACGTGCAGCTGCTGCGGGACTCGTGATTTCCGCTGCAGCTGCGTTGACTGCAGAGAAGTGCTCCAATCTGGCTCCACTGCCGTGGCTGTGGTTCTAACTCAAGAACATATAGTCGTGGCAAATTGTGGAGATTCACGCGCCGTCCTTTTCCGCGGGGGGAGTCTTGTTCCGCTCTCCTTCGATCATAACGTACGTAACTAACTTAAATAAATTTGGAACTTTGAATCCAAAATCTAATGCGAAATGGGTCATTACTTAGCTAATTTATTGGAATGAAATTTTGTTTGTGGACAGTTTTTTTCTAAAATTCATAGTGAGTATATGTATGCAGCCTGCAAATAGAGCGGATGAAAGGGTGAGGATTAAAGTGGCTGGAGGAAGTATAGTGAACCTCGATATTGAACGAGTTGAAGGGGTTTAATTTGGATATGACTCGAGCAATAGGTAACTAGATCTTTAAAAAAATTCATACACTTTTGCTTGAGTGCTAGCTAAAAATATGTATATATATATATATTGTTGCAGGCGACCAGTACCTAAAACCATATGTGATATCGGAGCCAGAAGTCCTTATCGAAAGAAGGGATTCAGAGGACGAGTTTTTGATACTCGCAACTGATGGATTATGGGACGTGATATCGAGCAAGATGGCATGTCATGTTGTCCGTGACTGCATGAAAAAGGAAGGTCCCGGGTTGATCACCTCACGGAGTGCTTCCGCAGCAACGCTACTCACTCGACTCGCCTTGGCTCGTGGAAGTAGTGATAACATTGGTGTTGTGGTTGTTGATCTAAACAAGGATGTATATATAAATTATAGCTAGTTTGGTTAAACTATGCTAATTCATGTATTGTTATATTTTATTATGATGGATGTTTTGTTAATTATGGATATATGGGTTATAACTTATATATATTATATGCATGGTTGCCACTCGATCCACTGGACATGGTCGGAGTTCATGAGTTAGCCGGAATGTTTTGCCCTTTTTTTATCAATAATTCAAAATAGTTTATTTAAATTAATATTCTGCCCCTAGTACAGTTTTTATTATTTAATATTCTTCCCCTAAAACATTTTGTATTTAATAATTGGCCCCTAAAATTAATTTTTGTTAAAAAAAAAAAAAAAGCAAAAAACAAATTTGAAACCCAGCGCAATTCCCAGCCGGCAAGCAGGCAGGCTACCATTGCCAGCATGCCCGACGTCCCCTGCCCCCTGCCTTGCCGATTGCTAGTCACCGTCTCCAATTGAACCAAGTCGGTAACCCCTCCTCATGCCCGATTGCCGGCTCGATTGGAGATGGTCTAAGACCATCTTTAATGGTATGATCGATGTTAAACTTATATTTAACCTTTCAAAATAGGGAAATTTGATTTTTGATATCATAGAATAGGCCAACTTAAAACTTTGGTACAATTGGATATACGAAAATACAAATTTTGTACCACATGATATATTTTCATGTCTACTTTCAATTTCAACATATTTAATTAATATACAACGTATTATCAACAAACAAACAAATAAAAAAATACAACGTATTGTATATAACATCTTGATGTATTATTTTCAATTGAAAGTTCAAACACTACAAAATAATAATTATAAAATAAAGAAAAACAGTACTATTAATTATCATTCTTTCCTGCATTATAATTTTCGTGAAAATCGATATATTTACAAACGTTCACATGATCCCATCGATTCCAGAATATATTCTCCTTATTTGGGCTAATTATAATAAGATCAAGACTTAATCTTAAGCCCATCTGGTTATGCTCATAGGCTTGAACTTCATCACCAATTGGGCCTAACTTAGGCCCGTTCGATTAGGTTCATTGACTGAACCCAGTTACCATTTGGCCCCAATTGATCTATAGGCCTAACTATTTTGTAGCCTGCTTGGTTTTATTTTTGGCCCATTAAGGAAATTAACAATTTTGTCTTTCATTAACAAGATGCAACAATATTTGCATGTGAATGAAGGAAAATGCCCCCATGTATATGCTATGATATTATACTTAATTTATTTTTCTTCCTGGTTCAAACCGAAGCTCTTGATTCATTAATTTAGCCTTATTTTTTCGAATAATATGGCTAAAGTTTCTTTTGTTTCGTTTTCTAATAAGAGCTAGTGCAAATTGTATCCGATATTGTTATATGTATCGAATATTGAACTAAATATTTGATTTGATATTCAATGCATATCGAAATTCAGTGTTGGCATAGTTTGATCGATTTACGACACTGTGCACCCTATTTGTATTATTTATTTAATAAAATGAGAATAAAACATTTAGCCTAAACGCATGAGTTTTTTCTCTTTTATTAAAATATATAAATATTACTATTACTTATGTTCTAACATATTAACGGTTAAGATGGGTTTGGACCTGGATTCTATCAGGACCCGCTCACGTTGTCCTTGCTCTTGTTGGACAGACTCAACATAGACTTGGACCATTCCAAGCCCGATCATCAGTTTTTATTGGATCAGGACCCGACCCGCTTAGCCCGTTTTCAGTCATTTTTGTTGTTTTTAATCTGAGTTTCTGAAACTGATTTTTTTAAGATGAAAGAAACAAGAACAAGATTGTTTTTAGCTTTTGAAGTTAGAAGTACTTTCTTAAAAATCAGAAGTTGTATTATAATTGTTACTATGGTTCATTTTATAAATTTACATTAAGATTTTAATATTAATGAATTAATTGTTAGGTATTTGTCTACATTGAAATCATATGTGCGTAATCCGAGTCGTCCAGAAGGTTCCATTGCAGAAGCATACTTGGTAGAGGAATACTTAACATTTTGCTCTAGATACTTAGATGATGTGGAGACTAAATTTAACGAGGTTGGAAGAAATGATAATAGGGGTGGGGAAGTCACCAATAATTTTCCCGTATTCTTTAATCTAGGGCGTCATATTGGGAGGGAGGACTCTATAGTTCTTGACAAAGAAAATATTACCAAGGCACACCAATATGTGTTATTCAATTGCAATTCAATTCAATCCTTCATCGATTAAGAATTTCTTAAGTTAAGTTTTTGTCGTTCATCTTATTTTATATGATGGAATACACTTATGTTTCATGTTCATATTGTATGTAGAGAACACAAAGCAGAGGTTAAACGTGAAAATCCTCGCCTTAGTAAGAAGAATGTTGAACAAGTCCATAGTGAAACATTTGCCAAGTGGTTTGATAAACATGTATGCAAGTTTATAGCTAAACACTATTCATATTTATTTCTAGTTTTATTCATATATTTATTTTCCAATATTTTTAAATTAACAACCGTATGTATATGACAGGTTGAATATTTACATCTTACTGGAAATCAAATGTCAGAAGAACTTAGAGCCTTAGCACGAGGCCCTAATCTAGAAGGAAAGAGATATAGGGGGTTTATTATCAATGGATACCGTTTTCACGTGAAGGATTATGAAATTCGAAGAAAAACTCAAAATAGTTGACTGGTTGTTATTGCTCAAACCAGCAGTTTTGCAAGCAGAAATGATAATAACCCAATCGTAGGTGATGTCACTTACTATGGTGTATTAAAAGACATAATTGAACTTGAGTACTTTGATGGGAGGAAAGTAGTGATGTTTGATTGTGATTGGTGTCAGCAGGGAGTGCTCAAAAGCGAGATGAATATGGCTGCACCTTAGTCAATTTATTTCAATTGAGGCCACATAATGAGCCTTTCGTCTTAGCCTCTCAAGCACAACAAGTTTTTTATGTAGAAGACCCTGTTGAGAAGGGTTGGCATGTTGCTGTGAAACTAAAGCCAGAGATTCATTTGATATGGATCCAATTTTGACATTAGATGCCGATGCACTTCACCAAAATGTTAATGTACATTTAGAGGAAGAAGATGAACAACTAAATTGGGTTAGAGAAGATGTGGAGGGAACTATAGTTTGAGCATTAAAAAAATGAATTTGAACAATTAATTAGTACATCGAGTCATGTTGTTTTTATAATTAGATCATGGAAACTTCTGAATCAATCTTTCAAGGAAGCAATTCTTGTTGTCCTTGCAAGTTACCTACACAAAGTTATGAAGGTTTAGTTAAAAATCTAAAAAATAATTATTCAATATATATAGAAGGTTGAATATGGATTTTTATTGTGTTTTCCTTTTCTTTTTTCCAAGATGTTAAGCACGGATACAATTTGTGAAGAAGGCCATCATGATTCTACCTTCTTCAACACAATCTACCTTCAAGGTAACTAATTTAAGATCAACAAAAGTTCTTGAAGTGTAGTATTATTTTTTGAGATCTTGTATTAGGAGTGATTATAGTAAGATCGGTAGTATGAAAGTATGCTCGTGTAAAAGTGATGGTTTAAATCATGGCATCTTGTGTAAATGAATGAATTGTCTTGATGAGTTTGTGCAAATGTATTGTTTCTTTCTAGTAGTTAAAATATTATTGTGATTAGATCATCTGGTTTTCTCGATGATATTTTGCTGTTGTTTAATATTTTGTCCACTGATACAACATATTTGTTGGTCCCAAGTGGTCAGATGAGGTCTAGAGGGAGGGAGGGTGAATAGACCTTTGAAAATTTTAACTTTAAAACTTTCTACTAAAGTGTTAGCAGACTAAGCTGTTATAGAACAGTAAGATGACTAAGCTGATCGCGAACAAATCTTTGAACAGCTCAGTTGACCACTAATCTGATAATTACTTAGCTGATTTAGTCAAAATCAGTTTTAACACCAGAATACTTGCAGCGGATATTTTAAGTGTTTTTCACAAGTAAGCTTGGTAGATTGAAAGATTTTATCCCCAGTTTTATCAAACTCCTTTAAAAATCTTTTCAAACAGGTTCTTATGCAGTATAGTAAATATGCTAGAAAATAATGCAAGTTTGAACACACAGAATTTTTATAGTGGTTATATGGATTTAAATCCTTTAGTCCACTCTTCCAAGTCACTTAGAACTTGGGTTATACTATAATCACAAAGTTTACAGTATACTCTGCTTGCGCCAATCAACAAATGAAAAGGCCACAAGTGCGCAATAGGAAATCACAAAGAAGACCTATTCTACAGAGTCTTATCACTCACAAAGACGGATAAGGACTCCTCACAACACTCTCTTAACACAGATTCACTAAGAAAATGTATTCGTTTTGCTTCAACAAGCTTCTGTCAACAAATTACTTTAGCAGGCGAGTGAGATGTTCTTGAGCTTCTTGAGACTTAAAAAATATTCTGCTTCGTAAATGATCTCTCAGTTGTTGTGTTGTTTTCTTCTCTTCGTCTGTTCAGCTATTTATACTCACATATTCAAAAAGTGTTCGTTGAAGAGAGACACAATTCAATTTTCTCAGGTAAGCTAATACGAGGTATTTCTTAAATCATTTGCCATTAATACCCTCGGACTTCAGTATTTATTACTCCAAGTGCCTTTATTACCGATGGGAAGACGTCCTGATCTTTTCCACTCGGCTGATGAGAATGCAAGTCTGATGACTGAACAGAGCTGATCCCAAACTTGAACAAATCTGATTTGAGTCGGCTGATCTTCACCGGTCTGATTTCTTTCTTTAGCAGATCAGTAGTCTTCTGGACCTTGAAACTTTGACCCGTCTGATTTGTCTTCTTACTTGGTCAAAATTCTTCTAAGGGTTTTAACTAAGTGTACCATACTTAGCTGATCTTGATGTTTTGGAAATCATCAAAACCTCCCTTAACTTTTCTTTCTTTAGTACATTCTATCTTCATCTTCATCCAACAATATTCCCCTTTTTGATGATGACAAAACTTCAGCTAAGTACCTGTTACCTATATTAAAGTTTTAATCCTCAAAATTTCTGAGATAGAAATGTATGTTGGAGTAAAAACTTGAACTTTTATATATGATTGAAAATGATTACAAGTTAACAAGTTTTTCATCAGATGAGATAACTGAAAAAGTAAAGTAAACTGATACAATGATAAAATATTCTATACTATTCATCAGCTTCTTCACTTCCTTCTTCTTCAACTTCCTCATACTCGTACTCAGATTCATATTCATCATCTTCTTCATCTTCATCATTTGCATCATCAGAAAGCAGATTGTCCTTAGTAGCTTTCATCTTTGCTTCTCTTTCTGCTTCAGCATCCTCAAGCTTTTTCTTGATGCGTTCTAAGTTCTGCTTCTTTAATTCTGGATCCAGTTGCTCTTCAGGAGTGACCTTAGTTGCAGCCAATTCCTTATCAGACTTGATTGGTTCCTTTGGTTCTTCTGCAGCATCTTGTTCATCAGTTTCCTTGTCATCAGCTTTTCCATCTCCTTCAGCTTTTTCTTCAAGTACTTGTTTCTCTGGCTCTTTTGGTTCATCTTGCAGCAACAAAGTCTTCTTGAGTAACTTGAACAATTGTCTCTTCCCTTTTCTCTTCCCCATTTTTGTCATTATCAGCAGGGTTAATAGTAGGGTTGAGTTCAACAGCTTGGATTTGGACAGCAGCACATAAGTTCCTGATGTTCTGATCCATTATGTCCTGTCTTGAACTTAGATGGTTCAGAGTAGAGTTGATGGTTCCAGCTTGATCATTGATGCAATCAATGTTAAGTTGTAAGGTAGAGATTTCTTGATCGACTTTATTGGCAGTTTTCTGAACTTCTTCTACCAATAACAGATTCTTTGCAGTCTCTTCATTATCAACTTTGATGAATGTCTCAGTCAGTGAGCAATAGTATCTTCACTTCTCTTGAAAACAGCATGAAGATGACCAACATCAGCTTTGACGTCTTCAAGGTTTCTGTTCATCCAGAATACTATTTGTCATCCTAAGAGTATTGTCTTCTGGCAGTGCGAAGTTGTCAATGGCATCCTTAACCATTTTTGCATTTTCCTTATGCATTTGCTCCATCAGCATCCTATTCCTCTCTTCCATTTCCTTAAGTGAATTTTCAAACATCAGCTGGAAGGATTCCATCAGTGATGAGTGCATATCAACTGTTGGAATAGAGGGTGATGCAGTCTGATCTTCTTCTTGTTGGACATGAGTATTTTCTAGAACAGTTTCTTCTTCAGTTTTCTCCTAGCCTTCCACTCAATAGCTAAGGGCTCTTCAACAACAGTCTGTTCTTTGACATCTTCAAAAGATCTTGGTTACATCAGTTTCATCTTCAGTGAAAACAGTCGTCTGGCAAATTCTTTTTATAACAGGCAGACTACTGGCAGCAGGTGTCTTCACTTTAGGCAACTCTTGATAATCTTTCATTTCTTTGCCAAATGTGATCTGTTGTACGCTAGGTAGAGCTGGCAGATCACTTGGAGATCCTTGTTCATATCTTGAACGTTCAGCCCATTTCTCCAAGGCAGTATGAACAGCAATTTGCACAGCTCTCTTGATAGGATCATCATGCTTTCTTCTCCTGGCTGGCAACGCATCGGAGATGGTTTTGGCTTCTGCAGCAGCATATTCTCGTGCATAACTATGCATCACATCTCTGACATAATCAGCATCCAGTGCTTTGTTGACTGAAGTAGTCTGCAACCAGCTCAGTACCCATTTTTCTTCACTTGCAAACTCCTTCCAGCTCTGGAGCTCTTCAACAGATTTGGTCATCCTGTAATCCCTCCATCTCATATATCTCTCCTTCTCTTGGGTAAACAGGGTTTGACGCTGCAGCTTCTTATCAATGTAAGCCAGGGCAGCTTCGAATCTGTTGAAAACAGCAGGGTCAGTATTGACAATTTCAAAGGCTTTTCGAACTTCAAACCTTTTCTTTTCTTGTCTCATCCCAGCAGGAATTTTCAGCTTGGCCTTTATAGATTCTCCAATCTTGATGCCACCAGTTATGTTTGGCCCATGAGACTCCTTCTTGCTTAGCTCAATAGCAAGAGCCAACTCTGCATCTTCAGCATCTTTGCATTCTGCTGCAGTCATTTGTCTCATTTGCTCTTCAATTTTACTGAGCTTAATGACCTTTTTCATTTCCTGTTCGTCCGCTTTTCTTTGCTCTGCTTCTTC
Source organism: Penstemon eatonii (assembly GCA_038501285.1). NCBI lineage: Eukaryota > Viridiplantae > Streptophyta > Magnoliopsida > Lamiales > Plantaginaceae > Penstemon > Penstemon eatonii. The sequence continues at coordinate 15,847,343 of CM076710.1, read as the reverse complement.
TCTCTTTTTCTTATCAGCAGCAGACACCTTCTTTCTCTTTATAACTATTTTTCTTTTTCCTTTCTTTTTGTCAGCTGTCTGTGCTTCTTTTGCAGCAGCAGGTTCAGGGACGGCATATGCAAGTGGTGCAGCTGCAACAGGTTTGATGATCTGCACTTCAGGATCATCTTGAGGTTGAGCAACCTCAGCTGTTGGTGCTGTAGAAATAGTCTGATTGACAGTTTGATCAGCAGCTGGCTCTTTAGCAGCAGACTCTTCTTCAGCTCCAGCAGGCCTCAACAGCAGGTTCAGCAGAAATGGTTCTTGAAGGTGAAGCAGGAGACATATTCCTTATCTCCCTTGTTATCTGATTGATGAAATCATCAGCAACAATCTTTTCAGTTTGTTCATCTGTTCTGGCTTCAACAACTGGCTCGGCTGTTTGAACAGATGTCTTCTTTTTCTTAGTGAGAGCCATCTCTTTTGGCTAATCAGTAGCTTGCTTCTTTTTCTCTGTCTTTGCTTGAACAGCAGGCATAGCTGTTTGAGCAGTCTTCTTTTGCTTTTTAGCAGGAACCTTTTCCTTAGGTTTCTCAGGTTCCTTTTCCTCATCATTCTTTCTCTTCTTTGTTCCAGCCTTAACGGTCTGATACGTTGCCATAGCCTTGGCATTATGAATTTCCTTCCCTCCAGTCATTCCACAACCCAGATTGTAGAACAGATAACTTAGAGTTATCATGTGGTTGGTTTGCTTCTTCTGGTGAAAGTTCGCCAGAATTTACCAGATGGCTATAGACCAGTTCACCTCATAGCCATAGTAAACATCCATCATTGTGCAATATCTTTTCATGGTGACACTGTTTAGGGAAAAAGTACAATTCTCTATCAGCTTCGATACCATATCAGCCATGCGCTGATATTCATCCTTAACCTGTTTCTTCTTCAGGTTAAAGAATTCTTGGATTTTGTCTTCTGCCATAGAACTAACATCAGTCCTTCCTTGATTTGACAGCCCGAATTTTTCGTGTAGCAGGGCAGGGGTGATGACTATTGATTTTCCTCCAACGGTGGCCTTGATTTCAAGCTTTTCAAGATCAACGGCATCTTTGGTGTTGTAATACTCCATCACTTGGTCTTTCCATACCATTTCTTCGTGAGCTTCCATAAATTTTTCTAGGGTTGCAGCCTTAAACTTTTCAAGGATCTCTTTCATTACGGGTGTGCCAGAGTGGTGATATGTATCATAAACAAGTTACATACCCTCTGCCTTAGCTTCTTGTTGAGGAGTCATGATGATTTTGTGAAGAAATTTAGAGAAAACAAGAGACTTTTGCAAGAAAAGAATGCAGAATTTCTCAAAAATGCGTTTGAAAGTATTTGGGTGAGTAAAGAGTTACAGAGCTGATCAAATCTAGTTTTATAGAGGTTAGTGTATGTCGGTTTTCATGTTACACGCTAACCGTTTGATCCATTTTGTGTCAGCTTGATCATGGGGCTTCAGTTACGCGGTTCAAAATTCAAAAAGCATTTATTGAGTGGCGGGAATACAGACCGCCTTAGTTTTAGTAGTAAAAGCGTGTTTTAGATAAAATGTTTTTAAAACAACAGAGCTTTTACATAGTTGATCAGACGAGTAAACTTAAGTACTTATCTAATGGGACTAGTGTCCTGATGACAGATCATTACTAGTGAAAGCCAATAACTAGTAATCTTCCTCGGCTGTTTGTCAATCCAGCTAGATAATTATTCTTCAGTCTTCAAAATTTAGATCTTCTGATGAAAACATAACTTCAACTAACTTTCATCAACAAATTTCATCTTTTAATCATAAGTACCGCTAGTCTTACATGTTCTTTACTTTAAGAATCCATAAGTTAACTAGTTTGTTGAGAGTTAACCTTGAAGATAATAAGATGAGTAAGCTGATGAACTCCAGTCTTCTGATGAGTTCCCCCTCAGCTTATGCATCCAAATTTAGTAGACCTAGTTCAGCTCTTAAAGTTGAAAACCTTGCATCACTCAAAGGTTTTGTGAAGATGTCAGCTATCTGATTTTCAGTATGAACATTTTCTATCATGACATTTCCTTTTTCCACATGATCTCTTATGAAGTGATGTTTGATCTCAATATGTTTAGTCCTTGAATGACTTGTAGTATTTTGAGTAAGAGAGATTGCACTTGTATTATCACATTAGATAGGTATTCTACTGATTTTAACGTTGTAATCTTCTAGTTGATGCTTCAACCATAATATTTGTGCACAGCAAGCTCTAACAGCTATGTACTCAGCTTCAGCAGTAGATATGGATACTGAAGTCTGTTTCTTACTCATCCATGAGATCAGGCGACTACCTAAGAATTGACAGGCACATATTGTGCTCTTACTATCAATCTTGCAGCCAGCTAGGTCAGAATCTGAATAACCAATAAGTTCAAAATCAGATTCTTTAGGGGACCATAATCCCAAATCTTGAGTGCCTTTAAGGTATCTAAGTATCATTTTGGAAGCTAGGAGATGAAATTCCTTAGGATTTGATTGATATCTCGCACAAACCCTAACAGAGTATATAATATCGGGTCTTCTAGTTGTTAAGATTAACAGTGACCCAATAATGCCTCTGTACTTGGTTATATCCACTGATTTGCCATCTTCATCTTTATCCAAGCGAAGTCCAATAGACATTGGAACACTAACAGTAGAGCTAGTTTCCATACCAAATTTCTTGAACAGATCTTTTGTGTATTTTGCTTGGTTAATGAATATTCCATCAGGCAACTCTTTTGTGTATTTTGCTTGGTTAATGAATATTCCATCAGGCAACTGTCTAACTTGCAAACCAAGAAAATAATTAAGTTCTCCAATCATGCTCATTTCAAACTTGTTCTGCATCAGCTTTGAGAACATATCACACATCTGTTGATTTGTTTAACTGAAAATAACATTGTCCACATATATTTGCACAAGCAATATATGATCTTCCCATTCAACAGTGAACAAGGTCTTATATACCTTACCTTTACGAAATCCTTTAATTAAAAGAAAATCAGATAGGGTATCATACCATGCTCTAGGAGCCTGTTTCAATCCATAGAGGGCTTTCTTCAAACGATAAATCTTGTCTTCTTCTTTATATGCTTCAAATCCAGGTGGTTGTTCAACATAAACTTCTTCTTCCAATTCTCCATTGAGAAAGGCATATTTCACATCCATTTGATAGACTGTGAAATTTCTATGAGCAGCATAGGCGAGAAATAGTCTGATTGCCTCTAGTCTTGCTACTGGTGCAAAAGTTTCATCAAAGTCAATACTTTCTTCTGGGCAATAACCCTTGGCAACTAATCTAGCTTTATTTCTGGTGACAATACCATCTTCATTCATTTTATTCCTGAATACCCATTTAGTGTCAATTACCCTTTGATGACTTGGTCTAGGAACTTTGTACCAGACTTCATTCCTTTCGAATTGATTTAACTCTTCTTGCATAGCTTCAATCCAGTTTGGATCACTAAGAGCTTCTTCAATTTGTTTAGGCTCTATTTGAGATAGGAAGCTGACAAACATTGCATCATTTGCAGCTGCTCTCCTTGTCTTTACTCTATCCAAAGGATCACCAATTACCAGCTCTGGTGGACGATTCTTGAGCCATCTGAGATCAGGTTGCAAATCATAATGTTGTCCTCTGTTTTGATCTTGCAACAGTACTGTTGGAGTTCCAGTAGTAGTCTGTTGAACATTAGTTGTCTGTTGAACAGTCTCTGGTCTGTCAGTTGTTTGCAACTCTTCTGTTAGACAATCAGCATTGTGATTTTGAACAGCACTTGAGTTAGCAGCTGAGTTGAGATCAGGTAGTATGATGGGTATATACTCTTCGTTTCTTTCAACATTCAATTTCTGAAAATCAGTAGACAGATTTTGATAAGTACTTTGATTCTTTTCAGAAGATTGATTTGGTTCATAAAATACTACATGAATGAATTCTTCTATAAGTAAAGTTCTTTTGTTAAAGACTCTATAAGTTTTACTGATAGTAGAGTATCCTACAAAAACAGCTTCATCAGCTTTTTCTGCAAAAGTAGTAAGCTGATTTTCCCATTATTTAAAACAAAGCATTTACAACCAAAAATTCTAAAGTATTGAATGTTTGGTTTCCTGTTGTTCCAAACTTCATATGGAGTCTTGTTTTGGTACTTGTGGATCATGCATCTGTTTTGGGTAAAGCATGCTGTATTTGTTGCTTCTGCCCAAAATCTTTGAGGCACCTTTGCTTCAGCTATCATAGTCCTTGTAGCTTCTTTTAGAGTTCTGTTCTCCTTTCAGCAACTCCATTTTGTTGAGAGGTTCTGGCAGCAGAGTACTCATGGCTGATTCCTCTGACATTACAATACTCTTCAACTATTGAATTTGTAAATTCAGTCCCTCTATCTGATCTGATCTTTAATATCTTCATGCTCTTTTCATTCTGGATCAGCTCCATCAGATTTGTAAAATGCTCATTGGTCTCACTTTTCTTCTTCATGAAAATTACCCAAGTGTATCTTGAATAGTCATCCACAACAGCTAGGCCGTACTTCTTTCCACCATTGCTGATTGGATCAATGGGTCCAAATAAGTCCATATGTAGCAGCTCCAAGATCCTTCCAGATGATTGGTGCTTCTTGTGTTTGAATGATGACTTGAATTGTTTACCCTTCTGACAGGCGTCACAAAGCTTGTCTTTGCTCATGACTGTCTTTGGAATTCCTTCTACCAGATCGGTCATGATAAGTCTTTTTATGGTCTTGAAATTCACATGATTCATTCTTTTGTGCCACAACCAACTAACTTCACTTGGTGTTGATGCCACCAAACAAACATTTGAACTCTTGTCAACAGAATTTCAGTCCACTGTGTAGACATTTCCTTGTCGTCTTCCAGATAAAATTACCTTCTTTGTATCAATCTGTTCAACGTAGCACTTATCTGATGAGAAGATGACTGAAAATCACTTGTTACAAAATTGACTTATGCTTAGCAAATTGTATTTGAGGCCTTTAACATAGGAGATGTCAGATATCTCAATGTTTCCTTTGATTAATCTTCAATTTGGTAAACTCTACTGTCTAGTCTTACCAGTCTGTTTACCTACACTAGGCTCTTTGCTCTTTTTAGCCTTAGGAGTTTTCTTCTCCTTTAATTCTTTCTCAGGTGAAGTAGGTTTACTAGACTGAACATACAATATGACCTTACTGTTGTCAGCTGATACAAATTTTTTAGTATGGTTCAGTTCCAACTTATCCTGTTCTAAAAGTATCTTCTGTTTACTAGACATGTGAGTTGATGCAACAGATGATTTTTCATGAGACTTAATTATCTTTTCAAGTTCCATGATTTTTCCTTTATAGACTTCACATTCAGCTTCAGTGAACTATTTTGCTCTCTTAGCAATATCATATCTTCCTTAAGCTTTGTAAATGCTTCAGCAATACCAGTATTGTTAAGCATCATTTGTTGAAAAGAATCAAACAATTCATTTTCAAGAGGAGTTACCTCATCATCCTCATAGTTATCAGATTCCTTGGCTATCAGGCAGATAAGAGCAGGACTCTCTTCTTCAGAAGACTCTTCATCAGAAGTGTCTAAGTCTGAATTTTATGAATAGATAGCAGCCAGCTTTTCAGCTTCTGCTAACAGCACTTTGCTTTTCTGATGCTTTCTTTCTTTTTTATTCTCTTTTTCTCTTCTGTATACTTCTCGGCTTTAGGATATCGGCAGTCTCTGATGAAGTGACCCAATTTCCTGCAATTATAGCACATCATTTTGGATTTATATGAATCCTTATCTTGAGAAGAAGAAGTAGGGTTAGAGTAGAAGCATTGTTGTATTTGTTCTTCATTTTTCTTTTGTAGAACTTCTTGAAATTGTTCATCAGCAATGCAACGTCTCCAGCTGTGTACTCCTTTTTATTGAGTATTGTGGCTTCATCAGATGAGTCCACTTCTTTGTTTTTGTATGCTAGTCTTCTTGGATTTTCAGCAGCAACCAGGGCAGCTGTGGGACTTGAAGTTGAGGTTTCTTCAACACCCATTCTTGGCAGTTTATACTCGTACGCCTTGAGTACTGAGAACAGCTTGGTGAGTGAGATCTTTCCCAAGTTTCTTGACTCTTCCATGGCTGTTACCTTCATGTTGAACTTTGTAGGTAGAGCCTTCAGCACTCTGACGGTTATCTCCTTGTCAGTGAAGTTTTTTCCAAGCTTGAGAACTTCATTTAACGTCCTTGTAAACCTTGTATCCATTTGATCAATGGTTTCCGCAGACTTCATCTTGAAGTTGTCCAACTTTTCCAGAGCAACACTCAGTTGATGCTCTTTGAAGGCGTCGTTTCCTTCGCTCATGTCACGAACCTTATCCCACATTTCTTTGGCAGTCTTGCAATGCTTGACTTTATCAAATCTGTCACTGTCCAGGGCTTAGGTCATGATGAAACTGCCAACCTTGTCCAGATTGAACAGCTTAATTTATTCAGCAGTCATGTTATTTAGATCTTTTTCCACCACTATGTCGACTTCATCAACCTTTATAGTCTTGGTGAATTTGAATGGACCTTTGATGATACATGTGTACATGTTATCATTGTAAACAGCTAAGAAGATCTTCATTCTGATCTTCTAATCCTCAAAACTCATACCAGCAATGTGGGGAACATGGCTGATATAATATTTCAAAAATATGCTCTTTTGAAAGAGTTTGAAAACCTTTGAGAAACACTAGGATCAAGCTCATTGATCAGGCAGCTGATTCTAATGGACCACTCGCTCTAATACCACTTGTTGGTCCCAAGTGGTCAGATGAGGTCTAGAGGGGGGGTGAATAGACCTCTGAAAATTTTAACTTTAAAACTTTCTACTAAACTGTTAGCAGACTAAGCTGATCACGAACAAATCTTTGAACAGCTCAGTTGATCACTAATCTGATAACTACTTAGCTGATTTAGTCAAAATCAGTTTTAACACCAGAATACTTGCAGCGGATATTTTAAGTGTTTTTCACAAGTAAGCTTGATAGATTGAAAGATTTTATCCCCAGTTTTATCAAACTCCTTTAAAAATCTTTTCAAACAGTTTTTCAAGTGTTTTTATGCAGTTTAGTAAATATGCTAGAAAATAATGCAAGTTTGAACACACAGAATTTTTATAGTGGTTATATGGATTTTAATCCTTTAGTCCACTCTTCCAAGTCACTTAGATCTTGGGTTATACTATAATCACAAAGTTTACAGTATACTCTGCTTGCGCCAATCAACAAATGAAAAGGCCACAAGTGCGCAATAGGAAATCACAAAGAAGACCTATTCTACAGAGTCTTATCACTCACAAAGACGGATAAGGACTCCTCACAACACTCTCTTAAAACAAATTCACTCAGAAAATTTATTCGTTTTGCTTCAACAAGCTTCTGTCAACAAATGACTTCAGCAGGCGAGTGAGCTATTCTTGAGCTTCTTGAGACTTATAAAATATTCTGCTTTGTAAATGATCTCTCAGTTGTTGTGTTGTTTTCTTCTCTTCGTCTCTTCAGCTATTTATACTCACAGATTCAAAAAGTGTACATTGAAGAGAGACACAATTCAAATTTCTCGGGTACTGGTCATTAATTTCCGCAAACGGCTCTCTGCACAGTGACAGTACTGCAGACTGTACTTTCTGTCAGGTAGCATTTAATGCACCAAGCTGATACGAGGTATTTCTTCAATCATTTGCCATTAATACCCTCGGAATTCAGTATTTATTACTCCAAGTGCAATTATTACCGTTGGGGAGATTTCCTGATCTTTTCCACTCGGCTGATGAGAATGCAAGTCTGATGACTGAACAGAGCTGATCCCAAACTTGAACAAATCTGATTTGAGTCGACTAATCTTCACCAGTCTGATTTCTTTCTTCAGCAGATCAGTAGTCTTTTGGACCTTGAAACTTTGACCCTTCTGATTTGTCTTCTTACTTGGTCAAAATTCTTCTAAGGGTTTTAACTAAGTGTACCATACTTAGCTGATCTTGATGTTATGGAAATCATCAAAACCTCCCTTAACTTTTCTATCTTCAGTACATTCTTTCTTCATCTTCATCCAACAATATTTTCCATGTTTCTTCACTTATAGACTAATATAACATTTTTTATTTGAAACTTGAAACGGGTTATGCTCTATGTTGCTAATCCTCATGAAGAGCAAGATAAGAATTACTGATTGCTAAACTGTTTGTTCAATTAAAAAAAAGTGCTGCTCATTTTTTGTAAAGAAAGTTTGCGACGTAAATAATTTCCAATAATAGAAAGGCTATAGAATAAATTTGCAATGAATTAATAGGCATAAAAACCCCTAAAACATACTCATGAGCTACATGAATACAGGTTTGTGGATTTCAGTATGAAAATTGGTGTGAGTAGGTTTTCACTGGACTTCTATAAATTCCATATGCATGTTGTTTATAAAGGTATTTTGATGTATAAGGTGTTTAGTACTTTTGTCCAAAAAATGACTATCATTCTAGGTTTTCTTGATATCTTGATTTTTTGTGGCATGTGTATGAAATTGTTATAGGGACACTTTTATAAGTGTCCTAATAATGTCTTGGAACACATATAAATGTCCTAATTTAGGGACACATAAAAAGTGTTGTATCAGTTAACGTGACACGCATTTATGTGACACTTATTACAAATGTCCCGAACCATGTAAGTGCCCCAAAATGTGCATCTAGAGACACTTTTCTGTGTCTCCTAACATGTTTTTTGTTGTAGTGAATGGTCTTTATTTAATTTCACGACTCATTGGAAATGAGTTAGATTTCTAATTTAAAGGACAAAAATCATTGAATAAAAGGATATAGGAAAATCAATTCAAGTTCCAATAGATTTATCTAAATCCATACTTGGAATACAATTATTTTCGATTGCTGATCATATTAATCAATCAAATTGCATACATTTGAATCTTTAGTTAAACAAAGATCTTAATCAATTAAGTCGTATTCTGACCGAATTCAGGATTAAATCCATCTCATCTGTACTGTAGTCTTTTTACATAAAAAAGTGAGAATGTAATATGTATAATCTTCATGATATTTCTTTGGACAATTCTTAAAAATTTATCAATTATTAAAGAACATAAAAGACATTAAAGAAATTAGCCACATTTGTCCTGTTTAAATAAACTAAAGTATTATTTAGTTAACTTAAAAACTTATAAATGGTTAAAAAAGTCAAAACATATAAATGTCTAAAACTGGTGAAAACAGGTAAAATTTGATTAAAAAATATATGATAAAAAATGGTGAAATAATGGAAAATTGGTTAGATCTACGAAAAACTAATTAAAGCAACAAAAAATATTACAATCGATAAAACAACGGGGTAAACTAGCAAAATACGATTAAATCGATAAAAAATGAACGATATCAGCTACACACGGGATAACAAAAAATGGTAATTGATGAAAGAACAAGAACAAGAAAAACGAGTTAGATTAACAAACTATGTGAATTACTTGAGAAAATAGGTAAATAAGCAAGATCAAATTAAATTGGGTTAAACCGGAGTTAATGAGTGAATTGATTAACAAATGAGATAAACCACAAAATATGGGTGAAATTGGCGAAAGAACGGGTTAAATTTACATGAAATAATGGTAAATTCAATGTAAAAGCAGGTGAGATTGATAAAATAACATGTTAAAATAACAAAAAAAAATGGTAAAATTAGTGTAGAAGTGGTTTAAATCTATAAAATATGTTTAGTCGACAAAATTGGTAAAAACGAGTTAAATTTGTTAAAAAATAGATTAGATATATCTCTATCTCTATCTCTATCTCAACTATTATAAAAACATGAATATTTTTTTAACTTTTTTGTGCGGACTAAAATACCCCTACGTGATTTTAAAAAGCTAAAAAACTCTATGAAGTATAGTTAGATTATGAGACATTAGAAGTTAAAAGATGTAACATTATACAATTCTAACTAAAATGTTTTCACAGGCAAATAAACTTAAAAAGAATAGTGAAATTAGAAATCACAAGGTATAACTAGAATATAGTTTTTGATAAAATGAATTATATAGAAAATAAAGCTATGTATAATACTTTATAATTATAATAATATTTCTATTTATATAATTTTATGATACATTCAATTTTTTTGTTACTACCTACATTTATAATATATTTGTGCATCGTACTGTAAGAAAAAAAAATCAATTGTATTAATTAAACACGAGCAACGATGAAATCAATTAAAAAAATGGATTATACCTGTGAAAACTACTTTAGATGGAAATATCAAAGTTAATGATGAAAATAATTGACTTTGTCCATTTGTTCAAATGGTAGTTTAGAATAGTAGTTACGTAGACATGTAGTTTTATGTTATAAATACTTAATAATTATAGTTCGTTTTTTATTTTCAAGTTTTTGTTTTAGGTATTTATGATAACAATTTTAATTCTTGGTAACTTCATAGTAATAATTAAAATGACTTAGGAAATATTTTTTTGTAGTGTGTCATTAAGACCATATTATGATGAAAAATTAGTACTTCTATGATTCAACTAACTTAGGAAACTAGTTAATCACGTGCAACACATGTGCACTTTTCTAATTAGAATAAATATCACTCGTTTTTCACATTACATCATCTCTAGAACGACGTGCTATATATTGGAAGGACTCTTTGAGTCCCAATTTTGTAGGCTTTTTTTATAAGATAAATAAATTTCGTACGAAAAACACATTAAGAGTTCGTGGATTGATGTAATGACAGTTACAATGGAAAACAATGACATATGAAAAACACATTAGGAGTTCATGTATTGACGTGATGACAATTCCAATGGAAAGCAATGACGTACGAAAAATACATTTAAGAGTTCCTGGATTGAAGTGACGACAACAATTATAATAGGAAGTAATGACGTAAGCCGCAGCGGATATAGAAAGCTAGGACTTCCCTCTCATCCATCAAGAATAAACACGCTTGCTCATCTGCCTACCGACAAGTAAGTACTAGTTTCCATTTTCATCTTCTGGACTCTATAATAGACTTGGAAAACAGATATGTTTGTTGAGAGAACTTTTCCTAGTGACGACACACAAAACACGAAAGTTTTAATTTAATACTTTTACGAGAAAATCATAATTTTCCCCCTGAACTTACAGTCAAGTTGCACTATCCCCTACATTTCAATTTTTTGCATTGTCCACCGTCAACTTACGTTAATGTTGCACTCACTACAAAAAAATAGGTCTCCAGGAACACCATGATGCCGACGGAATTAAAAATTATTACTATTAGTAACAAACTTATAACAAAATACCAACAGAAACAATATTCCATCAATAGTAGCGACAAATTACCAACAAAATATCTAAAAAACATTTTTCGTAGTTATTCTGTTGTTAAGTTGTAGGAAAAATTGATCAATAGCGATGGAATCATTCCATTGGATTATAATTCGTCAATATTGTCTTAGTCACTTACAGATTTGTAACTAAACAACGATGGAAATGATGTTCCATCAATAATAACGACAAATTACCAACTAAATATCTAAACAAAATATTTTTCGTAGGTATTTCGTTGTTAAGTTGTAAGAAATATTGATCCATAGCGACAAAATCATTCCAATGGAAAATAATCCGTCACTATTTTTAAGTCAATTACAGATTTGCAAATGAACAACGACGGAAATAAAAGAAAAATATGTTTTTAAAAAAATAACGACAAGCATATAAAATAAAAAGAATATGTCTAGAAATTATGTTGTTAAACTATCACAACTATAAACTAGCAGCGATGTCATAACTCTAACAGAAAAAATTGACACTCTTAGTAACAAATTTATAATGAATACTAACATAAGTAAATATAAAATGTCCTCATTTAGTAGCGACAAATTACTAATGGAATATCATGATATATTTTTTTGTTGTTGTAGGAATTTGGTTATTAAGTTGTAAGAAAAAATATTCCATACAACAAAATCTTTATTAGTAACGAATTTATAACTGAATAACAATGAAATTACAAATAAAAAAATATACATTCGATAATAGCGACAAATCACTAATGGAATATCATAAGAAAGATTCGTAGAAATTCTATTAAAGTATTATATTTCCTCACTATTTTGGTGTTAGTGACAAACATGGAACTGAAAAACTATAAAATAAATAATTATCGTAAAGAATAACGACAAATTACCAACGGATATAAGAAAATATATTGTGCATAGCAATTCTGTTGTTGACCTTTAACAAAAAAGAACCGTCATCAACAACATAATTCCAATAAAGCTTATGTAATTTATTAAAGTGTACAATTATCTGCAAACTGAACTAATTAATTTTTATATTATTAAAAATAAATTTATTTTAAAATTCTTTTGAGAAAAAGTACTAGAATTTAACAATATTCAATTTAATAATTATTTATACGTATAATTAAATTTTAAAACTAAAAATAATAAATTTTTTATTTTATGATTAATCAATACCAGACTCGCCATTTGCTCAACTAGTGCCATCAATGATCGCGCTTAGATATTGATTTATTTATTCTATCAAATAATTGTTAGATTTTAACTATAGTTTTATTTCAAAATTATGATTAGTTCAACTACTTAACTCATTAAATTTGATTTTGACTACTCTTAGGGTATTATGATCTTTTAACATTTTATTTTTATAAAATATAATTTAAAACATGGAGAAAATACAAAATTATTATAATTTATACAAAATATAATTTTAAAATGATAAAATTCTTGTTTTTTTATTAATGAATCTTTTAAACAACAATTAAAATATGAGATGTCTTGGTAATTATTGAAACCTCAAGAATATTTTTATAATTTAACTTATAAGCATGCAATTATATATATATATATATATATATATATATATATTGTCAATTTTAAATCAATAAAATTGTCCAGCTCAACTGGTTGCAACATCTTATCAATACAAGCAAAACACGAGGTCAAGGGTTCAAATTCCACCTCCTACAATCTAATTAAAACATACCCCGACTAGTCGTCGTCCCATAGACTAGGTGCTCAGGCGATGGTTGTTGGTCCCAAGTGGCCAGATGAGGTCTAGAGGGGGGTGAATAGACGTCTGAAATTTTTTGACTTAAAAAGTTTTCACTCGACTATCAGCAGATTAAGTTGTTGAAGGTCAGTAAGCTGACTAGGCTGATCAATGAACAAATCTTTGTTCAGCACAGTTAAACACTTCTCTTTATACCACTTAGTTGATTTCAGCAAAATCAACTTTTAAAGCAGAGTACTTGCAGCGGATTTAAAACAGTGTTTTTCACAAGTGATCTTATAGCAGTTAGAAAGATTTATCCCCAGTTTTATCAAACTCTTTTCACGAAATCTTTCAACAGTTTTGTCAAAGTATTTTTATGCAAACTTGAAAATATGCAAATAAAAATGCAAAGTAAAAACACACAAAATTTTTATAATGACATTATGGATTTAAATCCTTTAGTCCATTCTTCTAAGTCACTTCGATCTTGAGTTATACTATAATCACAAAGTTTATAGTATACAACACTTACGCCAAAACAACAGATGAATCTGGCCGTAATCTCACAATAGGAAATCACTTAGAAGACCTATCCACTGAAGTTAGATCACTCACAAAGATGGATCTACACTTCGCACAACACTCTAACAGTTTTTCACTCAGAAATATGTGTTTATCTTTGATCTTCAACTTCTGCTTGTGTTAACAAATGACAAAGCTGATGAGTGAGCTGTTCTTGAGACTTGAAGATTTTGCTTTGGATTTTCGCTCAGAGATTGTGTTGTTGTTCTCTTCTTCGTCTCTTGAACTATTTATACTCGTAGGTTTGAAAAATGTCCGTTGAAGTGAGACAGAATTCAAATTCCTCGGGTACTGGTCCTTAATTTCTGCGAACGGCTCTCTGCAAGGTGACAGTACTGCAGACTGTACCTTTTGTCAGGCAGCATTTAATGCACCTAGCTGATACGAGGTATTTCTTCAATCATTTGTCATTAATACCCTCGGTCGTCAGCATTTATTACTCCAAGTGCATTTATTACCGTTGGAGAGACTTTCTGATCCTTTCCACTTGTTGATGAGAATACAAGTCTGATGATGAACAGAGCTGATCCCAAACTTGAACAAATCTGATTTGAGTCGGCTGATCTTCACCAGTCTGATTTCTTTCTTCAACAGCAGATCAGTAGTCTTCTTGGACCATCTTGAATTTTGACTTAACTTATATGACTTTAGCTTCACTAAAAATTCTTCTAAGGTTTTAAACTAAGCTTTCCTAACTTATCTGGTTATGATGTTTTGGAAATCATCAAAACCTCCCTTCAAACATTAAATTTATTGTCTTCTGATCTTCATCTTCATCCAACAATTTCCCCCTTTTGATGATGACAAAACCTAACATCTAAGTACTTGTACCTAGACTAAAGTTTTTGTCCTCAAAAAATTTCTGAGATAGAAATGATATATTGGATGAAAAAGCTTTAACTTTTCATTGATATCAGATTTGTGATTACATGTTCCAAGTTTTTCAACAGATGAAGAAAACACAAGTAAATTTGAAAAATAGAATACAAGATAATTAAGTACTAGTGATCTATTTCATCAGTCACCTCTTCTTCTATTTCAAGCAACTCTTCATCTTCTTCATCGTCCACTTCATCATCTTCATCATCATTAGCTTCATCAGCTAGAAGGTTTTTCTGATCAGCTTCCATTTTTCTAAGTCTTTCTGCCTCAGTTGCTTCAGCTTCCTCAAGCATCTTCTTGATGCGTTCTAAGTTTTGTTTCTTCAGCTCATGATCTAGTTGATCTTCTGATGAGTCCTTAGTTGTAGTCAATTCTTTGTCAGACTTGAATGGTTCTTAGGTTCTTGTTCTTCTTGATCAACAACGTCTTTTTCAGCATCTGTTTCCTTTGCATCAGCAGCTTTATTTTCAGCAGCTTCATCCTTAGAATCAGCAGCTTCCTCTTCAGCAGCCTTTGTATCCTTTTCAGCTTCAGCCTTCTCTTCAGTCTCCTTAGCTGGTTCAGGTACTTGCTCTGTTTGCTTCTCATCAGCCTCTTTTTCAACAACAGCGTCTTCAAGTACTTGATCAGTTTCAGGTTCTGGAGCGGCTACTTCCTTTTCAGAAACTGTCTTCTCTTCCCCTTTTTTCTCATCATCAGCAGGGAGAGAACCAGTAACTGGCAGATTTATGGCAGTGCAGATCCTCTGTATGTTCGCATCCATAGTGTCCAGCTTTGATGATAGTTGACTAAGTGTTGATCCTTGATTGCTGGTCTGATCATTCAAATAGTCCATGTTCAGTTGCAGAGTGTTAAGTTCATCGTGGACCTTTGCTGCAATTCCATCCAAGTGTGCTGCCCATTTCTTTTTCAGTTCCAATTCAGCATCAGCAAACTTGGTGATGGATCTAATGGCATTTGCAATATCCACTTCATTTCGTTGAACAGCTGTATGCAGATGATTCATATCAGCCTTCACATCTTCAACATTTCCATTCATGCTTGTCAGACTCTTGATCAGCTGGAGAGAGTTGTCAGCAGGCAGATTATCAGCAACATCTTTGATCAGTTTCTTGTTTTCTTCCAGTAATATCCTGTTTTCTTCTTGCATCTGGTGGTTTTTCCTCCTTCATTTCTTTCATCTCTTTTGTCAGCTTCCCAATTTTATCCTCCAAAGTCTGTTCCAGCAACAGCTGAATAGACTCCATCAAACTTGAGTGTTTATCAGCTTCTGGAATGTAGGTGGAAGCTGATGGCTCAGCTTGGTAGACTTCAATATCTGCTAAGTTTTCTTCAGTCTTTTCTTTATTTTGTTCATCCTTGGCAGGCTCCTGAACAGTTGGACGGACAACAATTGCACCAGCTTCTATGTTAGCATCTTCTGGAGCCTTTTCTTCATCAGGCTTGGCAACAGTTTGTTGAACACTTGACTGTTCCTCTACCTTAACAGTTTCAGGCTTTCCATCATCAGATATTTTAGTAGTTTGATGGATTACCTGAGTGATTTTAGGCAAGAAACTCTGAGTAGGTGCCTTAACTACTTCCTTTCTGTAATCACTGACTTCAGCACTAAAAGCAATCTGCTGCACACTTGGCAGTGATGGCAGATCACTTGGAGAACCTTGAAAGTACCTTGAACGTTCTGACCATTTCTCCAGTGCTTGGTAAACAGCGATTTGAACAGCCCTCTTGACAGGGTCGTCTTTTTCTTCTCATAAGGGGCAAGGATTTCTTGATCTTTTCTGCTTGTTTGTAAACATTCTTCTTTGCAATGTCATGAAAGACATCCTTGATGTGATCTGGATCAAGAGCTTGTGAGATTGAATCAGTCTTGAAGAAATCTAGAACCTATTTCTCTTCTTTCTCAAACTCTTCCCATATCTTCAACTCAGCAACAGATTTGTCAACTCTATACGTCCGCCATTGATTGTATCTAGTCTTCTCTTCAATGAACAGAGTGGCTTGCTGAAATTGTTTGTCAAAGTCCATAATAGCAGCTTCAAATTTTTGAAAGGCAATTGGATATCCTCTGATCACATTCCAAGCCCACTTGACATTAAACTCACACTTTTCAACTCGTAAGCCTGGTGGTAAGACTTGTCTTGCCTTTAAGGATTCCCCAATCCTTATGCCACCAGCACGTTGAGTGCCGCGAGCATCCTTCTTGCTCAACTCCAACACCATAGCTAGTTCAGCCTCCTCAGCAGCTTGGTGTTCAGCAGGTGTCATCTTCCTTCTCTTTTCTTCTTTTTCTGCTTCAATCTTGCTAAGCCTGGTGGCTTCAGCAAGTTCCTCCTTGAGCTTCTTTTCAGCAAGGGCATCCTCCCTTCTTTTCTTTTCAGCTGCAGATATTTTTATTTTCACAAGTCTCTTTTTCTTTGATTTATTAGCAGCAGTGGGTTCTTGAGCAGCAGTAGAGATAGAAATAGCAGAAGTTGGTTCAATGATCTGCACTTCAGGATCAGGTTGAGGTTCAGATCCCTCAACTGTTGAAGCTTGTTGTTGGGTAGCTGTTGCATCAGCATCAGACTTCTTATCAGCAGCAGCATCAGCATTGTCAGCTCCAACTGGCCTCTCAGCAGATGGAGGGCCTTCTCTGACTAAATCATCAGATTTAGTAGGAGATGGTTCAAAGACCATCTTCTTCTTAGCAGACTTCTTTGGTGCAACTTTTTCTTTAACAGGCTTAGAAGCCGCAGTATCTCTCAACTGAATTCTAGTCCTTTTTGCAACTTTGTCAGCAGATCTTTCTTCTGACACTGTCCTTGATAGAGAACCAGCAGATATGTCCAAGATTTCATCAGTGGTTTTCCTTATAATAGCGTCAGCAACAGCTTGCTTCTTCTTGTCTGTTATGGCTTGAACAGCAGGTTTAGCTATTTGAACAGACAACTTTTTCTTCTTAGCAGGAGCCTTTTCCTTAGGTTCCTCAATTTCTTCCTCATCAGTTTTTCTCTTGTTCCTGCCTTAACTGTTTGATAATTTGCCATAGTCTTGGCATTGTGAATGACTTTCCCATGAGTCATTCCACAACCCAGATTAAAAAACAGGTAACCTAGAGTGATTCTATGGTTAGTCTGCTTTTTTTGGTGAAAGTTTACCAGAATATACCAAATGATCACAGACAAGTTTACTTCATAACTATAGTAGATAGCCATCATCATAAAGTACCGTTTCATAGTAACACTATCTAAGGAGAAAATGCAATTTTCTATCAGCTTAGATACCATATCAGCCATGCGCTGATATTCATCTCTGAGTTGTTTGTTTTTTATGTTACCTGAAAGAACTTTCCCTTCCCGGACACAGATACCCCAGAATTCATGCATTTTGTCATCTGACATAGTAGTTACATCAGTTCTTCCTTGATTGGATAGCCCGAACTTCTCATGTAGCAGGGCAGGGATAATGACTATGTCCTTTCCTCCGACGGTAGCCTTGATTTCAAGCTTGTTGAAATCAACAGCATCCGTGGCATTGTAATACTCCATTACTTGATCCTTGTACACCATCTCGTCGTGAGTTTCCTTGAAGTTCACTATAGTTGCAGCTTTGAACTTCTCAAGGATCGTCTTCATTTATTCGGTACCAGAATGGTGATATGTACCATAAACAAGATACATACCTTCAGATTTCACTTCTTGTTGAGGGGTCATGGTGATTCTGAAAGAGGTTAGTGAAAGCAAGAGAGTTTTTGCAGAATATGAGAGCAGAAATCCTCAAAAATCCTTTTGAGAGTTTTTGAGTGCATAAAAGAACAGCGAGCTGATCTGATCTAGTTTTAAAGATGTTGACTGCGTAGGTTTCCATGTTACAGGCTAATCGTTAGATCTGTTATGACTCAGCGTTGATCGTGCGGCGTCAGTCACATAGTTCAAAACTCAAAAAGCATTTATTAACTGGCGGGAATACGAACCGCCTTAGTCGACTAGTAAAAGCGGGTTTTAGATAAAGCGTTTTTAAACAACAGAGCTTACATAAGCGATCAGACGACTAAACTTAAATACTTATCTGATGGGACTAGTGTCCTGATGACAGACATTACCAGTGAAAGACAATAACTAGTAATCTTCCTCGGCTGTTTGTCAATCCAGCTAGATAATTAATCTTCAGTCTTCAAGAATTGAGATCTTCTGATAAAACATAACTTCAACTAACTTTCATCAAGTAATTTCATTTTTTAATCAGAAGTACCGGTAGTCTTACACGTTCCCCCTGACTTCGAGAATCCATAAGTGAACTAGCCTGTTGAGAGTTAACCTTGAAGATAATAAGATGAGTAAGCTGATAAACTCTAGTTTGAGTTCCCCATCAGCTTATGCATCTAAATTCAGTAGACCTATTTCAGCTCTTACCGTTGAAAACCTTGCATCACTTAGAGGTTTTGTGAAAATATCAGCAATCTGATTTTCAGTATAAACATACTCTATTATAACATTTCATTTTTCCACATTATTTCTTATGAAGTGATTTTTGATCTCTATATGTTTAGTCCTTGAATGACTTGTAGTGTTCTGAGTAAGAGAGATTGCACTTGTATTATCACAGTAGATAGGTATTCCACTGATTATGATGTTGTAATCTTCTAGTTGATGCTTCAACCAAAGTATTTGTGCACAGCAAGCTCCATCAGCTATGTACTCAGCTTCAGCAGTAGATATGGATACTGAAGTATGTTTCTTACTCATCAATGAGATCAGGCGACTACCTAAGAATTGAAAGGCACCTGTTGTGCTATTCCTATCAATCTTGCAGCCAGCAAGGTCAGAATCTGAATAACCAAAAAGTTCAAAACCAGATTCTCTAGGGTACCATAATCCCAAATCTTGAGTGCCTTTGAGGTATCCAAGTATCCTTTTGGCAGTTAGGAGATGAGATTCCTTAGGATTTGATTGATATCTCGCACAATCCCCAACAAAGTACATGATATCAAGTCTGATAGATGTTAAGTATAACAGTGACCCAATAATGCCTCTGTATTTGGTTATTTCCACTGATTTGACATCTTCATCTTTATCCAAAGGAAGTCCAGTAGATATTGGAACACTAACAGTATAGCTAGTTTCCATACCAAATTTCTTGAACAGATCTTTTGTCTATTTAGCTTGGTTAATGAATATTCCATCAGGCAACTGTCTAACTTGCAAACCAAGAAAATAATTAAGTTCTCCCATCATGCTCATTTCAAACTTGTTTTGCATCAGCTTTGAGAACTTATCACACATCTGTTGATTTGTTGAACTGAAAATAATATCGTCAAAATATATTTGCACAAGCAATATATGATCTTCCCATTCAACAGTGAACAAGGTCTTATCTACCTTACCTTTACGAAATCCTTTAATTAAAAGAAAATCAGATAGGGTATCATACCATGCTCTAGGAGCCTGTTTCAATCCATAGAGGGCTTTCTTCAAACATTACACCTTGTCTTCTTCTTTATATGCTTCAAATCCAGGTAGTTGCTCAACATAAACTTCTTCTTGCAATTCTCCATTGAGAAAGGCATATTTCACATCCATTTGATAGACTGTGAAATTTTTATGAGCAGCATAGGCGAGAAATAGTCTAATTACCTCTAGTCTTTCTACTGGTGCAAAAGTTTCATCAAAGTCAATACCTTCTTCTTGGCAATAACCCTTGGCAACTAATCTAGCTTTGTTTCTGGTGACAATACCATCTACATTCATTTTATTCCTGAATACCCATTTAGTGCCAATTACCCTTTGATGACTTGGTCTAGGAACTAAGTACCAGACTTCATTCCTTTCGAATTGATTTAACTCTTCTTGCATAGCTTTAATCCAGTTTGGATCACTAAGAGCTTCTTCAATTTGTTTAGGCTCTATTTGAGATAGGAAGCTAACAAACATTGCATCATTTGCAGCAGCTCTCCTTGTTTTTACTCTATCCAAAGGATCACCAATCACCAGCTCTGGTGGGTGATTCTTGAGCCATCTGAGATCAGGATCCAAATCAGAATGATGTCCTCTGTTTTGATCTTGCAACATTACTGTTGGAGTTCCAGTAGTAGTCTGTTGAACAGTATTTATCTGTTGAACAGTCTCTGGTCTGTCAGCTGTTTGCAACTCTTCTGTTAGACAATCGGCATTGTGATTTTGAACAGCACTTGAGTTAGCAGCTGAGTTGAGATCAGGTAGTTTGATGAGTATATACTATTCATTTATTTCAACACTCAATTTCTGAAAATTAGTAGACAGATTTTGATTAGTACTTTGATTCTTTTCAGAGGATTGATTTGGTTAATCAAATACTACATGAATAGATTATTCTATTAGTAAAGTTCTTTTGTTAAAAACCCTATAAGTTTTACTGACAGTAGAGTATCCTACAAAAACAGCTTCATCAGCCTTTTCTGCAAAAGCAGTAAGGTGATTTTTCCCATTATTTTGAACAAAGCTTTAACAATCAAAAATTCTAAAGTAATGAATGTTTGGCTTCCTGTTATTCCAAGCTTCATATGGAGTCTTGTTTTGGTGCTTGTTGATCATGCATCTATTTTGGGTAACGCAAGCTGTATTTGTTGCTTCTGCCCAGAATCTTTGGGGCAGCTTTGCTTCAGCTATAAGAGTCCTGGTAGCTTCTTTTAGAGTTTATTTTTCCTTTCAGCAACTCCATTTTGTTGAGGGGTTTTGGCAGCAGAGTACTCATGGCTGATGCCTCTGACATTACAATACTCTTCAACAGTTGAGTTTGTAAATTCAATCCCTCTATCTGATCTGATCTGATCTAAAAATATTTTCATGCTCTTTTCATTCTAGATCAGCTCCATCAGATTTGTAAGATGCTCCTTGGTTTCACTTTTCTTCTTCATGAAAATCACCTAAGTGTATCTTGAATAATCATCCACAACAGCTAGGCAGTACTTCTTTCCACCATTGCTGATTGGGTCAATGGGTCCAAATAAGTCCATATGTAGCAGCTCCAAGATCCTTTTAGATGATTGGTGCTTCTTGCTTTTGAAAGATGACTTGATTTGTTTACCCTTCTCACAGGCGTCACAAATCTTATCTTTGCTCATGACTGTTTATGGAATTCCTTCTACCAGATCATTCTTGATGAGTCTGTTTATGGTCTTGAAATTCACATGATTCATTCTTTTGTGCCACAGCCTACTGACTTCACTTGGTGTTGAAGCCACCAAACAAACATTTGAACTCTTGTCAACAGAATTTCAGTCCACTGTGTAAACATTTTCTTGTCGTCTTCCAGATAAAATTACTCTCTTTGTACCAATCTGTTCAACGTAGCACTTATCTGATGAGAAGATGACTGAAAATCCCTTGTCACAAAATTGACTTATGCTTAGAAAATTGTATTTGAGGCCTTTAACATAAGAGACGTCAGATATCTCAATGTTGCCTTTGATTAATCTTCCATCTGCTACAATCTTGTCTTCCTTGCTGTCTCCAAATGTAATTTTAGGACCATCAACAACAACAGCATCAGTCAGCTCATGTATGTTTCCACACATGTGTCTTGAACAACCACTGTCCAAGTACCAGATTTTCTCTACTTTACTCCTACTCCTAATCCTAACCTACAAAACAAAGTAAAATTATTTTAGGTACCCTTATTGAGAGGGTCCTGAAGGATTAGTTCCACCTTTGACAACCCAAGATGTTGAAGTCCTAGGCTTCTTAGGTTCATGAGTTTTGATAGGAGCATGAACAGGTTTATCTTCATCACGTCCATCAGATTTGTCATGTAGATAATCAGCATGATAAGGATAATGTTCATAAGCAGAATAAGATCCATGATAGGCAGGATATGCATACATCTGATGAGCAGGATATGGTGCATAGTAAGTTGGGAATTGATACATAGGAGGATATGCAGCAGGTTGCACATAATATGACTCATTTCCATACCAAGCATTTTGATTTTTCTTGTTCTTTGGTTTACTAGATGCTTGCTCATAAAGAGACGACTTAGTTTTACCACTAGTCTGATTGATTTTAACTTTATCAGCAGACTTCTTAGGACTCTGCTGTCTAGTCTTACCAGTCTGTTTTCCTAAACTAGGCTCTTTGCTCTTTTTAGCCTTATGAGCTTTCTTCTCCTTTAATTCTTTCTCAGGTGAAGCAGGTTTAATAGTCTGAACATACAATATGACTTTACTCTTGTCAGCTGATACAAATTTTTCAGTATGGTTCAGTTCTAACTTATCATGTTCTAAAGGTATCTTTTGTTTACTAGACATATGAGTGGATGCAACAGATGATTTCTCATGAGACTCAATTATCTTTTCAAGTTCCATGAGTTTTCCTTTATAGACTTCACATTCAGCTTTCAGAGATTCAGTCTCTTGCTCAAGCAGTTTAAATTCAGCTGATTCTTTTGGCTTTTCAGCTTTAAGTTTCAGTGAACTGTTATGCTATCTTAGCAATATCATCTCTTCCTTAAGCTTTGTAAATGCTTAAGCAATACCAGTATTGTTAAGCATCATTTGTTGAAAAGAATCAAACAATTCATTTTCAAGCGGAGTTACCTCATCATCCTCAGAGTTATCAAATTCCTTGGCCATCAGGCAGATAAGAGCAGGACTCTCTTCTTCAGAAGACTCTTCATCAAGTGTGTCTGAATCTGAATCTGATGAGTAGATAGCAACCAGTTTTTTAGCTTCTGCTAACAGCACCTTGTCTTTCTGATGCTTTCTTTCTTTTCTGATTCTCTTTTCCTCTTCTGTATACTTCTCAGATTTAGGATATGGTCAGTCTCTAATGAAATGACCCAGTTTCCTGTAATTGTAGCACATTGGTTTTGATTTATAGGAACCCTTATCTTGAGAAGAAGAAGCAGGGTTAGAAGTAGAAGCATTGTTGTATTTGTTCTTCATTTTTCTTTCGTAGAACTTCTTGAAGTTGTTCATCAGCAATGCAACGTCTCTAACTGTGTACTCCTTTTTGTTGAGTAATGTGGCTTCATCAGATGAGTCCACTTCTTTGCTTTTGTGTGCTGGTCTTCTTGGATTTTCAGCAGCAACCACGGCAGCTGTGTGACTTGAAGTTGAGGTTTCTTCAACACCCATTCTTTGCAGTTTATACTCATACGCCTTGAG
Source organism: Penstemon eatonii (assembly GCA_038501285.1). Taxonomy (NCBI): domain Eukaryota; kingdom Viridiplantae; phylum Streptophyta; class Magnoliopsida; order Lamiales; family Plantaginaceae; genus Penstemon; species Penstemon eatonii. The sequence continues at coordinate 15,823,715 of CM076710.1, read as the reverse complement.
TATGAGAACAGCTCGGTGAGTGAAATTTTTCCTAAATCTCTTGTGTTGGATAAAGATGAAGATGAAGGCACTGAAGACAAATTTATAAGGGAGGTTTTGATGCATTCCAAAACTTCAAAGATTGGCTAAGTATGGAGTAACCTAGCTGATGATCCCTTTGGAAGGAATTTTGACTAAGTAAAGAAGACATCAGAAGAGTCAAAGTTTCAAGGTCCAAGACTTCTGATCTGCTGAAGAAAAAACATCAGACTGATGAAGATCAGCCGACTCAAATCAGATTTGTTCAAGTTTGAGATCAGCCGAGTTCGCCATCAGACTTATACTTTCGTCAGCCAAGTGAAGAAGATCATGAAGTGTTCCCAACGGTAATAAATGCCCCTTGGTGTAATAAATGCTGAAGTACGAGGATATTTAAGACAAATGATTGAAGAAATGCTTCGCATCAGCCGAGTGCATTTAATGCTGCATTTAATGCTTCCTGCAGAATAGTACTGTTCATAGTACGGACAGACTGCAAAAGAGCCGTTCGCGGATTTTAAGGACCAGTACTCGAGGAATTTGAATCCTGTCTTTCTTCAACGGACACTTTTCAATCCTCAAGTATAAATAGCTGAAAGAGACGAAGAAGAAACAAGCAACACAATCTCTGAGAAATTTTCGAAGCAAAATTCTTTGAGTCTCAAGAACAGCTCACTCATCAGCTGAGTCATTTGTTGACGAAAGCAGAGTTGAAGAATCAAGAAAAATACATCTTCTGAGTGATTTTGTAAACAAGAGTGTTGTGCGGAGTTGTGATCCATCTTTGTGAGTGATCAAACTTCAGAGAATAGGTCTTCTGTGTGATTTCCTATTGCGAACTTGTGGTCGTTTCATTTGTTGTTCGACGCAAGCAGAGTATACTGTAAACTTTGTGATTATAGTATAACCCAAGATCTGTGTGACTTGGAAGAGTGGACTAAAGGATATTCAAATTCATATAACCACTATAAAAATTACTTGTGTTTTTACATTGCTTTTAAATCTGCATATTTTCTGTTTGCATAAAAACACATTAAGTTAACTGTTTGAAAAAGAATTCAAAGGAGTTTACAAAACTAGGGAAACGTTTTTCAAACTGCTAAGATTACTTGTGAAAAACACTTTAAAAATCCGTTGCAAGTACTCTAAGTATTAAAACTGATTTTAACAAAATCAGCTAAGTAACTATCAGACGAGTGGTCAACAAACCTGTTCAAAGATTTGTTCGCGAACAGAATTGTAACTTACTAATCTGATCAGCTTAGTCTGTTCAATTAAAGTAAAGTTTTAAAGTTAAAATTTGAAGAAAATTTTAAAGAGGTTTATTCACCCCCACCCCCTCTAAACCTCTTCTGACCACTTGGGACCAACAAGTGGTATCAGAGCGGGTGGTTCATTTAGAATCAGCTGCCTGATCAACGAGCTTGATCCAAGTGTTTTTCAAAGGTTTTCAAAACTTTTCAAAAGAGCATCTTTTTGAAAAATCAAAACTTTTTGAAAAATGGATTGTATCAGCCATGTTCCCCACATTGCTGGTATGTCTTTTGAAGACTGGAAGATTAGAATGGAAATCTTTCTACCAGCCTACAATGACAACATGTACACATGTATCATTAAAGGTCCATTCAGATTCACAAAGACCATAAAGATCAATGAAGTAGATACGGTTGTGGAAAAAGACCTTCACGAGATGACTCCAGAGGAAATAAAGCTTTACAATCTAGATAAAGTTGGGAGATTCATCATGACTAAAGCCCTGGATAATGATCGGTTTGACAAGGTCAAACATTGCAAAACTGCAAAGGAGATGTGGGACAAAGTCAGAGATATGAGCGAAGGCAATGATGCTATTAAAGAGCATCAGCTCACTGTTGCCTTGGAGAAACTTGACAACTTCAAGATGAAGTCTGGAGAAACCATTGATCAGATGGATACCAGATTCACCAGGACTCTGAATGAAGTTTTAAAGTTGGGAAAGACCTTCACTGACAAAGAGATCACTGTCAGAGTACTAAAGGCCCTACCTCCAAAGTTCAACATGAAAGTTACAGCAATGGAAGAATCAAGGGATTTGGGAAAAATCTCTCTTACTGAGCTGTTTTCTGTACTCAAGGCATTCGAGTATAAACTGCCTAGAATGGGAATTGAAGAAACCTCAACTTCAGGACCCACAGCTGCACTGGTTGCTGCTGAAAACACCAGGAGACCAGCACAGAAAAGCAAAGATGTGGACTCATCTGATGAAGCATCACTACTCAACAAGAAGGAGTACACTGCTGGAGATGTTGCACTGTTGATGAATAATTTCAAGAAGTTCTACAAAAGAAAAATGAAGAACAAATACAACAATGCTTCTTCTTCTAAACCTAACTTTTCTTCTCAAGATAAAGATGATTATAAATCAAAACTAATGTGTTACAACTGCAGGAAATTGGGACATTTCATCAAAGACTGCCCATATCCAAAAGCAGAAAAGTACACTGAATAGGAGAAGAAAGTGAGAAAAGAAAGAAAGCATCAGAGAGGAAAAGCTATGATGGCTGAAGCGGAAAAGCTGACTGCTGTCTACTCATCTGATTCAGATTCAGACTCATCTGATGAAGAATCTTCTGATGAAGAAAAACCTGCTCTCCTGTGCCTGATGGCAAAGGACTCTGATGACTCTGAGGATGAGATAACTCCTCTTAATGATGAATTATTTAATTCATTTGAACAAATGATGCTTAACAATACTGGTATTGCTGAAGCATATAAAAAGCTTAAGGAAGAGATGATTCTGCTAAAAGAGCAAAATAGTTCACTGAAACTCTTAGCTGAAAAGCCAAGGGAATCAGCTGAATATAAACAGCTTGAGCAAGAGCATGAATCTCTGAAAGCTGAATGCGAGGTCTATAAAGGAAAAATCATGGAACTTGAGAAAATCATTGAGTCTCATGATAAGTCAACTGTTGAATCCATGCATACATCTAGTAAACAGGAGACACCTTTAGAAAAGGATAAACTAGAATTGAATCATACTGAAAAATTCATATCAGCTGACAATAGTAAGGTCATTCTGTATGTTCAAACTTCTAAACCTACCTCATCTGAGAAAGTGGTAAAGGAGAAGAAATCTCCTAAGGCTAAAAAGAGCAAAGAGCCTAGTGTAGAAAAACAGACTAGTAAAATCAAACAGAAGAGTCCTAGGAAGTCTTCTGATAAGGTTAAAACTAATCAGACTAGTGAGAAAACTAAGTCGTCTGTTAAAGAGCAAGCATCTAGTAAACCAAAGAAGCATAAAAACAAGAAAAATCAAAATGCTTGGTATGGAAATGAGTCATATTATGTGCAACCTGCTGCATATCATCCTATGTATCATGCACCTCAATTTCCAGGTTACTATGCACCTTACCCTGCTCATCCAATGCATGCATACCCTGCTTATCATGCACCTTACCCTGCTTATGAACATTATTCTTATCATACTGATCATCAACGTGACTTATCTGATAATTATGATAAAAATGAAACTGTTCATGCTCCTGTCAAAACTCAGAAGCCTAAGAAGCCTAAGACATCAACATCTTGGGTTGTCAAAGGTGGAACTAATCCTTCAGGACCCTCTCAATAAGGGTACCTAAAACAATTCTATTTTTGTTTTGTAGGTTAGGATTAGGAGTAGGAGTAAAGTAGAGAAGATTTGGTACTTGGACAGTGGATGTTCAAGGCACATGTGTGGAAACATACATGAGTTGACTGATGCAGTTGCTGTGGATGGTCCAAGTGTTACATTTGGAGACAGCAAAGAAGGCAAGATTAAAGCTAAAGGAAGATTAATCAAGGGAAACATTGAGATATCTGACGTCTCGTATGTTAAAGGCCTAAAGTATAATCTGCTGAGCATAAGTCAATTTTGTGACAAAGGATATTCAGTCATCTTCTCAACAGATAAGTGCTACGTTGAACAGATTAGTACAAAGAAGGTAATTTTATCTGGAAGAAGACAGGGAAATATCTACATAGTCGACTGGGATTCTGTTGACAAGAATTCAAGTATTTGTTTGGTGGCATCTGCACCAAGTGAAGTGAGTTGGCTATGGCACAAGAGAATGAATCATTTAAACTTCAAGACCATAAACAGATTAATCAAGAATGATTTGGTAGAAGGGATTCCAAAAACAGTCATGAGCAAAGACAAGCTCTGTGACGCATGTCAGAAGGGTAAACAAATCAAGTCATCTTTCAAAAGCAAGAAGCATCAATCTTCTGAAAGAATATTGGAGCTGCTACATATGGACTTATTTGGACCCATTGATCCAGTCAGCAATGGTGGAAAGAAATACTGCCTAGCTGTGGTGGATGATTATTCAAGATATACTTGGGTGATTTTCATGAAGAAGAAAAGTGAAACCAAGGAACATCTTACAAATCTGATGGAACTGATCCAGAATGAGAAAAGTATCAAAATTTTAAAGATCAGATCAGATAGAGGGACAGAGTTTACAAACTCTACTGTTGAAGAGTATTGTAATATGAAAGGAATACATCATGAGTATTCAGCTGCTAGAACCCCTCAACAGAATGGTGTTGCTGAAAGGAGAAACAGAACACTAAAGGAAGCTGTCAGAACTATGATAGCTGAAGCTAAGCTGCCACAAAGATTTTGGGCAGAAGCAACAAACACAGCATGCTTTACCCAAAACAGATGTATGATCAACAAAAATCAGAACAAGACTCCATATGAAGTTTGGAACAATAGGAAACCAAACATTCATTACTTTAAGATTTTTGGTTGTAAATGTTTTGTATTGAATAATGGGAAAAATCACCTTACTGCATTTGCAGAAAAGGCTGATGAAGCTGTCTTTGTAGGATACTCATCTGTTAGTAAGGCTTATAGAGTTTTCAATAAAAGAACATTACTAATAGAAGAATCTATCAATGTAGTATTTGATGAGCCAAGTCAATCTTCTGAAAAGAATCAAAGTATTAATCAAGATCTGTCTACTGATTTACAAAAGTTAGACATTGGAAGAAATGAAGAATATGTTCCCATCATACTACCCAATCTAAACTCAGCTGATAACTCAAGTGCTGTTCAAAATCACAGTGCTGATTGTCTAACAGACGAGTTGCAAACAGCTGACAGACCAGAGACTGTTCAACAGACTGCAAATGTTCAACAGACTACTACTGGAACTCCAACAGTAGTGTTGCAAGATCACAACAGAGGACAACATTCAGACCTGCAACCTAATCTTAGATGGCTCAGAAATCACCCACCAGAGTTAGTGATTGGTGATCCTTTAGATAGAGTGAAAACAAGAAGAGCTGCTGCACAAGATGCCATGTTTGTTACATTTCTATCTCAAATAGAGCCTAAACAAATTGAAGAAGCTCTAAATGATTCCTTCTGGATAGAAGCTATGCAAGAAGAGTTGAATCAATTTGAAAGGAATGAAGTCTGGTACTTAGTTCCTAGACCAAGTCATCAAAGGGTAATTGGCACTAAATGGGTTTTCAGAAATAAGATGAATGAAGATGGTGTTGTCACCAGAAATAAAGCCAGATTAGTGGCCAAGGGGTATTGTCAAGAAGAAGGAATTGACTTTGATGAAACTTTTGCACCAGTAGCAAGACTTGAAGCAATCATACTGTTTCTTGCCTATGCTGCTTACAAGAACTTCACTGTCTATCAGATGGATGTGAAGTCTGCTTTTCTCAATGGAGAATTGCAAGAAGAGGTATATGTTGAACAACCTCCTGGATTTGAAGTCTATCAAGAAGAGGACAAGGTATATCGTCTGAAGAAAGCCCTTTATGGACTGAAACAGGCTCCAAGAGCATGGTATGATACCCTATCTGATTTTCTTTTAATCAAAGGATTTCGAAAAGGTAAGGTAGATAAAACCTTGTTCACAATTGAATGGGAAAATCATATATTACTTGTGCAAATATATGTGGACGATATTATTTTTGGTTCAACTAATCAACAGATGTGTGATAAGTTCTCCAAGCTGATGCAAAATAAGTTTGAAATGACCATGATGGGTGAACTTAATTATTTTCTTGGATTGCAAGTTAGACAGTTGCCTGATGGAATATTCATCAGCCAAGCAAAATACATAAGAGATCTGTTCAAGAAATTTGATATGGAAACTAGCTCTACTGCTACAATTCCTATGTCTACAAGTCTTCGTTTGGATAAAGATGAAGATGGCAAATCAGTGGACATAACCAAATATAGAGGCATTATTGGTTCATTGTTGTATCTAACAGCAAGCAGACCTGATATAATGTACTCAGTTGGAGTCTGTGCAAGATTTCAATCAAACCCCAAAGAATCTCATCTCTTAGCTGCCAAGAGGATATTGAAATACATTAAAGGCACTCAAGAATTGGGATTGTGGTATCCTAGAGAATCTGGATTTGAGCTTATTGGTTATTCAGATTCAGACCTTGCTGGCTGCAAGATTGACAGAAAGAGCACAACAGGTGCCTGTCAGTTCTTAGGTAGTCGTCTGATCTCATGGATGAGTAAGAAACAGACTTCAGTTTCTATATCTACTGCTGAAGCTGAATATATAGCTGCTGGAGCTTGCTGTGCACAGATACTTTGGTTGAAGCATCAACTAGAAGATTACAACATCAAGATCAGTGGAATTCCAATCTACTGTGACAATACAAGTGCAATTTCACTTACTCAGAACACTACAAGTCATTCAAGGACTAAACATATTGAGATCAAACATCATTTCATTAGAGATCATGTGGAAAAAGGCAATGTTATGATTGAGTATGTTCATACAGACAATCAGATTGCTGATATTTTCACTAAACCTTTAAGTGAAGTAAGGTTTTCAACTCTAAGAGCTGAGCTAGGACTACTTAATTTGGAAGCATAAGCTGAGGGGGAACTCATCAGAAGACTGAAGTTCAACAGCTTAGTTATTCGTTATCATCTTCAAGGAATTAACTCTCAACAGACTAGTTAACTTATGAATTCTTAAACTCAGGGGGAACGTGTAAGACTAGCGGTACTTCTGAATTAAAGATGAAATTTGTTAATGACAGTTAGTTGAAGTTATGTTTTCATCAGAAGACTCAACTATCGAAGATTAAAGTTATTTTATCTAGCTGGATTGACAAACAGCTGAGGAAGGTTATCAGCTATTGGCATTCTCTGATAACAACTATGTCATCAGGACAGTAGTCCATCAGATAAGTATTTATGTTACTCATCTGATTACTTCAATAAAAGCGGAACTATTTAAAATGTTTTATTTAAAACACGCTTTTATAAGTAACTGTTGGGCGGTACATATTCCCGCTCTTCATTAAATATCTTTTGAATTCGAAAAGTCGTAACTGACGCCGCACGATCAGCACTGACAGAAAAATGGATCTAACGGTTGGCGGATATCACGGAAACCGAAAAACCCCAACTCTATAAATCCCCATCTGATCAGCCGTGTAGTTCTTTACGCACTCTAAGCATTCAAAAGTACTTGTGAGAAAATTACTTGCATTTCTCTGCATATTTCTCTCTGTTTTTCCTAACCTTCAACAGATTAACAATGGCCGCTGAAGGTATGTTTCTCGTATATGATTCCTACTACCAATCTGGTACGACACTGATGAAAGAACTTCTGGAGAAGTTCAAATCTGCGAACTTGGTGAATTTTATGGAATATAATGAGGGAGTGATCTGGACTGATCAAGTGATGGAGTACTACAACACAGCGAAAGCTGACTACAACGCACTGGAGATTAAGGCTACAGTGGGAGGTAAATCTATCACTGTTACTCCTGCTGTTCTGCACGAAACGTTTGGACTTCCTAACAGTGGACGACATGACGTCACTATACTGACGGAAGATAAGCACCAACAATTCTGGGCGATCTGCGCCAAGGAGGGAGAAGTGATGTCTGGAAACATAAGGAAGAGACAACTGAGGGATGAATATCAGCGGATGGCTGATATGGTGTCTAAGCTGATTGAGAACTGCACCTTCTCACTGGATGCTGTCACCATGAAGAGGTTCAGCATCATGGCTGCCATATACTATGGACTGGAGGTCAACTGGTCAATCATAGTCTGGTATATATTGGCTGATTTTCTTGATGATAAGAAAGGAAAAGGCCCCTCCACCAACCACAGAATCACACTCAGTTATCTGTTGTCAAAACTGGGCTGTGACATGAAGAATGGAAAAGAGATCCACAAATCCAAGGCACTGTCCAAGTACATGCCTGTTCAAAAGAGAAAGGCTGGTGAGCCTGCAGAAGCTGATGTTGAGGAACCAAAAGAGGTTCCTGCCAAAAGGCAAAAGAGGTTAGTCAAAACAGCCAGCTTAGCTGTTGAGACTAAAAAGAAGAAGGCTGCTGATGAGCCTAAGAAGAAAGAAACTAAGCAGATGGAGAAAGTGACTTCTGCTGCTGAAGCCACTAAAATCGTTGAAAACATAATTGCTGATGTAAGGACTGGATCCCCTGCATCACCATCAAGAACTCCATCAGCAGAGAGGCCTGCTGAAGGTATCTCTCAACGAACAAGAAGTCAACAGAGAGATACAGCTACAACTACTTACCGTGAAGGGAGAACCAAGAAGTCTGCTAGAAAGCAGATGACCTTTATAGAAGAACCAACGGACTTGGAAAATGTAGCTAGGGAAGACCCTGAAGCTGCTGAAAGGCCTGCTGAAACAGTTGAGACTGTTGTGACTGACAAAGCTGATGAGCAACAGCCAAGTCAAGTCACATCAACAGCTGAGGTTGCTCAACCTCAAGAAGATCGAGAAATCCAAATCATTTATCCTATTGCTGCTGCTCCCCTATCATCTGCTGGTCCAGCTCCTGCTCCCATTGATAAAGGGAAGAGGAAGATAGTGCTTAAAAGAAAGAAAATCTCTAAAGCAGACAAGAAGGCAAGAGAAGAAGCTGAACAAAGAAAGCAAGATGAAGCCGAGGAAAAGAAGGCACTTGAGCTAAGTAAAGCTCAAGCGGCTAAGGATGAAGCCAGAAGACACATGTCTGAAGCAGAGAGGAAAGCTGCTGAAGATGCTGAATTGGCAATGGTTTTGGAAATGAGCAAAGTTGATGCCTATGGACCTGTCCATGGAGGTGGCATCAAGATTGGAGAAGGCAAAGATGAAGAAGATAAGAAAAAGATATTACTGCCTGCCCCCAAAGTCAAGTCAAAGGACAAATTTAAAGTGAGAAAAGCCTTTGAAATAGTGTATGCTGATAAGGAGCTGTTCAAGAAGTTTGAGAAGTCCTTGGCATACTATGATCAAAAGCTCATGTTGAAGACTCTGTTCAACCAAGAAAAGCCAAGGTATATCAGTTGGAGGGACAACAGGCTGAACAAGTCAATAACAGAACTTCAAAGCATGAAGGAGTTAGCTGATGAAGAACGATGGGTTCTGACCTGGCTGAAGACAAACTCCATTCAAAAGGCCCTTGATCCCAGCTATGTAAGAGATGTCATGCATAGTTATGCAAAAAGCTTTGCATTGGAGGAGGCCAAGAAGATTAAAAGCACTCTGCCTGATAAGAAGAAAAAGTCTGAAGATGCTGAAGAAAGGGCAGTTAAATTTGCTGTTATGACCGCCTTGAAGAGATGGGCAAAAAGGTCAAAGTATCAGCAAGGTTGTTCAAGTGACTTGCCACTACTTCCAAGCATTCAGCAAATAATATTTGGCAAGGAAGTGCAACCTTTTAGTGAAGTGCCTAAGGGAAACAATGCTCCTGTTAACCCTTGGATCATTGTGAGGCAAATCAGACAAACAACTTGCTTCAATGATGACGGCACTGTCACAAACCTGATATATGAAGATGTCACTGATGAACAGAAGAAACCCGAAGAAGAGAAAGCTGAAGAGCCTCTAGCACTAGAATGCAAGGCTAAAGACGCTGAAGATCATCAGATGACTGACATGGAAGAAGTCCCTGTTCAACAGGCGACTGAAGAGAAGGAAGCTGATGCTACTGCTTCTGCTTCATCAGCTGATCAACATTCATCACTGATGGAAGAAATCCAGATGCTGATGGAAAACCAACTAAAGGAACTGGAAGACAAGCACAAGCAACAGCTATTGAAGGTTAAGGAGGAGCTGAAGGTTGAACTTAAAGCAGAGTTGGCAGAAACCAACAAACTTCAGCTGGAAACTGTTCAAGGATCAACAGAAGAGATCATCAAGAAAGAGATCAACAGTATTCCAAATCCTCAAGACAATTCATTGCAGTTAGTGCACAGCCTGCGAGATCTGAACCAAAATGTTGAAGATGTGAAGGGTGATGTAAATCATCTTCATACTGCTTTAAAATCAGCTGAGCACAAGATTGCTGATCTGACTGCAACCTTCATTCAAGTCAGTAAGGAAGAGAAGGAAATCAATCTAGGGATGTTGCAAGAAGTGGCAAAGGCCTCACAGGAAGTTCAGAATGAAATTGCAACTATCAACCTTAACATTGACTACTTCAATGACAAGACTGACGTCATCAGCACTGATATTCATCATCTAACAGCAAGTCATGACGTTGTTAATCAGAATCTAAAGGCTTTATGTGCTGGAGTGAAGATTCCAACAGTTCCTCTAAACCCTGCTGTTGCACCTTCTAATGTCATCAGAGTTGATGATGACAAAAAGGGGGAAGATAAAAGGGAAGAACCAGATAAGGAGGAATCTGCCGCTGAAGAACCAGCTAAGGAGGAATCTGCTGCTGAAGAACCAACTAAGGAGGAAACTGCTGCTGCAACTATTGAAGCCAAGGAAACTGAAGAAACAGCTGACAAGACTGAAAAACTTGGAAAGGTAGAAGAAGCAGAAAAGATTGAAAAAGAAACTACCAAGTACAAGAACACTGAATCTGCCAGGAAAGCAATGGAGCTTATTAAAGAACAACAACTTAAGGAGAAGATGGAAGCTGCCAAAGCAATCTTGGAAGAAGAAGCTGATGATGAAGAAGATGACGAAGAGTCATCTTATGAATATGAAGAAGTGCTTGAAGGATCAGATGAAGAAGCTGATAGTTAGAAATTGTAAAATCTTTGTAATCAGTTTACTTTTATCTATTCTTCAGAAATCTCATCTGATGAACTTGTACATGTAATGCTTTTTCAAAATCAATAAAAAGTCAAGTTCAATCCAATATACTTTTTCTATCTCAGAAAATTTTGAGGATTACAATCTTTAGCTTAGGTATTTGACAGGTACTTAGCTGAAGTTTTGTCATCATCAAAAAGGGTGAAATTGTTGGATAAAGATGAAGATGAAGGCACTGAAGACAAATTTATAAGGGAGGTTTTGATGCATTCCAAAACTTCAAAGATTGGCTAAGTATGGAGTAACCTAGCTGATGATCCCTTTGGAAGGAATTTTGACTAAGTAAAGAAGACATCAGAAGAGTCAAAGTTTCAAGGTCCAAGACTTCTGATCTGCTGAAGAAAAAACATCAGACTGATGAAGATCAGCCGACTCAAATCAGATTTGTTCAAGTTTGAGATCAGCCGAGTTCGCCATCAGACTTATACTTTCGTCAGCCAAGTGAAGAAGATCATGAAGTGTTCCCAACGGTAATAAATGCCCCTTGGTGTAATAAATGCTGAAGTACGAGGATATTTAAGACAAATGATTGAAGAAATGCTTCGCATCAGCCGAGTGCATTTAATGCTGCCTGCAGAATAGTACTGTTCATAGTACGGACAGACTGCAAAAGAGCCGTTCGCGGATTTTAAGGACCAGTACTCGAGGAATTTGAATCCTGTCTTTCTTCAACGGACACTTTTCAATCCTCAAGTATAAATAGCTGAAAGAGACGAAGAAGAAACAAGCAACACAATCTCTGAGAAATTTTCGAAGCAAAATTCTTTGAGTCTCAAGAACAGCTCACTCATCAGCTGAGTCATTTGTTGACGAAAGCAGAGTTGAAGAATCAAGAAAAATACATCTTCTGAGTGATTTTGTAAACAAGAGTGTTGTGCGGAGTTGTGATCCATCTTTGTGAGTGATCAAACTTCAGAGAATAGGTCTTCTGTGTGATTTCCTATTGCGAACTTGTGGTCGTTTCATTTGTTGTTCGACGCAAGCAGAGTATACTGTAAACTTTGTGATTATAGTATAACCCAAGATCTGTGTGACTTGGAAGAGTGGACTAAAGGATATTCAAATCCATATAACCACTATAAAAATTACTTGTGTTTTTACATTGCTTTTAAATCTGCATATTTTCTGTTTGCATAAAAACACATTAAGTTAACTGTTTGAAAAAGAATTCAAAGGAGTTTACAAAACTGGGGAAACGTTTTTCAAACTGCTAAGATTACTTGTGAAAAACACTTTAAAAATCCGCTGCAAGTACTCTAAGTATTAAAACTGATTTTAACAAAATCAGCTAAGTAACTATCAGACGAGTGGTCAACAAACCTGTTCAAAGATTTGTTCGCGAACAGAATTGTAACTTACTAATCTGATCAGCTTAGTCTGTTCAATTAAAGTAAAGTTTTAAAGTTAAAATTTGAAGAAAATTTTAAAGAGGTTTATTCACCCCCCCCCCCCCTCTAAACCTCTTCTGACCACTTGGGACCAACATCTTGATTCTTCCATGGATGTTACCTTCATGTTAAACTTTGGAGGCAGAGCCTTAAGCACTCTGACTGTTATCTCCTTGTCTGTGAAGGTTTTTCCAAGCATGAGAACTTCATTTAATATCCTTGTAAACCTTATATCCATCTGGTCAATGGTTTCCGCAGACATCATTTTGAAATTGTCCAACTTTTCCAGAGCACCACTCAGCTGATGCTCTTTAATGGCGTCGTTCCCTTCGCTCATGTCACGAACCTTATCCCACATTTCTTTGGCAGTCTTGCAATGCTTGACTTTGTCAAATTCGTCATTGTCTAAGGCTTTGGTCATAATGAAACGGCCAACTTTGTCCAGATTGTACAGCTTGATTTCTTCAGCTGTCATCTCATGCAAATCTTTCTCCACCATTATGTCTACTTCGTCAACCTTTATAGTCTTGGTGAATTTGAATTAACCTTTTATGATACATGTGTACATGTTATCATTGTAGGTAGCTAAGAAGATCTCCATTCGGATCTTCCAGTTCTCGAAACTCATACCAGCTATGTGGGGAACAAGGCTGATACAATCCATTTTCAAAAAGTTTTGATTTTTCAAAAATAAGCTCTTTTGAAAAAGTTTGAAAACCTTTGAAAAATACTAGGATCAAGCTCGTTGATCAGGCAGCTGATTCTAATGAACCACCCGCTCTGATACTACTTGTTGGTCCCAAGTGATCAGATGAGGTCTAGAGGGGGGGATGAATAGATCTCTGAAAATTTTTGACTTAAAAAATTTTCACTCGACTGTCAGCAGACTAAGCTGTTGAAGGTCAATAAGCTGACTAGGCTGATCAGTGAACAAATCTTTATTCAGCACAATTAACTACTTCTCTTTATACCACTTAGCTGATTTCAGCAAAATCAACTTTTAAAAGCAGAGTACTTGCAGCGAATTAAAACAGTGTTTTTCACAAGTAATCTTATAGCAGTTAGAAAGATTTATCCCCAGTTTTATCAAACTCTTTTCACTAAATCTTTCTACAGTTTTGTCAAAGTGTTTTTATGCAAACTTGAAAATATGCAAATAAAAATGCAAAGTAAAAACACAAATAATTTTTATAGTGGTTATATGGATTTAAATCATTTAGTCCACTCTTCCAAGTCACTTAGATCTTGTGTTATACTATAATCACAAAGTTTACAGTATACAACACTTACGCCAAAACAAAAGATGAATCTGGTCGTAAGCTCACAATAGGAAATCACGTAGAAGACCTATCCACTGAAGTTAGATCACTCACAAAGATTTATATACACTTCGCACAACACTCTAACAGTTTTTCACTCAGAAAAATGTGTTTATCTTTGATCTTCAACTTCTGCTTGTGTCAACAAATGACAAAGCTGATGAGAGCTGTTCTTGAGACTTGAAAATTTTGCTTCGGATTTTCTCTCAGAGATTGTGTTGTTGTTCTCTTCTTCGTCTCTTGAACTTTTTATACTCGCAGGTTTGAAAAATGTCCGTTGAAGTGAGACATAATTCAAATTCCTCGGGTACTGGTCCTAGCTGATAGTACTGCAGGCTGTACTTTTTGTCAGGCATCATTTAATGCACCTAGCTGATACGACGTATTTCTTCAATCATTTGTCATTAATACCCTCGGTCTTCAGCATTTATTACCGTTGAAGAGACTTTCTGATCCTTTCCACTTGGCTGATGAGAACACAAGTCTGATGATGAACAGAGTTGATCCCAAACTTGAACAAATCTGATTTGAGTCGGCTGATCTTCACCAATCTGATTTCTTTCTTCAACAGCAGATCAGTAGTCTTCTTGGACCATCTTGAATTTTGTCTTAACTGATATGACTTTAGCTACACTCAAAATTCTTCTAAGGTTTTTAACTAAGCTTTCCTAACTTAGCTGATTATGATGTTTTGAAATCATCAAAACTTCCCTTCAAACATTAAATTTCTTGTCTTCTGATCTTCATCTTCATCCAACAATGGTCAACCGCCTAGGCATAGCCCAAGCGATAATTGCTCCCGAGGCCATGCCTACCGCCTCATCGCCTAGGCGCAGACCGGGTGCCTAGGCGAGTGTGAACCGCCTAGGCGTACGAGCGGCAGGTGTTAACTGGCTCGCCTAGGAGTTGACTAAGAGCCCGGGTGAACCGCCTAGGAGTAGCTCAGGCGCACGTGCGGGGGTTAATTGCTCGCCTAGGCCTTGCCTAAGCGCCCGGGCGATAATCATGATAGAAATAGTGTCTTGCAAGCCAGCTGTATAGCTAGTATTTATTATAATAAATGCGGAACTATTCAATTTCGATTAATAAATGCACTTTATTAAAATGGTCATCTTTATCTTATGTAATAATTATCTACGCATAAGGATAGAAGTCCTTAGATCACAGGGCTATGGGACAACCCGTGGACTGATCTCCAAGGCCGTGATCTAGAACATATTCAAGAGTCGTAGAATCCAATCGAGATAGGACATCGTTGGATTCGGTTAGACTCTCACTATTGTGTATACTCCTATGAACTGGAGGACGCTGGGGTCCACGAGCGTGACTGGGATAGTCGATACACATAAGTGGGTGGCTTGCTGGGATGGCAAGCGCACTGAATACCCCAATTAGGATATAACTCACCATGGAAGCGGTAGTCGCATATCGGGGTTGAAGTTATTCCAAATTTATAATAGTATACGAGGAACGATCCCAAACTACTTGAGGTGATAGGGTTTATCTGGTGCGAGAACGTCTATGCTTTGATATGAGTTCCGACTGACTGGGGATCGCCAGAAAGTCTCTGTGGACTCATGTTGGGTATAGAGGAACTCGTATGCAGATTCATATCATCAACAAAGGATCCATTGACCCGACTTGATAGGTTAGGAAATTCTCCTATGGATTTCTGTGAGAAATTAATTCTGGTAAAATCCTTGGCCAAGGTATCTGACGACTTTATGTAAGTAGCTCATAAAGATTAAGTCAAAGAGAATTTATTTCGAGATCAGAGTACATAAGGTCAAGACAAAAGAAAAGGGAATCCGATGAAAGTCCATGCCCTTAAGTCTCGACTGGGAGATTGATCGATGGAGAGATTATGTCGTATATGGAAATTATAAATGATAAAAGGTTCACTGAATTAATTCACCAGTGATTGGGCTCCATGGGCTTGTGGCTGGACATCGACCGTGGAGTGTGGGAGAATTCCCAAATTGGCAGGGGTGCTAATTTTGGAATCATCAATCGACAGAGTGTTCGATTGATTTAGAGTAAGTATTACTCGAATAATTAAATAATATTTAATTATAACCCACGACCAATTATGTGGTGAACCTACGGGGGCATACACAATACACATACACAATACACATGAAGCGAAAGCGAGGAAATAAGGACGACCGAGTCGACTGGGTGAATAATCGACTTGGTCGATTATATTGGGTGGGTCGACTGGGTCGACCCAATTGGAACAAAATGGGATCCAATTGGATATTGGATCAGGATCATAAATTAAATTGGAATTTAATTTGTGGATTAATTAATTAAGTTGGATTTAATTAATTAGAAGGGATTTTTAATTAAATGGGCTTAGAGTCTGATTTAATTAAATGGGAGATTAAGTTAATTAATTGGGCTATTTAATTGGGAGATTAAATAAAGCCTGGTCAAATTAATTAACTGGGCCATGAATTAATTAGAAGACTTGGTCTTCTAATTAAAGAGGGCCATGGCCCATGTAGGAGAGAAGAACCCTAGTCCTAATAGGACTAGGTTAGAGAGAAAAACTATAAGTAGCTTTCTTATAGTTGATTTTTCACACAACTCCATATGCAAAATTAAGTAAGAGCAAAATTTTCTCTCCCTCTCCCAAGCAATAGTCGACCGAACCCTGTTCTTCTTTTGGAAGAATTTTCGTTTTCGATTTTTGTTCCTAAATCGTTCCTAATTCCTAGTTTATAATATATCTCGTGTTCTAGCTGATCGAGATATATTATTTTTGTGATATTGTGGTGTATCAACTCGTAGAGGCGCAACACGTGGGGCGCTACTCAAAAGGTCTGGGTCGATTTTGCCAGTGCAGAATCCAGAGATCGTTTTGCTAACCGAGGATTTGCAAGGAGATAGGTATAAACGAGAAAACTTATACTATCGTTTTATTTATATTCATATATATACAACTAGAGAATATCCTGGCAAGATTCCTTAAGAGGTCCTAAAAGTTTTTATATTCCGTTGTGCCTAGGGCTGTTTATCTTATCGAATCCTAACAGTGGTATCAGAGCCAACTCTAGGCTTTGTATATATATGAATTTGCAAATTCTGTGTTTATTAAATCATATGTTTGATTTATGTGGCTAGTTCTTTAACTTTGCATGTTATAGGACGTATGTTTAATTAACTTGGAGTTAATGTTTAATTTAGAATTCGAAAAATTTTATCATGTTGGTTTTTAATTTTGGATTGGGATTTAATTAACTGGGTTTGTTGAATTAAATCTGTGAGTAATCGAAACATAAAAAAAAAATTATTAGATCCGACTCGCGGTGGCACGCGGCGGTGCACGGCAGCGCACCGCGGCTAGGCGGCCACCGCAAGCCGCTGCCAACGGCAGCGTGCTGGCAGCACGCTGGCCGCACACGCTGCGCGCAGCAGCAGCCTTCGGGCTGCTGTTTACGCGCTGTTGTGCGCGGCTGCTCGCTGCCGCACGCAGCCGCGTGCAACGGCTGCTGCCGCAGACAGCTCACGCGCCGACCTGGTGGTCGCGCGTGGGCTGTCCTACGTGGCAGTCCTGATTGGTCTCGACTAGTCGTTTTTTGGGTTGGACTCTAATTCTGCCTATTTTGAAAGTCCTGAAATCTTGGAGAATTTTTGGAAGATTAGGAAACTTAGAGATTTGGATAAGGTAGTTATCTTGTTAGATGTGAACACTACCTTAATTAAACTAATCTGGTCAAAATAGGATTATCTTGAAAATCTTGGAGATTTGGGAATTTTGGGAAACTTAGAGTTTTGGATAAGGTAAGAATCTTAGAGATTTAGATTACCTTAATTAACCAATTTAATCAAGATAAGAATTGTAGATTACTTAGAGCTCAAGTAAGAGCTAATTAATCTTAGAGGTTAATTGTTAATTCAAAATTAATTTACTTGGATGAATTTTTGCGAATTCAAATTAATGGAGCCGGTAAATCTTATGTGAATTTATGCATGTTCTTGAGTGAATGTGTGGATTGATCGAATTTGCCCTTAAGCCCTGTGTACTTTTTGGTTTATTTATTTATTTTTGGGTTGTAATTAAATGGGCCTGATTGGTGCCCTTGCTTGCGCAAACAAATGTAATAGAATAGGACCATTTAAATTATGTAAGCTAGGCTTAGATTAGGCATGGAGCCGAAAAGACCTCATGAAGACTTGGAGATCCACATGGAGGCCCATTTACCTTGGAGGACTTGGAGGCCCAATTCATTACATGGAGGCCCAATCAAGCTGGATATTACAAGAAGGCCCATGATGTATGGGTTTGAAAATTGTAATAGTTAGGACATTTAATTTCCACCCTAGACTGACCAATTGATTCATCACTTGGCTCGTGATGAATCGCATAGGATGGGCAATCGATCAATCATATCCTGCTAGGTGATGTATGTTTACTATTATTCTTTGATGTATGTTATTCATGCTTAGAATAGATCACGTAAACAAGATAAGCATAATCTGATGAGACCTCGCACAAGAAAACTTAAAACCTCCAATTGAACGTTAAAATTCAATTAGAATATTAAATCGTATAACGGGCGCATAAGAATAGTGTCTATGGTCCGAGCCTATCCAATTACTAGGTCATAGGCATATTGTACGAATATATCTCGATGTCTCACGAGTCGTGGGTCGAGCTATAGGAAGATGATATGTCTATTGCCTCGATGCACGAGAAAGTGCCAAGGGAGGGGATAGCAAGGTTTTAGGCGCTGTCTCACGAGTCGTGGGGCGTCTAGGATTGAACTATTTCTCTCCACGAGTATTGGACATGATTTAACGCTAGTAAGTATGGATGTCTCATGAGTCGTTGGTCCATATCGAAAAACGAGGCTAAATGAACTTAAGGGTTAGCTGCGATGGTTAACCGTCGACGTAATCGACCACCAAGTGAATCACATAGTATGGCCAACGAGTCGTGGGTACTAGGAGATTGCATTTGGGCCTTAAGCCCACTAGGATATTTTAATTTCCCGAAACTTATGTGGGGGCATAAGATTTTGATTAAAATAGTGGGAGTAATTTACAAATAAAAACCATGTTTGTAAATTGTGCATTTTAAATTAATCTTTCGCGTATTTATTTCTTCTCTCGTCATTTTTTAGATATAATGTCTAAGAATCCGATTTCCATCATACTTGAACAAAACAAATTAATTGGACCCAACTTCCATGACTGGGTCAGGAACCTTAAGATCATTCTCGCTTCTGAAAAGCGAGGTTTTGTCCATGATGGACCCCCTCCCGAACTTGCTAAGGATGCCGATGATACTGAGAAAGAAGCCGTGGATTTATGGCTTGACGATGACTTGCAGTCACGTTGTCTCATGTTGGCATCCATGACGAATGAACTTCAAAAGCAGCACGAGCATATGAAGTCTTCTTTTGAAATCTACACGCACCTGAATGGTCTATTTGGGGTGCAAAGTAGATATGAGCGGTATGAAACTGCTAAGACTTTGCAACAAACGACGATGGCTGAATGTGCTGATGTTCGATCTCACTGCATCAAGATGATTGGGCTTATTGAAAAGCTTGGTCATCTTGACGTAAAGATGGACAAGACCTACTGCCAGGATATAATCCTCCAGTCGTTGCCAAGATCATTCGAGCAATTCGTAGTGAACTACAACATGCACAAGATGGATGTTGAACTTCACGAGTTGGCTAATATGCTCGCCACTGCCGAGGCTTCCATGAAAAGAGAGAAACCAGTGATGGTTGCTACCTCGACCCAATCCAAGTCCAAAAGGACAAAGAAAGGGAAGGGAAAAGGAAAAGCTTCTTCAAGGAAAAGCAAAGCACCATCTGGGCCCATAGGGAAGGGAAAGAAGCATAATGCTTCGTCTGGTGAACAGAAATGTTTCTACTGCAAGAAACCTGGACACTGGAAGAGGAACTGCAAAGAGTTCTTGGAGAGCTCGAAAGGTATATTCCTTGTTGAAGTTAATTTATCAATTAACTGTGCATCATGGGTGCTAGACACTGCTTGTGGTTCTCATCTTTGTAATGATTTACAGGTGATGGGAGCAACAAGGCCACTTAGGCCAGGGGATTGGATCCTGAGATTTGGCAATGGAGCTAGAGCTACTGCCGAGGCCATTGGCGAAGTGGAGTTAGATTTAGGTGGTAATAAGCTAGTCCTTAGGAACGTTCTTTATGTACCTGGTTTGGTGAAAAACATTATTTCTATTCCTGTTTTGGATAATGAAGGTTTTAATTTTACTATTAATAAAGGTTCCTTTTCGTTATTCATGAATGATAATATGTTTTTCACTGGTACATTAAAAGATGGACTATATACCATTGAACCACCTAAGTTGGTGATGCATGTGCAACAAAACAAAAGGAAACAAGATAATGAAATATCTGCCCAATTGTGGCACGCTCGACTTGGACATATTTCTAAGTCAAGGATTCAAAAGTTAGCATCTTCTGGCGCGATTGAAATCAATCGCATTGATGAAATGCCAACATGTGAACCATGTCTAAAGGGTAAAATGGCTAAATTGCCATTTAAGGGAAACCCTGAGCGAGCCAAGCAAACAATGGACTTAATACATACTGACGTATGTGGACCACTAAGAAAAAGCGCCCGAGGTGGCTATGACTACTTCATCACTTTCACTGACGACTTTAGTCGTTATGGATATGTGTTCTTGTTGAAACACAAGTCTGAAGCCTTTGAGCGATTCAAAGAATTCAAGATGGAAGTAGAGAATCAACTTGGTCATACGATAAAGGCTCTTCGTTCTGACCGAGGTGGAGAATTTCTTAGTAACGAATTTCTGAATTATCTTGTGGAGCATGGAATATTATCGCAGTGGACTCCTCCTGCAACACCCCAATTAAATGGAGTAGCAGAGAGAAGGAATCGAACTTTGATGGACATGGTTCGATCCATGATGAGTGTCACTGACCTTCCTCTTTCATTTTGGGGACATGCCCTCCTCGCGGCAACGAAGATACTGAACATGGTACCTTCTAAATCCGTAGAAAAGACACCATACGAATTATGGTTTGGCAATGCACCCTCGTACGCATTCATGCGCATATGGGGATCTCCCGCTTACGTTAAAATGCTAGTGGGAGATAAATTGGAAACTAAATCCACTTTGTGCAAATTCGTGGGGTATCCGGAAAACTCGATAGGATACGAGTTCTACGATCCTACAAGACAAACTACGTTTGTCTCGAGGAACGCTCCCTTCTTGGAGAAGGATTTCTTGGTTGACAAGAAGGAAAACAACGTAGAACTGGATGAGGTCACTGAAGCTGAAAAGGCCAAAGAGGTCGATCAAGCTGACCCATCGCCACAGGCAGTGGAAGAACAAGAGCATGAAAGTGCACCAGAAAGTACACCGATTCTTCGTAGATCAGAAAGACAACGTAGAGAACCCGAGAGGTACTACGGTCTGCTGCATGAGACTGGACAGTCTCTAACTGACCCAAGGACTTACGAAGAGGCTATGCTAGACATAGACTCGGGAAAGTGGCGCGAAGCCATGGAATCCGAATTAGACTCCATGCACTCAAACAAGGTCTGGGCCTTGGTAGATCTACCAGTGGGAGTGGCTCCCGTGGGTTGCAAGTGGATCTATAAGCGAAAGCTTGGAGTGAACGGAGAGGTAATAACCTACAAGGCGCGATTAGTGGCAAAAGGATATACTCAAAGACCTGGAATTGACTTTGAGGAGACCTTCTCGCCCGTCGCAATGCCTAAATCCATTCGAATCTTGCTGGTCATAGCTGTGTGGTTAGGCCTGTCAATCGGGCCTTATGAGCCGAGCCTTTAATTGCTCAAACTCAAATACCGTCGGGCTTCATGTCTATAGGCTCAAACTCAAATGCCATCGGGCTTCACATCTATGGGCTCAAACTCGGCTCATGTAATTTTTCGGGCTTCGGGTTTATATCGGGCTCATATCGGGTTTGCTCACTCTAACAAGTTTTACTTAAAAAATAAAAAACTACGCATTCTTTAAATGCAATATATAGAAAATTTTATCTAATGCACAAGAATATACAAATTTTATACTCGTAATCAATAACATAAAACATTAAATAAATTTGTATAGTGCCAAGACTCCCATTTTTTCACCATTTATTTTTATTTTTCCGCTTTTTCTTTTTGTTGATTATGCTCCCTTTGACTTGCGGAAAACTTTAGTTAAAATTCATATATGAGTTGGCAATCAGTTTACAAAGTCACAATTTATAAGTGGTGGATTATTTGTAATAATTAGTATACTTATAATAATGGTACCACTAATTTATAGTAATAATATCTAAGATAATAATATATTCGGGCCTTATTCGGGTTGAGCCTTGTAAGGCCCAAACTCGGCTCATAAATTAATCGGTTTTAGTATAATGGCTCAAACTCAGCCCGGCTCACAATTATTCGGGTTCGGGTCATATTTAATCGGGCCGAGCCATCGGGCTTCGGGTAGGCCCGGCTCAATTGACAGGCCTATGTGTGGTATAACTACGAGATATGGCAGATGGATGTGAAGACTACCTTTCTCAATGGGGACATTGATAAGGAGATCTACATGGAGCAACCAAAAGGATATGCATCCAAAGGAAATGAACACAAGGTGTGCAAACTCCAGAGGTCCATTTATGGACTAAAGCAAGCTTCCCGAAGTTGGAACATTCATTTCGATGAGACAATCCAAACTTTTGGATTCATCAAAAATATGTTCGAACCTTGCGTGTACAAGAAGATCAGTGGGAGTACAGTTGAATTTTTGGTGCTCTACGTTGACGACATTCTTCTCATTGGAAACAATGTGAAAGCATTGTCCGAAACTAAAGCATGGTTATCTACACAATTCTCGATGAAGGATATGGGAGAAACATCCTTTGTACTAGGTATAAGGATCTACCAAGATAGATAAAAAGGACTGATGGGCCTCTCCCAATCCCAGTACATAGACAAAATCTTGAAAAGATTTAGCATGGAAGAATCCAAGAGAGGATTGCTTCCAATGAGACATGGGATTGCACTCTCTAAGTCTATGGCCCCAAAGACGCCAGAAGAGAGAAGCAATATGTCTCGAGTACCATATGCATCCGCGATAGGAAGCATAATGTATGGTATGTTATGTACGAGACCAGACGTAGCGTACGCTTTAAGTGTTACAAGTCGCTACCAGTCTGATCCAGGTGAGCAGCACTGGATAGCCGTAAAGGCAATTCTGAAGTACCTGAGAAGGACTGAGGAATTGTTCTTGGTATACGGCGGAGGAGAATTGAAATTGGAAGGCTATACAGACTTGAGCTTCCAATGCGATGTAGACGACTTCAAGTCGACATCAGGATACGTATTCTGCCTCAATGGTGGTGCGGTTAGCTGGAAGAGCTCCAAGCAAGAAACAACCGCGGATTCAACCACCGAAGCTGAATACATTGCTGCGAGTGATGCAGCAAAGGAAGGTGTTTGGATGAGGAACTTCATCCAGGAACTGGATGTAATACCTAGCATCGCTGAGCCCATTACTATCTTCTGTGATAACAATCAGGGCAATAGCGCAAGCGAAAGAGCCGAGATCTCATCAGAAATCCAAGCACGTACAAAGACGATACCATGTGATAAGAGATATTATTGGTAGAGGAGACATTAAGATGGAACGTGTCGACTCAGAAGATAATACGGCGGACCCACTAACGAAGCCTCTGCCTCAAAAGGCATTTGAGAAACATCTGCTAAAGATGGGACTCAAGAACATAAAAGACTGGCTTTAGGACAAGTGGGAGATTCATAGAAATAGTGTCCTGCAAGCCAGCTGTATGGCTAGTATTTATTATAATAAATGCGGAACTATTCAATTTCGATTAATAAATGCACTTTATTAAAATGGTCATATTTATCTTATGTAATAATTATCTACGCATAAGGATAGAAGTCCTTAGATCACAGGGCTATGGGACAACCCGTGGACTGATCTCCAAGGCCGTGATCTAGAACATATTCAAGAGTCGTAGAATCCAATCGAGATAGGACATCGTTGGATTCGGTTAGACTCTCACTATTGTGTATACTCCGATGAACTGGAGGACGCTGGGGTCCACGAGCGTGACTGGGATAGTCGATACACATAAGTGGGTGGCTTGCTGGGATGGCAAGCGCACTGAATACCCCAATTAGGATATAACTCACCATGGAAGCGGTAGTCGCATATCGGGGTTGAAGTTATTCCAAATTTTTAATAGTATACGAGGAACGATCCCTAACTACTTGAGGTGATAGGGTTTATCTGGTGCGAGAACGTCTATGCTTTGATATGAGTTCCGACTGACTGGGGATCGCCAGAAAGTCTCTTTGGACTCATGTTGGGTATAGAGGAACTCGTATGCAGATTCATATCATCAACAAAGGATCCATTGACCCGACTTGATAGGTTGGGAAATTCTCCTATGGATTTCTGTGAGAAATTAATTCTGGTAAAATCCTTGGCCAAGGTATCTGACGACTTTATGTAAGTAGCTCATAAAGATTAAGTCAAAGAGAATTTATTTCGAGATCAGAGTACATAAGGTCAAGACAAAAGAAAAGGGAATCCGATGAAAGACCATGCCCTTAAGTCTCGACTGGGAGATTGATCGATGGAGAGATTATGTCGTATATGGAAATTATAAATGATAAAAGGTTCACTGAATTAATTCACCAGTGATTGGGCTCCATGGGCTTGTGGCTGGACATCGACCGTGGAGTGTGGGAGAATTCCCAAATTGGCAGGGGTGCTAATTTTGGAATGATCAATCGACAGAGTGTTCGATTGATTTAGAGTAAGTCTTACTCGAATAATTAAATAATATTTAATTATAACCCACGGCCAATTATGTGGTGAACCTACGTGGGCATACACAATACACATGAAGCGAAAGCGAGGAAATAAGGACGACCGAGTCGACTGGGTCGACTGGGTGAATAATCGACTGGGTCGATTATATTGGGTGGGTCGACTGGGTCGACCCAATTGGAACAAAATGGGATCCAATCGGAATTGGATCAGGATCATAAATTAAATTGGAATTTAATTTGTGAATTAATTAATTAAGTTGGATTTAATTAATTAGAAGGGATTTTTAATTAAATGGGCTTAGAGTCTGATTTAATTAAATGGGAGATTAAGTTAATTAATTGGGCTATTTAATTGGGAGATTAAATAAAGCCTTGTCAAATTAATTAACTGGGCCATGAATTAACTAGAAGACTTGGTCTTCTAATTAAAGAGGGCCATGACCCATGTAGGAGAGAAGAACCCTAGTCCTGATAGGAATAGGTTAGAGAGAAAAACTATAAGTAGCTTTCTTATAGTTGATTTTTCACACGACTCCATATGCAAAATTAAGCAAGAGCAAAATTTTCTCTCCCTCTCCCAAGCAATAGTCGACCGAACCCTGTTCTTCTTTTGGAAGAATTTTCGTTTTCGATTTTTGTTCCTAAATCGTTCCTAATTCCTAGTTTATAATATATCTCGTGTTCTAGCTGATCGAGATATATTATTTTCGTGATATTGTGGTGTATCAACTCGTAGAGGCGCAACACGTGGGGCGCTACTTAAAAGGTCTGGGTCGATTTTGCCAGAGCAGAATTCAGAGCTCGTTTTGCTAGCCGAGGATTTGCAAGGAGATAGGTATAAACGAGAAAACTTATACTATCGTTTTATTTATATTCATATATGTACAACTAGAGAATATCCTGGCAAGATTCCTTAAGAGGTCCTAAAAGTTTTTATATTCCGCTGTGCCTAGGGCTGTTTATCTTATCGAATCCTAACAAATCACACCACTACCAACATATTTATGCTGACATAATATTTCCAACGGATTTGCCGACATAATATATAATTCTGATACAAAATTCGTTGCAGTGTTCCAACCAATTGGCGACATGATAACAACAAATTTTAGGCGACGGAATTCTGTTAATAATATTCCAACAGAATTACCAACAAGAAAATTGTACAACATTTTCCAACATAATTACCAACAAAAAATATATTGTCACTATATTTACTAATGGAAAATAATCCGTAACTTCATTTACCTATGGGGCCTTCACACACGGAATATCCAACGGAAAAAATCCGTTGCTACACTTGAATACCAACGAAAATCGAGGCTTCACCAACGAAAATTTTCGTTACTGAAAACCCCTTTTCTTGTAGTGACTTTCTCCCCTAAATTCTTTTCCGACCACTTCAATTTTCAGGTTAAAGTGTTCAGGGGAAAGTTCAACTCAAAAATTCAGGGTGGAAAATGCAATAAAGGAGTAAGTTTAGGGGAGAAAGTGCGACTTTGATATAAGATTAGGGGGCAAAACTTACAACATTGTTGCCCTTTCCACCCTGAACTTTTGTGTTGCACTTTCGCTCTTGAACTCTTTGGTCGGAAAAGTGCTCGAAAAAAATTACAGGGGAAAAAGTGCAACATTAATAATGTAAATTCAGGTGGACAATGCAAAGAACTGAAGTTTGTGGGTGAAACTACAACTTGACTTTAAGTTCAAATGAGAAAGTGCTATTTTCTGTAGTTTTGTATACTTGTGTATGAAAATTTTTTGTCCAGGTTCGGCTTGATCAAACTCATCCAAATACCGAGCAACAATATTATACTTATTTTGTGATTGATTACCCTCCTAAATATTTTATCCAATCGCAAAACTAATGTATTACATGACCTGTAATATAGTTACTTTGAGTTCGATCAAACCCAATTTGGAAAATTAGTAACATATCACTTTGAAAAAGTAATCGAACATATCATTTAACCATATTACATTAAAATTATCGATCGCAGCTGTTGTATGAATTAATCTGTGATAAATTAAGTTGTTCTCCAACAGGCGTGTCATCCATTAGCCGCATGCAAATGCATGTCCCTCAAATTTTCCTGCCATGTGCAAGGTGGATCCAAACTCTCATCAATATAATTCTCCATCCCAAATTAGAGAGAAAATGTGTGAAAAATAAATAAAAGTTAGGTATCAGAATAATAAAGGCAAAGAATTGTAACATTGCCACTGTGCTAGGGGAATAGAAATAATTGGGAGTCGGGCAGCCAAATAAGTCCGTCGGAATGGGTTGGTACTGTAGACACTTAAATTTTATGCCAGAAAATAAATTTGAATTCATGTTGGAAATTAAATTAAATTCGTTATTTCTGGACTTTTGTTAAATTAAATTTCAAAATAAATAGTTAATTTGATTAAATTCCACCTACATTTTATTGACCAATAAAATAGTGACAATTAAGTGTCACATTGAAGTGTCTGAACCAATCAAATAATGGTTTGACTTTTCATAGAAAGAGTCAATTAAATCATGCCAAGTGTTCAAGATGATGTATCATGACCAATCAAAAGAAGACATATATACTACAAGTGATAGATATTTAAAAGCGTGCATATCACTTTTACAAAGAGAATTATATAGGTCTTCTACTACTGATAGCCAATCAAATCATACCATTCAATTAACTAATTCTACCTGGACACTTATTCCTACCGCTATAAATTGGGGTCATCTCTTAGAAGAAAAACACACATTTTCTGAAGGAGCACAAGTTGAAGGATCAAATTCTCTTTACGAGGCATTCTTCAAAATATTTTTCATTAACTTAAGACATTCTTCAAAGATCAAAGGAAATTTCAGCGTTTGATTCGAGAACAAACCCAAATTTTTCCACCACGACGCGCATTTCTAAAAGCCCTCGTTTAAACGTTATTGGAGATCTACGACGGTCCAAATGAATCAAATTCTCCTAAATTCAAAATATCCACGACAAAGTTCAAGATGTTCGTTGAAGAAATTCAAATCATTTCACGTTTGATCCAAGATTAAACGAATTTGCCCTTGAATTAACGTTATTCGCACAAATTCATTCTAGAGAAGATCAAATCAACATTCTCCAAGATCAAGTGCAAGAAACATTTATTTTTCCTTAAGATTAGAATCAAGGGAATCATAGAGATTGTAACCACTTCATTAAATCAATAAATTTTAATATTTTGTTACTACAGGTACTTTTCAGAGCTGGCGAGCCAGTCTTGAACATGAGTTACAAATGTATGTTTCAAATTACCACGTAGGAGTGCAATATTTCCAGAATTCAATCACTTTAAATTTACTTTTTTGTAAAAAGCACTCCGGCCGTTACTAATGAACACATGGGTAGTGTGGTGTAAAATTTTGTTTGTATGTGATGTGAACGGACCGGTGGTGGTTGGGTAGTGTTGTTGCTCTTGTTTGTATGTAAAGTGTGAATGGAAATGTACCCACCTATAAAGCTACACACCATTCATTCAGTACTACTCCTTGCTATGTAGCTAGCTACTATACAATTATATACAATTATATACAAAATATCTCTCTCTCTCTCTCTATATATATATATATATATATATGGCCAGCACTCAAGATGGCGGGTGCAAGGAGAAGCGGCGGTTGAGGATTCAGGCGAGGCTGGAATCAGTGCTTGCCGCCAATGGCCGTGTCTAATTACCATCTAGGGGTTCAATTGCGCAAACCCCACAACAGGATGGTTGTAATGAGGAGAACCAGATCTGTGGTGGTGGTATGGCGGCGCTGGAGGAGATGAGGAGAAGAGTTGGGGCGGTGGCCTTCGTGGGCCGGCGATCCGAAATGGAAGACGCCATTTCGGTTAAGACCAATCTATGCTCGCCGCCTATTAATCACCACCTTCCGCTGCATTTCTTCGGAGTTTTTGATGGTCATGGAGGAGCTCACGTACTTTCCCATCTCCTCTTAATTTACATTAATTACATACTACCTCATTAATTAATTATTAAGACAACGATCATTTTAATTAATTTGATCAAATCAGCTTAATTAATTTGCATGGTCGTATTTAATTAACTAAGTCATTCACATGACAAATGCACTTAATTTGAAAAGATTAATTTTCGTTTATATATAAACGGGTTAAATCTATTTAATTTAACTCTAGGGATCGGATCGGGTCAAGATCCTCTGTACCACAATTTGTGTACCATAAGTGTGTACCACAAATGAGAAATTGACACATGTATATATCACAAATAATTGTGATATATACATGTGTCAATTTCTCATTTGTGGTACACACTTATGGTACACAAATTGTGGTACAGAGGATCTATTGCCGATCGGATCGGATGACTCATATATTTTTAAGTATTTAACTTAACAAGTGCACCAAAATATTAAAGTTTTTCTTTTAGTTCATAAGAGAGTGATTAAACAATACAATTGAATTTTATGTTGGATGAATTATATATGCCGAGTTCGATCACCGGATCAAAAAATTAAATTTCCCAACAAAAGTTTTAAAAATGAAAAATTAATTGCGCGCCGGTGCATGCAGTTTGCTATAATGTGCAAGCAGAACATGCATTCAATCTTGGAGGAAGAAGTTATGGGGTTGGAAAAACATGTGGGACCGATATACATCATGGACGAGGCAGTGCTACGGTGGGCGTGGAAGAGGGTGTTCCGCAGATGTTTTTCCAGGACAGAGTTGTTGGCGCTGCAAACGTGCAGCTGCTGCGGGACTCCGGATTTCCGCTGCAGCTGCGTTGACCGCAGAGAGGTGCTCCAATCTGGCTCCACTGCCGTGGCTGTGGTTCTGACTCAAGAACATATCGTCGTGGCAAATTGTGGAGATTCACGCGCCGTCCTTTTCCGTGGGGGGAGTCTTGTTCCGCTCTCCTTCGATCATAACGTACGTAACTAACTTAAATAAATTTGGAACTTTGAATCCAAAATCTAATGCGAAATGGGTCATTACTTAGCTAATTTATTGGAATGAAATTTTGTTTGTGAACAGTTTTTTCTAAAATTCATAGTGAGTATATGCATGCAGCCTGCAAATAGAGCGGATGAAAGGGTGAGGATTAAAGTGGATGGAGGAAGTATAGTGAACCTCGATATTGCACGAGTTGAAGGGGTTTTGGATATGACTCGAGCAATAGGTAACTAGATCTTTAAAAAAATTCATACATTTTTGCTTGAGTGCTAGCTAAAAATATGTATATATATATATATATTGTTGCAGGCGACCAGTACCTAAAACCATATGTGATATCGGAGCCAGAAGTCCTTATCGAAAGAAGGGATTCAGAGGACGAGTTTTTGATACTCGCAAGTGATGGGTTATGGGACGTGATATCGAGCAAGATGGCATGTCATGTTGTCCGTGACTGCATGAAAAAGGAAGGTCCCGGGTTGATCACCTCACGGAGTGCTTCCGCAGCAACGCTGCTCACTCGACTCGCCTTGGCTCGTGGAAGTAGTGATAACATTGGTGTTGTGGTTGTTGATCTAAACAAGGATGTATATATAAATTAGTGGTGCATGGTGCATGTTTTAATTTCAAGTATCGGATCAGACTATTATGATGGATGTTTTGTTAATTATGGATATATGGGTTATAACTTATATATATTATATGCATGGTTGCCACTCGATCGACAGGACATGGTCGGAGTTCATGAATTTGCCCTTTTTTTATCAATACTTCAAAATAGTTTATTTAAATTAATATTCTGCCCCTAATACAGTTTTTATTATTTAATATTCTTCCCCTAAAACATTTTGTATTTAATAATTGGCCCCTAAAATTAATTTTTGTTAAAAAAAAAAAAAGCAAAAAACAAATTTGAAACCCAGCGCATTTCCCAGCCGGCAAGCAGGCAGGCTACCATTGCCAGCATGCCCGACGTCCCCTGCCCCCTGCCTCGCCGATTGCCAGTCACCGTCTCCAACCGAACCAAGTCCGTAACCCCTCCTCATGCTCGGTTGCCGGCTCGGTTGGAGATGACCTAAGACCATCTTTAATAGTATGATCGATGTTAAACTTATATTTTAACCTTTCAAAATAGGAAAATTTGCTTTTTTGATATCATAGAATAGGGCAACTTGAAACTTTAATACTATTGGATACGAAAATACAAATTTTGTACCACATAATATATTTTATGTCTACTTTCAATTTCAATATATTTAATTAATATACAACGTATTATCAACAAACAAACAAATAAAAAAATAAAACGTATTGTATATAAACATCTTGATGTATTATTTTCAATTGAAAGTTCAAACACTACAAAATAATAATTATAAAAAAACAGAAAAACAGTACTATTAATTATCATTCTTTCCTGCATTATAATTTTCGTGAAAATCGATATATTTACAAACGTTCACATGATCACATCGATTCCAGAATATATTCTCCTTATTTGGGCTAAATATAATAAGGACTTAATCTTAAGCCCATCTGGTTATGCTCATAGGCTTGAACTTCATCACCAATTGGGCCTAACTTAGGCCCGTTTAATTAGGTTCATATGACTGAACCCAGTTACCATTTGGCCCCAATTGATCTATAGGCCTAACTATTTTGTAGCCTGCTTGGTTTTATTTTTGGCCCATTAAGGAAGTTAACAATTTTGTCTTTCATTAACAAGATGCAACAATATTTGCATGTGAATGAAGGAAAATGCCCCCATGTATATGCTATGATATTAAACCTAATTTATTTTTCTTCCTGGTTCAAACCGAAGCTCTTGATTCATTAATTTAGCCTTATTTTTTCGAATAATATGGCTAAAGTTTCTTTTGTTTCGTTTTCTAATAAGAACTAGTGCAAATTGTATCCGATATTGTTATATGTATCGAATATTGAACTAAATATTTGATTTGATATTCGATGCATATCGAAATTCGGTGTTGGCATAGTTTGATCGATTTACGACACTGTGCACCCTATTTGTATTATTTATTTAATAAAATGAGAATAAAACATTTAGCCTAAACGCATGAGTTTTTTCTCTTTTATTAAAATATATAAATATTACTATTACTTATGTTCTAACATATTAAGGGTTAAGATGGGTTTGGACCTGGATTCTATCAGGACCCGCTCACGTTGTCCTTGCTCTTGTTGGATAGACTCGCATAGACTTGGACCATTCCAAGCTCGATCATCAGTTTTTATTGGATCAGGACACTACTAGAATCAGTTAATATTCCCACCGAAATATTCCCACCGAAAATAATTGGTGGGAATATTTCAAGAATTCCCACCGAATTTTCTTTCGGTGGGAATATTCCCACCGATGTAAACTTCGGTGGGAATATTAATATTCCCACCGATTTACATCGGTGGGAACATTTTTTATTCCCACCGACTTATAGTCGGTGGGAATTTAATTCCCACCGAAATTACGTCGGTGGGAATTTGTATTAAATCGGTGGGAATTTAATTCCTGGGAATTTGTATTTTGAGATTATATATATAATACTTGATATGTTACATGAATAAGTTATATTATCTGAATTGCTTCTTGTTTATAACAACAAACTGATGTTGATTTTGTAGATTTCTTATAATACTTAATTTGTGAATATATGCATGACGTACATATAAGCAACGTAAATTTTAGGATTTTATAAAAAAAAAAAAATAGTCCTGCAATATTAAAAATTTAAATTTCAAGAGTTAATTAGCGCAACTATTTTGTAAACTGTTATAATAAGGTGTAACCCGTCATTTTCTTTTCGAGCAATCATGATGGGTGTTTACGTACTGCAAGATAAAAAAGAATTAATGGACATCAAATTTGAAGACAAGTCTTAGTTTTTAATCAAATCATAAATGTGTGTGATATAGCTAGATATTAATTAGCTAGGTATATATAGACTTATTATATATTATTCATTCCCTTATTAATTTTAAATTGTGTCATTTTAACAGTATATATAATGCAAAATAGTATTTTTAATAAAACATATAAAATCAAGCGAAACAAATCCGTACGAGTACCGTACCAGAATAATACATTAATTTAATTCTTTATCACCCCAATTATTATTTATATATAAACAATAACTAGTATCATTTATTTTATTATTTCACCTTATTCTAGCTAGTATAGTGTTAATTTAGCCATCTACAAGTATATACAGAATAGAAACCAAAGCAGATTACGATCGAGTCTTCAATAAAAAAATTTCAAAGTTAATATATATATATATATATATATATATATATATATATATATATATATATATATATATATATATATATATATATATATATAGCCGACCTGAGACTTCTATTTAAATAATTTTTACATATATATTATTTAAAAAAGAACACTATTACTTGATAAAAAAACATTAATAATACGTTACACAATTTTATTAAATAAAAAATAATTACATTCGTAAATATATCATAAAAACTTAAACTCTTAATAAAAATACTACTAATACTTAAATATTACTCCTTTAATATTTTTTAAACAAAATTAACAATTCAATCCACATTTAATTCCCGCCTATCTACCTAATACGTACCCCCAATTATTTTATTCCCGCCTATAACAAGTACATTACAATACCGGGCCTTATTTTTTCAAGCAGAACAAATTAAATCCAACCATGCTCCTATTTACATAGCTAGCTGCTCGATCTACACCACCACGTACCGGACCTGCACCGCGCGTGACACCACCACCCAGCCGTCTCACTCACCGCCGTACGCCAGCCACCAGCCGCCCCTAACCAACACTCATACCCCCAATTTCAATTCCCAACCTACAAAACCCTAAATTAAACTCTTTGAATCGTGAAGCAGGAGCCCAAGCAAATCAGAAAGGCACGCCTCCGACTATCCCCCGCCGGCTCCCCACCTCCGGTATCCCCCTTTGCCGGTGAGCTTGTTTTCACATTTGGTGTATGTTTAATTAGTAGTTCGTTTGGTGTGAAAAATTAAATGGAAAAAGAAAGCATATATTTATGAATGGGAACTGTGAGGAAAGGGTGGTGAGTTTTTATACAGTGCGTGAATTGAAGGGAAATTGAGCAGTGAAGTTGTTTTACCAAAATATAGGGGTTATATTATCATTTAATTTAACATAGAGGGCTATATTGCATTTTGAGCATAAAACAGGGTGTTATTTGCTATTAACTCGATCAAATGCATTACTCAAGCTAGGATGCTTGCTATGTCTAAGTTCTGTTTGGGACTTTGATGATTTATGGACTTACCCAGCTAGTTAATTGATATTAATTAGGCGGTAGGATCATTTTGTGTTTTAAAGTTTGTAGTTTAATTAATTAATTTCTTGTCCTTAAGTATAAATAACAAGTTTTCATGGAGGAGTGTTTGGTCGTGATCTTTAGTTGATTTATATGTTATTCTCTTGCTTAATTATGACTGTTGCTCTTTGAATAACAGAGGCTGTCATTATCACTCAACATAATCCTACTTAGCAATTGCAACCAGTGGAGGTTTAAACCAACAAAGAACTGGGGTATTTTCTCAATTCACATTTTTTCTTATTTAGGCAAAATTAAATGTGTTTTAGTGTGAGGGTTAATTAAAATATCATAATTGTTTACTTTAAATTAATTCCCAACTTTATTGTTTAGATGAGACAAATTTTATTTCTATATTTCTCATATGTTTGATGACTTGTCTGATTCTGGTTTTGAATTTGTTGGCAAATAAATTAGATTACTTATATTCTCATTCACACTAAGTTCTTATAAAAGTATGTAGATTGTCTTAATCAATTGCCTGGTGGGATTTGTAGATAGTTGGATTAAGTAGAACAGTAGAATTGAATATGTGAAATGTTCTAGTATATATCACTATTAATTAGTATAATTATAAACAAACATGACTGATTTATTACTTTTTCATGATGTCACCAAATATAAAATCATAAATGGTAATCACTAAGTTCTTATAAATGTATGTAGTATTTTTTTTCTTTTTTCTTTTTCATGTAATATGTTACAAGTTTATCTACTATTCCTCTTTGAGAATAGTAATATATATATATATATATATATATATATATATATATATATATATATATATATATATATATGCTATATATAAATGATTTAATAATAAAATTTTATCAAATTGTCTTTATGTACAGGATAACTATTTGGAAAACATAGCCCCTCATACTATAAACGAAGAAGGAGAAGAACCTATTATCCCGCCTCCCGAAGTTCAAATGCAGGTATGATCTTTCGGTTCCAAATCAAAGTTGGTATTTTGTAAAGTAAATGTTATATTGTTGTCTTTATATAGTAAATAATGTTATGTTGTTGTGATTTATACTTTATAGCATTAAACATGAGCTTAGTTGAGAAACGCTAGTACCTGTAATTGGGTTGAGTTGAACTCCCACAGTCATTGCCGTAATTGTTGTGATTGTTGTGTTGGGTTGAAATTTTACATTGTTAGATTGTTGATATTTCAGGTATGGGCACAGACACAAGGGGTGTCGAAAAAGGGGGCTGTACTCGGGCTGTCCGGTCGGGCGAGAATTGTACGTCCTTCACGTGTCGGACGAACGCAAAACAATTACAGTGATCCACAACTTTTGCCACAGACCGTTGAAAGAGCTGTAGAATCTCGAATGGCAACAATGCGTGAGGAGATGCGTGAGGAGCTGCGTGCGGAGATGCGTGCGGAGGTGCGTGCGGAGGTGCAAACAATCCAGTCAGAAACAATTCGTGAGCATATGCGTGCGGAGATAGAAACAATCCAGTCAAGACACCAAGCCGAGCTGGAGCAGTATAAGATGATGTTGAACCTTGCTATGCAAAATCGGACCGGTCAACCTTCGCAATCCGGTCACAGTTTCATGGTCAACGAACCCTTCCACCATCAGGCTGGCCCGTCTCAACCTGCACCGTATGTTAACATGTCT
The DNA here is from genome assembly GCA_038501285.1 of Penstemon eatonii. Taxonomy (NCBI): domain Eukaryota; kingdom Viridiplantae; phylum Streptophyta; class Magnoliopsida; order Lamiales; family Plantaginaceae; genus Penstemon; species Penstemon eatonii. The sequence continues at coordinate 15,788,126 of CM076710.1, read as the reverse complement.
AATCTTACGCAGTCAGGTATATATCGCCACTTCCCCGATATTATTCAACCAAACACTTTTCCTATGTTTTTTAATCCTGCTGCTCAAGCTCAACAACCGCCCCCGCCGAGACCTTCTCAAATGCCAAACTCGGAAGATGTGTCTGAAACACAAGATATATAGTATAATTATATTAGACAATATTTAATGTTTGTAGGATGATTATGAATATTTATGGCTTGTAAGAATTGAATATTTAGGTTTTGCGCAAGGATTGATTATTTAAGTAAGTTTGTAAGAATTGTTAGGTTTAATTGTAAGAATTGAATATATATTTTGTTATGAGTAGATGGATATTAATGTATATTTATATTGTCGGGAATTCATGCATATTACAATTTTGAAAATAAAATTAATTTTCAAAATTAAAAAAAATATATTTTCAAAAATTTTTAAAAAAATTTGATTATATATAAATTCCCACCGATCAAGTAATCGGTGGGAAAAATTATTTTCCCACCGACATATGCGGTGGGAATATTCCCACCAGATAAGTCGGTGGGAATATTCCCACCGACGTATGCGGTGGGAATATTCCCACCGACTTACGCGGTGGGAATATTCCCACCGGATAAGTCGGTGGGAATATTCCCACCGAATACACACTCGGTGGGAATTCGTTTCTCCACCGAGATAGTCGGTGGAAATTTCGGTGGGAAAATTGTCGGTCGGAATTTCGGTGGGAATCCGATTCCGACCCGACTTTTTTCGACCATTTTTTTCAGTGGGAATTTCGGTGGGAATTTTGTCATTCCCACCGATTTTGGCCAAAATTGGTGGGAATTTCGGTGGGAATTTTAACTGATTCTAGTAGTGGGACCCGACCCGCTTAGCCCGTTTTCAGTCATTTTTGTTGTTTTTAATCTGAGTTTCTGAAACTGATTTTTTTAAGATGAAAGAAACAAGGACAAGATTGTTTTTAGCTTCTGAAGTTAGAAGTACTTTCTTAAAAATCAGAAGTTAATTTCTGCAAACAAACAATCATATGTCATCTATCGCGTGCTATGTAAGCAAAAAACAAAATTCTTTATATTATTGCATTTAACTAAACCCAAAAGGTTCGGGACAATATACATTTCCATATCTAAGGATTACATAATTAGGAAAATTTTAGTCTAAACATCATGCAACATTGTCCATGCATTCAATTAAGAAATAAATATATTTATATGTGCTATGCATGGCCATTCTTCTAAAATTGCGTGTATCATTCACAAAGAGTTAATTAATATGAAATGCATAATATTCAATTTACTATCTGTAATTTTATAAAAGAGCATACATCCTGTGAAAATATTAAAGACGTAATTTATCTCCTTCAGCTGGAGAGTAAAACACCCTTGCCAAAATTGAGAATGTGCATAAAATTCATTTGTGTAACATAGAGAGGTAACTTGCCACATTTATTATAACACATGAGGATAAACTGTCACATTTATCATAATATATAGGGTTAAACGTACTAACACATTCTCATAGCACAAGGGGAGTAAAGTGCCACTTATAAAATTGTCAGAAAAATGGTGTTTAACCTTTATGAAATTATAGGGGGTAAACTACTTATTTTCATATCATAAAGAATTAAATTGAACATTATGAATATAACAAGGGTTAAATCATCATTAACTCCATTTACAAGACGATATACAATTGCATGTGATAGTTAATACATCAAGTTCTTGTGATTACTCACATGCACGGTATAAGTAAATTTAGTTGTTGTGATAGATCGCATGTCATTACACTTAGATATTTTTCGTTATATAATAATAATATTTAAGATTTAATATTCTAACTTCATAAAAATTGTCAAAACACTTACAAATGACATTGTAAAATAAGCCTTTTCCGGTCCATTATTGAATACATACACTTATTTGCAACTTAACTGATTCTCAAAATTCAAAAGATGAAAAAATTAAATTATATAAAAAAAAAAAAAACTTTGCTAAAATAGGGACATTAACCACATTAATACCATTTAATCTTTTTCCAATCTCTTTCCATGTAGGTTTACTTAAGGAAACTCATTCGCAACCAAAATCTCAACAAAAAGAAACCCCCCAAAAAAAAGAAAGAAAAAAAACTACATCTACATTCTCCCAATCTCCTAAAAGGAGAAAAAATGGAGGAAAATTAAATGGAAATTAAAATAAACTAAGAAACCAAAAAATGTTCACTAAACTATGAGACAACAAGCTTAGATATCCAAGGAAATCACCTCTTTATAAATAAGGAAAATACGTATAAAGTATAATTTGCTAATGGCGCTCTTTTTCATCATTCCACTCCGCTCTGCCCAATCCTAGTGTAAATTCCAAGCTCGGATTCTTGTAATTATTTTCAGAATTGGGCATTGCATAACTCTTTGAACGCGAATATTCATTTTCCTGCACCAATTTGTTGAGAGTCATGCATTTATCTAAATTAAATAAATACAAAAAAATAAATTACATGAATAAACGTGGAGTTTATCAGATTAATTTGTAAGTAGTATTTTATGTTATTGTTTAATTTTGCTAACTATTACATCAAATTTGAAGAAAATTATCTTAGGTCTGTGCCCAAAGAGATTGAGCATGGGACAAAATAGGTTCAATATGCACCTATCTTGTTGATTAAATTGGTAGTAAGTGAAGGGGAAGGAAAGACTTTGAAAAGATATTATATGCAGTCGTTGCACACGTTTTTAGTGCAACACATCAATCCTAATTTGGAGTTTTCATATTATAGGATGTTATAAACTCCATGAATACATCCCAACTACGCATTCTAAAAAGATTGAGTTGGTTGCACAATGTCATAATAGTTATGATATTGTGCAATAAATTCAATTTTTTCATGGAACATGGTAGGATGGAGATGATTGCATGGTGTATTATATGATTTATAATTGAAAATCTTTAAATTGATGTGTTGTACTAAAAACGTGTGCACCAACTGCATAAAATAATTTTTCGATAGAGCTATGAAGGGAAAAACTATTCCCTCCATTTCCTTCCTACGAATCTACTTATCCAAACACAAATAATTGGACAGCCTAGTATATTCCCATTCTACAATGACGATTTTCTTAGAATAAACATATTAAACACAAATTTGGCTAAGTGCCCTAATTGAATTGGACCTAACTCACGTCAATTATCAGCTCACGAAGTGAAGATTGCACAATTTCATGTAAGGATCACATAGTTTTGATATCCAATCAATGTGAAACTTTTATTCTCAAAACTGCATTTTCTCGTGAGACCAGACTCAATGTGTGAGTGAAGTAAGTCCAACACAAGAGACTACAAAATGCCAAAGCTTATGGACATGTAGTTAAGGGCCAACAAGCAGACACGTGAGCAAGAACAAATGAAGCCCATCACGAAAGGAGATGATCAACATTAACTTGGGGTCTACGTCTAACACCATATTAAACACATGGACAAGCTAACTCCTCTAAAATCAAGAGGACCTAAATCAACTCAAAGGTAGCCCGAAAAGTGTAGATTGCCCAAGGTCATATAATTATTATCACTTACTCTTGATATATAATACATATGGGAATTATATTCTCAACAAAAATGTAAAATATAAACTCTTGAATATTCGAAAACATGATCATAAATTACACAATGTAACAGATTTACCTCTATCAGGCGACCAGAATTTGATTGAGATGGAAAGGACGATGATCTATTGAGTCCGTGCAACTCACCCGCATTAGTTTGTGGCCAACCCTCTCGGCTACTAAAAACAAATTAAAGAAAAAAAAAGAATTATTGTGCAATTATTGTCATATAAAATTAAAATAGAAGAGCTAGAATTTTGGTTTAATAGTGTGCAATTAGCATAACTAAGTCTAAGGGTGATAACTATTTTGTTTATTTTCCAATTATCATTGCATTATTGTTGGTTACGTGAAAATGATATATAAATTCATATCTTTCAAATATAATTACTACTTTATTGTAGTAGCTAAATATATATTTTGATAAAAGAATGTACTACAACACAATTATCCTTATATTGTGGTGATAAAAATGCAACAATCTTATGTGCATATTTAAAGTATCCCCATGTTGAAATAATTATTAAAAGAAAATCATTTAAATTTTTTCTTTGCTGACAAGTCCTTTAGTCAAAATTTGAATAAGTAGTAGAAATTTGTTGGCCGAATTCAGACTTTAAATGTTTGGAAATCTCTTATGCCTAAAAATGGAAAATGTAACTTAAAGAAGTAAAGTGTACGAGTAAAACCAGAAAGCCTCCTACTGAAAAGAAAACGTACAAATAACTGTCAAGATTTTGTAAGATAATTCTTGGATTTTATTGAAATGATTTTGGAGAAAAGAAATTTAACATTATAAATTAGGTGTATGTACGTAACAAATCACAATATATTTGTAAATACACTAATTTTGAAAATAAGCATATTTTATTTATGAATTTTATATTTAACAATTTAATGTCATAATTTGATGTCACTTTGCATATATAACGACAAATATATTAATTTAAATATTTGTTGACAACTCATTTAAGTAAATTATAGGCGTAACATCAAAGTGAGATAGATAAGTTTTCGTTTGCGAATGACCTAGATGTGAGCCCACCTATAACATAATTCATGAAAAGAAAAGGAGAGCACTTAAGTCAAGATACAGCTCCTTTTCCGGTCCTATAAGCAGATAGTATATTACCTCGTGAAGAGAATAAATTAAAACAATGTTTAAGAACTGAAATAATTTAAGCAAAAAAAGAAAAGCATATTTAGCAGTGGTTGCTTTCTCATCTTTATTTATAATAATTTGGCTTTTGAGCTTAATTTTTAACTTCATATTAAGCACCCCATTTGGCTAAAGCTAATCTCAGGTGAAAATCTTTTAAAAAGATTATTAAAGAATATATTTAATTAAAGAAAAAAACGGAACAAAACAAAAGCAAAAGCTGCCATAAGAACACTTTTATTCCTTGAAAAATTGTGGACGTCAGTTCACATTTCTAAGTTGTACCATGCAAAAGGAAAAGGAAAGGAATTCATTATTATTCCATCATAAGCATCCTATTTTTTTTTCTAAGATTAGTTCGTGGGCATTTAACTAGTATTTATATCTTTATATTGATATCACATATGTATGATTTGCACACAAAATACACAGATGCTACATGTCGTGCAATTTCTGATGACTTTGTGTCCAAATAATTTGTTACATACGTCATTTCAAAAATACGTTTGCACAATGTAGACAGTGTAATATCTGGGTTTCATCATGTGTATCTCTGTTCAATTTAAGTCATTTTCCAAAGTAAAATTAATTTTTTATACAAACTTTATCATGCTTGTCAATGGTTGTAACTAATGCTAATTAATGCTGTAATTTTTTGATTAAAAAGAAATTTTAAATATTTTTAAAAAATGACTATTTATTATATTTCTTAATCTATGCAATCCATAGTAGTAATTAATTATGTACCTCGAAGAATTACTCCACAATGTACTTGCAGTGGAAGGGTAATTATTCTCAACCACATCTTGTTGGAAATTAGATCCATCATGCGACGGGCCTCTCGGATCTATAAACCGTCGAAGCCCGGCCCGATCTCCTCCTCCTCCTCCCGTACTTCCTATTGTAGAAAGGTCATCTTCACCAGACCCATCCGAATGTCCTTAAACAAACAAACAAACCCAAAATGTCAAAAAATGCATGAACCAAAAATGGGTTGATTGAGAACAAGATTACAATTAATAAATTAAATAATTAATTAAAAAGCAGCTTGAACTTTAAAGACCGTGTGTGTACCTGATGAAGCTGCTGGCTTGTCAGTTGTTTTAACAGTTCTATACATCTGCATTACATTCCGAATGATTTAATTAATTAATTAATTAATTAAGACATCATTAAACACGAGGTGGAGGTTGGTGTTTTGATAATTATGAGCTGTAAAAGAGTAGTAGTACTGGTAAGTAGTATATCATTGAAAAATGATGGATTGGGGTTTTTGTCTTCTGCAACTTTCCTTTAATTTCTATTTCTCTCTCTTCTGACTGCTTCCTATGACTTCTCTTTAATTAATTAATTAATTCATTCATTCACTCTCTGCATTCATTGGCTACTGTGCCGGAGAAATATACGGACTCAAATTAATAAACCGACACAAAGAGAAAGAGAGAGAGATGTGAAAAACTGTATGTCTACATTTTAATGAATTGCTTTACCTTTTTTTTTTTTTTTCTTTTTTGGGGGGGGTTTTCTCAAATTTTTGGCTTGTTTTGGGGTTAGTCGAAATGAAAAATCTTTAATTAATTACTAGTTTTTTTTATTCCAAGTGTTTTATTATCGTAAAATATATAAATATGTGATTGCAATTGATTTTACCTGTAAATGGCTCTTGACATGAGCAAGAGTGAGATCTTTGACATCCATTAGTTCCAGCACTGATTTTGGAGTAGCCCCTAAAAAAAATTAACAAAACCAACAAAATGTGCTATTTAAAAACATATTTAAACAAAGAGAAGCAAAAAAACAAAAAAGGACTTGTGGAAATGATAATTAATTATAGAATAATTACTTTCATGGCCGCCGAGAAGCTCAACTGCATGAACAAACCGCGCGTGAAGTGTAGTAGTCCATCTCATCCTCGGCGCCCTCATGCTCCTCTTCGCTGGCATCTTCGTCGGTAAAAACCTCGATCTCATCATCCCATAATTATGATTGTTATAATTATGATTAAAATGATGATTATTCGAAACAACCTCATTTGTACTATGTAGATGATGTTGGTTCATCATCCCATTAATAAACCTCCCTCCTCCTCCTCCTCCTCCACCACCACCACCACCACCAACGCCACCGCCAACGCCACTCGGTATTCGATAACCGGAACCCGATGGGTTCAACAATGGCATACGATGTTCCAGAGAAGACGAAGACGAAGAAGAAGTGTAAGGCATTTGATGATAGAAACACATCTTATTGGGATCTCTTGATTCTAATTCTAGTGGTGAGAATGGGAATGGACGGTTGGTATAAACCGGAATACCCTTTATCGGCCTTAACGCGTTGTTGTCGGATACATCTAACACGGATACTCCGTGGTTTATGTGGTTTAGATGAAGATAAGGGTTTTGTGTATGTACCGTTTCCAATTGATGATGATGATGTTGATGACGATGATGATTATTATTAATTGCTCCTCCTGCGTCTGCTCCATTGTTGAAGCTTCTCTGAAGTCGTCCGATTTCGTTGTTTGACGGACGAGCGTTGCCTAAAGAGAGCTCAATGAAAGAATTGTTGGTGGCGTTTTTGTTGGGTTTGTTTTTGTTTAGTAAATCGAAGGTTGAAACATTAAATTGTTCGCCAATTGTTGAAGTCGAGGACGAAGAAGTAGTGTTCGGTAGACTAATGTGTAGAGAAAGATCAGGCACTGGCTCTAAGGGCATCTTTTTTTTTTTTTTTTTTTTTTTTAACTAGCAAGAAGATTTTCTTGAAATGAACTAAGATGAACAATTTTTTTTATATAATTCCAAATGGTTTGGAAAAAGTAAAATAAAATATAAAAACACACGGACACAAAAGGGGAACAAAGATTGACAAATCCGCCAGCTAGTGATTTGTAAGAACAAAACAAGACTAAATTTCTTTGAAAGAGTGAAGTTGTAGAAAACTAGATATGAAGAATAATTAATATTCTTTATTTCTTTAAAAGATTTAAAGGGCTGAAAGATCAGATAGAAATGGAGATGAATAGATAAAAACCTAATCTTTTTTGTTGATTCAAATGAAAAGATTAGTAGAACTTTTGTGGTTAGAAAGCTAAAGGAGAAATATGAAACATAAAAGATGTGAAAAAAAGTGTGGAGGAATTTTAGAAGCAAAGATAAAAACAAGAGTTAGAAGAATTGGAGAATTCCAGATTTGAAGAGATAGGAGAAGGAGAAGAAGGGGAGGTGGGGGGCCGGGGGGGGGGGTAGGTGGGGGGTGGGTAGGGGGTGGGGGTGGTATAAGAGGATGATTTGGTGTCTGGTGTAATTCCTCGAGAGTATATCTCAGAAAATGACAGTAGAACAAGGCCTCTCACTCACTAGTCAAAACACGCAAAGAAAAATACAAAAAATAAAAATAAATAAGTAATAAAATAAAAACTGAAAAAAAAATATTAAATTATTTATTATTATTTAGTACTAAAAAGCATAAAAAGATATGTTGTCACTTTTTGATTTCCTTCCCCGTAGACGACGGGTTAAAAATTCTTGAAAAAGAAAGTAAACCCAATTTCTCTTTAAATTGTGATCCTTTTTCCCCCACCCTCTTCGCTTCTCTTTCTTTCTCTCTCTCTCACACACATACACATAAAGAAAAATAGTTACACACACGTACACATATTATTCTCTTATTTTAATTACTACATTGGTTTAATATTATTATTATTATTAAAGAAATCCCTTTTCATGTAGGAGGTCAAATAATGATATTTTGACGTTGAACGACCATTCCAAAACTTGGAATTAATATGATTATTTTATAAATGAATCATATAGTGTACTCTTTATAGTTTACTCACTTGTATTATTATCTGCATCTTTTATTTTTTATACGAATTTTTAGTAAGAATTATAGAAAGTTTAGATGACTTACAAGTTACAATTATATCGTTAAAAGTAATGGTTAAAATGACTTAATTTAATTATCTCAGTATTGGTTCAAATTATTTAGGTAAAAAAAAATCATTGTTTCATATAAAAGAGTAATTTTGGAAAATGTATATATTTTAATTTTAGAAAATAGTGTTATCAAGAGGCATGTCATAACTGAAATAAAAGTGGAAACTTAAAGACGGGTGTAGTATATAATTGGGCTTATACCATGGATAAAAATTTCGTTTCGAGTATATATTTCGGTCAGCTAAATATTGGAAAATTTTCGAGACTTTTCGGAAACGTTTCGGAAACGTTTAGGAAACACTAAAAAAAATTGTAAAAAAAATTACTAAATTTAGAAAAATAATAGAGTTGAAGGCAGACAAATAATTAGGGAACTACATTTTATTTTCGTTTCGCTTGATTCAAAAACGAAAACTTTTCGATGTTTTCGACGGAAAAGATGGAAATTTTGATTTATGGCTTATACATCATTATTTTTATAATAAAAAGAAATTCTATTAGGGATTTAACAATGTTTATATATTAAAAATTAATCAATACAAGTATGTTTAGATTCAATGGCCTTTTAGTTGTGTGTGTATACATTTTAACTTTTTGAGTCATATCTGATTTAAAATTCCTGTCGCTATATTTGAAACGTTACATTTATGATGATTAGTTATATAACTAAAAAAATGAAATGATAAATATGCTAGGAGCATAATTGATAGATGGTCATAAGCAAAAATATATTATTACTATACTCTATAATTTAAAGTATAGTATAAATGTACGTACACACAAATATATGCAGATAGATAGAGTACATTTAGATCCATTGACCTTGAGTGAGAGAACCCACGAATTAAAGGGGTGTTTGTTTCTTTTTTTTTTTTTTTTTTTTGAGCAAAAGGGGTGTTTGTTTGCTTGTGTTGTGGGTTTAGCATGTGCCTAATAAACCCACATTACCTTTTAATTCCTCTTCCATACTCCCAAATATTCCCTTCTAATATTTCAACAACTTTGTCTGGCATCTTAGCAAGGTTTTATTATGTCTTCCTCCACATGAAAATCTCTCATTAATTAACTCTTCAATATCCACATTTAAAGGGTTGAGGATTTTTAATTTTTGCAAAACCCTAGGTTGAATCAAAGGGTAAGGACAATATTCTTTTTAAATTATGTGTATCTTATGCCCGATTTATGTTTATGTAATTTAATTTATGTATTATAAATTTACATTTCAAAGAATTCGGTAAATCCAAATCGAATTTTACATTTTTGAATTCAAATCGTTAGTCCTTATGTTTTATAATTTATGTCGTTTTAGAGTTTTATAATGTATTAGGATGGATTCTTGGTAAAAAAAAACTAAAAATGTACCAAAAATACTCTCAATTAATATTGAATTGGAATAAATAAGATAGAATATTTAGGTGTAATAAATACTCCCTCCATTCCACAATACATGTCTTTTTAGGGAGAAAAAAAAATTCCACAATACATGTCACTTTAGGAATTTAAGATAAACTTAAATGCTATTTTGACATTTTTACCCTTCTTCATTAAAAGTTGGAATAGAGAGATGGTTATGGGGAGAACAAAATATATTCCACAATATATTCTTTTAGAGAACAAAATATATTAATTACCATTTTTCAATTTAGCCTTTACTCCCTCCATTCCATATTACATGTCGTTTAAGGTTTTTTCACAAGAATTAAGGAATCAATTAATGCTTCAATTTTTAGGAAATTAAAAGTGTAGTTGGACAAAATTACCCTTGAGAAACAATTAAATATTTTGTAATTCCCCATAATTCATCTCTCTATTCCAACTTTTAATGACGAAGGGTAAAAATGTCAAAATAGCATTTAAGTTTATCTTAAATTCCTGAAGTGACATGTATTGTGGAATTTTTTTTTCTCCCTAAAAAGACATGTATTGTGGAATGGAGGGAGTATTATAGAAGAAAGGAAGTACGTAAGAGAGTTTCTTGAAACCCAACATTCAAAATAGATTAAAGCGCATTTCCGAAATATATAATGCATTACAAATTTCTTATCCAAACAAAATATAATTATTTTATCACTCAAATTTTCAAATCTTGAACCCATGAGCCAAGATACATAGAAATTGGAAATTTATAACTTTCTATATAGTTACTACTTAATTAATTATATATCTTGGGAACTAACTTCTCTAGAACTTTTAATGCCTAGTGAGATTAAGAACTAGGTCTTGGGATTCCAATTAAACATCTTTAATATTGAATTGTGCATTCATTTTTACTTTGAACGATGTAACACAAGTCCATAGAAGGTGTTTGGCTGGTGCATTTAATGCTATGGAAAATATGGTTTGGTTAATGCTGTTTTTGGTGTTCCACTTTTCCAAAACAAATTAAGAATTAAAAAAATATTCTCTATCAAGGAAAATCATGCACATTAATTTTCACGAGGTATGCTGGTTTTAAACTACGAATTTGTTGCTATGAATTTTTGAAGTTTGGTTCTTTTTTGACTGCTTATCGGTCAAATTTGCTTTGCATTAATTAGTCTTTGCAGCTACACCCTTGTTCAGTAATTTGAAAATCATATGGACAATGTAAAGTATGAAATTAAACTAATTCAAATCTTTTAAGAGTTGTAACACAGTTCCAATTATTTTATAGCTTATTCTAGGTTTTTTTTTTCACTTTGTACTCTTAAAATATAGAAATAGCACTTAACACCTATGAAAAATAAAAAACTCAGCAACTTGCACCATCTAGGATTTTTATCACTTTGCACCCACAAACCAATAGAATGGGCTCTTTGCACCCCCAAATATAAAACTAGTAATTAGTACCTTTGAATTTAGAAAAACTCATCAATTTGCACCCCAAAAATACGAGAAATCAACACTCTGCACCCCCGAATCACGGAATACTTTCAAATAAAGAAAAATTCATGAACTTACGACCCCTCGTTTTTCCGGATAAAGTTGACTATAGGGGTAAAAAAAATCTAGGGGTAAAATAAGTAATTCATTCTTTCTTCCTTATAATTTACAGAAGACGATTAGGAATACTAGAATACTCATTTTCATGTTCATCTTTTAAACTTGGATTAAAATTTTGTTTTTGTGATATGTGTCGTCCAAGTATGTATTGAATTAACTTTCCATAAACTTATCGAGTTATTTTTTAAATTTTCAGCAACGATTATAAAGCGGCAGAAAAGAGTTGCCGGATGAAACTTTTGTTCTCTAAAATTTTCAAAAGAATTCAAAAAGTTTCAATACATAATTGATCGAAGCATATCACAAATATGAAACTTTGATGCAAGTCTCTTGATGATTAGAAAGATAAAGATGAAAATGAGTAGTATTCATAACCATATTTTGCAAATTTCAAGGAAGAAAGAAAATGAAGTACCTATTTTCTCTTTGGTTTTATTGACCCAGATGGTAAACTCTGTCGGAAAAAAAGGGGAGTTCAAAATCTTGGGTTTTTCTTAAGTCGAGGCGTTAATGCTTATTTTATGTTTCGAGGGTGCAAAGTGCTGATTTCTCGTATTTTAGGGGTGCAAATTGATGAATTTTTCATAATTTGAGGGTGCTAAGTGCTATTTTTATGTTTTTGGGAGTGCAAAGTGCCCATTTATCTTGATTGAGGGTGCAAAGTGCTAACAATCTGAATTATATTGATGAATTTTTTGTATTTCGAGGATGCAAAATATCTATTTCTCGTGTTTCAGAGGTACAAAGTAAAAAAAAAACCCGATTATTCTTTAACACGGGTAAAAAACATAAAACCACTTGTGTTTTGGGAAAGGTAGTTTTCCTCCCATTTTGATTTACAAATTGTTGCAATCTCTACATTTCGTCATTAAATTATTAACTTCTTTAGCCTTTTTAAGTTAAGTACTATTTGCCTTCCATACTATCTATTTACATATATACAAATTAATTTGTCCTTATATAGTAATATATGAATAAATTAAATAAAACTTGAATATAAAATTTGAAGAAAATACTAAAATATGTACATCTATATAATATTAATCTTATTTAACATTGTAAAAATAATAAATTCAATATTTCAATAATATTTATAATTATTAATAATATACATCCCCTCCGAAATCCAGGTCGTCCGCAGCCTGTGATTGTAGATCCCAGACCTCCGTCGACCTAGTTCGTCGGTCTAGGCTACCACGACTTGGGTTTTCGAAATTTAAATCCACCCAAGTCATGGTGAACTGAGTTATTTGATCTCAGGCCACAACGACCTAGTACCCTCAATTCCAAGCCGTCGCGACCTAGGTTCGATGGGGGAGGGGTGTTTAGGGGTTATGGTATAAGAAGACAGTAATTTTCCTTTTCTAATCCATGTTTTAATTTTCTTTCTAATTATTTAATTTAAATTGATTAAAATTTAATTTCATCTCACAAAATGCGAGTATATACACTTTTTGTTACTTTTTAATGAGAAGGGATTATATGCTATATTTTGTAGAACAAATGTAGAATACAATTTAGCAGTTATAAAATTAAAAAGGGACATCCCTTCCTAATTTTAACGATAGTAAGTTGAACATTATAAATATCAGATTAAATAAAGATCATTTTACATCCTTAAATTTTACACAAGACTTTAAAAAAAAAAAATAATAATAAGTTGAACATAATAAATATACGGGGTAAATTGTTCTTGAATCAAAATACTTGATATAGTTATTCTATTTAAAAAATCCTATAGGAGAAGAGTTGTTTTGACTTGGAAGGAACAAAATGCAAGCAACTTGACGTAAATTCATTAAGAAACGTCTTATTAAGTATTTAATGTTCCTTTCATTCTTTCATGACTTTTCCATCTTGTCATCTACGAATGCAATTGAGGCCCAAAAAAAGCATTGCTTTCTTCCAAGTGATAAGACAATGACCAAATGGAAGAAGCTGATGGTAACAAGTTACTTGGTGGAGTTTGAGAGAAATTAAATGAATACATTTTAGGGAAACTCTTTCTCCAAAGGTGAAGCAAAAATGTTGGTTTGCCTAATGAATATGAAAGATGAATGAATACGATCGGCTGAAAATCTTATCATGTGTACTTGATATTCCATTCAAATTAGACAATTAATTAATAAAACATAAATTAAACATCTTTTATGGTTTCATATTCTAAATAGCAATTCTATGCTTACATATATGTTCGTTCGGGAATAAAACATGACAAACATAATATATACAAGTAATATTTATTCTTTGATGAATTTTATTAGGACGTGAATTTTTGAAACAATGCACTAATAACACAAAAAAAATAAAAAGAGTAATTAATTATAATAATTATATTGTTGGATGTGTTTAACAATATGTATAATTGAAATATAACTCTATATTTCCTTTAATAAACTATAGGATAAATACCAATAGTGATCCTCCTGATCATTTTTTAGAGAGTGGTCCTTCTTGTATTTTTTTCTCACTTTAGTCCCCACTATGAATTATTTGTTCCACTTCGGTCATTTACAGAGGCCTTTTATTTATAGTGTTACACTTTAGTCTCTCAATAAATTATTTTGTATCAATTTAGTCCCTCATATAAATGTTTTTTTCTCAATTTAATCCCTCATAAAATTGTTTTGACACTTTATTTCTCCTTTGACCATCTGAAAATAACCAAAGTGAAATAAATAATTCATAGTGAGGACTAAAGTGGGAAAAAAGTAATACAAGAGATATCACTATGTAAAAAGTTAATGATAAAGAAGATCATTAGTGGTGTTTACCTTAAACTATATTAAGAAAGTTAATTATGAAAAAAAATGACAATAGAAAGTATTATAATACTTCTTTTTCTTTTTTGATAAGTTAATATAATACTTACATATTCAGACAATTTCGTGGATGTTTAAAGTATAATTAAAACAGTAACCTGTTGAATTTGAAATAAGAGAATGCATATTAACTATGTTTGAAAATATAATAGATGACTTACATTGAATTTATTGAGGAAGAAGTCAGTAGGCTTTAGTTATAAAAAGGCAGACGATTAATTCATGAATGCAGAAACTTTAGAGTCCAAACTTATTATTAAAACATACACTAAAAGACTATTTCAAAAGAACTGGCAGAATTGATATCCGAAGTTTTTTTTAGATGGTAAATACGTTATTACATCAGACACCATATCGAATCGAAACTAGAAATAAGATTGAAGTCAAGGGTGCAATATTCTTAAGACAATATTTCTAGGTTTGTCGAATATAAAATTTTAGGAGAAGAACGGAACAGAGAAGAGAATATTTATGCTTTGTATGCTAGAAAATGGTTTGTGAATTGACCAGATTATTCTCCTATTTATAGCATTTAAGGAGTGTTTCTGAAAGAGTATATTTGTTCGAATTAACCAATTGCACAGGTAAAATCCTAGCAGGCACCAATTTATTTTATGCTCGGACCCTATTCGATCAAACGGGTCATCTTGCAGATTCTATTCAGATCAACCGCGAATCTTTTTTGTTTTGTTTAATTTATTGAACTTTGGTAATTGGGCCAGAAAGTTTAATTGATATTTCTTGAAAAAAAAATTCTTTTAAAGCCCCAAACACAAACCTAAGTCCAAGCCTGAATCCGTGACTTATGGTCGTGCCGAGCCGGCCAATCGGTCAGACAGACGACGGCATACATGTTTGTATCTAGGCTCACCTAGGTCTTCTCCCCTTGAAAACCTTGTAACCCTCAAAGTGGGTCCAACCCCTATGTAATTTTTAGTTTTATTAATAAGTAAAGTTTTACTTTCCGAAGGTACGTGGGATGAAGCTTCTCTTTCCTTAATTTCATTCACCTTTGGTTCCCTCAAATCAATTGGATATTGCCTATAAACCCTATTAAATAAAAGTAATAATAATACTACCTACGTCCTCCTTTTTTTGCTACCTTCACTTTTAGCACATAGTTTTATGTAGGAGTTGAAAAAGTGAAACTTTTGTATATGTTTACATTTATTTTGTCCACAACAATAAAACCTCCCATTTGGCAATTGTTGGTGGCAGCGAAGTACATAATGCTGGAGGAAAATGTCAACAAGAGTTTCGAGTTGAGTTGGCAGTCGAGTCTAGTGGAGGGAGGACGTCAATTGATGATGGGAAATTATCTAATTCGATAAATTTTGGAACCGAACCACCTAAATTCGTGTCCAATGAAGATAATCACATGGAATTGTCAAGGAGTTGGGAATGAGAAGTTTCGTACGAACTTCAGAGAATTAGTGAAAATTCACCAACCTGATGTTGTTTTTATTTTGGAGACTAAAGTCTCAGATGCTAGGGCACGAACAATTTCAACGAGCTTGGGATACTCAGAGGTTTGTCATGCTCCTACAATAGGGACGGAATGTGGTATTTGGATGCAATGGAGTATGGAGAACATTAAAGTGAATATTATTTGCGTGGATCTCCAAGAAATTCATGCGATTATAGGCCCTAATTTACATAACGAATGGCTTGTTCCGGCATTTATGCAAGGCCGAACCAGTCCCTTCGCAACGAGCTGTGGAGCAAGTTAGAGAACTTGAGTACTGCGGTTTCCCTACATTGGATGCTTACGGGAGATTTTAATGAGATTGTGTCGGACAGCGAGAAGAGAGGTGACAACCTTCCGTCTCTCAGTCGATGTCTTAGATTTAAAGATATGATAAGATTTAGGCTACATGGGCCCTAAGTTTACTTGGACTAATAAGAGAGAAAGGTTTGCTAGAGTCCAAGAAAGAATAGATAGATCGATGGCTAACGTGGCATGGCAAAATAACTTTCCGGATAGTGTGGTTCTTCATTTGCCGAGAACGCATTCTGACCATCATCCTATCCTTAACCATTGTAATGGCATCGAACGTGTGGCTATAGGTAAACCTTTTTGCTCCGAACTAGCTTGGACAACCGATCCTAGTTGTGGTGAAATTGTCAGTGATACGTGGAGAAATTCGAGTTCCATTTAGAGGCAGTGAACACTCTACCTCCTATCCTTAAAAAATGGAACCGGCATATTTTTGGTAATATTTTTGAAAAGAAACTAATTTGTGTCGTTGAAGGAAAAATAAAGTGTTCGCGTTGAAAATCAATGGTGATTGGGAATTGGATGATGGTAGACTACGGGAGCATGTTTTTTCTTACTTCTCATCCCTGTTTCAGCAAGCGGAGTGCGAGGGACATATGAATCTCCCTATGAGCAGCAGTCAGAAAACTATCTCCGGGGAGGAAAGTGACTTGATCTCGAGACCAATCTCTAGAGAGGAGATCAAACGGATTGTTCGAAGCTTAAGCCCCCATAAAGCTCCGGGCCCAGACGGTCTTCAAGCCTTCTTTTACCAAACTTATTGGGATTCGGTAGGAGATTCGGTGTTCGAGTTTGGGGTGGATTCATTCTCTTAGGGCCTTTTTCCCGATACCCTTGATGAGTCCTTTATTTGCCTTATTCCTAAAGAACAAAGTCCCGGATTTGATTTCGAAGTTTCGGCCTATCGTCCTTTGCAATGTTTTGTATAAGATTATCACAAAGAACCTTACTCAAAGAATCAAAGCTCTCATGCCTTCTCTTGTAAGTCCCTTCAAAGTAGCTTTATTCCGAGAATGGGCACGCATGACAATATTCTTATGATACAAGAACTCCTTCGTTGTTTGAGAAAGATAAAGAAAAACATAGTGGGTAGTATGGTGATTAAACTTGATTTGGAGAAAGTATATGATCGGGTTAGTCGGGTGTTTTCGGAGCAAACTCTCCAATTTATTGGCTTGCCACCCACCCTTGTCAAACTTATCATCCATTGTGTAAAAAGTGCAAACCCGCGCATACTCTAGAATGGGGAACACTTGTATCCCATTACCCCTAATTGCGGACTAAAACAAGGTGACCCTCTCTCACCATATCTTTTTGTGCTATGTATTGAAAGGCTTTCTTACATGATCGGAGAAAAAGTTACAAAGAAAAAATGGCAACCCCTTAGCCCGTGTAGGAGAGGACCGAAACTCTTGCACCTTTTTTTTTTGCGGATGATCTTGTTCTTATGGCCAAGGCAAGAATGCTAGGTGTATTCGGGAAGTTCTTGATGATTTTTGTGATGCTACGGGTTTAAAAATTTGCTATCGCAAATCTAAGGTTTTCTTTGCGAAGGGAGGAGAAGGTAAAGTTAAAAGGGAAGTAAGGACTATTTTGAACATTGGGAGGACCAATGATCTTGGGATGTATCTTGGGGTTCAATTTGTTCATGAGCGTGTTTCCCCGAGGCTTTTAAGAGGGGTTATTAATCGTGTTGCTAGAAGGTTGTTGGCTTGGAAGGCGAAATTGCTATCCCTTGCCGACCGTGCTACCCTTATTAAGTCGGTGACTTCCGCGGTTATCGGCTAAGATTTGCAACCAACTTGATAAACTCAATGGAAGTTTTTTGTGGTCCTCGGACGTGGCTCAACCTAAATTACATCTTGTAGGATGGCACAAACTGACGAAGATCAAGAAAAATGGGGGTCTCGGCTTGAAGGAGGCACGTAAAATGAACATTGCTTTACTTGCCAAAATTGGGTGGAAGACAGTGAATGGAGACAACCAATTATGGGGTGACACTTTTCGGAGTAAGTATTTGAAAGACTCTAATCTTCTTGACTATGATATTAAAAATGGAGACTCTCATGTGTGGAAAGGAATTGTTCGTAGCATGAAAGAAGTGAGTGCGTGTGTTAGATGGAGAATAGGGGATGGGAAGGAAATCGCCCTTTGGAAGGATTGTTGGATGGGGCATGAACCTCTCATATCGCGTTTAGATTGAACTATCCACGAAGATGTTGGAACATGTGATGAATATTTAAAACATTTACTAGATAAAACAATTGAATAAGTCATAATAGCAACTGTCAAAAGATATTTCACACGTTTAAGTAATTTTGAATTATCTTTACACAGTCAAAATACTATCCCTCTATTTTCTCCAACTGATTCAGTCATATCCACCCACGATTGACTCAAAGTGGTTGCACCTTTTTCTGAAATTCTGTTCATGTGGGCCTATAAAAGGAAAATCTTTTTCATTTTCTGAAGTACAACCTTTTAGTCCATCAAATAAAGCTCGTAACCTCCAGTACAAAAGTCTATGCCTACAAAAAAAGTCTATCTATATAGCTATAATAAATTACTTTTCTTTAAGCAATTAGAATAGGCAGTAAAGCCGTTCCTTTTACACTTTAAAATAACATTATTACTTTCATACTTCCTATCTATATATATATCCGAAAAGAACTTTTGTTCTTTAATTTACTTTTAGGAGAATTCCGAGCAGTTAATCTGATTAAGGTGGTAGTATCCAAATTTCATTGTGCAAAGAAATTTGAGACAGAAACGAAATCTGGGCTTGTTTTATCCTGGGGCAATTGAGGCTATACACTGCTAGCACATAAATTCGGGCAAAGCCGCAAAATTTGCCTAAAGAGAGCGTGGTCCGCGACTCAACCCGATTTCGGTAACATTGTTCAGGTTAATTTATTTACTTTAATTGCAGTATACTAAATTGTATTTCCAACAATTTTAGCAAATTTTTATTTTTGGTTTTCTGCTATGTCTGATACTGCAACTGATTTGAATAAGCCTTTCCGTTTTGAGGGTCCTCACTTTAAACGCTGGAAACAAAAAATGCTTTTTTTCCTAACTATGAAAAAAGTTGCTTTTACAATTACTAGAGAAAAACCTACCTTACCCTCTGAACCTACGGTACCTACTGAAGACGAAACTAAAGAATTGGAACTTTGGAATGAAAATGATTTTCTGTGTAAAAATTTCATTTTAAATGGTCTGTCTGATGACCTGTACGATTACTATTGTAATGAAGAAAGTGCAAAAGCTGTTTGGGAAGCCCTTCAAAAGAAATATGACACTGAAGAGGCTGGCACAAAAAAATATGTTGTGAGTCGTTATTTGAAATTTCAAATGACTGATGACAAATCTGTAGAAGCCCAATCCCATGAACTCCAAAAAATAGCCCACGAAATCAAGTCTGAAGGCATGGCCTTAGACGAACAATTCCAAGTAGCTGTCATTATTGACAAACTGCCCCCTTCTTGGAAAGATTTCAATAATGTCCTTAGACACAAAACCAAAGAGTTCTCTCTTGAAAGCCTCATAACTCGCCTCCGGATTGAGGAGGAAGCTCGAAAACAAGATCAACGAGATGAGATACTTGTTATTTCAAACAACAAAAAACCCACTTCCGTTGTTCTGAAACCCACTGGAAAGCCCATGAAAAAACAAAACCATAATCGAAACACAAACAGAAATAACCACAACCAACAAAACCGAAACAACCAAAACCACAACCAGCAAAATCGAAACCCTCCACGAAATCAGAATGGACAGAAACCCCCTTCAAGAAATGATTCTGTACAGTTTATCTGCTACAACTGTAACAAGCCAGGCCACATGGCCAAGAATTGTCGGAATAGGCCTCGTCCTGCTCCACGGGCAAACCTAACTGAAGAGCAACTTATTGCTATGATCTCTGAGATCAATATCGTCGGTGGATCTGATGGGTGGTGGGTAGACATTGGCGCTTCTTGCCATGTCTGCTATGATCGAGCAATGTTCAAGTCCTATTCTGAAACTGAGGACAAGAAAGTGTTGTTGGGTGATTCCCACACCACTATTGTTGCTGGAATTGGTGAAGTGGAATTGAAATTCACCTCTGGAAAGACTGTCATTCTTAAGGATGTCTTGCATACTCCTGAGATAAGGAAAAACTTAGTTTCGGGCTATCTTCTTAACAAAGCTGGTTTTACTCAGATTATAGGAGCTGATTTGTTTACCATTACTAAGAATGATGTATTTGTGGGGAAAGGGTATGCTACTGATGGGATGTTTAAATTAAATGTTGAAATGAATAAAATTTCTCCTTCTGCTTACATGTTGTGTTCTTTTAATACTTGGCATGCTAGACTCTGTCATGTTAACAAACGCATAATTAAGAATATGAGCAACTTAGGACTTATTCATAAACTATCATTAAACGATTTTGAAAAATGTGATTATTGTAGCCAAGCTAAAATAACTAAAACACCACATAAATCAGTTGTTCGAGAATCTGAGCCTCTAGATTTAATTCATTCTGATATATGTGAACTTGATGGGGTATTAACTAGAAATGGAAAACACTACTTTATAACATTTATTGATGACTGTTCAGATTACACGTTTGTTTATCTAATGAAAAATAAAAGTGATGCTTTTGAATTTTTCAAAATATTCCTAATAGAAGTTGAAAATCAATTTGGTAAAAAAATTAAGAAACTTCGTAGTGATAGAGGTTCTGAATATGACTCTAATGCTTTCATTGATTTTTATACCTCTAAAGGAATAATTCATGAAACGACTTCACCTTACTCACCTGAAATGAATGGTAAAGCTGAAAGAAAAAATAGAACCTTTACTGAACTAGTAGTTGCTATTTTACTGAATTCTGGTGCTGCATCACATTGGGGGGGGGGGGAATTTTGCTAACTGTATGCTATGTACTTAACAGAATTCCTAAATCGAAAAGTAAAGTTTCTCCTTATGAAATCTTGAAAAATAGACAACCCAATTTGACTTATTTTAGAACTTGGGGTTGCTTGGCTTATGTAAGAATTCCTGATCCTAAAAGAAAAAAGCTTGCTAGTAGAGCATATGAATGTGTATTTGTTGGTTACGCAATTAATAGCAAAGCTTATAGGTTCTATGGTTTGAATGCTCGTGTTGTTATTGAATCTAATGACGCTGATTTCTATGAACATAAGTTTCCTTTTATTTCGAGGAATAGTGGGGGTGCGTCTTCTAGCAACGTGCCTATGAATAGAATAGACGAGAATGATGAGGAATTAGATCCCGAACCTAGAAGAAGTAAACGAGCTCGAACTACTAAAACCTTTGGGCCGGACTTTGTAGCATTTACCTTAGAGGAGGATCCCCATAACCTCCAAGAAGCTTTATCTTCTCTAGATGCTAACTTATGGCAAGAAGTTATTGAAGATGAAATGGACTCTCTAGAATCTAATAGAACCTGGCGTCTAGTCGACTTGCCTCCGGGCTGCAAGACAATAGGCTGTAAATGGGTACTTAAAAGGAAACTAGAATCCGATGGCACTGTTGAAAAATACAAGGCTCGACTAGTAGCCAAAGGTTTTAAACAAAGAGAAAACGTAGATTTCTAAATGGCGAATTAGAAGAAGAGATTTATATGGATCAACCTGAAGGTTTTGTCATACCTGGTCAAGAAAACAAAGTTTGCAAACTAGATAAATCACTTCATGGTTTAAAACAAGCACCAAAACAATGGCATGAAAAATTTGACAACCTTGTTTTCTCACATGGTTTTAAAGTGAACGAAAGTGACAAATGCATTTACTATAAATCTGAAAATGACATTTGTACTATTATATGTCTTTATGTGGATGACTTGCTTATCTTTGGCTCAAATATTCATGTTGTGAATAAAGTGAAATCTATGTTAAGTGCTAACTTTGATACGAAAGATTTAGGAGAAGCAAACGTAATCCTTGGTATTAAAATTACTAGGTCTGAAAAGGGAATTTCTTTGGATCAATCTCATTATATCGAGAAGATCTTAAAGAAATACAATTACTTTGACTGTAAACCTGCATGCATTCCTTATGATCCTAGTGTAAAGTTGTTCAAGAACACCGGTGACGGTGTTAGACAAATTGAGTATGCGAGCATCATTGGTAGCCTTCGTTACGCTACTGATTGCACTAGACCTGACATTGCTTATGTTGTTGGACTACTATGCAGATTTACGAGTAGACCTAGTATTGAGCATTGTCATGCTATTGAAAGGGTTATGAGGTACCTTAAGAGGACCATTAACCTTGGATTACATTATCTGAAGTTTCCGGCTATCCTAGAAGGATACAGCGATGCTGATTGGAACACCCTTTCAGATGACTCCAAAGCAACTAGCGGCTATATATTTAGCATAGCTGGTGGCGCTGTTTCATGGAAATCAAAGAAACAGACTATTTTGGCTCAATCTACGATGGAGTCTGAGTTGATAGCACTGGCTACGGCTAGTGAGGAAGCAGGATGGCTAAGAAGCCTGCTAGCTGATATTCCTTTATGGGAAAAATCGATTCCAGCTGTCTTGATCCATTGTGATAGTACCGCGGCTATCTCAAAGATCCAGAACCGTTACAATAACGGTAAGAGACGACAAATACGTCGTAAACACAGTACTGTGAGAGAATTTCTCTCCACTGGAGCTGTGAGAGTGGATCATGTACGTTCTGATGATAACTTAGCCGATCCTTTGACGAAAGGGTTAGCTAGAGAGAAGGTATATAAAACCTCGAAAGGAATGGGACTATTGCCTCTATCTTGACGAGTCATCATGATGGTAACCCGACCCATAGACTGGAGATCCCAAGAAATGGGTTCAATGGGTAATAACAAGTCGTGATGATATGAAGTGAATCATGCTATTATATAATTCTGAGTTCCATTCCTATGTTGAAGCATGATATCCTGAAGCGATTGAAGGATGAGTTAAACTCTTAATGAGATCTATACTCTATGTGGAGTGAAGTACCTAGCTACAGGAGTACTCTTGATAGACTCACCTAAGTGAATGTGGAAGTTTGGCCGCTTCCTATGAAATTTGTTGGCAAAAATTTCTAGAGCGTTCACTACACGGGATACATGTGCAGGGCCGTAATGCACGGGCTTTGAACTTCACCTTGGTAAGGTTGGGCGTGTAATGTTGTTAGAGATAGAGTTCAAAACTACGAGTTACTCTAGTATAATCTAAAGCATTATCACTACACAAGGGTTCAAGTCGAACGACACCTTTGTTTAAGCGCAATCTTATATAATCTAGACTGCTCGATGAAAAATTATTTTTAAATATTCAAGTGGGGGATTGTTGGAACATGTGATGAATATTTAAAACATTTACTAGATAAAACAATTGAATGAGTCATAATAGCAACTGTCAAAAGATATTTCACACGTTTAAGTAATTTTGAATTATCTTTACACAGTCAAAATACTATCCCTCTATTTTCTCCAACTGATTCAGTCATATCCACCCACGATTGACTCAAAGTGGTTGCACCTTTTTCTGAAATTCTGTTCATGTGGGCCTATAAAAGGAAAAGCTTTTTCATTTTCTGAAGTACAACCTTTTAGTCCATCAAATAAAGCTCGTAACCTCCAGTACAAAAGTCTATGCCTACAAAAAAAGTCTATCTATATAGCTATAATAAATTACTTTTCTTTAAGCAATTAGAATAGGCAGTAAAGCCGTTCCTTTTACACTTTAAAATAACATTATTACTTTCATACTTCCTATCTATATATATCTCCGAAAAGAACTTTTGTTCTTTAATTTACTTTTAGGAGAATTCCGAGCAGTTAATCTGATTAAGGTGGTAGTATCCATATTTCATTGTGCAAAGAAATTTGAGACAGAAACGAAATCTGGGCTTGTTTTATCCTGGGGCAATTGAGGCTATACACTGCTAGCACATAAATTCGGGCAGAGCCGCAAAATTTTCCTAAAGAGAGCGTGGTCCGCGACTCAACCCGATTTCGGTAACATTGTTCCGGTTAATTTATTTACTTTAATTGCAGTATACTAAATTGTATTTCCAACAGAAGATGAGTTAGATTGGAGGGTTTCGGACTTGATGAATGATAATGGAAGGTGGGATGTGAGCAAATTGAGGATTGTTCTATCGTAAAATATTAAGAATGAAATTCTTAGTATTCCCATCCCTTTCGCGCGAGACCAGAGAGACATGAAGGTTTGGGTTAGCACTTCAAATGGAAAATTTTCATGTAAGTTAGCCTACCAATGTTTAATCCACACGAGTGATTCTAATGGGAATAACATGGATGGTACGTGGGACTGGATTTGGAAAATAAAGAGTTCGGAGCGATTGCGATTCTTCATTTGGTTGTGTGCTCACAACAGTCTTGTCACGAACAAACTTACAGTGGTGAGGGTCATGTGTTGAGAAAGATAATTATGATTTACTAACTATTGGATTTAGTGCATTAGTATTACAAATTCATGTGTTTTAATAGTATTTTGATTTGAATTAGTATTAAAAATTCTTGATTTTTGTATAGTATTTTGATTTGAGTGACTTTTTAAGTTCTGAATTGTTTCAAGATATGAGGTTTTCAAATTAATTAAGGATTAGTGTTTGTTACTTCTTTTTTGTAATGCAGATTCGATATGTCAATATCTCAAACTCAATTATGTCCAGCCTAATACAATACATACTTCCTGGTCAAACTAGAGGTAACAAGAGAAAACCCTCTATTTTATGTAGAATATTTTACAAAATAGAATGATACACATGTTCAGTGTAATAATTATGAGAAATTGAGGACTACTAATGGGAGAACAACTCATTTTAAAAACATCTTAAAAATGTTTGTTCAAAATTTTAAACTTCTTGAGCCCAGTGATCTTAGAGTTGTAAACCTTAGGACTAATTTGAATTCGATGAAGCCAAAAGTAGAGATTACTTAGCTAAGATATTCATGAAACATGATTATCCATTTAATATAGGAGAACATGAATATGCAGAATTATTTTTAGAAGTCTTAATCCCGATTTCAAGCTTCCGTGTTGAAACACCACTAAAGCAAATGTAATTATTGTTTTTGAGGAGAAATATATCAAAGTGTATAAATTGATGAGTGAGCTTATGTTTAAAATATCTTCGAGAACTGATATTTCGAGCTCCAACAATATTGGTGTATCGTATTGTTGTTTAACGAGTCATTTCATTGATGAAAATTTGAATTTGAATAAAAAGATTATCTCATTTAAATATTTGCCATATAAACATGATACTGACTCGTTGTTTAGATTTATGAGAAAAGATATTAGAAATAGGAATTTGAATAAAAGATTATGTTCAGTTGTGTTATATAGATTTATGAGAAAAGATATTAGAAATAGGAATTTGAATAAAAGATTATGTTCAGTTGTGGTTGACAATGCTAATGCAAATGATATATTGCATCGAAAGTTAATTGATTAGATTATTTATTAGTCCACATTTTCTCATAGAGATTATTATTTTGAATAAGTATCGAAGTTTTATTTAATTAGTCCAACATCAAACAATATGTAATTGGAATAATAATAACATCAAGGATGCTATAAGATTTACCTTGATAACTCAACAATTCCACTAACAAGTACAATCTGTAACAAATAGTTGGAATAAATATTCTTGGAGAAAAGGTATACATATTAAAAGTCTAAAACACTACAAAATCAATCAAACATTTGTGTTCCTATTTTATTATTTCAAAAAGACTATAGAACTGTTGCAATTCATGGATATCATTACAAAGAATATGAAGATATGTTTTCTAAAATTGTTGTTGTAGTACACATATAATACTATCTCATGAGATTCAGAAAAATGTGAACTGATGATTTACAAATCATCCAACCAGTTGTCTAGTACTTGCCTTCCAACCTCATATGTTCCCAACACCCTATTGGTGACTCGAATGTATACAACAAGTGATTCAGTGAAGAGGGTGATGGAATAATTCACATAGTCACAATCTCCCTATTGTGTATGTAGGTACACCCAACTATAAATCGCTACATATATGATAAACCAAAGAAACATTAAGTGTTCGCGCAAAATCGGGGTGGCCAAGAAAAAGTAATGTTCCAAGAAAAACATGAGCGATAAACAGATCTGAAGGGTTAGAGAGACAATATTGACCAAAGTCATCACCATAAGTGTAGTTGGACTAACAACTAGGAACCTTGGTTAACCACTAAGGACCAAAAGAAGGTCATCCAATGAATGCAGCAACAACCAAAAGATGAATCCTTATCCTCTTACTCGATGGGCCAGCAGAGAAAAACGAGATCAGGTCACAACAAGTATACATACAAGATTCAATTAATATAGCCATCAAGACTCAAGAAGATTCCTAAAATTGAAGCTGCCAAAGACTTATGCAGTACAAGGTAAACCTTTCCCAAATGTGTTCAACTGAGCGGTGATGCAGTATTCTCTAGTAACCTTGCTACATTAAAATCCATGTTGAAATCAATTTTTTCATTTTTCTTTTTCCAGAAATCTTGTATGTAAGATTGTTACATTTTCATAGAGAATACCACACATATAAATTTGGTTGTGCAAGATGATCTTAAGCAAATTATTAATTTTCTTGAAAATATTTGTGAAACTGTGAGATATTTGAAGTGGTCCCCTGTTGCGAGGCAAAAACTGGACCAAGTCATAAGCAATGTGGGATAAGGCATACAAGAAAAATGGCCATGGATGTGCTTAACCGGTGGAACACAAATTTTGATTACTATAAGCAGTAATTCCTTTAAGAGAAGCTTTAGATCGTTTATAAATTATTGATACACACGATGTTTATAATTCAGGTTCTTCGGAATGAGACATATGTAAAGTCGTATTAGTGTGTTAACGAATATTCTATGAAGCAATTCATCATTTTAGTGGTCGCATGTATCTTTTGTCTAATTTTTTATCGCAATGATTGTTAAATTCATTTAAAGATGAAGGAGTGGAGTAATAGTGGTATCTTGATAATGATGTCTGGTCCCATGAAATAAAATTTCGACAAATAAAAGTAGTTTAGCTTTAGCTAATGCGGTGGTTTTTTACCCCAGGTTCAAGATGCATGCAACTTGTGATATATTTCTATATCGAGATTTATGATTCGAAAGTTTATTGTACATATGATTCTCTGCAGGAATTGATCATCTATTATGGAACCTCTTCATTGAATGAAACCGCCATGTCAAGTGACTATGTTGTTGAAACCACCGAAACTTTCGATGATTGTTTTGATAGATGGTGTGATATTTTTTTTTTTTGTTTCTCTGACATAGAGAAATTGGAGTTAGATAATTATCTTGATGAAAATAAGGTTATCTACTAAAGTGGAGGGATTTGATATTTTGAATTGGTGGAAGACTAACTATCCAAAATACCTTATTTTGGAAAGTATAGCGCGCGATATTTAGTTGTTCTGGCTACTACAATCGCACCAGAAGCAACATTTAGTGTTGGGAGAAGAGTACCGGCAACGTGCTTCTATGCTTCAAAATGCACCAGGTGAATTTATAGTAGGAGGTGATTGACTTCCACTATGAAAGAAAACAAGTAAACTTATTAGTGCAAGTTGTAAAGTTTTATTGTCACTACAAGAAAATGCACCTCTTGTAACAAAAATATTGGTAACAAAGACAAAATTGTTTTCTTAAAGTTAAGTTTATGTAATATTTCTAATGTATTTTGGCTACATAGGTTATTGTGATGTGGTGACATCTAAAACTTAAGCATAGCATGATGACATTATGATTTCCTATGTTGGAAGCAAATTGTACAATTTAAATAGTTTTCAGATAGGATGCAATAAATTGTAATCAAGTTATAATAGAATTAAAAATTTTGTAATTAGATTATGATGATAACAACATATCAAATTATATTTCATCATCATAAAAGAAATTATGTACTATGTAGAAACTTAGTACAAGGAGAACAACCATCCAGTTGAGTTGCAAGAGATGAAGTTTAAAGTCTTAACATGAATAAATTGTTAGTTAATTGATTCACTTGTCATAGCTACTAAGCAAATAAGCGAACATATTAGTAAAATATAAGGAGCTTAGTAAAGATCCTAACAACCAAGAAGATTGTCAATAGAGCAGATGACAAGGATGTAAGAGTTGTGTACCCTCAACAGATTTGATAAAAAATATTTTTCAATAGATTTCAGGAATTCGACTTCAACAGACTTGAAGAAAAGTACTTCAACAGGTCAAATAAATGATAAGAACATAGTACGAAGATAAGTCGTTTGGGCAAACGAACAAATTTAATGTAGCATTAAAATATTAAGCTCCAGGGACATTTATGTCTAATCATCAACCTTTTATTCGAAATTCTCTAATAAGTACCATCATTTTTAATGCAAAGGTCAATTTGATAAGCAAAGTCAAGCTACAAGACTAAGCCATACGACAGACGTTGAACTGCAGAGAGTCGTTCTTGATGTGACGAGTTTAGCTGGAGGACGTATTAATAATTTATCTCCTTCAACCGACAAATTACTAACCAATATAAGTAGAGGAGAGATTTGATGATAACAATACAACATCGAAAATTCCAAGTGCTTAAAATTTTTTTTTGCTATTTTTGTTCAAGCTTTATATAGTTGATAAACATAAACCAACCTTACAAATCCATCTTTGTGTACAACTTAAGTAATGTTGTGATAGGAAACCATCTTTGTAAACAAAGTTTCATGCATCCTACTTTGTGATCTACCTTTTAGATCTGCTTTGTGATCAGGTTGTGCTTGTGACTGACTTAGTGTTCATAGTTCAAGCCACGGTGGTCTGTGATCTTAATAAATTTTCTCACCTGTCTAAGAAGAATGTACCAGAGGGATTATACCGCCTCTAAACCACTATAATCCTTGTGTTCTTTATTTATGTACTTACTTATTTGTTTATATAAACTGTGATATTGATTATTTATAATCAGTGCAAAAAGAATCAAATATTTTATTGAGGGGAAAATAGTTTGAAAAGATCGAATTCTGATTTGCTTAGATAATCAAAATGTCTTAAGCCTTAAAAGAATTGCTATATTTAATAATTATTAAAAAAAATAAAGTTATATTTCATTAATAAATATTTTTAATTAAAAAAAAAAAATTCAACCCACCATCTGTAATCAACCCCATCGACACCCAAATCACAGGTCGGTAGTGGCCTGGGATTTGGGTGGGTTGAGAGGGATGGATATTTGTTTTTTTAAAATTATAAATATATATTAATAATATGTAACTCTATTATTTTAATAAATATTAAATATATTAATACGGTTATACAAGATCAACTTAGTTAAGTAGATATGTAAATATAATAAGTTATATAAAATGTTATTAAAATCGGATCGACCGGCCGGCCGGTCTGATCGGTTCAACCGCGCATCGGAGGTTGGTCCGATCCGATCCGATTTATCCCCTAAAACCGCCTAACTTAAAAACCAGACTGAAGTGGGTTGAACAAGTATGGACCGGTTCAACCTGGTTCTGAATTTCTTTTTTCTTTTTCTTTTTTTTTTAAATTTTTTTAAAATTAAAATATACTAAAAATTCTTGTAAAAGGTGAGATTGAGCACCTAACCTCTTAGGTGATACATTACTTCCTTACCATTTAAGCTACATCATTTTTGTTAAACTTTTAGTAATTTGAGTTAATTAGATAATTAACTCAAATTAACATTTTACACATTATGAATGAAAATTAATACTCAAGTTATAGTTTTTTATGAAAACTTAAAATATTTCTTTCCAATATTAGTTTTAGGATAAAGAGTCAAATCGATATAGTATGCAAGTTTGATTTTGAATATTAGACTTTTATACATAACCATATTTTAAAATTTATGAATTTCTTAGTTTGTTGTATTTTTAACTTACACTTTAAAATTTTTATAAAGAAATATAATTATTATATTATTATATTTATATGAGCTTACAAATTAGTATCATATTACTGTTATGATATAAGTTAGATAATATTTATGACTTAATTTAAATATATTATCAGATTTTGTATATTTATAATCAATTGTAGGATAATGTTTAACTTTTATGCATATTACATATACTTTAGAATTAGATATATTTATTACATTATTACGAAGTCATCCGGTCTGACCAGCGGTCCGATCGGTTCGATCAGTAAAACCGATGGTTCAGTCGGCTCATCGGTTCACTGTCCGGTCCGGTTCTGAAAACATTATTTATATCTCAAAATTTGTCGCAAGTGTCTTATTCAAGCCAATTTTGAAATTAGGCAACAATGTAGACTAAAACCATCATAAATTTGAAGATGTGTGTTTTGCCGGCCTGAAATGTTATGGGGTAGAATTATTCTTTAAATTGGTCCGCACGTGTCTTATTCGAGCCAAATTTGATATTGGCCAGTAATACGGCCTAAAATCATGAGTAAATTTTAAGATGTGGGGTTATTTTGTCAACCTTAAATGTTATAAGGTAAAATTGTCATCCAACATTAGTATTGACATCAATTTTACAATAAGACTTATCTGTCACGTCATCACTTAACTGTGATTTTTAATGGCGATACCAAAAGTGATTTGATTTCTCAAATTGTAGTACAAAATATGTCACATCAGATTTTATGGTACCACAAGTGATAATCGACATATAATATGATACGACAAGTGCAATTCTCTCCATTGTAATAAATATAAGGGTAAATACCACTTTTGGTCCCTCTTATCATTAACTTTTTACAGAGTGGTCCCTTTTATGTTTTTTTTTATACTCTAGTCCCTACTATGAATTATTTGTTTCACTTTAGTCCCTACTATGAATTATGTGTTTCACTTTAGTCCTTATCAGGTGGTTCCGATAACACGTGACATGCATATGAATATTTTTTAGGGCATTTTCGTCCGTTCACTATTGAGACTATTTGAGATATTGTTTAATTGGTGAGCAATTTTGGTGTTTGAAAAAGATTTTAGGAAAAAACTTTAGTTTGGAACGAAATGTACGATTAAGTTCGATTGAAATGAAAGCCTAGTTTGGAAATTTAGTTTTTTTTAAATAATTAGAAAGACGAAAATATCCATGTTAGTTTACTTGAAATGACAAAATTGCCCTCATGAGCATATCACATGTTATCGGATCGTCTTGGACCACTTGAAAATGACTAAAGTGAAACAAATAATTCATAGTAGGGACTAAAGTGAAAAAAAAACATAAGAGGGACCACTCTGTAAAAAATTAATGATAAGAGAGACCAAAAGTGGTGTTTACCCTTAATATAAATTCTGATACGTAGATTTATTCTTAAAAATTGAATTAGAGTTTTCCAAAACATATTAAGGCTATGTTTGATTCTTGAATTTGAGTAAGTAAAACACCTAGGAAAATATTTTCCCTTGCATCCAGTGACGCAACTTTGAGCTTCATTTATTTTTCATTTTCATTTTAGTTATCATTTTACCCACTGAAATCAATAAACCAAACATAGTGTAAAGGAAAAAGTAAAAGGGTGCAGACTGACAATGGCTATTTCCACGTGCCACTAATTCTTCATGTTCAACTTTTTATACAATTATTGAACTAATGATGCCACCAGAGTCAAAAATAAAAGTTACCAACTTTTGTTCAAAGATGTGCGTACGTGTTTGACGTATTAGTTTGTGCGTGTTTGTGAACATATATAGCATTATTTATATTAAAGAAAGAGGGTTCTGATTTGAAGGAAAGAGTAGCAATGCAGTAGTGGTTGAAAGTAGCTTCAAAAGACAGGAAAATTCGTGTGGGATTAGCAGATTTTGGTTGAGTGAAAAAAGCTAGATTCCCGGAAGTCATGTGAGAGAAAGATTTCCTCACATGACCTCTCCTTTCTAATATTTTTATAATGTTTTAATAATATTCAATTAACAAATTCAAATAATATTTACTACCTGAAATTAGTATTAAATTAGAAATAACTTCATACTTCTAGTGAGATTCGAATCCAAAATCTTTAAGGTCCTCTAAAATTGTGGAACCTTAG
This sequence comes from Penstemon eatonii, assembly GCA_038501285.1. Classification (NCBI taxonomy): domain Eukaryota; kingdom Viridiplantae; phylum Streptophyta; class Magnoliopsida; order Lamiales; family Plantaginaceae; genus Penstemon; species Penstemon eatonii. The sequence goes on along the minus strand of CM076710.1, from coordinate 15,755,811 downwards.
CTTTGTCATCAGTTTAGGTTTGCTCGACAATTAATTAATCAAGTTTGACTTAATGAAACAAGTAGAGTAAAAAATTTAAGATGTTAACTTGATTAATATGTAGCTCATTGTAAAACTAGTGTAAACAATTAACATACATATTAATTTTCAGTAATTTGGATGTAATATATAGTAATTTGCGTTTGCAACTGATGACTTTGTTGTTCCAAACACGCCTCATTTGCCGACGATATTTTAGGTTGTATGTGGATGGGTTTTGGCTCAGTCTTGCGGGTTTCGCGAGACCGGGCTAAAACTTTTCCAATTGAGTTTTCGTCTGACCCATGAAACTCGACACAAACTTATTCACAAATCTATATCAAAACTCTTGAAACCTATAAAAAATTGATTTGACACCTACCATATGTTTTTTCCCCCAAAACTCTCTTAAAAAGATATTGATTTGACACATACAATCTAATTTTTCCCCTACACCCCAACATTCAAATCATTCCATATGGAGTTTCAACATTTTCAGAACCACATCCAACATCCAAAACATAATCAAATGGAATTTCAAATGTTTTATCAAAACCACCCAAACCATTTTTTTAATTAACTGACACTCAAAAACGGGACCATAATCCAATTAATTCTAAATGTCTTGAAAGTAAAACTTTATTTGATGAATGTTGACAATTAATTTTTATCTTGTGGTATCTTATTATATGTTAAACAATCAAATTATTAAAAGCTTTATTAGATGTGTTACAAAAATAAAATTATTTAATATATCATTTTCTTTTATAACATCATCAAGAGCATGAGTTCTCCAAGTGACCTTTCTAAAGTTGCATTAACTTGGCCCCAATCTAAAGAATATATCATATATATATATATACTATATTTTTACATATATATGAAGGGAAGGATGAGACTTTTAAAGTCAGCAAATTAAATACAAGTATAATATAATAGTAAGTTTTAACAAAGTAGATCACAAGTATGTACAAACTTAAGGAATATATTGGGGATTGAAAGTCTCCTATGATTATGATTTATGCCCCCATCTTTTGACTCACCCCTCTATTATCAATTTTATTAATCTGCAACATTCTCAAATTAATGGGCCCAACCCAACATTTATGTTCTCCATCCCAGCTGTTCCCCTCAATCAAGTCCCTCTAATATTTTAGCTTTATTGTTTGACCCTACGTGTGCCCTCTTCTCTTATTTCATTTAGGCAATTTTACACACACGTACATCTCATATTTATGGAGTGGTAAAATTTGTACAACCTAACGTTGAGATGTAAAGGGAAAAATCTCCTTTCTTTGATTCCCAAAATCCAAGACTCACTTTTTGGAAGGTCCGTGTTCTTATGCCTTCAGCTAATTTTTTTTTCTTTTTTTAATTTGTGTGATTTTTTGGGTTTGCAAGTGTCACATATGGCCAAACTACACTTATGTCCTCCAATTATAAATTATAAAGTGTTTTACGCTTATGTCCTCCTTTATATAAAAAGTGTTACACTGATTAATTTTTTGGCACTTTTCTGACGATAATGCAATCACGTGACTTTTAGTAGAGGTATTTTTGGAATTTTAGGTCTTGTAATACTTTGAATTGGACGAAATATACGTTGCAGTTTCGTCCCTCGTGGTTATACTAAAATAAAATCATGATTACACTGCAAAAGTTATATATAGAGAAAGAGAAATTTATCATTAACTAACACACATCCGACCATCATGTTTATGTAGTACTTAAACAACTATTTGTTTCTAATCAATGGCCGCAAGTCAAATAATTATAGCAATTGTGTGTATGCTTTCATTTCAAAGAAAGGTGAAAGCAATATTAGTAAAGCAAAGCAGATAATCACTTTTCTCAAAAGTGATTTTCATCTCCTTATGTGCTCTCACTTTCTTGCTTTCTTTTGCATGGGGGAATTTCTTTGATATCTATCTTTTTGCGTGTAATATATCTATCCATCTTATTTTTTTGGTAAGAAGGTCCACACACTTTGGATATATAAAACAAACAAATGTACAAGAGAACTGCAATTTTGGACATCTTAAGTTATATGACATTTGATTAATAATTCCTAACAATATATATTCTTTTACACTGAAATAGTGGTGGTTTTTAGTCAACATCTCCCCTACACATTTAGGAATTTTAGGTGAATTCTAAAGTCGGGGTCATACATTGTTAAAAAAATTATATTAAATTAATTTTCAAATAAAAAAATATTAAATTCTATGGTTTTTTAATATAATATTAATTCTACATTGACATATTACTTTTTCTAACATATTATTTACAGATAGATAACTAAAATGATAAAATTCACTTAATTTTTTTTTACAAAATCAATCTTGTATATACATTTGTAATTTTTATTTTTAAAATATTCTTTTAGTGGAAAAATAGATTACTTGTATATGTGCTGAATATAGTTTCACAGCAATTGTAGGACAGTAAATTAACTTTTACTTATCAAGATCAATTATTAGCTATAATGAAAATATAATTTTCATAATCTTATAACTATGGTACAAGAAGGACTCACATGATTGTTATATATAGTTGATAACATTTCTACTTATACTCAATAAGAAATAAAATTAAGCTTGAATGATTCATTATTTGATTATATATCACTCGGTTCCATCCTTAACTCTCTCGTATATCATCTCTATATAAATAAATATATCATGTATGAAATAATGGGGAAAATATATACATATATAAAAATATAATAAACAGGAGCGGAGCTAGACCAATTTTACTGCGGGCGCAAGAATTTGTGGAGTTATGTACTAAGTGAAAATATAATAAGTTGAAAACCGTATTATAAAGAGAGAGAGATCTAGAGAGAGAGAGAAATTGTATTTTCTTATAGTTATTAAGAAAAGGGAAAAATTAAAGTAACACTTAACAGGAAGAAAATAAAATAAAAACATCATTAAGAACGAAAAATGATTAAGAACAATACTAAGATAGAAAAGAAAAATAACAATTATTAGGAAAGAAAAGTAAAAGAACACATAAAACAATTAAAAACTAGATCTCAGGTTAATGCAAACAAGGGTCAGCCAAACACGACCTTATTTTAATTGGAAAAAAACTCTACCGATGCATTGGCCCATTTTACATTAACCCAAATAGATTTCACATTAATGCAAAAAAAGAAAAAAGAGCTAACCAAAGACGGTCTTATTTTAATAATAATTAAAACTAAAACCTAAAGACACGTTTAGCCGATTTTTTTTAATTAACCTGAAAATAAGATTTAAGGTTAATGCAAGAAAATGTCAGCCAACGCGGTCTTATATGGAGGGGGTTATAGTTGATGCTGCAAAAGAATACATGAGGTTTTTCCTCCTGTTGTTGTCAACGATGTGCGGGTAGGGGGTTTAGTGGAGAGGGCGGCGACATCATAATACATTTTTTCGGCCACTATTGTCGACAACGGGCAGAGGACGTACAAGAAAATAAGGTCGGTGGACGGCGAGGGAGGGAGGGAGTTTAGTTTTTCAAATATGTGTTGGTGTTCAATTGATGTTGGAATCCGTGTTTGGTGGTTTTTCATCGATGTTCTAATTAAGTCGAGCTGAAGACTATGTCACATGTTGTCAAACCATAACTATACACATGCGTTTGGACGAGATAAACCCAACCCAAAATTAAATTAAATCTATCAAAATTATGTTTTAAAAGTTTTCCCGAAACAATTAAACCAATATTTTAATATCAAACTCATTGAAAACATATCAAAACCGATTCAATTCAATTTAATTTAAATAAGTTGGCCTGGTACCTAACACAAAGCATGTAAACATTTTTTTTTTTTACTTTTTAATTTTAGAAAAAGGGCAGTATTTGTGTATGTGAGTGTGTTGTCAGAGAAAGAAATGACATGAAGATAGAGTGAGAGTGTAGGACCTAATGGGAATTAAGGAATTAAAAGAAAGGAACAAAAGCTGTTGTGTATAATTTGATTCATTACATTACATCCCTTTTGACGAACGAATATAATCATTCATCCCAACCCGATAAGAATGTAATATTTGTACAATTGCCCACATCATATCAAAATTTAAATTGGAACAGACATCCATCTCATTCACCCCAACAACTACCACGCTCCTTTAATCAACGTATCCACCACGCACCCATAACAAATAAATGAATAATATACCATATGCCATATGTTTATTAATTATGTATATATTTTATGGAGTGAAAATGATCAAAAAGAAAATTATGGGAGTGAAATGCAAAGAGACATCCCATGTGTTCTCTTTCTTCAATTGGAAAATTCCCATGTTAACAAAATTTCCACCGTGTCAAGATTCTATTAGCCAGAATATATTTTCTATAGTAATATTTTATTACTTCGATACATCAATTTCAAAATTAAGAGTTGATCGAGAGGGACTTTGTTATATTTGTAAGAAACATAGGGTTATTGTCAATCTTTTGAGTTCAAAATTCGTAATTAGGAAGAGCATAACTTTTCTTTTTTAAAACATTTTGTTTCGAAATCGCAATAGGAATTATGGGAACAAAGAAAGAGAATTTTTCTTTTCAATTTTTGTTTCGAAATCGTGATTAGTAAGAGTAGAAAAAAATTATCCCAAAATTGCGATTATGCAGATCGAAAAAAAAAAATATAATCTTGTTTCAAAATCGTGATTAGAAGCCCTCCTAAAAGTCAAAATCAGATTTTGCATTGGTCATGTCACATGAAAGATATTAATCTTTTTTTCTCTTTATTTCTTTAAAATCATGGTCAAAATTCTTCAATTAAAATTAATCATGCCAATTTTTCCTTTTTACCCCTAATAAAATGACAAAAGACTAATTAGATTAATAATGGAGTATAATTTTATTTCAAAGTAAAATATATCTACTTCAGTATATGGATATTGAGGTTGACCAAATTTTTTCTGAAATTTTTAATAGAGTTGTTCGAAATTTTTCCACAACCATGAAAGTCGAGCTCCTTACAGGCTTAAGATTAATATTAAATTACACTTAATAGCATCTACGACAATTAGTATCAAAATTTGGCATCAAATTACTTTTTGATACCTGCTAAATTATTTTGGTACCTACATAAAAGTTTTATACTCCAGTCCATATGCATCAGAATGGTTCATCATTTAAATTCAATTTATATTATATTAAAATAATTCAAGTTTTTTTTATAAGCAATTCAAGTTAAATATTTAAAGCATACTTAAATTAAATGAAAATAAAAAATGTTAAATATTCGTACATTGTGTCAAGTTAATTATCTAGATAAAATTCTTGACCAAAATGCTAATTAAAATGTTAAATTAAAATATATCTAAGTTAAACTACAATTTAATTAAAAAAGCTCAAAATCAAACTCACAAGTCACAACTATAATCAAACCAAAACCAAAAATCATAATTATTTTAATAATATTGGAAAAAAAAAACTGGACAAATTCAGAAATTGAGATGTTGGGGAAAAAAAAAGTATAATTGAGCGGTTTGGATTTCAAAGAAATTTTTTTGGTGATCTTTGTGTTGTGGGTATTTTTTATGATATGTAGGGGTTTAGTTAGAATAGGTACGCAGCTCTGGTTTTTGAAATTTTGGACATCAAAATGGCAGTTAATCATCAAATTGAACTTTGATTATATATACCGTGCGTAGTTGCTCTTAATTGGTCCCACCACCAAAAAAAATAATCCATTATAGGCAAAATAGCAATTTATGTCCCCTATCTTTCACTAGTCTGCATAATTAGGACACTTAATTTTTCAGCAAGCAATTTAGGTCCCTTAACTTTCACTTGTTTGCAAAATTAGGACACTTAATTTTTCAGCAAGCAATTTACGTCCTTTAACTTTCACTGGTATGCAGAATCAGGACACTTAATTTTTCAGCAAGCAATTTACGTCCTTTAACTTTCACTGGTCCGCAGAATCAGGACACTTAATTTTTCAACAAGCATTTTAGGTCCCTTAACTTTCACTGGTCCGCAGAATCAGGACACTTAATTTTTCGACAAACAAAACACATCCTAACTTTTCTATACCCGAAATTATACTCCACTTGACAAAACAAACACCCACTTGACAATCACTTAACAAACCGTCTCAACTATTTAACAACATCAATATTAATTCAAATCCCCAAATTAATTGTCCAGTTGGCAATTATGGAATTTTCAGCGAGTTGTGTACTAAAATTGCGATCAAGTGGACTAAAATTGTAGGTATAAAAAAGTTATAGATTTCGCAGACCAGTGAAAGTTAAGGAACGTAAAATGCTTGCTGAAAAATTAAGTATCTTGATTTTTCAGACCAATGAAAGTTAAGGGATGTAAAATGCTTGCTGAAAAATACATCCTAACTTTTCTATACCCGCGATTTTACTCCACTTGCCAAAATAAACACCCACTTGACAATCACTTAACAAACCGTCTACAACTATTTAACATCAATATTAATTCAAATCCCCAAATTAATTGTCCAGTTGGCAATTATGGAATTTTCAGCGAGTTGTGGACTAAAATTGCGGTCAAGTGGACTAAAATTGTAGGTATAAAAAAGTTATAGATTTCGCAGACCAGTGAAAATTAAGGGACGTAAAATGCTTGCTGAAAAATTAAGTATCTTGATTTTTCGGACCAATGAAAGTTAAAGGATGTAAAATGCTTGATGAAAAATTAAGTATCCTGATTCTGCGGACCAGTGAAAGTTAAGGGACCTAAAATGCTTGCTGAAAATTTAAGTGTCTTGATTCTGCTGACCACTGAAAGTTAATGGACGTAAATTGCTTGCTGGAAAATTAAGTGTTCTAATTCTGCGGACTAGTGAAAGTTAGGGGACGTAAATTGCTATTTTGCCATCCATTATATGATTATAAGCCGTTTAGTTTATTCTTTGTGAAATGCATATTGAGGAAACTTTATGTGATGTAAAAATAAAATTATTAGCATCTATTAGAACGGGTTTTAGGAAAGCTAATTGCCTGTGACATGTCAAATGATAATTTACCCTATGTGATATGAAAATAAAAAATTTATCTTACTGTTAAATAAAATAATGAGCAATTTACCTCTATGTGATATAAAATAATTAACAATTCACCTCCTTGATAGTGGATGTGTTGCACACACACACTTTATAATGCGATTGACACTTCATTTTTATGTAAAAAATGATCAATTTAACCTTATCCTTGATAAAATATTCACCTCTTTTTACCTCCGAGTGATATGCATAAATAAGTAATTTTACCTCCATGTGATATGCATAACTTGCACTTTAACTCTCCTGTGATATTGCGTAATGAACATTTTAGCCACTTGTAAAAATATAAAAATCAAGAAGAAGGCATTGTACTTCTTTTATAAAATACAGGGAGATATTTTGACATTTAATTTATCACATGATAGAGTTAAACTACATATTTAAAATAACATAGGGATAGGGAGTTAATTTGTATTCACTTCTAAAAGAACTAATTACATCTTCCTCAAGGCGTAGCATTCGCGCTTCAAATTGCGAACGAAATTTCATTTCAATGTGAGAAATAAGTAATTTACCAATCATTTGATAATATAGTTATATTTCACTTTACTCCATATGATATTAATTAGTGGATATTTTACGCTATGTGACGTATATGTATTTAACAACCCCCCTCAAACATATGCCTAATTACACTATATAAGTTAGGGTAATTTCGTTTAACTATATTTTAGAAATGACTCAGGAAGTCATTTGCTATTAGCTCAATAAAATCTCTAAATATTAAATTTTTTCACAAACCAATAATTGCCCTCCGCCCCTGTTCCGTTTCGTCCCTGGATGCATAAAAATCGAATGTACATCTTTATTAATTAGATGCCAAAGAAAAGTCATTTTATTTTTTTAAAAGAAATATCTTTTAGTAGAGAAAACCAAATGGCATCATCAATTATTACAATATTTACGAAAGATCATATGTTAAATTAGTTAACAATAGGTAAAAATGTGATTATTTTAGTAGACGATACTATTACCTCAATGTGACGATCCAAATTTAAATCTTTGTTTGTGAAAGGTTATCATATAATATGTGATTATTGTAATATGATGTGTCCGAAATTTGTACCCGAGGGCAATTAAGAGATTACACTAAGTTGATATAAATGAGAGATTTATAACGTCTTTATCATTTAAATCTTAAAACGTTAGTAACGTCTTTATCATAAAATCATAACGTCTTTGTATTTATTACTTGTAACGTCTTTTCTGAAAAGACTATTGTATCCCTGTATGTACCTATAAATAGGTAGCCCTATTTCCAAACAAAGGGAACCAACTTACTATTACAATTACAATACAATTTTTCTCTCGATATAAGTTTGCAGACTTTATTTTATTTTTGTGATGTTATAGATCGAAGGGCTTATATCATCTTTTCCCTAAACGTTTTTATACAACATCATGTATAAAAATGTTCAAGGCAAGTACAAGCCCTTCAATATATAACAACATAAAAAATCTTTCATCTATAAATGTTTGAACTCTCCACGGAGGGATTGGAGACCCTCTTCACCTTATCAGTGCTATTGTCAAGAATATTCAATGGTTTCTTTGTGGTGGTAGCTTGAGAAATTTTCTCAAAATTACTATCATCTACGTGAAGTTGTATAATGGAAAAAGTCTTGTGATCTCTAAAATTGTCTTCTTTTAAAGCCTTTTTTCCCCCATGTCTTGGCTTAAAGAAGTCATATTTTTTGGTTTAACATATTCGTCTTCTATGACCTCCCAAACATCTTAGACACCAAGACAAATTCGCATTTGAATAATGCATCTGTCTTAGTTCTCCTTTGTGAGTTTTTGGAACAGAAACAAATTTGAGATTCCCATCTTGATTCTGGATCTAAATTGAACTCAGGAATTTGGCTCTGATACCACTTTGTTGCGCAGTAGGCCCAAAATAAAGTGATGCTAGAGGAAAATAATAAAGATAGGAGAAGGAAAATTATTAGTTACAGAACTAACTAATTGTACTCGACTCTTCTAAACTAGCTTTCTTCCTTTTTTAACGTTCATGTAACCTATTGAAATAAACAACTATTATTAATATTTACAAGAAGTAAAGTCTCAATCTACTTAGGAAACATAATCACAACATATTATGCATATACCAAATACACACTACAAGGAATTAGAATCGCGTGTTTTTACAAATACAAGTCACTGCTTGAATACTCGTATTCCTTATACTAGTTACTACAACTTAAAAGAGAAAAGCAAGATAAACATTAATGAATTTACTAATTGAAAAAGTAATTAGGATCAAGTTGCATAAAATTTTCCATATAGTTTTGAAGCAAGAATTCCACTACTCTACTCCAATAAATTGTAAAACAATAAAATGGTGAAAACAAAATAAATTTAAATAAAATAAAAAAATCGACACTTGGAAGGAAATTACTAATTAAGATGTACGTACCCATTAGAAGTTGACAAGAGAAGAAGAGATGAAAGGGTGTAGGGTACCAAGGGGGGGGGTGTCTAACCCTAGATGGCCCATTCCTCGAAAAGTGAGTAATAAATGCTAAGGGAACAGAATTGTACAGGACTTTTTTGGCAGAACAGAAAAGATATATGGATGTGAGAGAGAGAGAGAGAAAATTGTAAGTAAATCATTTTGTAATCGATTGCTTTATGATTGTTGAATTTAGATAGAGAGAGAAAGAGTGAAATGAAACAAAACAAAACAAAATAAAAGTGACTACTGACTCTGAAGAAAGAGAGTTTTCAGTGAAAGTAATAATAAAGGACTTTTTTCTAAAGTCTTTCTTTCTTTTACTTTTTTCAAAGGACAAAAGTTAACCCCCCCCACCCCACCCCCCCCCACCCCCCTATCACAAGGGCATGATGGCATTATGATTATGAGAGAATAGAATTGTGGTTTCATTGCAGTTGTATTTATTGGCAATCCCACTGCCCAATGTATAGATAAAAAAATATATATATTTATTAAAAATAATAAGAAAATAATAATTAATTAAATTGTGAATGAATGAGTTTTCACATCTTGGCTTGGTTCTGACAAAATTGTCCTAGACGAAAGTCGCTGACCGTATTGTCTACCCCGCATTTAAAGCGCGCCATTGTGCTCTATAGTAATGTCATTGCCAATTTGCCCATGCATTGTCACCATTTATATATACATCCAAACTTCTTAATTACTAGTATATTTTATTTTTGGTCCCGACACCCTCATATAATCATTATTTGAGATGATAGTTCCGAAAAGAATTAAGATTTTCATTTACAAAGAGGGTTTATTTTTGTTATGACTAAACAATAAAAGACGATAAAGATTTGAGAAACTTAATTGGAAAATCATCGGAACGTAATGGAGAGAATTATGTTTTTCGAAATAAATTTTATCCTATTTTTACATATTGATATTAAATCTTCTAAAGAATCAAATTTAGTACCACGATTTGACAACTCTAAAAATTGAGGAGCTTAATTGGGGGAAACCATCGGAACGTAATGGAACTTTCACTGACTTATTTGGTATTAAATATGAAGAATTACATTTTTTGAAACATATTTTATCCTAAGTTACATATTTCATTTTTTTTTGAGATGGTGAATACATTGTTACATCAAATATTATATCCAATCGAAAATATTACAATGATATCAAAGTAAACGAATTACTAGTATTAAACTAGAGAAATACTATTATGAAACCAGAGAAAATACCCACATTCGTGGGAGTTAAACCCATGACCTCCTGGTCAGGAGTCTTGTCCTTTACCACTTAATTAACTAAGGCCTCATCGACTACATATTTGATATTAAGCCTTCTGAAAAATCATTTTTGATACTACAATTTGACAACTCTTGACAGATTTAATATTGCAGTCAAACTAATCTGCCAAGGGGCGTCAAATAGTGATATTAAATATATTTTTTCAAAATGTTCGATACCAAATATTTAAAATAATAATAATATGTTACTGAATATAAATGTAACTTCTTCAAACGATAGATATCACATTGATTATGAATTTTATATACGTGTGCGTACATATATACGATCTTTAAGTTTTGTTACCAATTTAAAATAATTTTACCGTCTCTATCAATTTGATTTATATATGTACTTCACAAAACTGAAAATTAAATTCTTATCACATGGCGTTCCAAATTTTAAGAACACTTAATGAGACATGAATCAATATCATGTGAAATGTGAAAATGAAATTGAAGCCTTTAAAATTCAATCAACTGCAGTACCACACCAAACAGTAGGTACGTAAAGTCATGGCGCTATCAAATGGATAATACTATAACATTTTGTCCATATTGATACATTAATTTTTCGAGAAAACCAAATTAAAATTTAAAAAGTACCCAAGTTTTCAAAGTTTATTCTTATTCCCTCATCACAGTTTTGTATGTACGTGGGCCCCCAAAATTCAAATTGGATGGATAATAAAATGACATCCGGGAAGTAGGGTCTCATTCTGTCATCTTTTATTTATGTCACACATTGTAGAGGGATGTTTGGAAAAATCAGAGAAGACCAAATTGGGGAATTAAAGAAAATATATTGAAATTTTGGGTAAGAATTTTGAAGGGGGTGGGGGGGGGGGGGTTATTAATTTTCTCAGTGTTGCAGAATCAGTATTGGCTGGCTTCAAGAATGAATTTCTTTGGTACTTGAGTTGTGTGCACTGTTCATTGCAGATATTATTAATGATTTCAATGAAAATATATGGGTCAAATTTGTAGATAATTAGATTATTTGGTCCAAATCCGGAAATCAGCACTAATGCAGATTGGACCTTTTTCTTGCGTTACTTTTTATTTCTCAGAATTAGCACGAAATTTTAAATATGAAATTTAAATTTAAATTTAACATCAAGTGTTATGGATGAGAATCAATAGTTTAAGATTATTTAAAATGGTTGCGATATAAAGAAAACAAGTTTACCTTAGGCATGGTTCCAAATTTTCATCTTTTACGTCGAAAACATCGAAAAGTTTTCATTTTTGAATCAAGTGAAACAAAAACAAGACGTAATTCCGAAACTATTTGTTTACCTTAAACTCTGCTATTCTTCTAAATTTAGTAGCCTTTTTTTACAATTTTTTCTCATTGTTTCTGAAGCATTTCTGAAAAGTCTCAAAAAGTTTTTAATATTTGGCTGACCGAAATATACGCTCGAAACGAAATTTTGATCCATGACTTTAGGGAAAATATTTATTAATTTAGATGAATTTAATTTGAGAAATTCAATTTTAGAGAACAAAGCTTCATTTAAATTAAAATTGTAATTTAAAATCAGGGAATACTTCTAAAGGAAAAGTGAAAATTCCTGCTGGGCCAAATTTTTTTTATAATTGTCTCCGGACCAAAATGTTGGTTGGAAACTTTGAATAAATTTGGGATGTGAAGACTGGGCCAATATGGGCCTGCAACGGACACATAAACAGAGAAGTTGTCCAGGAATAAGTTGTTTAGAACTAGTAAGAAACAGTTTAAATTAGGAATTTGATTTTGTCTTTTTCTCAATTTAAATTCACTAGTCCATGGTATATATTGTACTTGACATAATAATATTTTTATAAATCATTACAAAAGTTTTCTGGTTTTTTGGACATGTCAAATTAATAAACGGGTCCAGTGTATATGGTTCAACAGGTTAGCCAATTTTGAGCCATATTTGCTTGGGCCTAGCTAAACTTGATATATCAAATTCATATTTGGATTTAAATCCATTTGCTTTGATTTTTCTATTTTTTGTTTCAATCAAAAATAAAGTTTAAGTTCAAACATGGGCTTCAAAAATAATTAAACTAAACTCAAACGCGTATAGACCCCAAACAAAAAGTATAGTAAGAAAAAGTAAACAGACACACAACAGTTTTACATGAAAATCCAAATTAGTAAATTAACGATTATGATCTAACTTAGGGGTGTACATGGTTTTTAAAATCGTACCAGATCGTCTCGTCCCGTACTGAACCGTACCAAATGTTAGGTTTTTTTTTTCAAACTCGAAAGTTTTGGTATGAATGAAAATCGTATCAAGTATTTTGGTATGATTTTGGTTTTAGACTTTTCATACCGTTAAAAACCGTACCGTACCGAAATTGAAAAGAAACATGAATTAACTATTCATTTTTTTATATTTACAACTAAATTTTATAAATTTATATTTTTAAATTCATAATTCTAAAATTATTGAATACTATATTATTTAATTTATATTATAGTCCATCATAGTTTATAATTACTACATTGCTAGCGTTCAAGTAAAAAAAAGATATGCTCTAATTTAGCACAAATTAAACTTGTTATATGTTGAAACTTAAAATGCAAAAATTATAGACAACAAATACCAAATAGTAAATTTCTTCACATGATAAAAACAATGATCAAATAATTTTATTCAATTAGGTCGAATATAGAGTCAAATTTTGTGAACATTTTCTTTTCCAATGCTTTATTTAATGTAAAAAAATAGTTTATAAGATATTTATTAATTTTTTATATAATTGTGAACTATGTAATCAATTATATAAGAAAAATTGCACGAAAAAATTTGTTCGAAAAAACTGCAAAACCGTACCGAAACCGCACAAACCGAGTTTATTGGTATGGTTCATAAAACTCTAGTTTGGTTTTGAGTTTTTAAAAACCGCACTAATTGGTACAGTACAAATTTTGTTAAAAATACCGCAGAACCATACCATGTGTATCCTAATCTAACTCATCCATTATAATAATAACGAATTTTCAAAATTCTCCCTCGCACAACTAGAAAATAACCAATTAATCGAGAAAACATCCACTATAATAATAACGAAATTTCAAAATTTTCCCTAGCACAACTAGGGAATAACCAATTTATCGAGAAAACACCTCTTGGATGACGAAGAATATAATACAATTACCAACTAGAGTAAAATATGAACAAATATTAATCTTCCATTACCATTGTATTACTATGTTTTGGTCTTATAAATCTTTTATTCGTTAGTCTAAATTTATGTTGTCATTATTATATAAATTGACAACAAAAAATGAAGAATTTACATAATTTTAAATTTTTACATAGTTTTTGAATGATTTTTTTTTTAAAATTCATAACTATCCATTTCCACGTCACGCACATCTATATGTAATAGAACAAATTATACATAAAACCGTTAACTACTACATTAAATTGTGATAAAAGGATTTTTTTTTTTGATCTACTAGACTGTGTATTTACAGCTCGGACCGAAGAGTGGAAAGTGTATAGGTCCTCCCCAGTGTGGTGTCTACAGTAGGATTCGAACTTGAGTCTCGCCTTTGCGGGTCGCAAGTCACTACCACTTGGCCCAACCACCTTGGATTGTGATAAAACTATTCTATCCTCTAGCAATATGATTGAAAACCTTTGTTCTTAGAAACTGATTAATAAATAGTTAAATACAATAAAATATAATAAATAAAACATAATTGGCCATAATAATAAAAAAAATTACACTAAAAAAAAAGTGATCGACATTAATTGGGCAGGAGCAAATCATTGAGCTAGAAATTCACTTAATCTTCACAAACAACTTTTTTATGGTACAAAATTGAATGGGGTGTTCATGTTCCACTTGGCCGTTTATCATTCACGTAATACTTTCACTTTTCATCTTCTTCATTAATCGCTCGTTTAACCACTTTCACACACTGAAAAACAGAGCAGAAAAAAAATGGCAGAAGATGAAACCCCAATTCGTTTTGGGATCATGGGATGCGCCGAAATAGCTAGAAAAATGTCACGAGCCATACATTTATCCCCCAACTCCACCCTCGTCGCAATATCCAGCCGTTCAATAGAAAAAGCAAAACAATTTTCAATCAAGAACGAATTGTCAGAAAATGTGAAGATTTATGGAAGTTACGACGAGTTACTTGATGACCCATTTGTGGATGCTGTTTACATGCCACTTCCCACTACTCTGCATTTGAAATGGGCGGTAATGGCTGCTAAAAAACATAAGCATTTGCTGCTGGAGAAGCCCACTGCACTTGACGTTAAGGTGTTTGATGAAATGCTTGAAGCTTGTGAGTCTAATGGAGTGCAGTTTATGGATGCTAGTATGTGGTATCATCACCCCAGGACTGCAATTATGAAAGATTTGCTTTCGAATTCGGAGCTTTTTGGGCGTGTTAAAGCTGTAAGCTCTGTTTGGGACTCTTTTTTCTTTTTTTTTTGTGGTTCCTGAATAAAGAAATTAGGAGGAGTTCTTTTACTAATAAAAAGAACGCATTAGGTTTTTTCTGTCAATTAATATTCCTAAACATTATTTACAACTCTCTCTAATTAGCTTGCTTTGAATGGTTTTCAGATCCACAGCTCATCGTCATATTGCGGAACACAACAATTTCTCGAGAACGACATAAGAGTAAAACCGGACCTAGACTCTCTTGGTGCACTAGGAGACACTGGATGGTACTGCATTGGCGCCATACTATGGGCCATGAACCAAAAACTACCCACAACCGTAACTGCTCTACCGAACACACAACGAAACTCAGCTGGAGTAATCTTATCATGCAGTGCCTCTTTACATTGGCAAGAAGAGGGAACTATTGCGACATTTTACAGTTCTATAATCTCACACGAAACCATGGATTTGGCAGTTTGTGGCTCAAACGGGACACTTCATGTAAAAGACTTTATTATCCCTTACGAAGAGAGTAAAGCGACGTTTACTTTCACGTCTGGTGCTAAGTTTGTTGATTTGCATATCGGGTGGAATGTGAAACCTCGAGAAGTTGAAGTTGATAGTTGGTTACCGCAGGAAGCTATGATGGTAAAAGAGTTTTCCGGCTTAGTGAAAGGTATGAAAGATGGAAGACTTGAGCCGGATATGAAGTGGGCTCGTACTAGTCGATGTACTCAGCTTGTGCTGGATGCAGTGAAAAATTCTATAGATAATGATTGTAAAGCTGTTCAGATGTAAGTATCTCTGTATTAGTTGGAATTACATCAGTTCAACATCTTGAAAGGTTTAGATTGTAAAATAACATGGTGCGGCGGAAATGCGCAAGTGCTAGTTCATCAAAATCTGGTTGTTGATGGCAATAGTATACAAAAAACACTAATAAACACATTGCCATCAAACTATGTTTCAAAGTCTTCATATAAGGTCTGGTGTAGATTAATCTTCTATATTATTTCGTCGTATTTACATTTCACCCGAAAATTAACATCTGATGCATGTTGCATCTTTCAAAAAATCATATTTGTCTCGAAAATTCTCGTATGATGTTCCATCCTTTATTAAAATCAGATGAGACGATGTATTAGCAGTAAACACCCGATGAAACTACTCGAGCACATGCAAAGCAATTCGGAAAGACTCTAGCTACTGATTATTAGAGCGAAAAAGTTATAATGCCTCAATTTGTTGTTTATGTGGTAATTTATGGACAATGATTTTAATTCCGACGGATTTAAGACTACATATAATTGCGGATAATAGGACTAAAATAGGACTACATATGGACGAACACGACTTTGTCAATCTTATTAAACCACAACCTCAAGTGCATTGCATATATATGTCTTGTTATTATTTACTCTACTATATATAGGTGTGTTACTCAATCCGAAAACAAATGTATTGCACTTGCAATGCGAATATTTTGATTTAGCCGAACTCGATTTGGGCAAAAATTACCTCTAAAAAATACTAGTAGTTCCATAGGCTGCTTGCCTCGCCTAACTTATAATTGAAGCAAAGCAAGCGAAAAATTAATGTCAACCTATATTTTCAAGTCGACAGATGAAGGTAGCCGTTTAAACTTCAGTATATACTCACCAACACATGATTAGCTAAGGGAAACTTTCGCTTGAAGTTATCATGCTTGCTACCTTGAAAAGACCCGGCTAGATATGATTAATTTTGCTTGGAAGAAGAAATCTGCTTATGCAGCACGCCAATAAAGTAGCTACGTAAGTCCCTTCTCTGTTATGTTCTTCGACTCCTAGGGTGTCAAGAGGGGGATTCTCTTCCATTATTCTCAAATGCCAAAAAAGTATGAAGTTTCTCTCGAGGATTAAAAGTTGTCGAGGCTTTGAATGGACTATATATAAAAAAGCCTAGGAGATTCATACTTCTTTGGCGCATGATCGAACCGTGGAAGAGAATGACCCTTTTGACACCCTTGGAGTCTAAAAACATGACAGGGAAGGGATTTACGTAGCTGCTTTATTGGCATGCTAGATATGCAGATTTCACCTTCCAAACAAACAAGAACGTTAATCATACCCGACCAGACGTTTTCAAGGTTGCAAGCATGATAGCTTCTGGTGAAAGATTCTCCTTAGCTATTTTTTGTGTTGGCGAGCATATATCGAGGGTTAAAATGGCTATTTATTGGTTGTATAAGAGAAGGTTTAACTCACATTCAAGTCGAGATTGTTGTTTATAATATGAATGATGAAGGAATCTGAATTTTGTGGAGGATTTGAGTCAAACGGATAAGCTGGAGAAAAGTATGAAACAAATTAGAGACAATGCTCAAATCTATTTAATTTGCAGGTTTAATATGAAATTAAATTTTGTGTTAAGTTGCTTTTATAGACAAAATAAATTCCTAGTTCGATATTAAGAAGAAGTTTAATTCAAGTACAATTGTAAAGTCATGCAAATTTATCCAATTCAGTTATGGTCGTTATAAATCCATATTTTGAAGGAGTCTGTTGCGTGGAAGAATTACAATTTGTTAGCTTCTATTCAATTTCAAGTTAATGGCTATTTATGCTCTGTAATATTTATAATATTCAATTTATCTCCATCTAATTTGAAAAAAAAAAATACTCTACACTCCTGTTATTTTAAAAGTTTCACATAGTCTTTTTTATATTTTTATATGTGGCACTTTACCCCCTATATTATGATAATGTGACAATTTACCCCTTATATTATGATATAGCTAAGGATTTTATTGTATCCGACTTTCAAGTTCGTGTTCCAATTCGCAAATCCTGAAGAAGATCACACCCCATGATCCTGAATGATTTTATTGTATACAGAGATTGTAACCATTTGTATTAATTTCAATAAATATTGTAATTTTTTGAATTTATTTTATTGTCTTTTAAGTTTTGCACACATAGGCAAAATAGTAAAAATCGTCCTAAATTAATCACCGATCTTGAATTTTTGTCCAAAATTATTCAATTTGGCGAATTTCGTCCCGTAATTTAATTTTTTTTGGAATATCGTCCCACCGTTAATTATAAGATGAAAATTGTGCATTTGCCGTTAAATTATCAAATGGCTTGTCATGACGTGGTAACTTTTAATATGAATAAATATATAATATTGCATAATTCGTCCCAAACTAATTACAAGATTGAACCGTCATTTCCATTAAATTAAAAATTTAAAATTGGGACTAAATTCATACAAATGATAAATTATGGGACGAAATTCGGCGAGTTGATATAGTTTGGGATGAAAAATCAAAATTAGTAATTAGTTTGGGACGATATTTAATTTCAAACAAATATTAAATTACGGGACGAAATTCGGTGAGGTAATATAATATGGGACGAAAATCCAAAATCACTAATTAGTTTGAGACGTTTCTGCAATTTTATCTTAAAACTTATTGTCTAAAATGTTCACCAAATAAAATCAAATAAATGTGAAACCCCTTCCCTATAAGAGAGTTATGGTAAGTATGACTAAAAATTTAACCAAACTACTCGGTATTAGGTTCGAGGTTGTTTGACAAAGGATCATCGTTTGTTATATATGTCAAACAAGCTTGAATAACATTTTTTTGTTTGATAACTAGTAAAGTTCAGTTCAAACTAACTCGACAAGATAAAAATTGATAAAATAAATGTAAAAATATCAAGATACTCTAGACTTGACTCGAGTTTATAACCTAAAAGTTTAGTTCTTTTAACAATCAAACTAAACTAAGATTAAGCACAACTTCAAGTTCGATGCAAATTTCAAAGAAAACTTGAACAAAACATTATCGCCAATGACTCCTTCGCATCCCTTCATGGTTACATCACCAATCACACCAGCAAAAGTGTATCCACAAAATCGATCAGACATACATGGATCGCAATACTTCATCATAAAAAAAAAGGTCCGTATGAGAGGACAAAAGTTCTCATATCTCAATTTAGTGTCACATGATATTTTCACCCTACAAGTATATGTATAGATTAACAAAAATATGACATCAAAGTGTGATAGAAGATCCATCCGGTCATAACTAACATAATATATATCCATAAATCAAATCAATATGAACCACGACAACCCAACTAACATAACATATCCAACAAATCAAATCACTAAAAACGTCGACAACCCGGAAAAGTTAAAATGATATAAAAACAAGCAAAACGTCATGGAGTAAATCTCCAGAATGACATTTTAAATGATTTATTATCTAATTGAAAATAAACTTTGAATACTGTCTCAATTTTAGATATTATATCTAACCTGCTCCGATATCATGACATAAATTGAATGAGAAACATTGCGTCAAAATCGTATATATTACAATATTACAATATATGTCATTACTCATAGATTAGTATTTATATAGATAGACTAGTCCATACAATGGAAAAAATATGACAATGACAATGATTATGCACCTTTAGTTGAACCCTGAGTACTAACAGATGATTTGTCCAGTGAAAGAGACTAATCACTACAAAGTAGCAAAATCATGTTCGAATCTTGTTGGGAGAAAATCCCGCTTAATGTGTTTAATGCGCATCGAAAGAGATAAAAACCTTTGGGAAAATATACTAAACAATCACTAACAAATGATTGATCTAGTGGAACAGACTAATCACTGCAAAGTAGCGAACTTAGGTTCGAATCCTGTTGATCAGAGAGGTTCTCAATTAATGTGTTGGACGCACCTCAAAAGAGATAAAAACTCTTGGAAAAATAACATAACGAACAATACTAGCATAACACTTAACATACATATATGTCCACACATGAGGCAAATACGAAAAGGTACACAAATTTGATAACAAAATTAGTGATTCAAAAATTAGAATTTTAATTTCTACTCGACCGAACTTAATTTAGCTAGTTTTGATGATATATGATAAACTGAGCATTTTACAAAAATGTAGTGCACTAATTTTTAAGTTATTTGCTTTACTAAATTGCCGTTTTAATAAATGATATTTTCGCACTTTTGGTTCCACTTGGATGAAAATGAGTTGATCATATTTAAACATGCAAACACTTTAAGAATTAAAATCCGAAAGTGCATAGGGACTAAAAATGCTAATAATCCAGTTAGTGGGACTAAAAATACAGGTTTTTCCATATTTAATACAGAAAAATGCTTACTCAAATCGAGTTTGACGGTAATACACTTAATTTAAAATTTGATGAAACTCCAAGATGAGAGTGATCAATCACAAATCAAGTGTAATACATGAGTTAAGTCAAGTCAGGTCCGAACAAAAATTTTTCTTCAATGCAAGTAACTCATCTATATATACAAATTATCTCACATAAAATTTGACAAAATTTTAAAATTTTTACACATGACCTTAAAATTTAAAAAACACATAAACCTACTTTATTTCTCAATACTCTCAAAACTGAAACAAACAACATACGTAGATCGAAATTATTTCATAAATCTCCGACGCTCTCCCAAACACCAAATAAACAGGCCATAATTGATAATTTGATATGCACAAGAAAATGTCATATATTATATGTGTACAAATAGATTTAACCAACTGATTCGTGAAAAAATTCCAAATGCAGTAGTACTTCAAGATAGAAATGCACTTCATGATGAATTACTCTTTAAGCTACGACCAATAAATTTGACAACCCGAGAATGCAAAAATAGACAACTATTTCAATATAATAGCCAGGTTTCTTTTCAAAATTTGCAAAAGCAAACAAAATGTACAAAGAAATAACAAAAAGCATCATCAAGTTTTAACTCTATCATGAGCTAAGCATACTTCAACTAGCTAGTTAAAGTTAACAAAGTTTCATAATCAGTTAAAGAGATTTGACAATTCAATGTCCAAAATCAAATAAATAATGTCACATAAACTCTTTTCAATCTACTCTAAATTAACCCTACTTATCACAATATGTTCCAATTTATACTAGCTAATAGAATCCTAGCTTACCTAATTAAGCTAGGAAACTTAATAATAGTAGATATCTACTCTAATTAATTAGGATATTACATATATCTCCTGATAATTCTGCTAAAAAATCTTCAAGATTAATTTAGAAATATATATACAAGCCCTGTTTATCTCGCATTTATGAGAGTAGGTTCAAAAATAAATTGAGATGAACAAAGCCATATTATTTTGAGAAAAATATAGCGAATAACAAAAATGATTTTAGCCTAATTAAAGCAATATCTACTAAAATGAAAATAGACAAACTCTATTTGAGTGAAACATTCTTCAATTGAATTTTTTTTTTTTGAAACAAGGGTTGATTAGAGAATTAGGGCTACCAATAAGGAAACAATAAACAATAAATCAAGATAAGAGAAACCGAAAGTACTTACATAAAATAAAATCGGAATTAATTTGCAATAATTTTACTCGGTAATACAAGTCTCCGACAATAGCTCCTCCAACAAATCAGATCCCAAGTCCTCAAGAACCACCATATCTTCTTCCTTAAGTACTATTTGCTTCTTCTCAGTACTACTACTACTACAACTTCTTGTCCCATTTTTTATCGACTCGTTTAGCATTTTGTGTGACTCTTTTAAGGCTTTCGCAGGCGATGAACCCTCTTTACATTTGTAATTCAACTTCTCAAGTGATTCAATAACTTTTTCTAAAGGAAAATTTATAGGACCTGAAGATCCTCTTGTGGCATACGCAGCTTGATCGTACGCCAAAGCTGCCTCTTCTTCGGTATTAAATGTTCCAAGCCAAACCCTCATTCCATTTCTCGTTGAATCTCTTATCTCTGCTGCATATTTTCCCCATGGTCGTTTTCTTACACCGATGTGTCGTTTTTCTGTTTTGGGATCTTCTTGCAGTTGTTGTTTAGGATGTGAATAATCCATAGAATAGAATGATTAATTTGTTGTGCATAAAATGAAGGAGAAATATTATATACTTGTGGAATGATGGAGAATAGAGAGGATATCATTTTAATGTGTGAGGTCAAGTTCAATAATAAGAGCTAGATTCTCGGACAACTAATGTTAGATATTCTTAATACATAGAGCCAATCATAAGAGTTGAAAAGTTATAGATTTATTTTTAGAAAGAATTCTTTTTAGTACATGTTCATATTAATTAGCTACTCTGGTTATCCTTTTATTACAACATAAACTAATGTGTCGAGATTTTTTAGATTAATCTATCGTAAGGGTGAGTTTGACCCAGCGATTGGAGCTCTTAAAATCACTTTTACATCTCTATTGTGATTTTTGAAGTGTTTGGCCCTGATTATAAATATTACTTATGTTCAATCGTGAGCAGCAAAAAATCAACTTATTTTGGAAGCAACTAAAGTGTTACTTTTACAAAAACTATTATACAGAAACAATTATTCTATAATTAATTTTTATCATAATCAATTATTACCATAATCAATTTTAATAAAATTAATTCTCCTATAATTGCTTTTCTCCAAATTCTCCTATAATTAATTCTCCTATAATTACCATAATCAATTTCTAGATACAGATTACATATAATTGCTTTTCGAATTTTTAGATCAAACTAACCCTTATATAATAGTTAATACTTATATCGTAAGAGTTTGGGTATTTCTTCTTCCTATTTTCTTTTTAAGGAAAGTTTGGGTATGCATTAAAAGTTACAAAATGTCATGAAAAAGAAATGGCTCCCTTCATGGGTTACAATGTAGGGTGACTAGGGACTCCACCACATTTTGTAATTAACATATTTGATCCACAAAATGCGTGACATTCCTAGGGTTCAAAATTACCTCTCTATTGTTTTCCAAAAATATAATTTTTTTTTCTTTTCCAATATTTTTAGTCCTTTTCGAGACGAGTCAGCCATATTAAGTAGGAATCTCTCCTACCAGATATTTGAACTGTGAAATGGCTACTATGTAGTGACTAGTCCCTTCCACAAAACCAATAAGTTGTTGATTATTCCAAAAATAAATAAAAATCACTTCATGACATATAAAATAATTTTACCTTGATATTAATAACCAACGATTCCAATTTCAACCTCATCTATAAAATCTACAAATCATTACATGATTTATATTTAAATCTCTAATATTTGATTCCTAACTCGAGTTGGATGAATTTACCTCTCCCCCCCCCCTTACGACATTAAATCAATAATTTATTTATTTCTCTCAAACTTATATATTACAAAGAGCACTATGTCGAATAGGGTGTCCCCTATAGGGATCAATCAAGATAATGCAAGCTGGCTCTAACACTCATATCATTCATATCATTAAAGGAATAAAGAAATTTAAATGTAAGCACAATATTGATTACAACAAATACAAACAGTAACAAGAATTTATTGTTTTAATGATAGAGAAAATCTCACTTACCCCCCTATCCTTTGAAAAATTATAGTTACCTACCTCATCTTTCTGATTAGTCGCATATTGCCATCTGAAGCTCCGGAAATGACATATTCTGGTAGGAATTTGTATAAAATGTGTTGGTCACATGTTAATTATTCGGCTATAATTGTGCTCCCTCTTTCTCCTCCGTTTCTTTGTTTGACATGATGCTTCAAAAATCCACATAACAAATCGGTCTATTTATAATTCACAATAAAACTTACAATTACGACCTCAAAACTAACTTTTTACAAGTAAACATGAGGCAAATTAGATTATCAGAAAGGGGTGGACTCCTAAATTAGATTTCATTACAACGTACTCCCTCTGATATTTTTTTTTTTTGGGATTGTACACATATTAAAGAATGTAAGAAATAGTCAATTTTTTTAGCAAAAAATTCAAAATCACTCTGGTACACTAAATAATAATAATATTAACAAGAAGGGTAAAATTGATAAAAAAAAATTACATTGAACTTTTAAAACGACGAATAAAAGTAAACAATTTTTTTACCAACTTGACAAATAAAGATACCAGAGGAAATATGATGTTGATGTCATTTCAGAGCTTCAGATAATAATCAGCGAATAATAAGAAAGATGTGATAGATAACTGTGATTTCTCAAACGATAGAGGGGGAAAATAGGAAAAGCATTAAAAAATAGGGGAGAAAGTAGGGTTTTCCCTTTATGATTTCACTTTTGACGATTATAGATATGCGTTATATAAGTCAAAAAATATCTGACTAATTTTATAAATTAATGACTATGAGCTTATTATTACCACTAAAAGTTATTATGACTATTCTATTTGTTAGAAACATTGTCACAGCTTGAAATTAAATAAAGAAAACAAAAGTCAAATTGAGCTTGGCGTAAATAGTAGGGGGAATTGTATTTGCATACCAAATATTTTTGTTTATCTACTAATATGTGTATTTACAGTTCGGACCGAAGAGTGCAAATATATTAAATATTTATATACTTTAGACTTTTAGTACCAAATCTTCATAAAAGACATTTTTAGTATCAAAATTAAAAGAAATAATTCACATTTCCTTTCTCCATCAACTTTTGGCATAACTCCTTCGTTACAAAATCAAATTTTGTGTTATTTATATGGCTGGAAAGCTCTTGACGATAACTTTCTAATAATACAAATTTCAGTTCATTAAACGTAATAATTAATCTGCAGAGAATTAACAAATTTTGAGATATTAATCAAAATGTAAACATATATCATAATCTACAAAGAAGTATGCCACATTAATTTTTAAATAGAGGGAATTGCACTTTTTATACCAAACATTTACCTACTTTAGAGATTTCATACCATACCTTTCATAATTGCACATTTCATACCAAAATCGAACAACCTTTTTCAATTTACATACCAACGTTAAATTTTGGACGGAATTGGACACGTGCACCGCACGTGTCCGTTAACTCTAAAAAAAAAAAAAAAAAAAAAAGGAAAAAAAAAGTGTCACTTTTCATACTAAACCTTTATCTACTTTATACATTGCATACCACACCTTTCAGAATGACACATTTCATACCAAAATCAATCAACCTTTTTCAATTTTCATACCGACATTAAATCACAAAAAAAAAACCTCGCGAGCACTGTACTACCACATATGCTATTCTTGTTCATCACTTTTTTACAATTAACCCCTTGCCCCCTAAAATGTTCCAATTTTACACTTGGGCGTTATTAGTACTAATAAATATGTAAAAAATTGAAATTTATAGGCAATTATAAATTATATCAATTAATGAATATGATGATTTTGAATTGAAACAATAGTACCACATAGGGTCTTCTCAATTTGAGGAAACCGTAATAAATCATAAGATCGATAACATTCCTGCTTCTTTTTTGAAAGGGTACAAACTATAATAAAATACGGCATTCTTTATCTATGAAAATCATACACAATCATAATTTTGTAATTTTTCTGCCAAATTTTTAAGTATAATTCATTTACAAAAAAAAAAATCTCGTGTATGTCACTTTCTTATAATTAATTCCTTTGCCTCTAAAATTTTACAATTTTGACCATTGATTTTGAGCTGAAAATCTCGAATATGGTCTACCCAGTTTGGGGAAACCATAATAAATCGCAAATTTGATAAGACCTAGTTACAAAAATACACCCCACGTATTGGTTGTGACAAAAAAAAAACCCTCAGGGGGTATCTGCAATTGTACAGGGGTATTTGCAATTATACAGGGGGTATTTGCAATAATACATAGGTTTTTTTAGGGGCAAGGGATTAATTATAAGAAATTGAAAAATACGAGGGGTTTTTTTTGTAATTGAATTATACTTAAAAATTTGACAGAAAAATTACAAAATTATGATTGTGTATGATTTTCATAGGTAGAGAAGACCGTATTTTATTATATTTTGTACCCTTTCGAAAAAGAAGCAGGAATGTTATCGATCGTATTATTTATTACGGTTTCCTCAAATTGAGAAGACCCTATGTGGTACTACTGTTTCAATTCAAAATCATCATATTCATTAATTGATATAATTTATAATTGCCCATAAATTTCAATTTTTTACATATTTATTAGTACTAATAACACCCAAGGGTAAAATTGGAACATTTTAGGAGGCAAGGGGTTAATTGTAAAAAAGTGATGAACAAGAATAGCATATGTAGTAGTTCAGTGCCCGCGAGGTTTTTTTTTGTGATTTAACGTCGGTATGAAAATTGAAAAAGGTTGATTGATTTTGGTATGAAATGTGTCATTCTGAAATGTGTGGTATGCAATGTATAAAGTAGGTAAATGTTTAGTATGAAAAGTGACACTTTTTTTTCCCTTTTTTTCCTTTTTTTTTAGAGTTAACAGACACGTGCGGTGCACGTGTCCAATTCCGTCCAAAATTTAACGTTGGTATGTAAATTGAAAAAGGTTGTTCGATTTTGGTATGAAATGTGCAATTATGAAAGGTATGGTATGAAATCTCTAAAGTAGGTAAATGTTTGGTATAAAAAGTGCAATTCCCTCTTTTTAAATATGATATAAAGTGAATAAGCATGCTATGGTAAAAAAAATTGAGAATAATTTATAGTAGATAGGTCATTTAAATGTGGGGAAAATGCAAGATACTCCCCTGTGTTATGTTAAACCTGCAAGAAACTACCCTGTGAAATTTTTATTGCGTCAAACTTCCTTGTGTTTTCAAAATTCCTGTAAAAAACACCCAATTTGTAAAAAATATATCATTTTAAATCGACTTATTTCAAGAAATAAACTTTAAAACACTTCAAGTTGGTCCCTACAACTTCACATGATATATTTTTAAAATGATTTCTTGAAAAATGTCGATCCAAAATGACCTATTTTTTACAAATTGGTTGCTTTTTGCAGGGTTTTTGAAAACACACAGAAGTTTGGCGTAATAAAAATTTCAAAGGGTAGTTTCTTGCAGGTTTAGCATAACACATGGAAGTATTTTGCATTTTCCCCTTTAAATGTGCTGTGAGATCTAAATAATAATGCAAGCAAGAGCAACTGTCCTGATGCTGATTTTAACTAATCCTGTCCCACATCCATTTAATTTTGTCGAACTACCCTGTAAAGCATGATTATATAATTTAATTATTCTTTTCTAAAAGGACAATTGATCAGGAAGTTTATGTGGTTCACATTAATATATATATTTATAAGTACAACATTAATTATTTTATCTTCTTCTGTCTGTGATCTATTCAATTGAAGACCTGATTAGAATAAAATTATAATTTCTGTATCCTCAATGCTTGTGTAGTTTTGTCGTTTTCCGTCGGCGGGGAGGTGGTACCTGAATTACTTTCATAGGAACGAGACCCAATTTAAAACAACAATATATCATCAAATAACATGATCAACAGGACCCTAGGAATTATAAATTTCATTAGTTGTCCAAATGTATTAGCTAATTATTATCAAATTTTAGGTTTCCACTGACGCGTCTGTTGACAGTGATTATTACCTAATATGTTCGACAAACATGTTAAGGTACTTCACACTTTACGTGTTTAATGTGTCTCGAAAGATGTTAAGACGTGTGTACTAAAAATATCTGAAAAATCCAAAAAGAAAATATACAGTTATATTATAGTATGTAATTAAAATACAATGATACCTTCTGTGTTATTTTTTATTGGCCAAAAACTTCATGTTTTATTTTTATTAACAAATTAAATATAACATTTTATTACAACAAAAATCTCGTGTTATGTGGTCTTTTTTTCAAGAAGCTTAAAAACAACTCATTTTTCCTTTAAATCATAAATTACTGTCGATTCTAATTGAGTCGATCTGACTACTATAGAGCAATATTCAAGAAAACCATTCAAAATATTAGGTATCATAAACAGAAATTTTTGCATCGTCCAGTAGGACAAAAGTGAAATTGAATTATTATGTGTCTGGTCATTTCACATTCCCCGCCAACATGTTAGCATTGCATTTATAGAGGTATAGAGTGCTACGTGATGCTAGAGGGTTTTGATTTCTCCTGAATTGAACATGGACCATAATTAATTAGTACCAAGTCGAGGAGGCATTTATCAAGTTGTTAAGAAAACGGCTCCATAATCAGGAGATCATGGATTCAACTCTCATGAATATGAGTATTTTCTCTAATTTCATATTAGTCTTACTCTAGTTTAATACTAGTAATTAGTTTATTTTGATATCATTGTAAAGTTTCGATTCAATATAGTATTTGATGTAACAATATATTCACCATTAAAAAAAAAAAAACTAATTAGTACCATTATTGGAATAAATAAATACTTACCTCAGATTATGAAGCTATGTCTAAACATCATAAACATGACCTTAAAAACGTATAGTCCTTTTATTATTGATTCATGGAGATTTAATGACATTCTTTCACGGGTCATTTGCTCAAATGACATTTTACAAAGTTTAACTTGCAAAAATAGCCTATCCAAATATAAAATTGCAAAAATAGCCTTTTCTCTATATAATTTAAATTTTAATTAGGTTAATCTACAAAATTGCTAATCAAACTCCACAAAATTATAAATCAAAATCCCCCACTACTAAAACATATTAAACTCAAAAAATTCAAAATCAAACCTGTATTTGAATAACCTATCCCTTGGAGTTCGAAAAAACTATAAATGGTGAAGCTACCTGACTTGAGGATCTTGATTGTGAATTACTTCGGGATGACAATGAAGATGGCATTGAAGTTTCGACCATTACTATGCTGACAAGCCACCTTGTGATGATGGTGATGAGGTAGGTATTGGTCACGACGACTTTGAGGAGCCACCTAGTAATGATAGTTGTGAGTTTCTAAGAATTTGTCCGAAATCTACTTCTATTCAAGGGACGACAGATGGATCATGTTTGGAAGTTGGTCGCGCTTCATAACAAAAGCTGAATTAAACTATCACCTCGGGCTGAAAGCATTTATCAGTAATTTTGAATTTAAAGTCATTAAGTCCAAACCAAATATGAAGTTTTTAAAGTGTGTCCGTGAGCTTTGTCCATGACGAATATGTGCCACGAAAGATAAAAGTGGCAATGCATTTTTTATTCGGCAATATTATAACAAAGTAACAAACACAATTATTCGTTGCTACGAAGTGTCGAATATAGACAAGTATCCATTAGTGTGATTGAGACTCATGTCCAGGAACAATTCTTGAATACCAAGGTTTCGCCGAACCCACAAGCATCGACATGTCAACATTAATTAACAATTTGAAAGCTTGGAGGGAGAAACAAATTGTTCAAGCACTCATTAGAGGCAACTTTATAGGAAAAAATCACAACCTCCCCTTGTATTGTTACATGCATGATGGAGCAACATAATCCTGACATGTGCAATCGCACCCATACGGACTCAAAGAACATGTTCAAATACTTTTTCATGGCTTTATGAGCATATATTCTGGGATTTGAGTATTTAAGAAAGGGGATTGTAATTGACGCATTATTGATAAAGAAAAGAAAAAATATATAAATGAGCCCTCTTGATTGCATATGGGACATATGGTGAACACCACAAATACCCGCTTGTCCCGCTTGTCTGGGGGATAGGTGACTCTGAGAATACGAAATGTTGGACTTGGTTTCTTGAGTGCCTGCATGAGTTCATACCAGAAAGAAAGATCAGGTTATCGTTTCGGACAGGGGTGCCCTATCGATTGCAAATGTGATCTCCGTTGTTTACCGTTAGGTAGAACACGGGTCATGCTATTGGCACCTCATGTAGAACATAAAAACTAAATATGGAGGGATTAAGCATTTAACCCGGTTGTTTCGCCTAGCCGCTTGCTCATACAACATTATGGAGTTCGAAATGCATTTTTCCAAGTTAAAAACCCTAAGTAAATGATGTGCAAGGTGGCTAGAATATGATGTGACATTTCAGAAATGGTCTAGGGTGCACCATCGTGTCAAAAGGTACGAGTTGATGATGCCAAACACCATTGAGGCCGTAAATAAGGTGATGCTCGAGGAGATAGAGTATCTCATATTCATCATGGTCGAATTTATTCTTGATAAGATGGGGAGGTGGTTTAAAAAGGGTCATGATGAGGCAGCGAACTTCTAGGTCAACTTACCTCGAGGAGGGAGAAAATCATATGTGAACAATTTAACGGTGCGAGAAAGTGGAACAAGGCTCGATTGTGGAAAGTACAGTTACTAGTTGGTCTCGAGTTGTTGACCTAAATGCAAAAATTTGTGCATGCAGCGAATTTCAATCAACATGATACCATGGATAAGCGACCAAAGGACGCCGACAGACATGCATATGAACTTTGTTCAAGATACTTCACCAATGACCACATGATTCATGCACATTATGAGGTCATCATGTTCGTTTTGTCCGAGGACCTATGGATCCACATTCCTGATGTTGTCACGGTGAGAGTAGTCTTACCTCTAGATGTGAATAGGACTCGCGGAAGACCAAGGCTATCACGTATTCCTTCTCAAGGTGAAAAGCCGAGAAAAGAATGTCATTGATCTTTGTACCGGTAACTATCACAATAAAAAGACATGTCTCAAACGCTTTGAAAACTCTTGTAACGATGGCGATAACTTGGATCAATGTTATGTTAATTTTTATTGAACAATATTTACTGTACTATTTGATGTATATTGAGTCGTGGTATTTAATGTTTATTGAACAATATCGACAGTTGGATCAATTGTGAAATGTGAATATGTGAGTATTGCTTTATTTGTTTCAGCAAATTTGAGCTCTCAATTTAGGGCGTCTGGCACTTGGCTTGAAGTTATGGGCTCATTCGCCAGGCTGATAGGCTTGGCTCTCGGCACAAGTCAATTGTGTTTGGTGCTTGACTCTTGAAATATGTCAGGAGCTAGACGTCAACCCTTAAACCATATAATGCCTGGCACGAGCCAATCGTCAGGCATTATATACCGATAGGCGCTTGGCTCATGGCACATTCCAAACACTAGACCCACATCTTATAGATTAGGAACATTAATGTCATCAAACAACAATTTGGAGTATGGTCATGCTTGATCACTTCATACACCTGAATTTGAAAACATGAATTAACTAAACACCTAATGTACATAATCAACTATAGGAATGACCAATTTGGATCAATTGACCTCACTATAGTGTTTAGGGTTACTAGAAGTATAGGAATGACAATTGAATTGAATGATTGACAATAGTAATAATTTTAACTATTTTACTATATATGATAGAGTTTATGGTTACTGGAAGTATTAGATTGACAATTTGAGTTGATAGTTACAATTTTCACTCTTAAAGGCTATGACTATTTTTTTTCAAACTAATCTCAGTGGAGGATGGGAAGGAGGCGGTGGGTAGTTAGATCGCCTCACCCACTGTGGTCAATGAGACGCTGGGCGGGCACGTGAGTGGTGGCCGACACTTGTCTACTATGTTTCTTTATTTTGTTTTTCATTTTTTTCTTTTTATTTAATTTGGATTTATTTAAAAAAAAAAACTTAACATTAATTTTAAACGATATAGTGCTTGTCCCTCATGGTTTATACTACTAGAAGCCTACTCAAACACTATCTTCAAACCAAATGATCAATAAATTATGTTTTTTTATTCCACATAGGCTTGAAGATAGTGTTTGAGTGGGCCTTTTTTATTAGTATAAAACATGAAGAAGAAACACTTTGTCTTTTAATTTAATTAATAAAATTAAAAATTTCATTTAATTTTAAAAAATTAAAATTTCATTTTTTTTAAAAAATGAATGTAAATTAAATAAATAAAAAGTAAGTTTAAATAAAGTTAACTTTAATTTTAGAAACTTAACATTAATATATTATTGTGAGAAATTTATTAGTTTTTAAAAATTTAATTTTAATTTGTTTTCACTTAGAATACTAAAATCTAAGATTTAACTTTAAAAAGTTTTAATTTAGCCCACAAAATATACAACTATGAAAATTTATTATTATTATTATTATTATTATTATTATTATTATTATTATTATTATTATTATTATTATTATTATTATTGTTGTTGTTGTTGTTGTTATTGTTGTTGTTGTCGTTGTTGTTGTTGTTGTTAAGTGAAAGTGAGGAAGAATGGTAATTGAAATTAAATGAAATAAGAAGATTGAGTCATTGGAGATGACTATAAAAAATGGAAAGGTTATGGGAAAGCTGAGGGAAATGGGTCATCGGAGTCACTGGAGATGGCCAAATACACAATTTTGTGGTTTTTAAAATTTTAATTTTTTTTATTACATTGATTCTACTTACGAGCAATTAATGCTACTTGTTTAATCGAGAATTTCTTCTTTAATTAATGGCTTCACGAAGTGCATTTGAGGTTGCTTTAGTTCGTGAAGGGATTTCACTTGATACATACGACACGAGTTTATGTAGTCGTCCTAATACAAAATTTTGTAGTTTTTCAAATTTTTTAATTCTTTTTATGAAATTGATTCTACTTACGAGCAGATAATGCAACTTCTTTAAACAAAAATTTCTTTTTCAACAGCTTCACGAAGTGCATTTGAGGTTGTTTTACTTCGTAAAGGCATTTAACTTGATACATACGACATAGGTTTATGTGGTTGCCCTAATAAACAATTTTGTGGTTTTTCAAATTTTCTAACTTTTTAGGAAACTAATTATACTTACGAGCTGTTAATGCTACTTCTTTGACCGAGAATTTCTTCTTCAAATAGCTTCACAAAGTGCATTTGGGGTTGTATTAGTTAGTAAAGGGATTTCACTTGATATATACAACGATGGTAATTTGATATATTCTCTATTTTTTTGTTGGTATTATATATGTAATATTCATTAGACTTTTTTATTCATTTATTTTGTTAGTTGATATTATTTTTTTGTTTTAGTAAAATACTTCTTCATGTCAGAGTTGTTTCATTTATGTTTCATTCTTTAACTAATTAAACGTATAATTTTGTTACTTTAGGGTAGAGCGCATGAAAATCCCAATGATCTGAATTCATGGCGTCCAAATGAAAACGTAAAGAGATTGTTGAAAAAGACTGTTTTTTGGAATTTCGTACCTGATGTGGTACTAAAACTAATGCATGTTATGATCCCGATAATTACAGTTTTGTTTTGGACAACCATAGGATAGTAATTACACTATCTGATATTTTTCATACTATAGGTTTCCCATAGATGGAAAACATGAAACTCGAGGGTTCATCGATTCATTAGTTGAATCATGTTGTGCCTATGAGCGACCTTCTTTCTTGGAAAAATGCTAATGTGTGACAATAGAACAAAATTGGTTTAAAGAATAATTTGGGAGGGTTCCTAATCGAGTTTATGAAATGATGTTGAAGACAACTGACCTTATGTCAGAGCTTATATTTGTAAAATCTTTGGTTGTTTTCGCTTCCCTAACAAAGCTAATAATAAGTTTCCTCTATCTTATCTTCTGTTTTTGGTAAAATTTAAACGAAACTGGCAAATATACTTGTGGTGCTGCTGTTTTGCAAATCTCCATACTTCAGTGAGATCATTTTGATCGATGGCGTAAAACATCTTCATGAACCTTTTAGTGTGGTAATGGTAAGCAATTTTCTCGGCTTTAAGTTTTCAATCTTAGTTTATAAAGTATGTATGGACTAATTGTACACCTAAAGAAATCTCGACCGCATAATAAAGTATTAATAGTGGGGAATGGCCAAAATCACACAGAAATCACAGCAAATCGAAAAGAACTGCGATAAGTAGGAAGGAATCGACTTGAATCGCGCAAAAAATCATGATATTTTTCTTGGAATCATGATATTTTTGTCAGTTGTGCATGGAATTAGAGTTTTGACTTGATAATTGGTAAAATTTGAAGTGGAATAATCTAGGATTTTGATTGTATGGACGAAAGAGGCCAAACAAAGATGAAAAAATGAATTAGGATTTTCAAAAAAATGGATTTTGGTGGAAAAAACCTGGTCCTGAGGATCCAACTTGGTTTGGACCCGCGACCCAGAATTTAAAAAATCGTACGTACGATTCGTATCGTATAGTAAAAAAAATCGCACGACTTTAACGTCTGGTAATTAATTGTTACGAGTTGAGCCATTTTATCTTTGAATCGTATCGAATGATGAATTGTACAATTCTTACTACTATGCGTTTTATAATTTTGTATTTTTGCCTTCTATTTTTGGAATCTTTACATCATAGTACAAACTAAGACACACAAATGATGATGTTTGCCAACTTATTTACTCAAAGCACCTTGTACATCTTCAACGTGTTCATAGGCACTTGTTGCTTGGAAAATCCAAGCGACAAATGCCTAGGATGCATAAGCTTGAAAAAAAACTTATCGATTCTTCTTTGTTTTCGGCGGATCCACGTTCGTGAGATGATTATGGTACATCCTGTTGTACCGTGAACAATGATCATCATTTCTTCATTTTTCGATGCTCCATTGTTGAATTTGTTTTTTGGTTGGAAGAAGATTAGTTTTAGGGAGAGTTGAAAGAGAAAAGAGTTTGTGTTGTGAAGGTGGAAGAAGAAGAAGAAGAGTTTGGAGAATTTGTGTTGGAAGAAGAAAAAGAAGTGTTTGGAGAGTTTTGTGAGAATTGGGAAGAAGAAAATTGAAAATGAAGATGGAAGAAGAAGATGGGTGTGGTAGTTTTGTAAATTTGTTAATTGTGGAGGGTGGGTGGTGATTTTATTAATTTTTTAATAATTGAGTTGTGTTTAGGAGTTAATTATTGTTAATTATGGTTAATTAATTATAACTTATTAAGAAAAAACATAGGCCATTTTCTTATTTTATGAATAGTTACATAATTATTCATCCTTTACGTTGTGTCGATGAATCAACTTATATATTGTTAAATATGTTTTTAAATTTATATAACCCCCAAACACTAGCTAACCGACGACAAACATACTAAAACAAAACCCTAGCTCATCGCCGCCATGCAAACCATCTATCATCGCCGCCAAGCAAACCCTTAACATAAAAATGAAGAAGTTTTTTCAGTATATTACGGAAAGGATTACAAGAAATTCCGTTTCCAAAATTGTGCGTCAAAAACTAACCCGACCGAGGAAGCCCGCCGAGATCCGCCTGCAAACGAAGCGCAAGGCGCCGATGATGTTTCCCAGCTATCTAATGTAAAAAAGTAACGGTCGAAAGAAGAAAAAGGCTACCAGTCCTACGGACTCTGCCTCTCCCCTTCCCTCTCCCTCTCCGATGGAGATTGAAGGCGGGTTGGTTGAAACCCAGCTTAGGGCCGGTTGCGTTTGCAGCGAGTATTACGTTCGTGCTACCGTTATAAGGAAGTTGGCGAACGTGTCGTTTGCGAAGGAACCAAAATCTGAGTTTACACCATCACGTTTTCACATAAGATGTCCATGTGAAATGTATGCAGTGTTGGATGTAGATGCGGAGTCCGGTTCGAACTATTTTTTCCATCCCCCACGAGAAGATTAAACTAAGGTAAAATAATGATTTTTGTTTGATTAATATGATTTAGAAATTGGACTGGATTTGTTTTAGTATGTTTTGTTTTTTAAACTTGAATTCAGTAGTATTAGTTACATTGGGTGTGAAAGTGAACTTGGGTTATTGATTTGGTTGAGCTATTGAAATTCTTAGCTGGATTTGAAATTAACATCCATCAGATTCTTTTCATTCAAGATTTAAAAAAAAATATATGTGTTTTTAAATTTATAAGTTTAAGGCTCCCACGCGTTCAAAAACATATCCAACCTTTCAACCTGCAACATCAATTGTTACGTAGTTAACTATTTGAAATATATTCTCAACCTTGATAAGAAATATATCAATGGATTAACCAAATCAAATTGATACGAGTCATGATGAAATTCGTTCATATATATACAAGACTAGGGGTACAAGCAAGTCGAATAGTGTAGACTCATTTTCAAGCTTGTTTTGATTCTTGTAAAATTATTTTGATTTTGCCACCACCAAATCCGAATGACGACGATGCACCATTTACAACTTTGTTGATGGTCTACAAATGAAATGAACAACCTATTTATACTAGTCCTACTTGGAATGGATGAATAATATCAATCTAATCTAAATGTTGAGAGTAAGTCACTAGATCTAAGAATAACATCTACATACCCATACCTTGAAATATTACCTATCCGTGACCATTTTTTATCACCATTCTTACAAACAACCAAATCCCTGTCCAAGACAATTGACAAAATCACAAAATCATTATCAACCAAATTATCCCTCCACAATGAAGCTTTCTGAACACCAGTATTCATTCTTCCATATCTATGTTTATGATTAGATGACAAAAGAGTATACTCTTCCCCTAATTTGCTAACCCTGAAGTTTAAGAAACTAAAAA
This sequence comes from Penstemon eatonii, assembly GCA_038501285.1. NCBI lineage: Eukaryota > Viridiplantae > Streptophyta > Magnoliopsida > Lamiales > Plantaginaceae > Penstemon > Penstemon eatonii. Next base: position 15,719,342 of record CM076710.1, on the reverse strand, counting down.
TTTTCGGGAAATTAGGGGTGAAATGAACAACCTATTTATACTAGTCCTACTTGGAATGGATGACTAATATCAATCTAATCTAAATGTTGAGAGTAAGTCACTAGAATCTCTACATAACTCTAATGACATCTTGTACACTATTTACAAAGTTCCGTAATGCTCTACAATGTTCTAAGATCAGCTTTGACAACATTCCAAAATATTTTAGGATGACCTAGAATGTTTCACATTGTTCCCCAGTTCTTTTGACTCTTCCAAAATCTTCAGAGCTTTCGTAGATACTTTCGAAATTCTTCGAATGCTCTAGTGCAATGTTTGGTTGCACAAATCCCTTTAAACCTACCCTTGTTCGCTGGTCTGTCTATTTTGGTTTGGTCACTTCCATAGCTCGGCTAAGCCGCCTACTTGGCCGGATTCCCATTAGTAGATAATTTTCTTCGTCCTCGTATTCTTCCTTATCTTCATCCTCAACTACTTTGGCTTTTCCCTTGGCATTGGCATTTAAGATTTTGGATCTATATCAATAATATATCTTAATGAATACGAGTTTTAAGACTTTTAAATTAAAATTAATTAATTTACCTTTCGTTCTTTTCATACTTGAAGCTTTATCCTCACTAGTGAAGTTTTCTTGTATATTCGTCCAATAATCATCTTCTGGTAGGCATGGGTCCTGCTTTTCTGTTATTCACTCATCATCCGATGCAATTTTGGATAAAACAATAGGATCATAAGTATATCCCTCTTCTTGACGTTTTTGCCTCACATCAAGTTGAAGATTGTATGTCACAAAAACCAATACGTTTAACCTTTGTTGCTCCAATCGATTTCTTCTCTTGGTATGAGTACTCTAGAAAATACTCCAATGTCTTTCACATCCGGTGGTGCTACAAGTGAGACTCAAAACTCTCATAGCAAACATTTGTAGATCTGAATATTCTCCACCATAACTTCCCCACCAGCTTGCTATTAAAATTAAAGGTAAGTTACTACTTTATGACTAAATTAAAAGCTAAAACCTATGAAATTGGAAAGTTCAAAACCATAGTAATTTTAAAATAATTACAAGTTCTTTTTTTATCCCTTCTTTGCACGAATATACTCATTCCAAAAAAACACATACGAATATTTATATTTTTATAAATCCGGATACATCCTCTCCATAACTTTATATAAACCAACATGAACTTCACTATCACCCTTTGCTCCTTAATGCTAGCAAACGCGAGAAATGATGTAGCAAATCTTGTCACTCTGGACTTGTCAAACTCTCTTCCTTCATAATGCTTTACAAACAACGCAAGGACCCATTGATGTATGTGCATAAAATTTATAGCTTTCTTTGCTAAAGTGATGGTCTTACAAAAGATAGGAATCTACCCAATGTCTTCAAGCACTAAATTGATGAGATGTGTTGTACATGGAGACCAAAACAAATATTTTATCTTATCTTCAAGTTTTCTCTCCGCTACTACAAGGCTTGACGCACTATTATTCACAACTTGAACTACATAATATTCTCCAATTTCTTCAATTATTTTATCCACCAATTCAAATATTTTTTTGCCGTCTTTGATCATATTACTAGTGTTGGCCGATTTCAAGAAAATAATCCCTTTTGGATGTTAACTAGGAAATTGGTCAATGACCTCGATTTCCCATAACTCCAACCTTCGCACATCAATGTGCATCCCCATTTCTTCCAATCTTTTCTATATTTTCCTTCATATACATTTTCGACTTCTTTTTTCAAGTAAGTGACAATCACTTCGTGATAAGATGGAGGTTTCAATCCTCTACCATATTCGTCAACCAACTTTAACATATCAATTAACAACGGGGTTATTACCAAATTAAATAGTAATGCATTTCCATATATGCAACGACATATATCTCGAATGACCAAGTTCCGTTCTTTCAAAGCTTGATTCATCATCTTTTACTTAAGTAATTTCGTTGGTCCATCTCCATCTTAGGAAACTAACATTTCATATACCTTGATAGGATCGGTTACTTGTTCGCTAAAGTTTTCACAAGTTTTAGCTTCTTTAATATTTGTTTTATCTTTAAAAAACTTCACATAAATTATTTTTACATCATCAGTAACATTTTGACATTCGACCACATCATTTTTTTCCCCAGCAAGATAATGTTTCATCCTTTCATTTTCATCCCACATTTCATTCTCGCGAAAATTGCACTTTACTCTAAGCCTTTTGTTTTTATCTCTTTTCTCTTTTCTCTTTCTTATTTTTATCTACTTCTTCTTCAATAACTTTAGTGCAATATTTCCAAGTCTCATCAATTTTTCTTCACATTGCAAACAAACAAGATAACACAAGCACAATACCCTTGATAATTGCGTTGTTGTGCCTGGGCTGAGAGAGCTCTCAGCCACATGGGTAGTTCAATGTGCTCATCGGGCAGCTTCAAGTAAATAATTAAAAAAACAAATCACAACTCACAACTCAAGCAACATCAAATCATCAAATAAAAAATAACACCCAATCTCAAATAATAAACAACAAAATAAGATTACAAGACTAAAAAAAAGACTATAATAAAAGGTATGTATGGACTAATTGTACACTTGAAGAAATCTCAACCGCAGAATAAAGTATTAACAGTGGGGAATGGCCAAAATCACACAGAAATCACAGCAAATCGGAAAGAACTGCGATAAGTAGGAAGGAATCGACTTGAATCGCGCAAAAAATCATGATATTTTTCTTGGAAGAATTATATTTTTGTCAGTTGTACTTGGAATTAGAGTTTTGACTTGATAATTGGTAAAATTTGAAGTGGAATAATCTAGGATTTTGATTGTGTAGACGAAAGAGGCCAAACAAAGATGAAAAAATGAATTAGGAATTTCAAAAAAATGGATTTGGGTGGAAAAAAACCTGGTCCTGAGGATCCAACTTGGTTTGGACCCGCGATCCGGAATTTAAAAAATCGTATGTATGATTCATATCGTATAGTAAAAAAAAATCGCACGATTTTAACGTCTGGTAATTAATTGTTACAAGTTGAGCCATTTTATCTTTGAATCGTATCGAATGATGAATTGTACAATTCTTACTACTATGCGTGTTATAATTTTGTATTTTTGCCTTCTATGTTTGGAATCTTTACATCATAGTAACAAACTAAGACACACAAATGATGATGTTTGCCAACTTATTTACTCAAAGCACCTTGTACATCTTCAATGTGTTCATAGGCACTTGTTGCTTGGAAAATCCAAGCGACAAATGCCTAGGATGCATAAGCTTGAAAAAAAACTTACCGATTCTTCTTTGTTTCTGGCCGATCCACGTTCGTGAGATGATTATGGTACATCTTGTTGTACCGTAAACAATGATCATCATTTCTTCATTTTTCGATGCTCCATTGTTGAATTTGTTTTTTGGTTGGAAGAAGATTAGTTTTATAGAGAGTTGAAAGAGAAAGAGTTTGTGTTGTGAAGGTGGAAGAAGAAGAAGAGTTTGGAGAGTTTGTGTTGGAAGAAAAAAAAAGTGTTAGGAGAGTTTTGTGAGAATTGGGAAGAAGAAAATTGAAAATGAAGATGGAAGAAGAAGATGGGTGTGGTTGTTTTGTAAATTTGTTAATTATGGGGGTGGGGTGGTGATTTTATTATTTTTTTAATAATTAAGTTGTGTTTAGGAGTTTATTATTGTTAATTATGGTTAATTAAGTATAACTTATTAAGAAAAAACATAGGCTATTTTCTTATTTCATCAATAGTTACATAATTATTCATCCTTTATGTTGTGTCGGTGCATCAACTTATATATTGTTAAATATGTTTTTAAATTTATATAACCCCCAAACACTAGCTAACCGACGACAAACATACTAAAACAAAACCCTAGCTCATCGCCGCCAAGCAAACCATCTATCATCGCAGCCAAGCAAACCCTTAACATAAAATTGAAGAAGTTTTTTCAGTATATTACGAAAAGGATTACAAGAAATTCCGCTTCCAAAATTGTGCGTCAAAAACTAACCTGACCGAGGAAGCCCGACGAGATTCGCCTGCAAACGAAGCGCAAGGCGCTGATTACATTTCTCAGCTATCTAATGAAAAGAAGTAACGGTCGAAAGAAGAAAAAAGGCTACCAGTCCTATGGACTCTGCCTCACCCCCTCCCTCTGATGGGATAGTGCCCTGCAAGCCAATATATTTAGCTTGTATTGGAACTATCATTATCTTTCTTTAGTATAAATGTAATAATACGCATGTTTATTTATACGATTATAAGGATAAACAATGGCCAACTTCATCTCTCGCGAATACATTTAAGCGATTGGATGAAACCCTTAGATTACATTAGACTATGGGACGATTCACTTCAGTACTGAGTGCAATCATGAAACAGTCTCAAATGTCGTAATCTTAAAACTGTTCCAAGTCATAGATTCTGAACGAGACGGGGTATCGTAGGAATCGCCAAGACTTGTAGAAGTATGCATGATTCACATGGAGTGAATTTGTAGCGTTTCATGGGCAAGGCATTTGAGGCCAGTGCATATGAATAGGTGGTTCAATGGAGGATTGAACGCATCGAACGACCCGAACAGAGAAACCCATTGTGGAAGCGCATGTCGCATATCGGTGATGGGATGTTTCTCAAGGATTATAATAGTGTACGATTTAGTCCTTTGACTTGAGGTGCTAGGGCGAATTCGGTGCATGAAAGTGCGTACTTAGATCTAGGTATAGGCCACTTAGCTTGGTCATAACATGCCTAGGTTGGGTGCGTATGGACATGTACGCGAGTGGTTAGTACCGATATGGAATCTATTGACTCACTGTAATGGGTGAGAGAATTTCCTATACGATTCTTAGATAATATATCCGAGGAATCCACGGCCGTGGTCGGTGACGGATTTGGGAAGGGGTTTCCAAATTTAGAAGGTCACACTGGAATATTATCCTGAATTAGAAAGTATAGTTATCGAGACAAATTTAGAGGTGCCGATCAATTCACACACCCTAAGTCTTGATCGGGAATATTAGTCGATAGAAGGACCGTATGTACATGGTAATTATATGAGACAAGGTTCACAAGTATCAATTCACCTGAAGTTGGGCTTCATGGGCTTGTGGCTAGACATCGACCATGAAGTGTAGGTACTTCTGAGTTAATAGAGGATTTGATTCTAGGAGTGGTCAATTAAAGGTTGTTTAATTGACCGGAGCAATTTATTGTTCATAAATTAAATCACGAGGAATTCGTGGGCCTGCTGCCAATTGATGGTGAACCCAGAGGGTCACACACAGTACAATTGGACGGTGACTGTTGAAAAAGGATACTAAAGGAATTAATTGATTTAAAGGTAATTAAATCAATTAAATGAATTAAAGTATTTAATTCAAGTGGGAGATTAATTAATTGGCTGACTTAATTAATTAAATACTTAATTGAGTTGCTAATTAATTATATAAAAGAAATATTGATTTAATTGGATTGGGCATTTAATTAAGTAATTAATTAAATGAAAGACTTGCAAGACAATGGGTCTTTAATTAAAAGCCCATAAGGAGTCTTGCAAAACCTAGGTCAAGAGGGAGTCTATAAATAGGGTTCTACTTGAGCTCAAAAAGTGAACACCCTAGAAAAACCCTAGCCTCTATTCTCAACCTAGCCGCCGCCTTCTCCCCCTAGCGCCGCCACCTGCTGCCGTGGGCTGCCCTAGCGCCGCCGCCGCCTCTCCCTTGTTCCACCGTGTTAGATCTTGACCTGTCAAGTAGATCTACACAATCCTGCAACAACAAATCTCCTAGATCCAGTTCTGAGCCTAAGACTAGGAGGTGTCACCAGAATCCAGTTGGTGTGGACTAACTTTGGAGGTGAGACGCTTGGATCACTTCTGTGAACCAGATCCAGATTCAGAATCAAGAACTGAAGGTTGCCACCACCTTGCCTGTGGTGAGGTAAATCGCAAAAACCCCCTTGTTTAATTACTCTGTGCGTTTTTGTTTCTTGCTTGCCTATAATTAATATGGAGAATCTTATATGGGACCTTGGGTGCTTCGAAAATTTTAAATTCCGCACTTTCGTTGTTCTGACAATCGAGGCAACCCAACCACTATCCCAACAGTGGTATCAGAGCCAACTCCATCATTATTATACGAAAAGCCTGAACATAATGTGTTTTCATCGTGTATGTTTAATTATGTATATGTAAACACGTGATAATTATGTTCTGTAAATTGATTCTTACTTGTTATGACTGGATCTGTGATTGGGTAAAACTGCTTTTTCAGATCTGTGCCGATTTTATAGTTTTTGGAAACTTCAGGACTTTTTGAACTAAAAATCGCAAATAGGGTTTATGAGGGCTGAAAATTCGAAATTTTTGAAATCTGAAAATTTCAAAATTCTGGACTGTTTTTGCAAATCAGGTCGCACGGGTTTTGGGGTCAATTTGTAATTTCCGAAAACTTAGGGGCTGTTTTGCAATTACCGAAACTTGAGGGGTCAATTTGAAAAAAAATAAAAAATTTTCAAAATTCAAAATTTTATTTTCTTGTTGCTGCCCGAAACTGCCCAGGGGTGTTTTTGTAACTTTTTAAAAGTTTTGGGGTCAAAGTGCAATTTTCGAAAGTTGAGGGGCAAAAATGCAATTGTTGGTCCCAAGTGGTCAGATGAGGTCTAGAGGGGGGGGTGAATAGACCTCATAACTTTAAAAAAAATCTTAAACTTTTCTTCTATAAGTAGAGTTCGCTCATCAGCAAAATAAGATGACTGAGCTGATTTTGCACTTAGCTTATCAGCAGAGTAAGCTGATCTTATTCGTGAGACTACTATGCTGATTTAGCACTTAGCTTATTCAGTAAAGTAGACTGCTATGCTGAATTTGCTCATCAAACTTAAATAATCAGAGTTTCAAACAATGATGCAGCGGATAATGTATATGTGTTTTTCAAACAATGTTTTCAACTCAATTAAACTTTTAAAGCACAAAGAAAGTTTTACCCCAAGTTGGAAATTCCTCAATTTAAAAGACTCTTCTTTTAAAGTATTTACTTAACTTATGAAAATATGCAATGCAAGACAAATAAAGTAAATAACACAAGGAATTTTTATAGTGGTTATACAGGAACAAATCCTCTTAATCCACTCTTCCAAGTCACTTAGATCTTGGGTTATACTATAAACACAAAGTTTACAATATTTCTCCACTTACACCAAAACAACAAATGAGAAGGCTGTAAGCTCACAATAGGAAATCACTAAGAAGACCTATCCTCCGAAGTAATATCACTCACAAAGATGGATATCTACTTCTCACAACACTCAGTTGAATATCACTCAGATATACAAGGGTTTAATCTTGTTCTTCAACAATCAGCTTCGTCATAAGATGACTAAGCTTATGATAAGATGACTCAACTGATGGATTCTTGCTCTAAAGATTTGATCTTGAAAGTGTGCAAGTCTCTCTTGAATCTTCAGTTTACCATCTATTTATACTCTTGGATTTGTAGTTTTGCCCGTTGAAGGTTGGCAAAATTGCATTTAAGTCCTTGAGCAACGGTCATAATTTGAATGATAACTTTTGCAGACTGTCGCACTGTTCACTGTACACTCTGCTGTACTTTCTGTCAGCAGCATTTAATGCACTTAGCTTGTTACCGTTGGAGAGCTTTCTGACCGATTTTACTTGGCTTATGGGATCCACTCTGCTGATGATCACTAGTCTCATGCACTAGTCTGATGCACTAGTCTTATGCACTAGTCTGATCACTAGTCTCATGCACTAGTCTGATGCACTAGTCTTATGCACTAGTCTGATCACTAGTCTCATGCACTAGTCTGATGCACTAGTCTTATGCACTAGTCTGATCACTAGTCTCATGATCACCCATCTCATTTCCACCAAGCTGATTTTTACTAATCTGATTTTCAATCTTTCACTAATCTGATTTTCACTCTTCTCATAAGATTGAATCTTCATTTCTTGAATACTTCTGTTCTTGAATGATTTTCTTTTAGACCAAGTATCCAATCTTCAAAGGCTTACTAAGCTTCCGTAACTTAGTTGATGACACCTTTTTGTTATCATCAAAACCTTTTAACTAACTTAATTAACTCAACTGATAAGATCACTTAGCTGTTCTTGAGTTAATAAATTCTTCCAACAATTTCCCCCTTTTTGATGATGACAAAACCTTCAACTAAGAACGTCTTCCAAGTCTTCAGTTTAGTCTTCATACTCTAGGAATAAAATCATTAGATCCAATGCAACATTTGAGAGTTCTTAGTTGCATCTCACTTTTCCCCCTTTTTGTCATCAACACCAAAACTTAGTATGCTGAAGACAAGTAGGTGAATACTTAGCTGTTCGGGGTCGTTGGCTGTTAATTAATTCTTCTTTACATGTAAGGCAGCAGTTTCTAGTCTTCTTTCCTGTTTATCACTCCAGTTAGAATAACTGTTCCCCATGACTTCAAGAATTGATACCACTTGTTGGTTACTTCATTCATCCTTTTTGAAGTGTATTCTTGAATGTCACTTGGTTGTTGAGTTTCAGTCGGCTGATGAGAAGCAGTCTTCTGATAACTTCATTTGACTTATTGAGAACATCATCTCTAATCAGGAGTACCGCTCGTCGTACACGTTCCCCCTGAGTTCAAGAATCTGTGGTCAAGTAGTCTTATGAGAGTTAGTCTCGAAAGATACTCAGCCGTTGAATTCCAGTAAGCTATTGAGATGATTTTTCTGATATGTTCCCCCTCAGCTCATGAATCCAAATTCAACAAATCCATTTTCAACTCTTGAGAGCTGAAAGATTGTTGTCACATGATTGACTATACCACTTGTTGGATACAAACGTTGATTCACTTGAGATTTCACATGTTGATACAGTACTGGATACCAATTGTTGATATTCTCCCACTCGATGGTAAAACCACTTGTTGAACTTGTTGAAATCAGCAAGGGCAGTCAACTCAACCTTTGTCATCACACATGCGTTTTTCCTACAAAACAGATTACTTTTTTGGTACCCCTTATATTGGGTCCTGCATGGTTAGTATAACCTTTAACATGTGATGATTTTGTGACTCAGTTTTATCATGAATTTCAGTAAATTTAGCATGGTAATAATTTTCATGATGAAAACAGTTCTCATAAGCAAGGTAAGATACATAAAGTAAGTGATAAGCTGAGTTAACTGATAACTCTCCTATAGATTGAGCAGACTTAACATTTTTAATTTCACTCCAATCAGCAGCATCTTTCAGCTTACTAAGCTGATGAGTTTTACTAGTCTGTTTAGTCTTAGGTTGCTTACTAGGCTTCTTAACCTTTTGAGCTTCAGTAGGCTTCTTCTCTTTAGCCTCTAATTTCTTTATAGAGAATGATGCAATTGCTTCTTTCAAGTTCATTTATATTTTCTATACGAATTGCACACTCAGCTTTTAGAGTTTCATTCTCATGCTCAAGCTTTTTGTAGTCAGCTGATTCTTGAGGTTTTTCAACCTGAAGTTTCAGTGATCTGTTTTGCTCTTTTAGCAGAGTCATCTCTTTCTTAAGCTTGGCAAATACACCAACAATATTTGAATTTGAAATTAACATTTGTTCAAACGATTCAAATAATGCAAGTTCATTAATTTGTAGAAGTTACCTCAGTTTCAGAATCATCAGATTCCTTGGCCATTAAGCATAGAGTTTCAGGTACTTCTTCAAACTCTTTATCAGACGACTGACGGTCTGAATAAGATGTGCAGGAGTTTATTAGCTTTGCTGCATCAGCTAACTTTGATTTGCTCTTACTAAGCTTACGCTCCTTTTTGGCACACTTTTCCTTTTCAGCAAACTTTTCAGATGATGAGTGAGAATGATCTTTGATCAGGAGTTCATACTCCTCTTCATTGTGGTCTCTAAGTTTTGCTTTGGAGGAATCCCTGTTTTCCTGAAAATGATCAGAAGAAGATGAAGTAGCATTTTTATATTTTAATTTCATTTTCTTCTTGTAGAACTTCTCAAAATCATTCAGCAGCAGGGTAACGTCGTCAGCAGTGTAGACTTTTTCTGAATTCAGCAGAGTCTTCTGTTTTGACTTGTTTGCTGATTTTCTTGACTTGTCTGACGCCATGAGAGCAGCAGTAGGGTCTGAACTGGTTGACACTTCTAATCCCATTCTTGGCATTTGATACTCATATGCTTTGAGGGATGAGAACAGTTCGGAAAGGGAAATCTTCCCTAAATCCCTTGATTCTTCCATGGATGTCACCTTCATGTTGAATTTAGGTGGCAAGGCCTTGAGAACCTTTGCGGTGATCTCCTTGTTCGAAAATTCTTTACCAAACCTTAGAACTTCATTCAGAGCTTTGGTAAATCTGGTATCCATCTGATCAATCGTTTCACCAGACTTCATCTTGAAATTTTCAAACTCCTCAAGAGCCACACTGAGCTTGTGTTCTTTGATAGCGTCGTTTCCTTCGCTTAGCTCGCAGACTTTATTCCACATCTCTTTGGCAGTTTTGAAATGCTTGATCTTCTGGAATCTTTCTTCGTCTACAGCTTTGAACATAATGAGCTTAGCCTTTTTATCAAGATTTACTAACTTGACTTCTTTGGGAGTCAGCTCATCCAGCTCTTTGTCAACTATCTGATCTGGTTGGCCAGCAACCATCACAATCTTCTGAAATACGAATGGTCCTTTTGTAAAACAAGTAAGCATGTTGTCGTCATAAGCGGCAAGAAGGATTTCCATTCTAATTTTCCAGCTTTCGAAGTCCATAAGGCCAATGTGAGGAACATGGCTTATGACATCCATTTTTTTTTTTTAAAAAAGTTTTTGATTTTTCAAAAAGATGCTCTTTTGAAAAGTTTTGAAACCCTTTGAAAAACACTTGGATCAAGCTCGTTGATCAGGCAGCTGATTCTAATGAACCACCTGCTCTGATACCACTTGTTGGTCCCAAGTGGTCAGATGAGGTCTAGAGGGGGGGGGGGGTGAATAGACCTCATAACTTTAAAAAAAATCTTAAACTTTTCTTCTATAAGTAGAGTTCGCTCATCAGCAAAATAAGATGACTGAGCTGATTTTGCACTTAGCTTATCAGCAGAGTAAGCTGATCTTATTCGTGAGACTACTATGCTGATTTAGCACTTAGCTTATTCAGTAAAGTAGACTGCTATGCTGAATTTGCTCATCAAACTTAAATAATCAGAGTTTCAAACAATGATGCAGCGGATAATGTATATGTGTTTTTCAAACAATGTTTTCAACTCAATTAAACTTTTAAAGCACAAAGAAAGTTTTACCCCAAGTTGGAAATTCCTCAATTTAAAAGACTCTTCTTTTAAAGTATTTACTTAACTTATGAAAATATGCAATGCAAGACAAATAAAGTAAATAACACAAGGAATTTTTATAGTGGTTATACAGGAACAAATCCTCTTAATCCACTCTTCCAAGTCACTTAGATCTTGGGTTATACTATAAACACAAAGTTTACAATATTTCTCCACTTACACCAAAACAACAAATGAGAAGGCTGTAAGCTCACAATAGGAAATCACTAAGAAGACCTATCCTCCGAAGTAATATCACTCACAAAGATGGATATCTACTTCTCACAACACTCAGTTGAATATCACTCAGATATACAAGGGTTTAATCTTGTTCTTCAACAATCAGCTTCGTCATAAGATGACTAAGCTTATGATAAGATGACTCAACTGATGGATTCTTGCTCTAAAGATTTGATCTTGAAAGTGTGCAAGTCTCTCTTGAATCTTCAGTTTACCATCTATTTATACTCTTGGATTTGTAGTTTTGCCCGTTGAAGGTTGGCAAAATTGCATTTAAGTCCTTGAGCAACGGTCATAATTTGAATGATAACTTTTGCAGACTGTCGCACTGTTCACTGTACACTCTGCTGTACTTTCTGTCAGCAGCATTTAATGCACTTAGCTTGTTACCGTTGGAGAGCTTTCTGACCGATTTTACTTGGCTTATGGGATCCACTCTGCTGATGATCACTAGTCTCATGCACTAGTCTGATGCACTAGTCTTATGCACTAGTCTGATCACTAGTCTCATGCACTAGTCTGATGCACTAGTCTTATGCACTAGTCTGATCACTAGTCTCATGCACTAGTCTGATGCACTAGTCTTATGCACTAGTCTGATCACTAGTCTCATGATCACCCATCTCATTTCCACCAAGCTGATTTTTACTAATCTGATTTTCAATCTTTCACTAATCTGATTTTCACTCTTCTCATAAGATTGAATCTTCATTTCTTGAATACTTCTGTTCTTGAATGATTTTCTTTTAGACCAAGTATCCAATCTTCAAAGGCTTACTAAGCTTCCGTAACTTAGTTGATGACACCTTTTTGTTATCATCAAAACCTTTTAACTAACTTAATTAACTCAACTGATAAGATCACTTAGCTGTTCTTGAGTTAATAAATTCTTCCAACAGCAATTTTCAAAAGTTGAAAAACAGAATCTGAATTTGAGCAGAAAATTTATTTTTGTTTACCCGAATATTTATTTTGTCATAATTAGTAGTGACTAAAAAGCAAGAATCATAGGAAGTTAGTTTTAAAAGGTAGTTTTAAAATTAAGAAAGAAATAGGTAAAGGATGTTTGCATGTTTCTTGCTCTACGTGAATTGTTTACGTGGTTCGATCGAGCCGAGCCTTGACCTTAGGTTAGATGTGATTGGTTTAATTTATTGTTTGGTTTTTATTGGGCCTGCGAGCCTATTATATTTTTGGGTCATTTTGAGCCTTTGTAATAGAATAGGGCTTTACTGCTTTCCTAGTTTAGGATGAAGGCCCGTTTACAAGCAAGGTGGGAGCCCAAGAAGATATGAAGGCCATGTATGCGTGGTACATTGTGTAATAGCATAGGGCTTCATGAGAACCCTTTAGATTGACCAATAGGGCCAACATCATTGGCTCGATGATGGCCCACATAGGAGGCTCCCGATCGAAAACATATTGTGGTAGTATGCATGCTAGCCTTGTGTGTCTTTTATTTATTAGTCGATTTATGATTGCTTGTGTGTATGCGCGCTAGAATCTAGATCGTAATAAAAGATAAAGCATAACTGAATCGGTGAGATCTCGAGGAGAGTTAGCATAACTTTCAAACCAGAAATTCCCCTCTCGAATTAAATATTAAGTCATATTGGATTAAAATAAAATGAAGTATTTATATAAATTCAAGCCTTCCATCAATAGGGACTAGCGTATGTTGTCTACTTATCGATAGAGGTGATCCAGAGTCTGGCACCCGAGTCGAAGAAAGGGACAATACGCGAAATTCCTTGACTCCTGTTTTTAACTAAACTCGACAAGGGTGAGGACTGGTCGGGATGTGAGGATCGATCGATAACTAGTTACGGAGAACTCGCGACCGGGCCCGTTGCTCATCATGATTGATGGGTTAGACTTAACGATTAGTAACACTTATGATTTAGCAGTGCTAGATAAGTACGAAAACCGAGGCAAAATAGCTTGAAGGTTGTGGAGTGACACAATTGGCAATAAGTATGCTTACCTGGGGAATTGGTTGTATGGCCACGAGTCGTGGGTGCAATTAATTGCCGCTGGGACGTCAAGACCTACTAGGAAATAGAATTTCCCGAACAATTGAAGGGGTAATTGTTTCGATAAAATAGTGGGAGAACTTCTACGATAGAAAGTCCAACCTTCGTAGATTATAAGTATTATTCTTTAACTAGTCCACTAAATGTTTGTCTTCTCTTTAGATACTGAGATATCTGTAATTATCCATTTTACTATTTATCCTCGACAAATAAAATAACTGGATCAAAATATCGACTAGGCAAGAAACTTGAGAATTGTCTTAAATTCCAAAAGGGGAATGATGTTCTTAAACGACGAGCCTATGCCTTATGAGCTTCCGAGATAAGTCAAAATAAAAGAAATGAGTCACCCGTAGAGTATGGGAATATTAATGATCGTTCCTTCATATAAAGATGAATCGCAAAAGTGAAACGAATCACCTATGAAGTATGGGAATCTTAATGATCGTTTCCTCAAATAAGCATCAAGATTGAACGAGCTATGGAAGCAACATGAGAAGCATGTCTGAAGCTTCCACCTCAAAAGGCCCGTTTTGAGGACCAGTCTTCTGAAACAAACCTCAACCTCAAAAGGCTTGTTTTGAAGAGTAGTTTTGAACTTCCAACCCGCGAATCATGTCTCAAAGGAGATATGATCAGATCTCCCGTCACAGGGAATCCAGAGCGAACCAAACAAAATCTGGATTTAATCCATGAATATGGATCACTAAAAGTTACTGTGAGAGGAGATTACTCATACTTCGTGCTTTTTTCTAATGACCTTGGTCGTTAGTGAAAAATGAATCTAGTGAGATGCAAATCCGAAAAAACCAAGAAAGGTATTTCAATGCGAAGTAGAGAATCAACAAAGACATAGTATTATTCGATCTAATTGAGATAGCAAATACTTGTCAAGGATTCCTCAATTATCTCATTGAGAATGAGGTTCTCATACAACAAACTCATCCTAAGACACCTCAACTTATTGAAGTGTCTAAAGAGATGGAATCTAACATTGTTTAACATTGTTCGATCCATACTGAGTTTTCTTAAGCTTCCTTATGCGTTCTAGGGGTTAGTGCTCCTGACTGCATCGAAGATACTGAGCAAAGTACCTTCAAAGTTCGTGCCTACAAGGCTTTACCAAGAAAGGTATGGCAAAATACCTCTGTGCTCTTCTTCTGAGTATGGAGATCTCCTGCCGATGGTAGAAACGAGAAATGAGATAAATTGGCTAGTAGATCCAATTTGTATGTAATTGTGGGTTATCCAACGAAATCCATTGGATACCTGCGACAATGAGAAACAATCGTTTCTCCTAGATACCCGTTCCTCTGTTGATGAAGTTCTCGTCAAAGGAAATGGAAACGTCATGGAACTTGATGAAGTCCAAGATTTGGACCCGTCCCCGCAAACAGTGGGAGTTAATCCAGAATTTACTGAACCTACAAGTACACCTACTCTTCAAAGGTCTGATCGAATTCGTAAGGAGCTAGAACGATTTGGTCTCATTCACGAAAACGAGAAAGTGGAAAGTGATCCAAGGACCTATCAAAAGCGATGTCAGACATAGACTCGGGTGCGTGGCTCGAAGCCATGCAAACCAAAATGGATCCCATCCATTCCAACAAGGTATAACCTTGATTGATCCACCCGAGGGATTTATCCCTGTAAGTTGTAAATTGTAAGTGGATCTTCAAACTTGGAATGAATGGAGAGGTGTTGCATCTGAGAATTGACTATTGGTAAAAAAAGCTATTCACAATGTTCTGGAACAGACTTTGATGAAACCTTTTATCCATTAGCAATGTCTGGATCCATTTAGATTCACATTTGTTCTGATGAGATAGTCAAGACATTTGACTTCATCAAAACGAGTATGATCCATGAGTGTACACAAGGATTAGTGGGAGCGCGATGAAGCTCATATTTTATATGTCGATAATGTTCTGGCTATCTGGTATGATATCAGAATGTTAGCACAGACGAAAGCATGGTTGTCCGTGCAATTCTCCGTGAAAGATTTAGGAGAAGCATCTTGCGTATTGGGATACGTATCTATGAAGTAGATCAGAAAAGATGCTGACACTCTCTAAATCTGAGTACATAGAATCAATACTGGAAATATTCAGTATGAAGAATCCAAGAAAGGATTGCTTCCAGTGAGACACTGTATCCCTTATTCCAAAATCGATGTGCCCTACATCAAATGAGAATAAAGGAGAATGTCTCAAATACCTTATGTTTCAAACAAAAGGTTGTATGTGGCATGCTTTACTATGTACTAGACCAGACGTAGAACTTGCTCAAGTATCGCGAGCAGTTGCTAGTCAAAATCCAGTGAAGAAGTACTGGACCACCGTAAAAGATATCCTTAAGCTCCTGACAAAGACTAAGGATTTGTTCTTGGTCTACGGTGGTAGTGGAGAATTGAAATTCGAAGGATTCACTGATTCGAATTTTCAGTCTGATGTGGATAAATTAAATATATCCATTTTCGGATACATATTCTGCATCAATGGGGTAATGGTAAATTTGAAAGGGTTCCAAGCAAATCACCGTAGCCATCTAAACCACTGAAGCAAGATATATTGCAGCATTAAATGTAGCATTAAATGCGGCTTAAGAAAGTGTTTGGATATAAAACTTCATCCTATGATAGGATGTAGTTCCTAGCATTGCAAAGCTCATGATTATCTTCCATGATAACATTGGAGCTATTGCTAAAGCAAAGCATTCGAGATCTTACCAGAAATCTAAACATAATTGAAAGAAAGGTACCATTTGATTAGAAAAATCATTGGTAGAGTTAACGCGCGTAATGGATCGCGTCGACTCAGAAGACAATTTAGCGGATCCACCAAAAGAGGCTATATCATGAAATGAGTTCGAAGAACATCTTTAGAAAGATGGGTCCTAGAAACGTTTGTGATTGGCTTTAGGGCAAGTGGGAGATTGATGGGATAGTGCCCTGCAAGCCAATATAATTAGCTTGTATTGGAACTATCATTATATTTCTTTAGTATAAATGTAATAATACGCATGTTTATTTATACGAGTATAAGGATAAACAATGGCCAATTTCATCTCTCGCGAATACATTTAAGCGATTGGATGAAACCCTTAGATTACATTAGACTATGGGACGATTCACTTCAGTACTGAGTGCAATCATGAAACAGTCTCAAAGGTCGTAATCTTAAAACTGTTCCAAGTCATAGATTTCGAACGAGACGGGGTATCGTAGGAATCGCCAAGACTTGTACAAGTATGCATGATTCACATGGAGTGAATTTGTAGCGTTTCATGAGCAAGGCATTTGAGGCCAGTGCATATGAGTAGGTGGTTCAATGGAGGATTGAACGCATCGAACGACCCGAACAGAGAAACCCATTGTGGAAGCGCATGTCGCATATCGGTGATGGGATGTTTCTCAAGGATTATAATAGTGTACGATTTAGTCCTTTGACTTGAGGTGCTAGGGCGAATTCGGTGCATGAAAGTGCGTACTTAGATCTAGGTATAGGCCACTTAGCTTGGTCATAACATGCCTAGGTTGGGTGCGTATGGACATGTACGCGAGTGGTTAGTACCGATATGGAATCTATTGACTCACTGTAATGGGTGAGAGAATTTCCTATACGATTCTTAGATAATATATCCGAGGAATCCACGGCCGTGGTCGCTGACGGATTTGGGAAGGGGTTTCCAAATTTAGAAGGTCACACTGGAATAATATCCTGAATTAGAAAGTATAGTTATCGAGACAAATTTAGAGGTGCCGATCAATTCACACACCCTAAGTCTTGATCGGGAATATTAGTCGATAGAAGGACCGTATGTACATGGTAATTATATGAGACGAGGTTCACAAGTATCAATTCACCTGAAGTTGGGCTTCATGGGCTTGTGGCTAGACATCGACCATGAAGTGTAGGTACTCCTGAGTTAATAGAGGATTTGATTCTAGGAGTGGTCAATTAAAGGTTGTTTAATTGACCGGAGCAATTTATTGTTCATAAATTAAATCACGAGGAATTCGTGGGCCTGCTGCCAATTGATGGTGAACCCAGAGGGTCACACACAGTACAATTGGACGGTGACTGTTGAAAAAGGATACTAAAGGAATTAATTGATTTAAAGGTAATTAAATCAATTAAATGAATTAAAGTATTTAATTCAAGTGGGAGATTAATTAATTGGCTGACTTAATTAATTAAATACTTAATTGAGTTGCTAATTAATTATATAAAAGAAATATTAATTTAATTGGATTGGGCATTTAATTAAGTAATTAATTAAATGAAAGGCTTGCAAGACATGGGCCTTTAATTAAAAGCCCATAAGGAGTCTTGCAAAACATAGGTCAAGAGGGAGTCTATAAATAGGGTTCTACTTGAGCTCAAAAAGTGAACACCCTAGAAAAACCCTAGCCTCTCTTCTCAACCTAGCCGCCGCCCTCTCTCCCTAGCGCCGCCAAGCTAGTAGCCGCCGCCACCTGCTGCCGTGGGCTGCCCTAGTGCCGCCGCCGCCTCTCCCTTGTTCCACCGTGTTAGATCTTGACCTGTCAAGTAGATCTACAAAATCCTGCAACAACAAATCTCCTAGATCCAGTTCTGAGCCTAAGACTAGGAGGTGTCACCAGAATCCAGATGGTGTGGACTAACTTTGGAGGTGAGACGCTTGGATCACTTCTGTGAACCAGATCCAGATCCAGATTCAGAATCAAGAACTGAAGGTTGCCACCACCTTGCCTGTGGTGAGGTAAATCGCAAAAACCCCCTTGTTTAATTACTCTGTGCGTTTTTGTTTCTTGCTTGCGTATAATTAATATGGAGTATCTTATATGGGACCTTGGGTGCTTTGAAAATTTTAAATTCCGCACTTTCGTTGTTCTGACAATCGAGGCAACCCAACCACTATCCCAACACCCTCGTCCTCTCCGATGGAGATTTAAGGCGGGTTGGTTGAAACCCAGCTTAGGGCCGGCTGCGTTTGCGGCGAGTATTACGTTCGTGCTAATCGACGACAAACATACTAAAACAAAACCCTAGCTCATCGCCGCCATGCAAACCATCTATCATCGCCGCCAAGCAAACCCTTAACATAAAAATGAAGAAGTTTTTTCAGTATATTACGGAAAGGATTACAAGAAATTCCGTTTCCAAAATTGTGCGTCAAAAACTAACCCGACCGAGGAAGCCCGCCGAGATCCTCCTGCAAACGAAGCGCAAGGCGCCGATGATGTTTCCCAGCTATCTAATGAAAAAAAGTAACGGTCGAAAGAAGAAAAAGGCTACCAGTCCTACGGACTCTGCCTCTCCCCTTCCCTCTCCCTCTCCCTCTCCGATGGAGATTGAAGGCGGGTTGGTTGAAACCCAGCTTAGGGCCGGTTGCGTTTGCAGCGAGTATTACGTTCGTGCTACCGTTATAAGGAAGTTGGCGAACGTGTCGTTTGCGAAGGAACCAAAATCTGAGTTTACACCATCACGTTTTCACATAAGATGTCCATGTGAAATGTATGCAGTGTTGGATGTAGATGCGGAGTCCGGTTCGAACTATTTTTTCCATCCCCCACGAGAAGATTAAACTAAGGTAAAATAATGATTTTTGTTTGATTAATAAGATTTAGAAATTGGACTGGATTTGTTTTAGTATGTTTTGTTTTTTAAACTTGAATTCAGTAGTATTAGTTACATTGGGTGTGAAAGTGAACTTGGGTTATTGATTTGGTTGAGCTATTGAAATTCTTAGATGGATTTGTAAATAACATCCATCAGATTCTTTTCATTCAAGATTTAAAAAAAATATGTGTTTTTAAATTTATAAGTTTAAGGCTCCCACGCGTGCAAAAACATGTCCAACCTTTCAACCTGCAACATCAATTGTTACGTATTAACTATTTGAAATATATTCTCAAGTTACAAATTATCTAATGTAATATCTTGACGAGACGTTTCCTATAGTCGTTCATCAATGCCACTAGTAATGAATCAAATGTTGTAATGTCCTTTAGAGCGAAATCAACCACACAGAGGAATCGATGCCTAATCTTGTCATCAATATTGATCAATATCTCCTCAATGGCATCAATGTCCCAGTGAACTGTGTATTCACGTTGAAAAATTGTTTCTGCTATCCTCATAATATGTTGTTAATGCAAGTTGATGTGCAAGAAATATAAATAGTAATAAAATTTCAATTCAACGCAAAAATGAATAATTTGTACTAAAGTAATGATGAATTTAAATATTTTACTGAGAACATGGATGACTATGTGGACCTTGGTCCTATAGCCTGATATCAACGATTATAGAATAAGGTATGAAATCGAGTATATGATGAGAAAATATATACAATTTAAATTGTTTTGATTGAGAGTATCCTTATGTTTTGGTTGACAATTGTTTTGTCAATTTGTCAATTTTTAAATTGTTTTGTCAATTTAAACAATTTATACAATTTAAATATATAGCCTGATATCAACGGAAGACATCGTAGGATATTTTAAGTCATTGACAATTTTTTTTGGTTGAGAACCTCTCCTTGCTTATTGGGCTATAAAATTATGATTCTATCATATTTGCATGTCCAGTGCATTTATAAATAAATTGAATAACATCAAGAATTCAACTTCATTTATATGATTGAACCATGTTATCCCGTCGTTATAATGTCCTCCATTATTAAGTATTAGTGTCAATATTAGTCTCATCTTGACATTAAGCAATTTTTTAACGTATGGACTCACATATAGGTCAACACATGGTATAAATTGGGAATACTTAATATGAGCGAATATGCAAAAACATAATTTCATGATGATTGTGTAGATGGGCAGACTTAGAGGATTATATATAGGACAACAAATTAAATGCGAAAAGTTAAATGAACTTCAACATAAGGTGAAAAAATTAAATAAAATTGTCTACGCTTTTTAACTCGGGAAAAATAAAAAAATAAAAAAGTTGGAAAATTTCTCAAAACTTTATTTAAATGATCTTTTATTATTTCTGTAAACACGGACAATGTAGAATTTGTAGTTTTTGGATATGTAGCAATGCAACCCTTTCACACTTGTTACAATTGATTTCATTTCTAGTGAACCATCGATATTCCCATAATTGATGATGATCTACAAGGAGATGCACTCATAATTTTTCAGTTGTCAAACTTGAATTTCTACCGAATGTAATTGTGCAGACATCATTAACATCAAACTTATCAGGTTTGCAAAGAATTGGTTTTACGATGAAAATTTATGATCTTTCCCCAGAATTGACTTGAGCTTTTTTACCAATTTTTTTAGCAAGTCATCAATTGAACCCATCCCACAATTTTTAGAGTCATTGACATATTTCTTGGCTAAGAAGCTCACTCTATTTACTGAACTATGAAATTGTTATTCTAGCATACTTGCAATTACCATAAATTGAATAACATTAAAAATGTTACTTCATTTATATGATTGAACCATGCTACCTTATGGTCCTAGTGTCCTCCATTGTTTCATATTTGTGTCATTGTTAATTTTATCTTGATATCAGTCAAATGTTCAATGTATGGACTCACATATAGGTCAACACATGGTTTTTATTTAGCAAGCCTAATATGAGCGAAATAAATTACCTGCAAAAGCATAATTTTAATAGATATCATATATCGGTCATGATATTTCCAAATTATTGAACATGAATTTCTAGCGAATAAATTTTTCAGACATCTTCGACATTAGACTACTTAGGGCCAACTAATCAGGTTGACTTGTGAAGATGTTGGATTTAAGATGCACAACAAATTACGATCTTAACCTTTGGTATGAAATTCCAAGGATTGACTTGAGTTTCTTTAGCAAATAAAAATCAGTATGGCATCAATTGAATACATCACATGATTTTTCGAGTCATTAACATCTGCTTTGACTGATAAGCTCTCTTTGCTTACTGAGCTATGAAATTGTGTTTCTAGCATATTTGCATTTACTAATAAATTGAATGAATTTAAGAATGCGACTTCATTTATATGATTGGATCATGTTACCTTATCGTAGTTTCTTCCATTGTTTTGTATTTGTGTCAATGTAAGTCTCATCTTGACATTGATCAATTGTTCTACGTATCGACTCACAAATCAACACATACTATACATTGAGCATGCTTAATATTGGGGGGGGGGGGGAGGGGGAGAGGAGGAGAAAGTACATGCAAAAGCATAATTTCATGATAATTATGTAGATGGGCGGATATAATTAGAGGATTTTTATTGGGAGGCAAAAAAATTAATGTGAAAAGTTAAATGAACTTAAACACAAGATGAAAATATGAATATAATAACCTAAACTTCAAAGTCGAGAAAAATAAAATTAAAGAAATTGAAATTTTGATAAATAGTTCCCACAAACTTTGCTTAAATGATCTTTCATTATTTTTTTGAAAGTGGATCACGTATAATTTATAAAAAAAAAAGATTGTAAGTCAAGTAGTGCAACCTTTCACACATGTTATAACTGATTTCATTTCTATTGAATCGCCATGTTTACCCATAATTAGTGAAGATCTAGGGTGAAGCACTCATAGATAGCATATCAATCATGACATTTTCCAATCGTTGAACTTGAATTTCCAGCGAAGATATTTGTGCAGACGTCGTCGATATTTTAATACGGGGTGAAAGTTTATTAGGTTGACTTGCGAAGGTGTTGGTTTTATGATGCACAAAAAATTATGATCTTGCTCAGTTTTCGATTTACAATGTAGAATATAGAGTTTGTGGAAGTGCACCGATGCAACCTTTTATACTTGTTACAATTGATTTCATTTCTATAATCGCCATTTTTATCCATAATTGGTGAAGAACTACAAGGTGATGCACTTATAGATAACAAATCGTTCATGATATTTACTAGTTGTTGAACTTGAATTTTAAGTGAAACTATGGAGTGCAGACGGACCTGGTTGACTTGCAATGGTGTTGGTTTTAAGATGAACAAAAAGGTTATGATCTTGCTCAACCTTTGGAATGGAATTTCAAGGAATGACTTGAGCTTCTTTATCAAATATTCTCAGATGTCACCAACTGAAGTCATCTCAAGATTTTCCTGGTCATTGACTAAGAAACTCTCCTTATTTATGGAGCTTTGCAAATGTGTTTCTAGCATACTTGCTTGTACAATTCAATTATCAATAAATTGGATAGCATTAAGAATGCAACTTCATTTATATGATTGAACCATGTGACCTAATGGTCACAATGTACCATTGTTTCGTATTGTGTCAATATTAGTCTCGCCTTGATATTGGTCAATTGTTCAACATATGGACTCACAGGTTCATGCTAAAATAACTGCAAGAACGAAAACATCTAAACTCGTGAAAAAATATATAAAATAAACTTGAGTATAAGTTGAAAAAATATATAAAATAGCCAAAACTTTTGAACTCTAGAAAAATAAAATTTAATAAATTGATGTTATAGGAAATAGTTCCAAATTTCAGTTAAATCATTTACTGACCGCACTAGATTTCTTGATTCACTTGGAGAGAGTCAAGGTTCGTTGATCTTTCATTTTTTCTTTAAACATGGATAACATAGAATATATATCTTGTGGAATTGCAGATATGCAACCTTTCACACTTGCTACAATTGATTTCATTTCTATTGAATCATCGCGTGTTACCATACTTGGTGAAGATCTACAAGGCGATGTACTCATAGATAGCATGTCGGTCATGTTATTTCCTAATTGTTAAACTTGCAGAGGTGTTGGTTTTACGATGCACAAAAAAATTTATGATTTTGTTCAACCTTCGATGTTGAATTCCAAGGAATAGCTTGAACTTCTTTATCAATTTTTTTCAATTTGTCATCAATTGAAGCCATCGCAAGACTTTTTAGGTCAATAGTATCTTCATTGGTTGGGAAACTATCCTTGCTTATTAGGCTACAAAATTGCAATATATCTAAGGATAATTTAGGTATATCAACTAAAATTTAACGGCATTATTAGACAACGGAAAAAGAAAGAATGTATATTGAATTAGCACAAAGTAATATGGGACAATATAATTTAACATAAGATATTTGTGCAGGTTTACCATAACACAAAGAAATATCATGCATTTGCGCAATTTTTTAGAGATATTTTTTTATTCTGAGATGAGATTTCTTTTCAAAATTAAGAGATGATACATTTTTTTTTTTTTTTTGTATTTAGTGAGTATAAAAATGTTTTCTAAAATACAAGATGAACATACCCATAAATTTTTTATGTGTTATGAAAATTTTAGTTAATGCTATCTGCAACAATGAATTGGGTAATTGTAGAACAAAATTTTTTGACACTTAATTTAAGAGAGAATAACACTTTTGATATCCAGTTATATGTTGATTTCTTATTTGTGGTACCATAAAAAATTGAGGTCAACATATTTGGTACCATAATTTAAGAAATCGAATCACTTTTGGTATCGTCGTTAAGTGATAACGTGTCAATTAAGTCTTACTATAAAATTGATACTATTACCAATGTTGACTGACAATTCTACCCCTTAACATTTCAGGTTAACAAGATAATCCCATATCTTCAAATTTACTGACGATTTTAGTCCATATTTTTGCCCATTAACTCGAATAAGACGCGTGCGGACCAATTTGGAGATTTTATTTATTGTATTTTAATCTATTTAACAAAATTTAGTTTTATAAACAATATTATTAGGCTATGTTGCACTGATACGGATACGCTGATACGAATACGACACAACACGGATACGACGACGCGGATTTTTAAAAATTTACTGGATACGATACGACATGGATATGAATGTAAAAAATATAAATTTATATATCTATGCATATTGAAATAAGTAAAATAATATATGTATATATTCATACATATTGAAATAGATCGAGTTAAGTTTCATAAGTACTAAATTGCATAATTTTTAGAAAAAAAATTATTTAGTAATTTAATACTATTAATTATACATAATGTTTATTGTTTTACTATGTTATATAAAACATGTCCCGTTATAGACAAATTATCTTGTATTGCAGTTGTATATAACAAAGTGTAAATTGTAATTTGATGCCTTACATTGTTCTTACCAATTGTGGTGACTTAGCAAAATTCAGAATATAAAATGTGTTGGATACGTCTAAATAAGTATCCGATACGTGTGTCCAACATTTATTTTTAATTATATTTACCGACACGCCACGTGGAGTGTCGAATACGTATCCCACAAGTATCCGAGGAGTAGCGTATCCGAAAATAGTCCGACACGGCATTTAATAATTTTTTGAAGTATCCGTGCTTCATAGTTATTAGATCAAATAATCTTTTAATATAAATCCGACAAAGAATTAAAAAAAATATTTTTATAAAATCTTAAATTTATATAATAGTAATAATATATAATTTTATTATTTTTATAAAAATTAAATATATTAATACTATTGTGTAAATTTTAGATTTTAAAAAATAAGTTTTTTTTTATTTTATTTTTTGTTGGATTTATATTAAAGTATTATTTAATCTATTAATATTATTTATAAAACTAAATTAGCTAAATAGATATGTAAATATAATAATTCAAATCTCCATATTGGTCCGCATATATCTTTTTCGAGCCAATTTTAAAATTTGGCAACAACATGGACTACAATCGTCAGTAAATTTGAAGATGTGGGGTTATTGTACCAACATGAAATATTCTATTCTATATCAATTTTGCAATAAGATTACAATGTCACGTCATCATTTAAGGATAATTTTTAACGATAATACCAAAAGTGATTCAATTTCTTAAATTATTGTATTAAATGTGTAGATCTCAATTTTTATGATAACGCAAGTGAGAGCATATAGTTTGATAGCACAATTACAATTATTTCCTTAATTTAAAATTGATTTTGACACTCTGGGTTTTCTAAAAAAAAAATTAACAGTAATATTCTTTTGGGCTAAGTTTCTAATTGCAGCCAACGAGAGTAAAATCCTATGTGGCATCCGCCGACGGAAGAAGACAAAATTATTTTTCAAATAAAAGCCAATCTTCTTTTGATAAAAACTAGATAGGGTTTCTTGACGTGAATTCACATTTTAAAAATTACAAAAGAAAACAGAAACGGTACAAAGCGTAGATCGAGGACCTGCCACATTTACAATTTAATTATTAAAGGCATCAGTGATATGGTTTACCTTAAGTTAATTTTGCAAATTTCTTCGGGCTTGTTTGTTTGGTGTTTGGTTTTGGGAAAATAGTTTATAGACGTAGTGGGGTTTGTGAAATAATTCAGATTTGTGTAATATTATTTTTGGTATTTTGAGAGAGTGGTTTGAGATATAAAGTAAGTGTATATTTTTTTGTAGAATTATGTTGTAGGTGTAAAATGTGTAAGACTTTATGTCAAATTATATTTGCTATGTGAGATAAGTTGTGAAAGAGATATGTTACTTTAAGTTAAATCAAAATAGAGTTTATATAGATTTTATTTAGAAATTAAATGATTGTTGTTTGTTTGACTTTTGAGAGAATAATTTGATAAAATTTAAAAGTAAAATTTTTATTTTAATAAGTAAAAAGCATATTTATTTCTCATTTCCCAAATACTAAATAATTTAAAATATGTCAAACAAACATGTCTGGTTATAAGTCTTTCTAAGTCGACTTCTCTAGTTCTTTGTAATGCTTTGGAAATCAATGAGAATGGGCATTCTATACTTTCAAGTTTAAACTTCCAACTCAAGAAGAAATTGCCCGACCGTGTCTAATGATCAAATTCAACAACATTTATCGTATCAATATACTAAATTCGGGCTTGCTAATTGCAGTTCACGTTTGGCTGCACTGCGGGCCGTTCACCACTTACCGGGCGCCATGTGGCAAAAAGTTCACCTGTTACCTGATAAAAATTTACACTATAGGATCGTGAGAAATGACTTCTATGCCCTGTCTTCTTCTTCTTCTTCTTCTTCCCTTCTTCTTCTTCTTCCATTCTTTTTAAAACAGAGCAGTATGCCAATTAATTGATCATCAAATTTAAACAAAAAACACCTGAAATTAAACACTACGAACCAATACAAGCAATGTAGAATAAGAATCAAGAACAAAAACACTAAAAAAATTGCTGGAATCGAAGAGCCCATAATCTGATTTGAAGCCCAATTTGCAAAATTCAACAAGAGATGCTGTTAATTGCGTATGAAATAGGCTTAATCAAACCTCCAACAAAAAGAAGAAGATTCCTCAAGAAATCCGAACCAATTTTGAATGGAATTCACGGTCCGTTTAAGTTCTTGAGGGCCCGAATCTCTGAATCACTTAAATGAACACGACAAACTACAATTAAACACTCCAGGAGTGTTTTCCAATCAAAATCGAACAGAAATCTCACGGTCCGTTCAAGCTCTTCACGGTCCGAATTAAATTCTAGCTCAATTAATATATGTAATATGAAATTAACTTCGAAAACACTCTACTCATGCCCTAGAGAAGAGTAAACAAGCATCAATTGTCTCTATGTGATGTCAAAAGATTTTATATGATTTTTAATTGTTTTCGTACGTGAAGTTATAAAATTAGCACTAGGTTAGTTTATATATTAGAGTTTATTTTTAATTGCTGGAAAATTAAAAATAATTGCTTTCGTATGTGTTGTTTTAAAATTCCTGCTGCTGAAGTTATATATTTTCGTACGTGTTAGTTTTAAAATTCCAGCAGGTTAGTTTTAAAATTCCTGCTCCTGAAGTTAGAGCAGAAAATTAGTTTATATATTACTCCCTCCGTCCCATTAATTTTGGTCCCTTTAGGCTGGGCACAGAGTTTTAGACACTTTGTTAAAAAAAAAAATTTTGTTATTTTTTGAGAGAGAAAGGGAGTCATGTTTTGGGACGTCCCAAAATAGAAATAGGAGCAAGAAAAGTGGGACGGAGGGAGTATAAAATTGCATTTGTCTGCAAGAGTTAGTTTTAATTGTTAATGGCTGTTAATGGCTCTCTCTCTCTTTCTTTCATAGCTGCTAAAAGAATTTGTATATTAAGAACAATAGAAATAGCTGTTTGTTGCTATATTATTAATGAGGGGCAAATGTGTAAAAGGAACTAATGTTACCTGCTATGAGTAACCTGAACAACAGGTGACTTTTTTAATAATAAAATATTCCAGCAGTTCAAAATTGGGGAAAACTGCAAGCACAAGTTGAACTACTCCTAGAAGCCCCCTACTAAATTGGGTCTTGCCCCCATGATTTTTAGTTATCTTCATATGCTGTCCCATAATTTTTTGCTCTTCCTTTTTTTTTTTTTAGAGATATCCCAAATCCAAACTCAATTTCTTTGATGATTTTTTTTATCATAAAACTATCATTTCATATAAAACTAATTATTTTTTATCCTATTAATTCTCAACCACTAATTTTGAAGGCAAAAATGTGTAAAAATAACAATTTTTTTATTTTATTTTTACCTAAAATTCAATGTCAGACTTAAATATGATGATGCTAATTGGGCAGGATCAATAGATGAATCTATGCATTTTCACTTCTCATACGAATGTTTTGGAATGGTCGGAACTAATATTAATCTTCTATCTATGTTAATTTTGATGGCAATCACTAAGTACATATATATTCTTCGAAGTTTTTTTATACTAAGAAAACGGGAATGGCATCTAGCTACCAAAAAGTAGTGGACAAAAATTAAATTAGTTATGTCAAAATTAATTGATTGCACGTCTGGAAAAACCAGTAAAACAATTTTGAGAAAATTAATTCATCCAAGTTTCGAGCTTCTTTTGATAAAATTTTACCCGAACTCTAATTTGACCAAATTGATTTAATTACATTAATTACACGTAATCACACTTTATTTGTGACTAATGACTACAAAAACATCCACATTACTCCCTATTAAATGATCATAACTTTCTTCCTCCATGCAATATTGTGGACACCCCTAAAATCACAAGTGGGTCAATATTAACTCAATACATATGCGTAAATTAACTACCCTATTTAATAACAGTAATATTCAATTTACTCTTATCCCCAAAAATAAGAGGGACAAATATTATTTGATACTAAAGTTTAGTTTGAAAACCACATTTGATATCAAATTTTTCGAAAAAACACATTTCATAACATGATTCACACACTCTCTTGACATATTTAGTTTTGCCGTCAATTTTTAGACGGAATTCAGCATGTGTCGCTCACGTGCCAATTAAATTAACAATGATGGGTCATTAAAATCCGTGCATGTTTTCTCTCCCATTGTCAACTTTACAGACACGTGAGCTACACATGTTAAATTTCGTCAGAAAATTGACGGTAAAACTAAATGTGTTACTAATATTGTGTGAATCATGGTATGAAATGTGTAATGTTATGATATGTATTTTTTCAAAAAACTTAGTACCAAATGTATTTTTTGAACTAAGGATTGGTATCAAAAGTTTTTTTCATTCTCCTCGTGTTTAAAAATGAAAGAAGACATTTTTATTCTTTAAAAATAATTATAAGTTGAAAAGAAATATTCCTTTGTGTTAATTACATGACCTCCCTTCAAGTTACATATCTTAAAATTCACAATATTCCCAAACCACCGAAAAGTTAACAATTTTAAGGAGGCCACTTTTTCTTTACATCCTCCCCCTTAATTAGGGTTTAGATCCCTCCATTAATTAATCAAATTAATTAATGTAAATATTTTGAAACCTGAGTAGAGATTTTACTAATTAAGATTCTCTGAGACAAGGTAAATGTAAAACAAACCAATGCAATAATTAAAGAGGTCAAGAAAACTAAAAGGTGTAAACATAAGCATTTCTCCAAGGAATTTTGAACTTAAAGCTGAAATTGATGAAACAAACTTTAATTTCTTTAGTTAATTAAATTTTTCATCTCCAGAATTCACTTTCCCTATCTCAATCTATATGAAAAAACCCTCAGTTGACTTGATAGATAGAGAGATCTAGGGTTTTAAAAATAATATGTAGATATTGTGGAATCAAAAGAATGTAACAATCCATAAACTAAATAATTAATACTCCATTAGCTAGTGAAGATGGAAAAATAATAATACAAAACAAATAGCCAAACTTACTCACATAAATTGGTCATAAAGCAGTCTCAGATAAAAGCTCATCCAACAAATCTGACCCCAAATCTTCAAAAATCACCATATCCACTTCACTAGATTGTAACTTCTTAACTTCACTACCAATATTATTTCTTTGTAATTTCCTGGACGAATTTTGCATTTTATGTGACTCCTTTAATGCCCTAGCCGGAGACGAACCTTCTTTACATTTATAGTTCATTTTTTCAAGGGATTCAATAACTTTTTCTAACGAGAAATTGAGAGGAACCGAGGCTCCTCTCATTGTGAAAGCCGCTTGATCGTACGCCAACGCGGCCTCTTCTTCGGTGTCGAATGTTCCAAGCCAAACCCTTATTCCATTTCTTGTTGAGTCTCTTATCTCCGCTGCATACTTTCCCCAAGGTCGAATCCTTACACCGATGTATCGTTTTTTATTAGTCGACGACTCATCTTCCTTGGAGGACGATTTCGGGTTTTCTTTTGTAAAAGTATTGTTGAATGAAAAGCTTATGTTTTCTTCTTGCTTGAACAGTGAAGGGTATTCCATCCCTTTTTTTTTTTTTTTTTTTTTGCTGCAGTTGGCTTAATTAACCCTTTTTGCACATAACTCAAACTTAATTATATAATTAGGTTTTTGGTGGATAATATTGAAGGTAAAAGTCTGAGACAGCTAAGATTATTTGGCTTCATTTGCTAATGTTTGTGGGTTTTTAAGGTTCAATTATACATATTTGGGAAAATGATACTTTTCCTAGCTTCACCCTGAAATAATTGATCGATGAAGAATTAAACATTAAATTAATAAATTCCTGACCGAAGAGCGTGCAGAAGAAAATATTTAATTAAAAGGATTGTTTTGTGTTGCAAGTTGCAACTAGTTTGTTGTGACGACATTGATGATGGTTTATACTTATATTTTAAATTCATCTCACACGTCATTATAAACAGTCAAAAGCAATAATGATCCTTTAACTTATTCTCTTTGACAATTTTAGCCCACATTTTTCAGGCTAATTTATTTACCCCATAATTATTTTTCGGGGATTTCAGCTCAAATTTATCACAATTTCAATAATTTGCCTGAATCGTGTCACGTGTGGGCCATGTGGTTTACAATTTTAGGATTTTGAAATTTGAGTCCAACTAGCCGACGTTGAATATTGATAATTGCATATTCAACCCTCTAAAATTAGTTAATTGCAATTTAGGTAAAAAAAGTACCATCCAACTAAAAAAACCTAATATAAATATAGTAGTAACCTGCCACACAGGACACACCCATCCCTACCCTATCTCCCTTTCGACGACACTTCTCCGATGCCAGCGTGAGGCTGGTCATGAATAGGCAGCCTCGAGCCCCTACCTGACTGGTCGCAGACGATGGTCCCGATTCACATAGAACAATGTCGTGATCGATTTGGTGGGGGTGATGTGGGGTGTTCTAGGGGAGGGGGGAGAGAGGGGGTTGGAGGAATGGTTAGAGAAGATGATCCGATGCTTTCATTCTATTTTTTTATGTAAAATTTAATATTTTATTTCATTAAAATGTTGATATATATAATTATATTTAAATAAAAAATAAATAGTATTATTGTATTTTTGTTCTTTAGTTTAATACTAGCATTTGTAATTTTTTTACATTGAATTTTTTTTTTAATCTGAATGCTACTTTGATACTAATGTAATAAATTATAATTTGATGTAATGATTTATTTACCATCTCATAATAAAATTTAGTTAAATGAGTATTTCTAAATTTTGTAAAAAATGTTACACTTATTTAATTAATGGAAAATTCTAAATAGGTTAAACTATCTAAATCTCCAATCTAATTATTAAATTTTAAATGGGTATAACCATATCGATGCATACATTTATTAATCTATTTCATTGAACTTGAATGGGTTTATAGTGTTAAATTTTGTGAAAGAATTTGTTATTTTTTAATTGAAACTTTATGAAAATTACACAATTTACCTACCTTTAATTAATGGGGTAAATATGTAATTATTACTTTTAAATCTAGTTAAAATATATAATATCATTATTGGGGGTAAATATATAATTATCAATTTTAGAATTAAGTCAAAATGCTCAATTCCTAATATTTGGCGTTTACTATGTAATTACTAATTTTAAAATTTAGTCCAAATGCACAATTAAGTCAAAAAACTGAATTTGTCTAACATTCATAAATTATGGGAAAAGGAGTCCGCCTGAATACTAACGGCAACGGGTTAAGTAAATAGAAATAATTTATGGGATCATTTTTGGTCCACCATAAACACATAGAATGAAAAGTTATATATTTAAGTGCCTCTTTCTTTTGTTTGCAGTAATTTATTTGGAGGGTAATTAATTCTTAGTCCGGTGTCAATATATATATATATATAGTCACATCAAAATAAACTATGGACTGAAATGAATAATTGGACCCAATTGCATTAGTTATGCTATCTACTGTCATCTTATACATACGGGAGCGGATTTCTATCACACATTTTAGTCATATCTTTGTGTCACATCAATGTATAATAGACACATTTCATCCTCTAAAAATTGATTATGTATCATATAACATACAATGATTAATACTTAACATATGTTTAAAGGTAATTAATTAAGAAATAATTGTAAATCAAACAAGAAAAGAGATAGAAAAAAGGTAATTAAAAAAAATCTCTGCGTTTTTATAGTAGAGATTATGACTCCTTCTTCTCCACCATTCTTAATAATTTTTAATCCAAAATTGGTTTACTCCCTCATTTTCACCAATTTTACATTGTTCTATGTGTATTGCTAATCATATCTAATCGTTTAAATTTTTGCCGCATATTTTTTGATAGCTCAATTGCAAAAATTATGGTTATGATTCTTCAATTTCCGGTTCATTTAGCCTTTTAAAATGCATTAATGAAAACGTCTGAAAATTTTTGATAAAAAAAAATTGCATATGCAAGTATATCAAAGCAAATGAACGAAAAAAGTTATGAAAAAATGTCAGAATTTTGATTGAGATTTTTTTGAAGAAGGGTAGAGAAGGAGCCATAAACTCTACCATAAAAATGTAGATATTTTTTTTTATTACCTTTTTTCCATCTCTTTCCTTGTTTAATTTACAATAATTCCTCATTTAATTACCTTTAAAAATATGTTAAGTATTAGAGTATATTATTCAGTACATAATTAATTTTGAGAGGGCGACACATGTCCATCATATATTGGTGTGCTACAAAGGTGAGACACCAATGTGTGATAGAAAATCCGCTCCCCTCATATACAGCCTAGTATTATAAAGGGAGTGGCACATGCGATAATGTCCAAATTAATAGATTGGTATTTTATTCAAATCATATATATTATATATATGCAAAAACATATAGGGGTGTAAATAATTCAAAGTATTGAACGATACATTGTTCAAGTTTGGTTTGAATTTTATCTAGCTTGAAATTTTGTGTTTGAACTTGGTTTGATTGCTCAATAAACTAAGATGAAACGAGTTTTTATCGAACGAGCTTGAACCGAGTATCGAGTAACTTGAAATTTTTACATATGTTTTGTCAACTTTTAGTTTATCGAGTCGAGTTCGAGCTCTAATCGAGCTTCAAAAATTATCAAATAATACATGATGTTCAAATTTGTTTGAATTGTGTGACGAATCGAATTCAAACGAGCTCGAATCGAGAATCCCGGATAGTTTAATTTTATTTACAGCCCTACTTACAGACATAATTTTGTACTTAGTATTTGATTCTTATGCTTACCATAAATATAATTACATAAGATGTTCTGTGCTTTTGTTTCTTTTTTCTGTCAACTCACTTGAATAGCTCATAAAGAATGCTTAATTAATTCCTCTAATAGCTAGATCTTGTGTCTTCTTCCGTCTGCGGTGCAATTTAGGATCAATAATTAATATATAAAGTAGTTAAACTTTGTACTATAATTATTAAGTAACATCCCAGAGCCCAGTGTTATCTCCTAGATAAAATTATAATGTCATAATAATATTTAATTTGTACTTTAGATCATAAAGAAAAAAGTCGTTACGATATTAAATGTAACAGCTATGATCAAGTGGTTTAATTCCAATAATTAATCTAGATCTCATCCTATTGGGTTTATTGTATAAAATCCTTTTGTGTTACTGAAAATTTGTATAGATCTACTCTTGGATAATTTATTGCAAAAGATCATGAATCTTTATTTAAGGTAATAAATGCATTAATAATAATTTTACTTGATTTTGAATAAAAATAGTTTATAGTACGTACAATTCAGATTTGGTTTTCTACTAAAGTCAGGAAACAATTATTACTTTGGAGGTTAATATGCAATTTCTACTCTTAAAATTCATCAAATTGAGCACATGTCTATCACTCAAAGTTAATTTTTGCATTTGGGTCGAAAGTTACCAAAATTCCTTCAAATTTATAAATTATGAGGTAAAATTGTCTTTTAAAAAATAAGTGGGGTAAGTACTTGTAGAGCAGGCTTTAATTATGGGACTATTTTTGCGTTTTCCCCAAGCTTGAGATTTGATAGGTTAAAGATGACTGTTGTGTTACATAGACAATTCTAGTAGTCAAGATCAATACATCATGAACACCTACAAACAAAACCTAAAATCTAACATGGTTAAATTCTTTTTTTACACAAATCTAAATTGGTCAATGCATTTAAGGCTTTAAGCTGAGTTGCAAAAATCCACATTTAAATCAATTGCATTTTCCATCAATAGTTATATATAAGCTAATTAAGGTGTTAGAATTTGAGCTTAGTTGTAAAATGTATATGTTTTCTTACTGGTAAATTGCATAAATTAACCTCCCTTTTACAAGTACATGTGAATACAAGAAACTCCCCTAAATAAACAAGAAAGTAATTATTATTTTATAATCTAAACACTAAATTAGTAAATGTGTGCACTTAAATATATCACAAACATAGAGTATACATATAACACAATATAATGTATTCTAATACATAATTTCAAAATTGTTAAGCATGTAAATTATACTTATTTGATTGGAATGAATCTGTAGAACATTTGAATATGTTGATAGTATTTTTAATGAGATAGTTTTCTCGCCGTTAGGGGGAGATAAGAAGTCGGTTCCTGAAGAACGGCGTCAAATTAAATGGAATGTGCCATCTTTGTCTCATTATGACCCACGTACATATAATTGTGAGCAAGAACTAAGAAAGATTATACATTTGCAAAATGTTGCAAATTATTAGAATTCACCATATGGATTGGGCTAAGTCCACTTACTTGACTTGGGCCTAACTCAACCTCAAAAGCTAGCTTGTAAGGTGAGGATTGTCCAAACCCTTATAAGGTGGACTTAACTATTGTTTTCAACCAATGTGGGACATTTAGTCTCAATACTCCCCCTTCACGTGTGGGCGGTCAGAATGTGTGGGTGAAACAAGTCCAACATGTGACATATGAAAGCCCAACCTTGTGAATTTGCGACATGTGGGTGAAGATCCAACACACGAATAATGACACTCCGGGCCTTTGTTAACCGGAGGAATAATCTCCAAGCCTTGAATAACTGGAGGAATAATGACAACCCAGGCCTTTGTTATCTCGGTGAAGTGTGTTGGTAGATAATAAAGCCCATCATGCGAACAAGGCGGAGCCCATCACGAAAGGAGGCGGCCCACTATAACCTGGGGCTCTGATACCATATTAGAATTCACCACATGGATTGGGCTAAGTCCACTTACTTGGCTTGGGCCTAAATCAACCTCAAAAGCTAGCTTGTAAGCTGAGGATTGCCTAAGTCCTTATAAGGTGGACTTAACTATTGTTTTCAACCAATGTGGGACATTTAGTCTCAATACAAATCAATTGCCGGATGCATTTTTTGATACAAAGAAAATAACAAAATCTTATATACCGGCAGTTAATGCACCAGCACGGATTGATGTCCCTGAAGGACATGTCCCTGCAGGACAATATGAAAAACCACGTATGAAACGTGGACGCCTGGTTGGTGCGAAAGATAAGAGTCCCCGAAGGAAAAAGATACCAGAAGTATGTATTCCTCCTGAAGAGGAAGCTGTTTCAAAACAAAGCGCTATAGAAAAAATAACTGATCAGTCTGAATTAAGAAATGCCCTGGAAGAGGCAAATGAAACTGATGCCCCTGAAGAGGCGATATTTTGAAGAGATCTCTTTGAATTATTTAAATACTCGAGAAAACTGGATAGAAAGAAAGTGATTGTAGACAATGTCTTTGCGTATGGGGTCACACTAGATATTATAAATAAGGATCCCGAAGATCCCGAACTGATATCGGTTGATGAATGTCGACATAGAAATGATTGGCCAAAATGAAAAGATGCGATTCAAGCTGAGCTGAACTCGCTAGAAAATCGCAAAGTTTTTGGACCGATAGTTCGCACGCCCGAAGACGTGCAACCGGTCGGGTACAAATGGGTATTTTTACGAAAACGGAATGAGAAAAATGAGATTGTGAGATACAAGGCACGACTTGTTGCACAAGGATTCTCACAAAGACCTAGAATTGATTATGATGAAACATATTCCCCTGTGATTGATATAATCACATTGCGGTATTTGATTAGCTTTGCAGTCTCTGAAGGACTGGACATGCGTCTCATGGATGTGGTTACCGCATATTTATATGGATCACTTGAGAGTGATATATATAATCAAAGGTCTCATGAATTGTATTCAATTAAATTGCAATGATCCTTGTACGGATTAAAACAATCTGGCTGGATGTGGTATAATCGGCTCAATTATTATCTCATAAAGGAAGGATTTGTTAACAATCCAATTTGTCCATGTGTTTTCATTAAAAGATTTGAGAATGATTTTTCCATTATTGCGGTATACGTGGACGCTTAAATCTTTGTGAGGACTCCTGAAGAACTCACAAAGACCGCAAACTATTTAATGAAAGAATTTGAGATGAAAAATCTCGGGAAAATAAAGTTTTTTCTTTGCCTGCAAATCGAACATTTATCAACTGGAATCTTTATCCATCAATCGGCATATACAGAAAAAATCATGAAGAGATTTTATATGGACAAAGCTCATCCATTGAGCAGTCCCATGGTTGTCCAATCTTTGGATATAAAGAAAGATCATTTCCGTCCTCGGGAGGAAAATGAAGAATTGCTTGGTCCTGAAGTACCTTATCTAAGTGCAATTTGAGCCTTGATGTATCTTGCAAATTGTACGAGACCTGATATAGCCTTCTCGGTTAACTTACTGGCAAGGTATAGCTCTGCACCAACACGAAGGCATTGGAATGGAGTTAAACACATATTGCGCTATCTTCGTGGGACAATAGACATGGGTCTATTTTACTCTAGAGATGCCGATTCACATGTAGCAGGTTATGCAGATGTCGGCTATCTTTCTGATCCACACAAAGGTAGATCACAAAGTGGATATGTATTTACTCGTGGTGGCGCTGCAATATCATGGCGATCTGTTAAACTAACTCTAGCAGCCACTTTTTCCAATCATGCTGAAATTTTGGCATTGCATGAAGCAAGTCGAGAATGTTTATGGCTGAGATCAATGGTTCAGTATATCCAAGAATCTTGTGGGTTGCCTTCAACAAAGAATATACCAACATCATTATATGAAGACAATGCCGCATGTGTTGCTCAAATTAAAAATGGATATATCAAAGGAGATAGAACGAAACACATATCACCAAAGTTTTTCTTTACCCACGAGCTTCAGAAAAAGGGTGATATAGACGTTCTTCAGATTCAGTCATGTAACAACTTTGCTGATTTATTCACTAAAGCATTGCCGACTACAACATTCAGGAAGATGGTTTACAACATTGGAATGCGGCGACTTGTGGATTTTATGTCGGCATCAGGGGGCGTGTAATTAACGACACTTACACTATACTATTTTTCCTTCGTCCAAGTTTTTGTCCCAATGAGTTTTTCTTGGCAAGGATTTAACGAGGTAGTGTTACACGCTTATGTGCCCTTTTCGGATATGTTCTCTTTTTCTTTCGTTCAAGTTTTTGTCCCAATGGGTTTTTCTTGACAAGGTTTTAACGAGGCATACTCCAGAAGCAATGGGCATCCAAGGGGGAATGTTATGAACTATTCATAATTTGTGGATGCCATTGGTAATTTACCATTCAAGCTATGCATAATTCTTCCACTTGGTTAAACAAAGAATCAACACATTACCTTATATGTGGCAAGACATGAAGAAGTGTGGCAAAGCATACACCTATGTGGAAATATCTAGATGTATGCAAGTGTTTGAACTTGTAGTAAAGCCATGTATCACAATTGCATGGAAGACACATAGAAAGACATGTGGCTATTGTATAGAAGTCTTGAACTTGTATAAATAGATGTATTCATCCCTCACTTTGAACAAGAACAACTACAACATGAAGTGAATGAAAAGAATTGAAGAGTTTTCTCTACATATTACTTTGTTTACTACAATTTGTTAATCACTTTTATCATAAGTTTTACAACATAAACTATATAGTACTTTGCTTCAATTACAACAATTTTTTTCATTTTTTTTATTTGTCTCTAATCACTAATATTTCTTCAGCACATGTGTTTGTTTTTGGGATTTCTTGTTCTTTTATTTTATTTTTTGTGTCTAGATTTTTCTAAAGTGATACATAATCCAAATAAAGTAGAAAAATTATAAGATTATAATATGTATGATTCCTACAATAACTAGTAAAAGATAGGTCACAAAATGTTGGTACAGTGTTACTAATTATAAGATTAATAATTAATCT
This sequence comes from Penstemon eatonii, assembly GCA_038501285.1. Classification (NCBI taxonomy): domain Eukaryota; kingdom Viridiplantae; phylum Streptophyta; class Magnoliopsida; order Lamiales; family Plantaginaceae; genus Penstemon; species Penstemon eatonii. The sequence continues at coordinate 15,680,888 of CM076710.1, read as the reverse complement.
GAATTTTGTTGTATTCTGAGTCCTGATTTGTTCTCAAAATGTTTTTATTTGAATTTAATATTTTGCATTATACCCTTAATAAATATCAAAACCAATATTATGAGTCTATTTTTAAAAAAAAAAAATTTGGCTCAGATTACGAAACCTAAGTTTCAACTTATATATTTAATTTTTTTAAAATAAAAGCTATATATTTAATAAACTTCAAATTTATAAAAGAAATTATTTTAACACTTACTATCCTTTTTTTCTCTCCCCATAAAATTCATTAATTTGACACATATCACTTACTTTCACTCACACCTAATTCAAATCATATCTCGATTTTTAAAAAAATCACAAAACCCAAAATCAAAGTTCAATTCAAATGGTATTTCGAATGTTTCACCGAAATCATCCAAATCATTATTTTGAAAGTAAAACAAAACAAAAGTGAGCCAAAACTAATCCAAATAGAACACATATATTTCATTAATTACCATACATTTAAACTGATGTTGGCATTTCGACTTACAATAGGTGAAACAAATTAAAAAAAAGTGACATTTTCCCTCCAAAAATTGCGCTAACTACATTTTTCTATATAAAAATTATTAATTTAACATTTGTTATCGCATTTTTATTTTTTTAGAACCCCAATATCCTAAACCAACCGAATGTATACCCCATTTTCAAAACCTAGAGAAAGATAACATTTATATCATGTTTCATAAGTTTCGTTAAAACTATCCAAATTTATTTTACAAAATTTAAAACAACCGAAATCAGACCAACACCAACTCATATATATTGAGCCCAAAATTTTAATTTCTCATTCTTGTTTTCTTTATCTTCGTTTCTTTTTCATTCTAATTTATTATTGGCCTGAGAGAGGAAAAACAAAAAATTAAATCCTGTTGTCTTTTCCTAGTATTTAGAACATGAGCAACTTGGAGCACAAATAATTCCTAGATTGTGGTAGAAGTTGAATTCTGAAATTTTCTTTTATCAGAAATTATACAACATGAACTTTCCAAAAAAGATCTTAACTTTGAAGAATAGAGCACAAAATTGTACTAACTTTGAAAATAGGGTGGGATAATCCACGTATACTGCCGGTAGAGTCAGAGGGTTGGATTCGGGTCATGCTCGATTCAGATCTGACTTTTTTATATCGTCGGATTAATTTAATTGAGTTGGATTCGGATCTTGCTCGAATCTAAAATTCTTGACTCCGGTATTTCTTAAACGGATTCGGCCGGATTCTGAATTTTTTTTAATCCAATAAGATCTCCACTTTAAAAATAAAAATCTGTATTTTTTCTTAAAACAAGTTTGTTAACTTTACAATTTCATTTCACTTAGCTAACATGCTCAAACTTTTTTTTACTATTATCATTTTTTAGATGAAAAGATGCACAAAAATAAATTTATCAGCGAGTTATTAACTAATGTGTTCTTAAATTGATGGTAAAATAACATTAATGTTACTTATTTTATAAACATTATGTAAATATAAGTTTATTTATTTATTGTTGGATATAGGTCTTTAACGAATCGGATTGACGTAAATCTATATTCACTTCAAACATGTGAAGCGAATATGAATTTAGGTCAATCTGATTATAAAGATCTGTAATTCGAAAACACCATGTTTTTATAAAAATAAATAATATTAATAAAATTTTACCGTCACTTTAAGAAGATAGGAGTTAATAACTTGCCCATATAATTTTTTATGCATATTCTTATCTAAAATATGAATATTTGTAAAGAAAGCTTGAACATGTGATCGAAATTAAGTAAAATCGTAAAATTAACAAACTTGTTTTAGGAAAAAAAACTAATTTAATTTTTTTTTAAAGTGAAGATTTTCTTAGATCTAAAAAAAATTGATATCCAACTAAAATTCATTAGAACAAAGAAAATTAGATCCCAACAAAATTCGAGTCCGACCTGAATTCAATATGTCTTAAATGAAGCCGAATTTAAATCGAATATGATCTAACATGAATCCAACTCATTTACAGCCCTAACTGATAGTTTGCCTAATGGATGGCATTAAACTTGTGGGCCTTTCGGGAGGCTACTTGGGAGTATTTTTTTATTTTAACCATTAAACAATCCGCTTTAAAGAAAATGAGTTTTGCATCTCTTTGGGCTTTTTCTCATTCGAGTTCCGACCATGATTTGGTTATAGAAAAACTTCATGTGCTTGTTTGTTGGGTTTCTGGTAGAGTAGTTTGGAAAAATATAAAATAGTAGAGGTTTATGAAATTATTTCGATTTGTGTAGTATTTGTTTGTTTGAATTTTGATAGAGTGATTTGAGAAATTAATTAGGCGTATGTATTTTTTTCAAAAAATTGGATTGTCAGTCGATGATGTGTATAATTATATATCAAATCATATTTTGACAAAAGATGATTACTTTATGTCACATTAAAGTAGAATTTATATGTGATTTATTTAGAAATAAAAAATTATTATTTGTTTGACTTTTAAAAAATAATTTGAAAAAATTAAGAAATAATAAATTAATTTTAAAAAGTATAAAATATGTTTGTTTTAATTTTGAATAAGAAATAATTTTCGGAAATGCCAACAAGCATGTCTTATTTGTTTATTTTTAGTAATACTATTTTACTCCTATAACAACTTATAAAAGACATTATTTAGTTTTCAATTTTATTTTTCTCACGTAGCATTTTCCATGCATGTATAAGGGTCAAAAAAACAATTTTCATATGAAAAATCAAAGGTACATGTTCAATTGGGCAGGTGAATGATGAGGTGAGAGAAGCATATTGCAGTAATGCTCCCACGCGCTGTCTTCTTTTCATCCTTCCAAAAGGTAATGTGGCCAGCTATTTGCCGAGAGATTATTTAATACAATCGCTTCACCACGTTATTAAGTACACATGGTGTAGTTCACTAATACACTTGGAACATGTGGATTGATAACTCACAACACCCCATATTTTAGCCATATACCAAAAAAATAAAAAATAAAATAATCGTGTTCACATTGCCAGAACATGGGTGATGTGGATTATTAATCCACATGTCTCAAATATACTGGTGTGCTGCACCACGTTATACTAAATAATTTCTCCTATTTGCCATTAGGTGTACTTTCGTAATTACAAAATTTAGTTTGACTGTTGACCATGTAGATAAGGTTAAATCGCGAATTAACCCATGAAATAAGATTTAATTACGAAATTCTCCCCCATTATTGCATATTAAGAAAAAAACCCTCAATTTTTTTACAGTATTAGGCCATCTCCAGGCAAAGCAGACAATAACCCCCTCATGCCTGTCTGCTTGCCTGTCTGCCTTGTCATGTCAGTCATCTCCAACCGAACTAACAATCCAAAACATCTATTTCAATCTCAAACTTTCTCCATTCCCATTTAACAACAACAAGAACAACAACAACAATAATAATAAGGGATTCATAAAAATAAAAAATAATAAAAAAAGAGTAAACATAATTATTAGTAGAAAACAGCAACAATATTTTTATGAATAAAGTAATGGTTTTATGTAGTAATATTAATTGGATTAATCAGTTAGATTAAAAAATATCTTTATATTTGACCATGATGAAAGTTTAATTTCGTGCCTATTTTTTAAATTACAAATCTATTTGTATAATGACTTTTAGATTTTTGGACGAAGAATGTATTTCTTAGTTTGGATGAATTCTTCGAATTTATGTCCATTTTCATGTTTGCAAGATATAATATTTTATCTTTCATGTTTATACTACTTGAATGTCACTAAAAAACTATTTTCAAACCAATGTGGGATAAGGAGAGTTAAGTTTTTATCCCACGTTGATTTCTTTTTTTTTAGGAAATCCTTAGTAAATGCTACTCTAGAAAGAGCGTGAAAAACCGAGTTGTTCTCTCTAAAAACATGAAAGCAATTAAAAGATTCAAAGTTCCTAGCCAAATCTTTAAGATCATCAAATAAATGGCCCAATGGATGGACGCTTGGTTGAAAACATTTTATTTCGTCGATTATTGTCTTGCAATCCCCTTCCAAAATGATTTTGCTCCAGCCATTAGCTATATCGAATTCAAGTCCTCGACGTGCTGCCATGCATTCCGCTGCTGCCGGTTCAAGTGAGTTGTTCAAGTGGAAACTCATAAAGTTAAACTCCCCATTTCAAACAAATTCCTAAGTGATTTCTTGCAATGAAGCTTACTCGAAAGCAACCCAAGACCGTGTCTACCGAAACGTCTACATTAATCTTGACAGTATCAATGGCTGGAGGGAGCCAAGAATACATACTTCTGTTTGATAGAGAAAGCAGTATGAGCCGTGATAAAGCAGTTATGAAAGTCTCTTACAAATGCCACCACTTCATGTGGAAGAAATTCCATTTTCTCAAATATCCACTTGTTGCGACTATACCAAAACCACCAACAGTTTTTTAGAATAAACTTCTTTGAACCATTCCACCAAGTCTTCTTTATCACTATTATACACAGCAAAATGAATGCCTTAACTGGCCCAAAAGGATATTTCTTGTTCCTTATGATAAGTTCTCCATTCGAGGAGCTCCTAAATTCCTTTATTGCCCCCAAAGCCAACAATATCGTAGGAATATGCTGTGTATAACAAAGTAATATCCATCAGAATAAAAACATGAAATAATCCACTTAAAAGATTCCATAAGATTTAGCTTTTCAAATTATAATTTAACAACATCAACAATCTATATTCGTACATTTACAAAGATACACAATATTCGTATCATATAATACACTTGTCCGAAATTTAAGGGTAACACAACAAAACATAATGAGGACATAAACTATATAAATTGCACATTAAACTTGTGATTAAATGGTGCAACTGCAATGAGGGTATCATTCCTGAAGCATATTCTAATTTATTCCTAGACTTCTTAATAGATAGTTTGAGCATGTATTAATTTTTTAAAGGTCTCTATATAGCAACACCGTGTTTTGACTTAATCAAACCTACTATCCACTATAACCCCTAGTCATTTTTTCAAGAGTATCTTCACATGTAACAACCTCGGAACAACCCAATTTCTTATGTTATATAATCGTTTGGTCGAATCATCAAACAAACAAAGCAAATATCAATTGATTTAAGCAAGGCCGAATCATTTTAATATCTCCAAGGCCATCATTTTATATTATGTATTCGTCACATCTCAGATTAAACCCAAGCCTCTCTCACATACCAAAATATTCCACATAATCCTCTAAATTTTATCAATTATGATGAGTTTTAGTTAGATTTTTCAGATATGTAAATCCTCTATAAAAATCTCAAATAAGAGCGAGGAATCTCGTTATTGAGCTCTTTGACCTAGAAATCCCCGCCAATCATTTTAACACCTATGGTTAATGGTTTCTTAATTCAATCAACCTCTCCTCTCACCTCCCTCTATCTGCACAAGGTATAGTGCACAAAATTAATTCATAGTTATGTATATTAAATTCTTTCATTGAAAACTTGAAAAAAAGATAGCTATCTTCTTCGTCATCATCGCATTCTCTTTCTGAACAAGCTAACTTTTATTAATGAGGTGAAAAAATTATCGAGCTTATATGTTTGTGATTAGAGACAAAATGTTCTCAATTTTTGCTATATCTTATGGCTTTCGTTTATTTTTTAATTGAAATATCCCGTCTCTCTTTTACCCCTCATTTTATATTATATATTTGTCACATCTCTTTCTAAACACACCTCTCTCACATACCTAAATATTCAACAAAAATTGTCTATATTTTTATCAATTATGTAGAATTTTAGTTTAGATTTTTCAGATCTATAAATACTTTACAAAAATATCGAATAAGATCGAGGAATCTCATTATTGAGCTCTTTGACCTAGAAATCTCCGCCAATCATTTTAACACCGGTGGTTAATTTTTTCTTAATTCAATCTACCTCTACTCCTTCATCCCTCTATCTCTACGAGTTATCCTGCAAAAAATAAGTTCATAGTTAAGTTTACTAAATTCCTTCACAGAAAACTCGAAAAAAAAAATCTTGTTACTGACTTTTATTATTAAGGTGAGAACAAAGTGTTCTTAATTTTTCCTATATCTTATGATTTTTGTTTATTTTTTAAATGAGATATCTCGTCTTTCTTTTACCCCTCATTTTATATTATATATTCATCACATCTCTTTCTAAACCACGCTTGTCTCACATATCAAAATATTCCACAAAATCCTCTTAATCTTTATCAATTATGTTGAGTTTTAGTTAGATGTTCAAGATCTGTTAATCCTCTACAAAAATCTCAAATAAGATTGAGGAATCTCGTTATTGAGTTCTTTGACCTAGAAATCTCCGCCAATCATTTTAACCCCGTTGTTTAATTTTTCTTAATTCAATCTACCTCTCATCTCACCTCCATCTATCTGCACAAGCTATCGTGCATAAAATTAATTCATAGTTAAGTTTATTAAATTCCTTCACAGAAAATTCGAAAAAAAGATCGAGCTCTTCTTAGTCATCATCGCATTCTCTTTCTAAACAAGATAAATTTTATTATTGAGGTGAGAAAATCATCGAGCTTATATGTTTGTGATTAGAGACAAAATGTTCTCAATTTTTGTAATATATTATGCCATTTGTTTATTTTTTAATTGAAATATCCCGTCGCTCTTCTACCCCACATTATATATTCTATATTCGTCACATCTCTTTCTAGACCCACGCCTCACTCACATACCAATATTCCACAAAAATTCTATAAATATTCATCAACTATGTAGAAATTTAGTAGATTTTTAAGATCTGTAAATACTCTTCAAAAATCTCGAATAAGGTCGAGGAATCTCGTAATTGAGCTCTTTGACCTAGAAATCTCCACCAATCATTTTACACAGGTGGTTAATTTTTTCTTAATTCAATATGCCTCTCCTCGCACCTCCCTCTATCTTCACGATCTATCATGCACAAAATAACTTCGTAGTTAAGTTTACTAAATTCCTTCACAGAAAACTTGAAAAAAGATTGTGCTCTTCTTAGTCATCATCGCATTCTCTTTCTGAACAAGCTAACTTTTATTTTTGAGGTGAGAAAATTATCGAGCTTATATTGTTGTGATTAGAGACAAAATTTTCTCAATTTTTGCTATATCTTATGGCTTTTGTTTTATTTTTAATTGAAATATTCCGTCTCTCTTTTACCCCTCATTTTTATATTCTATATTCGATACATCTCTTTCTAAGCCTCTCTCACATACCAAAATATTCAACAAAAATCCTCTAAATCTTTATCAATTATGTAGAATTTTAGTTAGATTTTTCAGATCTATAAATCCTTTACAAAAATCTCAAATAAGATCGAGGAATCTCGTCATTGAGCTATTTGATCTCAAAATCTCCGCCAATCATTTTAAAACCGGTGGTTCATTTTTTCTTAATTCAGTCTGCCTCTCCTCTCACCTCCTTCTATCTGCACGATCTATCGTGCACAAAATAAGTTCATAGTTAAGTTTACTAAATTCCTTCACAGAAATCTTGAAAACAGATCGCTCTCTTCTTAGTCATCATCGCATTCTCTTTCTAAACAAGCTAACTTTTATTTTTGAGGTGAGAAAATTATCGAGCTTATATTTTTATGATTAGAGACAAAATGTTCTCAATATTTGCTATATCTTATGGCTTTTGTTAAATTTTTAACTGAAATATTCCATCTCTCTTTTACACCTCATTTTATATTCTATATTCGTCACATCTCTTTCTAAACTCACACCTTTCTCACATACCAAAATCTTCCATAAAAGCAAGTTGTATAATTCGTATAAGAGTAAGAGTTGATTTTTAGTTCGAATTAGGGTTGTTCACGATTCGGATAACCGACCGAACCGAAATTAGTTCGGTGAAAACCGAACCGAACCAAAGCTATTCGGTTCGGTTTTCTTGACCTAATTCAGTTTTAAGTTCAATTCGGTTATTTTTGTTCGGTTAATCGAACCGAACCGAAAATCGAAATTTTGGTTCAAATACTTAAAATTTTTTGTTCAGTTTTATGGACTTTAAAATCATTTAATTTTATGCCTATGGATATGAATTTTATTTATTTAATTTATGTCATCTGAGGATTGTTAAATGTTAACCACTTAACTCTTTAGTTCTATGTTATATTTAATAATGTTTAGTGTTATGGTTACCTATTAATTTGATTTTTTTTTATGATCAATGATATAGTATTTGATTATATAATTTTTAATAAATTATATATTGTAAAATTTTGATTAAACCGAAACCAAACCGAACCGAATCGAATCAAAATTTTCGGTTTAAATCGAAAACCAAATTAGGATGTTCGATTCGGTTTTAAAAAATCAAGATTTGGTTCGGTTTTCACCGAATGAACATCCCTAGATTGAATGCCTCCATGTTAATTGTAAATTGATATAGATTTTAGTTTGTGATTTATTTATGTAGAATGTGTTTCAGTTTTCAGAGATTTAAGAAGAATTTATAATATTTAATGATATGTAAAAATATGTATTGTGTAAATTTGAGGTTATAAGTGACATTTCACCGAATCTATATTCACCCGGATTAACTAATCTACCCATGTTTGGGTAAATTATAGAGTTTTTTTTCCAATATAGCCTATTATACAAAAGTATTTCCCAGAATGACCTAAACCGAAAAGTATTTCCCTGAATGTACCTCTTTGTTAAAATCGCTATTGGCAGTGTCGATTTTACCTAAAATCGACACTGCCAATAGCGATTTATCATCCATCTCCGAAAATTAAAAAAAAAAATTAATTAAAATCGGTACTAGCAACGTCGATTCTTACTAATTAGATTAATTACCAACTAATTAATCACTAACTAATCAAGGGTAAAATCGATACTGGTAGTATCGATTTTAAGGAAGAATCGCTATTAGTAATAGCGATTATGTGCCCTAATTAATTTCCCCATTCCCCATTCTCATTCATCCAAAAATCCAGCTTGTTAAAAACCCTCTGCCCGCAGCCAACCTCCGCCGCCTCAGTCCGCCGTCTCCCTCGCTGTTATATAAACCTCTGCCCGCAGGTTTGTTTCCTTTCACTCTTTGTTTACATAATTTTAGATGGCATTTGTGCTGAATTTTTTAGCAACGAATTCGTGCCATGTAAAGGGATGAATTTACTTCGACTGCCTCTGTATCAATACACAATGTTTATTTATTTATGTACCTGGTGGAATAACAGTTGCAGGAGCAAGTAAACAAGCAGCCAGTTCCCTTCTTATGACCTTTGCCGCTATATATACACCAAGGTAGTTATATACCCTCGGTATTTTGGTTATTGACCTTTGCCGCTATATATGTGATTTTTGTTGTTGATTTCCCTTTGTATGAGCAATTGCAATTCATTGGACTGATTTGTATGATGTTTAAATTCGTTCGGTTAGTTTAGTGACTTTACTATATTGTTTCAAGTTTTCTTCCATCTTAGCCGTGTGAATTTTAATGAATAATTTCAAATCATGAGCCATGCCTATATAAGAAGTCTGTAAATACAGTTTTTACGCGTCGTTTCAGCCTTCAAATTTAATCAATTACTCTTCTTATTTATATAAATGATTTGTTGAATTGTTGCTTCTAGGATATAATTTGGTGACTTATATTATACTTCCCAGAATGTACCAGGTCTTTTTTGCCAATTAGTGTAATGAGTGCAAGGGTCAAATTGGTGATTTTGGATACTAGTTCTGGATTACTAATGCCATTTTAGTTGTTGTAAGGTAGTTATAAAATCGAGTTATTTTATCAAGACACTTACATTACTCACATAATTCAAACTTCATATTGTAATCACTATTACAAACCCATTTGTTGAGCCATTGTTCTCAAAAGAATATATGAAGAAAAGAATATTGTGCTAACTCCTATATATATATATATATATATATAAAGGACGGGATTAGAGAATGATTTTATGTGAGATTAATTTGTTTTCTTAGACTTGTTTGTTGTTGTCACTTTACATATATAAAAATATATTTTTAGCAGAGATGGACGCCGATCAGTTCACACATACTGTAAATCCTGGCCCTATTGATTCATCGGTTCTTACTCAGCAGGATCAGCCTCGGTCTACCAATATTTGGCAAGGGCTAGATCTTGCGCCCCTAAAGTGTCGTCGTGGGGATGGATCCATTCATTGGTCGTCGATTGACCAAAGAGTGGTGCCTTATTTGATTAAAGCCGGATTTTACGGTATTTATCGTATTGGGGCAATCAAGTACGATTGGGCATTGATTTATGCATTGGTCGAGCGGTGGCGTGTGGAAACTCATACATTCCATCTACCTATCGGCGAAACCACCATTACCTTACCAGATGTAGAAGTTTTACTTGGTCTACCAATTCAAGGGGAAATTATTAGTGGAATTGATCTAACCTATTCCACGGAGGAATGGCAAGATATTTGCCTCGACTTGTTCGGTGTTGTGCCCCCCTCGAGTTCATTTACTGGTAGAATGTTGAATTTGAAATGGTTGATGGAACATGTTCATCCACTACCCGATAATGCTACTAATGTATCAGTGCAATATTATGCGAGAGCGCTTATTCTAGCAATGATTGGCGGTATTGTAATGCCTAACTTATCGGGGAATAAGGTATATTTGAAATATACTGTCTATCTACAAAATTTGGACATGATTGGCAGCGTCAGTTGGGGTAGTGCAGCTCTAGCATACTTGTATCGTGAACTATGTTGGACCACTAACCCAAATAATAGTCAGATTGGTGGGTGTTTGACGTTATTACAGGTACACCAATTATAGTTAATTAATATATTAATTACAATATATTTTGTATATATACTTATTTTGATAACTATAAAATAGGTTTGGGTATGGGAGAGGATTCGGTGCATGCGTCCGGATATTGAATATGGCCTTCAGTCTGTGCCTCAAATAGACCCCCCTGGTCCTTCTGGGTACAAGTAAGTACGCATACTTGTTATTTACTTATGATTCAAGTACTTGAAAATTAGTTTGATTAATTCGATGTTTTTGAACCATAATCAGGTGGCGAGCTGCGAAATTGCTAGAACATGTTTCTACTCATGTCTTACGTGTGTATCGAGACCAACTTGACCTGCTCACCGATAATCAATTTACCACTCCATGTCTTACGTGTGTATCGTTCCAGTAATACTCATTATCCAATGGTTCAAATCTACCACTCCATGTCCTCGAATAATCCTCAACGGTATAAAATGACGATACAAAAGATAAAGGATCAACATTTTGGTTACTACAACAAGCAAGAACGTGGGAACAAGGAACATGATAGGCTACCCACTTACCACAGGTGCATGTCCTTTCGCCAATGCGCATAGTTTGAACATTACCTCCCTTCTTCATGCGACGACCTGTGATTATAGAATAAACCCCACCACCCCCACGTATAGTATTGTTGAAGATTGTTACATGCATACCCCCAACCTTCGAGGTGTTGTGGAGGAGCATTTGGTAAACCTTGGGGCTAAATCGATTTTGGGGTTCGGTGTTTGGTAGGCCAATATTTTCACGAGCAAGTTCAGCAATACCAAGTCTAGATTGAAAGTAATAAACACAACGATAAAATGAAGTCTCAATAATTGCTGTAATAGGCATACCACGAGCACCTTTCATCACGCCATTGAAAACTTCTGAAATGTTCGTTGTCATTAGGCCATATCTATAACCACCATCATGTGCAATCGTCCATTTGTTTTTCGGGAGTTTATCCAACCACTTTCGAGCATCAGGACTTAATAGCTCAATTTGATCCAAAACAGTTTGGAACTTGCGATCCTGGTGTGAGCAACCTGCCTTCCATACTAGCCTTTTTAAATTATCACCCTTATGGATTTTGCAAAAATTAGAACGCACATGCCTCAAACAATACCGATGTTTTATATTTCTCCATTTCCTTACTCGGATTGTTGCCAATATACCTTTATGACGATCAGAAATCAAACATATATCACGACCCTTCACAACATGTTCTTGCACAAGTTTCAAGAACCAATCCCAAGTTTTATAGGACTCGTTTTTTACAATAGCAAAGGCAAGTGGTAATATACTATCATTTGCACCACATCCCATCGCAATTAATAAAATTCCCTTGTATTTTCCGTGAAGAAAAGTACCATCAATGCTAACAAATAGACGACAGTGCATGAACGCTTCAATACAAGGCCTGAATGCCCAAAAAACACGACGAAATTTATCCATTTGACCGGGTGGTGGAGGTTTATAGTACTCAACAATTGTCTCAGGGTTGTATTGTTTGATAGCTGCAAGTACTTTTGGCAACCTTTGATAAGATTCATCCCAGTCTCCATAGATATGTGCAACAGCTTTTTGTTTCCCACTCCATGCTTTTTTATATGATATTTCTTTAGTAAAGCTATTCTTCACATATTCAATAATGACACGGATTTTCAAATCTGGATCTACCTTAACAAGATTTAGGATATCTCAAGCTATTAACTTAGAGTCCAGATGAAAATGATCTTGTCCTAAACCTGCAGATAACAAGTATGTGGTCCCAAATAACGTGTCACTTTCCACAATCCATTCTTCTTGGTCAATAAACTACCACGGAGATAGAAGTTGCACGGATACTCTTTTTTATAACAACATATTACCCATGTTTTATCAGTGCTCTTCTGTACTTTGTACCGCCAATTCTTTGTTAATATTTCTTCACAGCACACTGCATATCATTTTTCGACTTAAAGAGCAAGCCTATACCTAACTCGTCACTCTCAGACAATTGAACTTGACTTGCACGAATATCTGTGACATACGATCCTTCACCAATTTCCCTATAAAATTGGCAACCATTGACATCCATAATGTTATCCCCAATATCAGTTTTCTCATTGTCACTGCTACTACTGCTACTTCAATTGTCCTCATGCGTTAGTCTGTGTTCAAACCATTCTTCATCATCTTCAGAATCAGTCTCCAAATCTTGGTTTAATCCACTTACATTTTGAGGCCTAGGAGGACTAACATTTGTGTGTGCTATTTGCGTAGTTGTACCAGCATCTGACTGAAAAGTTAACGGAACCGGATTACCCAAATCATGGTAAGAAGTTGAGTAATTTAGATTACCTTGGTCCAAATGTGAGTCAACTGTGTCACCAACGTAATGACCTCCAACATCTGTGTCACCAACGTAATGACCTCCAACTTCTGTATCACCAACGCAAGGACCTCTAACTTCTGTGTCATTAGCAAACTCTTGACTATCTATCGGATTTATCTCCAAGTATAACTGTAAACTTCCTATCCCCGAAAAATGAGTAAATACATCAAACATAGCTTCAACACCACTATTATCATTAACGGGAAGTGCAATATAATTAGCAGTGACACGATCAAATGAAATAGGATATCTGCATATCACTCCCAACCTAAAGTTCCGTTTGTTTAGTCCGGTAACTTTGTACAATTCTGTTAGTAACTTCTGATAACTCCATCTGCTATTCGCCCTAAGGGGCCGTTTTGGTGGAATATCATACTCACATCCATTAGACGGGTTTAATATATTTCCTCCCCAATAGCACAAAAACATAACTGGTAAGCTATCCATTACAAACCTGAGATAATTTAAAAAAAAAAATTAAATTACCTTTAGAAAAAATTTAGTGAATTGTCATATTTATAATGGTACAATCATGAGGCTAAAACCACAATTTTGTGTCGTGAATTTCTTACTTTACTTCTCATTATGTACAAAAAAAGTAAGCAACTTATAATCACAAGTAATGTAGTTACGAGTATCTATAGGCCATAAGAAGGCTGAAAATATAAATGATGATATATTGATTTCATTTCTACTGCTTCATATTTCTTGATCATACAACATTTATTCAGGATAAGCATATTATATAGACATGTAAGTCCTCATCATTTGAATTCATAACTATAATATAAAGAGAACAAAAAGTGAAAACAAAATAGAGTAATACATACCCCTTGAATATATGCAAAATATTGTTAGGGCTTCAAGAGGAAGAATTGAGCAATTGACGAATTTGCTGGAGACTTTGTGATATTTGCTGAAAGAGAAGAAATCGCGTGCTGTTTTGTTTTTGTTTTTTTGGCTGAAATGGCCGCTGTGAAATGAAACTGAGGGTATATATTAGGGCACAGAATTGCTATTACTAATAGCGATTCTTCCTTAAAATCGATACTACCAGTATCGATTTTACCCTTGATTAGTTAGTGATTAATTAGTTGGTAATTAATCTAATTAGTAAGAATCGACGTTGCTAGTATCGATTTTAATTTAAAAAAAATTTAATTTTCGGAGATGGCTGATAAATCGCTATTGGTAGTGTCGATTTTACCTAAAATCGACACTGCCAAATAGCGATTTTAACAAAGAGGTACATTCAGGAAATACTTTTCAGTTTAGGTCATTTTGGGAAATACTTTTGTATAATAGGCTATATAGGAAAAAAAACTCTAAATTATAATATAGTCTTAATACCGAGTCATAAGGATTTAATCCATTGACTCGGTATTAGAGCAATGCCACTAAATCATATTATCTCATATTGACACATATAATATGACCTAATACTCCCTATTAGTTCCTACCAGACGGCCCCTAATTTGATTTGACCAATCTTGTATTACTGATTCAATACTTTTATCTCAATTTATATATAGAACTCCTTAAGTTATCTTTTTATAGTGTGATATATATTCATCCGCTATCTTTTTATATTTTCCATATCTATTCTGATAATAACCATTATTTTCTCTATTATTTTCAAAATGTATTCCTTCCCATTTATGCCCATTTAGTATCATTTACTTTTCTCTTTCTTAATTTGGGTTTTATATATGGCATTTCTTCTTCTTTAGCTCCACTATATTCACCCTTTTTCATGTATGCTAGTATTGACTCATCTGATTCTTATCCAGAGATTACTTTTTCATTTTCTATTTTTTCTACAGACTCAATTTGTTCTTCATTTGGAACATCTTGTATTATTTTTAGCTAGTCTACCGTTTTTCTAATTTCTTCAATTTGTTTCTCCATTACTTTAGTAAATTCTTTGGTGGTTGTAGTTCTCTAGATGAACTAAATATTTGTTCTTGCTTGTTTATTAGAACTAAGTCTTTGCTACGTTTTTTAGTTTTTTCTAATTCATAAATTAAATTTTTAGTTTTTTCTTTAGGTATATTTTCCTTTTCTTTAAAATAGAATTCATCAAAAATATAGAAATATCTTCCTTTTTAGTATTTTATTTATTGATATGATGAATTGTTCTTTTAAATCGACAACTTCTTCAGTTATTTCTATTAATTGTTTTTTCAAATCGGCTACTTCTTCGTTTTTACCCATTTAAATAGCTAATTATTGGTTTGTTTTTCCCTTTTGATGGAAAAACAGGGGACTCCTTTTGCAACTAAGGTTTAGTTTAAAAAAACCAGAGGTCATTTTTGCAAATCATTTTTGTGATAAGGTAAACCCAAATCTTCCTCTTCCTCAATTCAAAATTCCACCACGCCGCCGCACCATCCACCCCCACCGCGCCGCCGCACCGCCGCACCGCCATCCTGCTCCGCCCGCGCCTCCGCCATCTCTCTCTCTGCGCCCAGATTTTGTAATTTACAGAGGTACAGTTCAAATTTTATATGCCCAATTTGGTTACTTTTTTTTTTTTCTCTTAAGAAATTGGGTTCTAATTGATTTAAAAACCCCAAACTTAATGATGCTAAAGTAATTTTTGTAGAGAACACTGAGGCCTGAGGGTCTTTGATGTATTCTTTATAATTTCTATTCAACTTCGTTGGATGGTGAAAGTGGTAGGGAGTAGATTATTATTTACATATGTATTCAAGACAAATTATTTTTGGTTCAATAAATTTTCGATTTTGTTGTACTGAATCAAACCGAACCGTACTGAATCGATAATTTATCGAACCGAACTGAAAATTTCGGTTTAGTTCGGTTCGGTTTTACTGTTTGCACTGTTATTAACACCTTTGTCGTTGGTTTCATTTACCTCAAACCCAGATCCAATTTCCATTGTCTTCATATGCGAAACTTCCTCCAAATCCCTAATTGCAGACCCAATTTCTTCAGCAGTCTCTTGAATCTCACCGAAAGCTTCAATCTTTAGGCTTTTCCTGTCCACGAATGTAAGAACACAGCATTGGTGAAAGAAACCTATTAATTCAGCCCTTTAAATTTGTTATCTATACTATATGTTGAAGAAGTAGTGGAAAAGAAAAAAATAAGAAAGCCGGAAAGGAGCAATATTTAGATATGGGGTCATCAATTAAAGGAGCAGATACAACGGCAAAGTCAGTATACAGAAACCTTCTCAAAGCTGCGAGAAAACACATTGGTGAAGAAGAATCCAAATCTCATTTCACTGATTTCATCAAGCAAGAATTTCGGAAAAATATCAACTCGGAAAACCCACAAAAGTTACAGCTTGCCCGTGATTACACTTTACATATTAACAGTGTACACCATCACAAGGTACCTTCTTTATCACTACTAATATTTTTATCTTGAGTGTTTTTTTTATATATTTATGCGATAATTCGTGATAGGGATCTGGGTTTTTAGTATGTATTAGATAAACATTGAAATTGGTTCTGGAGGTATTTTACACAGTAACAAGGTACAATCTTTTGGTGCATATCAGTTTGTGTACCTCTTTGTGGTTGGATTCTTGAATGAAATAGTTTTGTTTTCTCTAGAGAAGTTATTTACTTATTTTATTAATCAAACTGTGTGTTTCGTAATCTCGTTCGATTCCAACTCAATCTCTCGAGTTCTACTCTTAAACTCCTTTAACGTTGTAATTTAATTAATTTGATACGAGATAGAAGCAATGTAACAGAAATGGGAGAGATTAATAGAAGAATATTAAGGCGAGAAGTAGAAGAAGGATTTAGACGAGGAATTTAGAAAATACTGATTTCGTTGTTCTTCTCTGCTGTTGAGTATAACATTCGGTATATATATGTACAGCTAGGAATTTAACAAAATAGTGCAACAGAATTAAAACTAAAAATAAAGTGGAAAATGAGTTAAATGGGATATCCATTAGAGTAACAACTCCCTCAAGCTTAGATGCCACATGTCTTCTTCTCGTTGGTTCACTTTCTTTGCCATGTATCACGATCCTTAGTTGTTCGATTATTTTGTCACGGTCGTGACACAAATTGAGGATAGACATTTTTCTTTTCTTTTTTCTTTTTTCTTTAAAATAATGGAAATATTGGAAGACACTGTGAAAGTAATTCATAAGATTGGAGGCTTGGATTGCAGAAGTTACAAAATCAATTTTTGTCATTGCCTATGTAGGCAGGATTGAACTACTTCAGAAATGTCCCAAATTTGCTGGTTTCTATGCTGTCTTGTGCTAAAATATCATATACAGTATATGTCTAAATATTGACCCTGAAGTGGTTTAGAAAGTTGTAATACTTAAATACTAATGCCATCCATGATCGAGTTTCAGCTTCACTGATATGGCTGAATTCATATGATCATGTGTGTATTAGATGGCAATTGATTGAAACTCTTTTTTTTGATACTTTTCTGTTTGATGCTCAAGTCCGTGCTTTTTAAACTGTGTGTTATGATGGAGACGATTACTCTGCCAATAACGGTTCCAAAACTGAAGCTTGATCTGTTGGCTAACAGGGGTCCAAGCTTCTCCTTAGAAAAAGTAAAAAACTTGAAACACTTGACGATTATTTGTTACATCCACGCTAAATTATATTACACAGTAAGCATTCTTACCCCCGGAAAAATTCTGGAAAGAAGAATTGGCTACTGTTTATACTGACTGTTTCTTATTCACTACACATTTCAGTATAAGAGTGATCTTTGTTAAAATTGTTGCAAGTGCAGCTATAACACTTCTACATTCATCCCTTCACGTAAATTTCCTCGTGTTTGAGTATAATGTTTGGAGAGCTAAAGTTAAGCTAAGGTGGGTGGAAATTTGATAAAGAAGACTATAAAAGAAGTGAAGGCTTAATTTGTATATCTCATTAATGTGTAGTTACCGTGGTACTATGGCCATTTTAATCTTTATTAGTCCGTGTTTTTTTTTATGAGGGGCGCTCAGCCACTTTGTTTAGGATATTCTAATATCAGAATGGGTTAAATACTATTCAATTTATGCTGATTGCAGCTTCAATTTTTAACTCATGTATATATTTTCTTCCCTTTATTTGTTATATTGTAGTTAGCATCATAGTTTTGCTCATATTGGATTAAACTACAGGTGTTTTCAGATTCATTAATGCTAAGTTGATTTTCTTTTCTTTTCCTTGGGACTGTTTTTTAATGCTATAATCTCAAAATGCGTCGACTTATCTGTGATGGCGGATCAAGATGCATGCTTTTTTAATATTTGTTAATATGTTTGAACATAATCTTTTTCTTATAGTAAATAGTGTTATGGGTTTTTTCTTCATTTGTTTCTAATTATTCGTCAATGTACAGGATTTACTATTCTCGTACAACATAGCAGTGGATAGGTCTGCCGAGATGAAACGAGTACTCGGGAAATCTGCCGCGAGTGTGGGCCTTAGACTCCCGGATGTTTATCAGTCTTGATGTCGGAGACTTCAAATCCAAATATGAACTCGATTTATTTAAATCATATTAAGTGTGATGCACTTGTCTTTATAGAGCTATGTTCTTGAGTCTGATTTGGAAGCTTTTGATCTTGATTTATCTTGTGCTAGTTTGATACGAATTCTTCCTGTTAGAATTGTCATAATAATATAAGAAGTTAGGAGAATAACTATCTTGCTATCTTGTTTATTTGTTTGTATTTGAACAATTTATACTGTAAAATTTACCATCCACTTTTTGCATCCTTTCATGTTACTTCCGTTACCATTGAAATTTCATTTTTTGAATGCTTGGGTCAAGATATAAAAAAAAAAAAAATCAGAAGCTTTTAGAAAAAAAAAATCGGATATAATTTGAGAAGGATGAACTTCCTCAATAATAGAAATGTCATCAAATTCTTTGTAGAAATTTGTAGAAAAATGTGATTTTTTTTAAAATTTACAACATTTTGAAGAACAAACATAGCTTTAAATTTGTGCATATCTTCATATTAGAGCTTTTATCTTGCAGTGCCATCCTCATTTTCATCAATATTGTGCAGAAAATATTATAAGTCCCATTAGAATGCTTGTGGAATTGTGCTCACCTACAAGTCCATTTCGGCAGTTACATTTCTATGATTCTTACCAATGTTTTGTGAGTCAATGCCAATTTACCCCGTAGTTGTTTGAGGCGCAAGGCGAAGTGATGAGGGCTCGCCTCGCCTCAAGGCGAGGCGATGCAAAAAACGAGGGCTTTTGGGGGATAAGATGCTTGTATATAAATTTTTCAGTATATATCAAATTATCAACAATGATTATAAAATTCAAGGGCCTGTTTGTTTGGGCTTTGGGAGAGTGGTTTGGGAAAGTGGTAGAGGTTTGGGAAATAATCTCGATTTACGTAATGTTGTTTGTTTGAGTTTTGGGAGAGTTGTTTGGGAAAAAAATAGGTGTAGGTTTTTTTTTGTAGATTTGAGTTAGTTATTTAGGTGTAAGATAGTGTAAGACTTTATGTCACATCAATTAGTTATATATAATTAATTTATTGGTGTATATATTATATGTAATATATGTGGTAAATAATATTTTATAATTAGTTATTTGTGTTTTTTAAAATAATAAAAAACAAAGTAGATTTTATAAAATATTATACTAAAATTCTTTTAATTATTTTATCTTATCGACGAATTCATTCAAACGACATATTAAATATGCTAGAAATTACACAATATCCTTAAAATATTAACCTAATAATTATTACACAATATCCAGATTAATTTACGTAAGGAAACATATTAAGTTGTCTTCAAAAATGAAATTGTGCTTCTATTTTAGGATGTATTTTAAATTTAAGAGGGACCAATGTGTTACATTATATTGATAAGAGGGACGAATTTGCTATGAAAAATTTAAGAGGGATGAATGTGTTATATTGATAAGAGGGACTAATGTGATACACTATATTAATAAGAGGGATGTATCTGTTACGAAAAATTTAAAAGAAACGAAAGTGATAAAGTCAAGTCATAAGACGGACCAAAAGTGCGATTCACTCAAGTAATAATCATAACTCCTAGCTATATATATATTTTAAATATTAGTATTATATAGTGGGAGTAGGATAGTATAAATATATTTGTCTATACAGAAACATGTATACGTATACATGGTAGTAGATGACAACCCAACCAGATAATTAATGGGCCCCACCTCTGTCCCTCTCTCCTCTATCGCATGAGTGAGTCAGAGCAGAGGAGTAGAATAATAGAGTAGTAGGTTTTTTTCTTTTCAAAATGGGCTGTAGCCCAGTTTCAGAAAAAATATACTATAGCCGCAACTTTTGGAAATGGATTGGCATGTTTGTCTCGCATTTTGAAAGTGGGAAATAATTTTCCCAAATACGAGACAAACAGGCCCCAAAGCTTTTAAAGACAATATAATAAACATATTCAATATTCATTATGCAACATCCCGAAACCAAATTTAGTCGTCATGTGTAGTATGTAAATAATTTAAGTATGTTATAAGTATAAGTGTATAGCAAAGTAAATTATTAATTAAATGTATATTATATAATTACTTAAACTAGTTGAATAGAAAATATTCATTAAAAATGACTTAAAAGAAATAATTTGAAAATGGTCAATGCGCTATTACTTGCCATGTGCCAACATTCTCAAATAATTAGTAAAATTATATAATAAATTTTATACATATTTCATAAATAAGTGAAGATTAATAAATAACTTCTCTAGAATCTAAGAGGGAGGTGGGAGCAGGCAGCCGGCGGTACGGTTGATGGCAGTGGACGACGATGGCGGCAGCTCAGGTAAGAGACATGATTAAGGTTAGGGTTTGATAGAGAAAGAGTGCGAATAGAGAGTGAGTCGAAGAGAGAAATTGATTCTTGAAAAATTAAGAATTTTTTTTAATTAAAGTCAATTGACTTAAATTTTTTTTCTAAAAAAAAGCTTGTCCTCAAGAAGCGTCGCCTTGCAGCGCCTAAAGGCGGCTCAAAGGCGACCAAGGCGAGGCCTTGGAAGAGCTTTACGGGGATGGGCATAGCGAGGCAAGGCGAGGAGTGCTCGCCTTGCCTCGCCTCGCCTTGGGCAATAGCGAGCAAGGCGCTCGCCTTTAATAACTATGATTTACCCCCTGTGATATTCATAATGTTCAATTTATCTCCCTTTGAAAATTTTAAGTAGCATTTTTACGGAGAGTGTAACTCACTGCCAAAATTGAGAGTGGGCATGAAAAATATTTTTGTAACATAGATGGTAAAGTATAACATTTATCGTAACACAAAAGGATATAGTGACACATTTTTTGTAACACAAGGGGTAATGTATCATACTTATCATAACACATGGAATAAAGTACCACATATAATTCATATATTTTAAGTTTAAAAATATTAGGGAGACAGTTTTAAAAATTTATAAAATCATAAGAGGTTGGGGGGGGGGGGGGTAAAAAGTTGTTTTCAAATCACAGGTGAATAATTTGAACATTATACATATCACACAGGGGGTAAATTGCCATTAACTCAATGTTTTGTTCATGGATGCTCAATACTCTTGACTAAGAACCGAGCTTTCCGAACACGAGCTAACTTGAAATTGAAATGCACGGTCCATACTCATTTGGGAGCTAGTGATGACGCACCCAGTTCGTGTTTGCAGAAAGAGGATAATTAAGGGAGGCCAGGAATTTACCTCGGCAAAGACCTTCGAAAACAGCATCAAAACTCAAAAGTCGTGCCGTTAAAGGAGCTTTACGTAGATATCGGGCAATCTAAATCTAAATCTAAAAGTGAAGTATAGATCATTCTGCTCACTTTTGTTTCTCTCATAAAGTAGCTAGCAACTGGAATTTTGAATTTGGTATCACCTGTAAATGACAAGATCTGTCTAAGATTCAATGTAACCAACATTTAGCCCCATATTAGAATTGCAAAAGCAAAAAGCGCGTAAATCCATCGTTATTTTACACTTACATTTACATTAGTGCAGAAGAACCAACATCAAAGTACCAAAAGAAAAGAAAAGAACATGAAGAAAAACTTTCTCGAACCTTCTTGCTAGGTTGTAAAATAAGCCCAATGGTAAATGGGGCTACTCATTGAACGAAAAAACCACCTTATTCTCCTTAAGAAAGTCATGTGTTGTATGATCTACCACCTGCACACACAAAAGCAAAAACAGAAATTTACCAATCAAATGTTTGATCTTCCAAATAGTAACACGAAGCAAACACACATATACAAGATTCCTAGAGGAGCTTATAGTAGTGAATATTTCAAGCATAACTAATAAACTTTACCATACAAATCAATTCAAAAATGAAATAAATAAAAATACAAAATCAATAAATGGGGCAAAAAAACTTATTAGATACCATTTCTTTCTGGTCTCTAAAACTTTCGAGAAAAATCAATTGTGATTATATGCTGGCATAAGAGTTAATGACAATTTACCCCTAGCGATATTCATAATGTTCAACTTACATCCCTGTAATTTGAAAAAGAGCATTGTACCCCCTGTAATCTTATAAAAGTTTTACAGCGTCTCCCTGATATTTCTGTATGTGGCACTTTACCCCCTGTGTTATGATAATGTGGCAATTTACCCCCTGTGTTATGATAAATGTTGCAATTACCCCCTATGTTACAAAAACACTTTCCATGCCGAATCTCAATTTCGGCAAGTGAATTACACTTTCCGGTTGAAGGAGGTAAATTGCTTCTTTCAAATTTTCACTGGGGGTAAAGTGCTATCTTTCAAATCACAGGGATAAATAAAACATTATGCATGTTACAGGGGGTTAATTGCCATTGGCTCACTGGTATAATAAGATTGATGAGGTAAAACAAATTAATGTTTTCTGTAATATACCCCTTAAAAAGCAAAGGTTAAAAGTATTACTTCATTAAACCTAACCCCATCTTTCCCATTACCTCGAAGTCGGAATAATTTAAGCAACTCTGTAATAAGATGTACTATATGAATCAAGTAAGCAGAACGAATAAATACTTACATTTGTATTTGTCAATTCCAAATTATAGAAGTCCATTGTTTTCTCAAGAAACAAGGGACCAGCATGCCATGTACCCACATTAAGCTTCAAAAACTTAGGACCTGAAATTCTGAAAACACGGACGTCATCAACAACTGGAGGGACGTAGAAATGTCCAAACGGTGATTGCACAGTGTTTGCTCCAATGGTACCCTTGATTTCCTTTGGACCAACAACAGATGGCTTTGCAACTCCAAGATACCACAGACGGCCACCAATAGAACCAAGGCATTGAGTCACACTGGCATGGTGCGTAATTTTCGAAAATTCAAGGGGCCTGTCTTCAAGATGCATTATATAAAACCTGATCAAATGCACAGATATTTCCATCAGTCATTTTGTTTAACAAAAGGTCGCCAATTATCATATTCAGAAAGACTGTGGTGAGGCAAATGTGAATGAACATGTACGATTCAGGCTTAGCGCAGTAAATGAAATCTGACTAGATCGCTTTCGATAGAGAATCATTTAAACTCGGTCAATTATGCATATCAAACAAGTCTGGAAATTCTTTTGATAATTTTTGTAGGGTGCTTTACTTTTGAAAGGTTTATTTTAATTAGAAAAAAAAAAAAAAACTTGTAGTTCCAAAAATTACAAGGACACCCCTTACATCAGGCTTTTTGTAAACATTTTCGAAAGTTGTAGCGGGCGTCTTTGTAATGATTGTTGAAGTCAAAACCTGACGGGGTCTTCTAGTAACTTCTGAAATGTCAGGGGTTTCTTATAAGACCAATAAACCTCAGGGTCCGATTGTAAATCACCCATTTTTAAACTCAATTCAAGCTCGACTGAATAAGCTTAAATGTGACAAAATATATGATCTCAAGCTACTCCAGCTCGACTTCAACTCGATTTTGAACTTGATTAATCAAGAAATCAAATCAAGTTCAAATACAACTCCAAGTTTTACAAAATAGACAATTAATAGGGAAACACAGTAGCAAATGATTTATTACGGTTTAAAATTGAATTTAATCCTTTCCACATTCACATGAACTTGTCCGGTCATTCCATTTCGTATTCAAAACTTCAATTATAAATATTAATTCTGTATTAAGTATTGTATTCAATTACCTAGGGATGCCACGTGTAAGGTCGAGCTGTGCGTCGTGGGGACCGAACTCATCGCCGTCGGGGGAGGCCTCAACCACTTGTCCGAAATCTCGAAAGCTTTCAGCGGTGGCTTCGATTGGCTTTAGCTTAATCACCTCCGCCGCCGATTTAGCGGCCGACGGCGTTGCCGCCATTTAACAAAACTATGCTCTAAGCAATATTGGGACAGGTGGTGGATTGCACACAAGTGGTGGTGCTGTTAAGTGTTAATTAATAATATCTAATAATTTATAAAATAAAATAAAATAAAAAGGGTAAATCGGAAAAATTGTAAACTAAAAAGAAATTTATATTTTCTTTAGTTTTATATAATAATACTTTTCATTTTTCTAATCGTATGAATAATTATTTCTAATTTCATACGGCACAACAATCAACACATTCTATATTTTTGTAGCCCCAAGTTGTAATTTTATTCTTACTATATAGCTTACAAAATTTATATTTTGTGGAGAGAAATTCATTTTATAGTAACAATTTAATACCATCAAATATTGGTTGCAGTATATATTGTTTCAAATTAAAGGTAGTATTTAAGTTTCTATTATCTCATTAACAGTTCATTTTAAAAGGTTTTAGATTCGTAAACGTTATGATTGGAGACTTATGACTCAAATACTTGAAAAAATTATTACTCACTTCCTTTTAATGTAATATACATACATATATATATATATATATATATATATATTTCATCGTGGGTATTCATAATCTGACTTAATCCCTTTTTGAAGTGGATTTGAAGTTGTGTTCATCACTTTACGGAAAGAAGGAATTAGTCCATTTTACTAGACCAGTTCACTAGTTAATTTTTCGTATAATAAGGTCGTTCATATATCATGATTCATCTGAAAAAGTTATATTTTTGGGGGGTTTTGTAACAGTCCCTTGAATTTTTAATTCGATTTTGTTTGACGATTTTTATATTCAATGAAATTTAGTATTTCTTTAAGCTTAAACGTACAATTAAAAAATTTTGAGCGCAAACAGTAGAACTTGAAAATGATTTGGAATGTAATAAAAACCTTATGAAAGTTTAGAAAAGTTATAAAAATTATGGGCTTGATCGCGCATTTATTTTTATTTTGGGGGAAAAAATACACTCTACAAAATATTCAAGGGACAAAGTGCATATTCGCTAGAAATGTTAAATAATTTGCAGAGAGCAATTGAATGTTCTCCTAGGCTTGCTATGCTAGCCTATTGTCAGCTATTGGGTGGAGAAAAACTCTCGACCCAAGTTTTCTTCCATTTGTGAGCTTGAGAGGTGAGAAATTATTATTTTCTCCTCTAAAGCCTTTTAATCATCCTATTAAATCTGATTTTCAGATTTAGTAGTGTGAGTTCTATACTTGCTCTTGAGTAGTAGTATTATAGGAGAGAAATATACGGGAGAAACATAGAGAATTGAAAAAAAAAAATCTTCTCTAAATTTGGTTTTGTACACCGAATACGGACTAGGACTTGGGTGTGGGCCCAAGTAGGACCTGACCCGGGGGCGCGGACTGTCACAAGTGGTATCAGAGCTTAGGCTTATAAGTCAGATCAAGGATCCTTGGAAGTCGTCTGTTGTGTTGTGTCTTAACTATCTTTTCGAGTCTTCTCATGTAATTATTATATGTTATGTATTTGTATCTTATCTTGTGAGTGTGATAGAATGTTGAGCCAAGATAGGCGTCCTTCAAGCGCAGGAGAGAGAGCCATGATTATTGAGGTTGAGATGGGGCATTGTAGGGCCAATGCTGCCGCAACTCGTAATGATTCTCCCTTTCATTGCTCGGTTAGTCAATGTTCTCGACCTCGTCGGGGTCTTTGTGGTGCATCAGTTGGAGGCTGGCCCTGCTCGGTACTCTCGGGTTGCATCAATTGTAAGGACACGTGCTTAGGAGACGGAAATTAGGGTCCAAGTGATCAAAGATCTACTAAATGTCATGAGGGCCTAAATGGAGGATTATCGGCTCCTTAGGAATCATGGATTGTTCCAATCCAACACGATTCAAGCTGGGTTGATGTGTATTAGAAATTCTCTTTTGGTTGCTAGAGAGGAGCTGGGTGAGCAACACTCGAAAGAGGAAGACCCTGTGGACGAGGTAACTCCTAAGGATGATGAGGATCCCCGAGTTGGTGGCTCAGAAGATGGCATTTAAGATGACTTGGATTGAGAGCTTGTTTATGACTTCCTTATAATCGTGCTTGTTTTTAAGCCGTCTTGGCTCATTGAATGTTTTATCATACTATGTGTCTGTTTTGATACACTATTATTGATTTTGTGATGTTCGAAAATATATTGTTCGATTGGCGGTTTGCCATTATGCGATAATTAGTCTAGTTCTGAGTGATTTTCTTTTTGTCAATATATAGTAGGTTCGGTCTCGTTATGCTAACAAGTCATCATTCGTTATTTAGATGGCGGGAACTCATGGTAATAATCTTGCTAGTCGATTGGTTCCCTCTCGTTAGTTTGAGGGAGCACCGACAGCCTACCAGTTGAACAGGCTGAGCGGATCATTGCCGCTTTGTCAGAGTTCACCCAAGCCCTGCAAGGCACTGCGCCTCTACCACTTGCACCGCTAGCTTTGGCCCAGACCTTGGAACGTTTTCTACAGTTCCAACCACCCTAATTTCTTGAAAAGCCTTACTCAAAATGCTGAAGTGTGGTTGGCCGAGATTGAGCATTTCTTCCGAGTCGTGGACTACTCGAACATTCCAAAAACTTCATTAGCCCACTTATTGTTTGAAAGATGTTACTGAGGCTTGGTGGAAAACGTGGAAAATGGTTTGGGAGCCGAACCGAACCGAGAGAACCTGGGAGAACTTTTTTAAGGGCTTTTTTCGTTAAGTATGTGTCGCCTATTATTAGGAAACTACGTGAAGAGAAATTTAATACTTTGGAGCAAGAGAATATGAGTGTGCCGGAGTTTGAGGTTGTCTATCCCTGGCTAGTTCGTTATGCTCCCTCCTGACGATGGATAAACCTTGTCGCACCCTTCAATTTATCAAGTGTTTGAGGCTTGAACTTCAACGATTCCTTCTCTCCCACAACATAACCTCTTATATCTAGTTGGGAGGGCCACCTGGATTGAGATTGACCTGGTTAAGATTAAGGCATAGTGGGTTCCAGCGAAGAAGTCGAGTCCTTTCCAATCAAATTGACAGACTTGAAGAGGTTCGGGCAAGGCACCGAGGTTTGGAAATTCAAGCTCAGAAAATTGAAGGGTTCGGGTAAGGCGCCATTTCAATCGACCACGAAAATGATCGGGAAAATCAGACAAGGGTGTTTGTGCGTACTATGGAGGAAATGGGCATGGAGAGCCAACATGCTAGAAGAAAGCTGGCAAGTGCCTGAGATGTGGAAGTCAAGATCATTTGGTTAATATCGTCCCAAGGCATCACCTGCACCAGCTTCAGCTAGGAAAATATTTTATCCTTTAGACGCCGTAGGACTATCGTTGGCAGCAAAACCGCGAAAGCGCAAAACTCTCAGTGGAACCCTTGCAATGGAAATGGAGCGACATACGGAGTCTGGCCTATGGTGCAATGAAAGATATACAATATTGTTTTAAGGATTTATGTGTACTATTATTTGGATATGGGGCATCGCATTCATCATATCATTGTGTTATGGATCTATGTTATTGAGTATGGTTTAATGAGTTTTGAATAAGTTAGAATTTCGTACTCCGCAACAAATCTCGTTGACACTTTCTACCATGAACTTTTCGAACTTATACTCAAAAAAGTTCATGGTAGAAAGTTAATTAAGATACCATACTCAATAAGTTAATTAAGAAATTTCATTAAACCATACTCAAAAAGGTTAATGGTAGAAAGTGTCCAAATTAAGATACCATCATAAGAAATTGACACTTTCTACCATGAACTTTCCGAACTTCATGAACGAATTTGGGGACCAGATTCTTTTAAGGGGGAAGGATTGTAACACCCCATAGATTTAAAATATTTTAAAATAAAGTTATTAAATTTAATTCGATTTTGTTTGACAAATTTTATTTTCAATGAAATTTAGTATTTCTTTAAGCTTAAACGTGCAATTAAAAAATTTCAATCGCAAAAAATAGAACTTGAAAATGATTTGGAAGGTAATAAAAACATATGAAAGTTTTAGAAATGTTTATAAATTTTATGAGTTTGATCGCGCATTTATTTTTATTTTTGGCGCAAAAATCCCAAAAATTTAGGGGACAAAGTGCAAATTCACTCGAATTGTTGAAAAATGTGCAGAGAGTAATTGAGTGTTCTCTCCTAGTCTCGCTATGCTAGCCTATTGACAGCCCTTGGTGGAGTTATTTTACAAAATGATATGTTTGAATGTTGTACTTACAAAATTGATATAATTCTTATTCATTTATTTTTTTTCCAGATTTTTTGAACATAATTTACAAATCAAATCCCTCAAAATTTAATTTCTCATAATTAACCTCTCCCTTAACCTAATTACCCACTCTTTATTTTCAAAATAAAAAAAAGGACTTTTTTTCCATTCCTCTAGCAGAATTGCGATATGTTATTTCAAAAGAAAAAAAGTTTGCTCTCAGTTTCGATCCACCAAAATCATTCACACACTAGTATTCTTTCTCAATATGGTGTTTGATCGCTGCCGTTTTGTTGTTTTTGTCATTTTGAAAAACGTTCGACTTTTAGGACTTGGCCCAATTTTGTTTGTGCGTAGCACTTGGGGCTTGGAGAAGATTAAGCCCCAAGCGCCATTTCTTATTTTGTGGTTTTTCTTGCTGCACAATGACATTTGGGGCTTGGAGAACATCAAGTCCCAAGCTTCGTTTTGTTTGGCACGGCAACAAAACGGCTCTTGGGGCTTGACCTTCTCCAAGCCCCAAGTGTCATTAGCATAACGACACTTGGGGCTTGGAGAAGATTAAGCCTAGGCGCCGTTTAATGTTTTTTTGTTTTTGTTGCTGCAAAAATGGCACTTGGGGCTTGGAGAACATCAAGCTCCAAGCTCCGTTTTGTTTGGCACGACAACAGAACGATGCTTGGGGTTTGGCCTTCTCCAAGCCCCAAGTGCCGTTAGTGTCGTACTTAACATCACTTGGGACTTGATGACTTGATCTTCTCCAAGCCTTAAAGAGGAACAAAATTGGCACATAGAGTTTCTCTACCTCAATCATATCACGACGAGACTTTTGCTCACCGAGGTGAGCTTCTGCAGAGAGATTTTGCTCAAGATTGAAAAATGATTACAAGATAATTTTTTTTGACATCCACATGATAAATTCTAGTAATTCGAAGGTGAGGTACTTCCCTCGTGCGGGGAGCTAAGTTTTTATATTTATGTTTGTAAATTCTAGGGACATGGTTGATTTTGAAGAATTATAAATGTGAATGCCTTTCAAATATTTTGGGGTTTAGGGCTTTCGGGGTTTCAATTTATTTAGTCACAAAATTGTTGATGTTGAGTAATAGTATGCTTCGATTTTTGATCTCATACTTGAACTAACTCATATCTTTATAGAACTCGGTAAATTTTTCAAGATTATTGATTTTTATCAATCGTTCTATACGATTATACATTTGATGCTTGAACTAACTCAAAGCTACATAGAACTTCATAAAATATTTAAAATTATTCGATTTTTGATCTCATACTTGAACTACCTCACATCTTTTAAGGACTTATTGAATTTTTCAAAATTATTGAACGTTCAATTCGATTGTACATTCGATACTTGAACTACCTCAGAACTACATAGAACTTAGTAAAATATTAGATATTTTATTTTTCTCAATCGTTTGATTCGATTGTACCTTCAATATTTGAACTAACTCAATACTACATAGAAATTTAGTAAAATATTTAAAATTGTTGATTTTGATCTCGTTTAATTTAATTGTCCATCCTATAGTACTTGAACCATCTCATAACTTTAATGGACTTAGTAAATTTTTCAAAATTATAGATTTTTATCGAACATTCGATTGTAACTTCGATACTTGAACTAACTCAGAACTACATAGAACTTAGTAAAATGTTAGAAATTTTTTATTTTTATCAATTGTTTGATTAGATTGTACATTCAATACTTGAACTAACTCAAAACTACATAGAACTATCTCATATCATTAAAGGAATTAGTAAAATTTTCAAAATTATTGGTTTTAATCAAACGTTCAATTCGATTGTAGATTCGATACTTGAACTAACTCAGAACTACACAGAACTTAGTAAAATGATAGAAACTATTAATTTTTATCAGTCGTTCGATTCAATTGTACATCGAAAAGTTGTACTAACTCAAAACTGCATAGAACTTAATAAAATATTTAAAATCGTTGATTTTGAACTCGTTCAATTCGATTGTCCATCCGATAGTACTTGAACTAACTCAAAACTTTATAGAACTTAGTGAAATATTTAAAATTATTGATTCTGAAATCGTTCGATTCGATTGTTCATCCGATACTGAACTAACTCAGATCTTTATAGAACTTAGTAAAAAATAATCAAAATTGCTGATATTTATCAATCTTTCGATTTGATTGTACATTCGATACTTGAACTAAGTAACAACTACATAGAACTTAGTTAATGTTTGAAATTGTTAATTTTGATCTCATTTGATTCGATTGTCCATTCGACACTCAAACTAAAAATATTTAAAATTGTTGATTTTGATCTCGTTCAATTCGATTGTACATCTGAGTCTATTGTGATCCCATACTTACAAAAATATTTAAAATCTTAAGGATGCGTGTTGCGGTACTTGAGCTTGAAATGTTGAGAGACCCAAGTGTCGGCACTTCCAACAACTCTTGGGACTTAGAGCATTCCAAGTGTCGGCACTGCCAACGACTCTTAGCATTCCAAGCTCCAAGCACCTTGAGTTTCAGACGCTTGGAGCTTGAAATGCTCTAAAGCCCCAAGAGTCATTGGGAAATAACCAATATCGCAACAAATTGCCACAATAATGATTCCGGACAATTTTTTTAGCTTGATCTTTGTGTTCCTTTAACCAGGATCATAGTCTCATGTCTGCTCAGAGTATAAGTCATGTACAAATCAACCTCATCATGTTTTCTGTGTATGTACATAGCCATCTCCAAACTGGAGTAATTATTTATGTTCACGTAAGACGCCAACCCAACGGATTTGCGAGTGATCGCAATGTCATTGGTATACTACTTGTTATTGCAGATTGAGTACAATAATTCCTCAAAACCAATTGTCCTATCGACAAATAAGCTTTCCTTACATGGAATAGCAAATTTTATAAAACAGGGGACTTGGTGCTTGGAATCCAACATGACACTGTTACGACAAATCTTGGAACATGAGCATTTTCATAGACGCTTGGAGCTTAGGTATGAGACTGTTCCAAGCCCCAAGCCCTGATAGTTTCAGAAAACTTTCGGGCGCTTGGGGCTTGAAACTCTAAGTTCCAAGTCCCAAACCCCAAGCCCCGACATGTTCAGAAAACTTTTGGGCCCTTGGGGCTTGGAACTGGGTTTTGTTCCAAGCCCCAAGCCCCCCGAAATTTTTGGAAAACACGATCTATTTTGTGGTTCGATTTAGCCTATTAAACTACGCAAATGCAATAGAAAATCGAATGCTAACCTGAATTGTTGATCTTGTTGTGTTATTCTTATTGATTTCAAATGATGTTTTGATTTTGTTTGAAGTGACTTTGAGATTGGGAGGTTAGAAATTATTATTTCCTTTACATCATTTTTAAAAGGCACTTGAGCTTGGGAGGTTAGAAATTATTATTTTCTCCTCCCAAAGCCTTTTAAGTATCCTAAAACCAGTTTCAGTAGAGTAGTGTGAGTTTTGTACTTACTCTTGAATACTGGTCTTATAGGAGAGAAAGATTCCGGAGAAACATGGAGAATTCAAAAAAGAAAATCTAATTTAAATTTGATTTTGTTCCTCGAATACCGACCCAAACTTTGGTGTGGGCCCACGTAGTACCTGACCGGGGTGCATGCCGTCACATTTTTAGTGGAAAACTTAGAAAGCTTTTGGGATCAGATTGAAAATCATCCTAGATTCATCAGACCTAAATTTGTTGTTTTTATTGTGTAGTCAAACTATTCTTCTTTTTATTTTTGTCGTGTTTTAAAATTCTCAAATATATAAATATATAAAAATATGATACTTATATTGTAATATCACATTATATTATTAAAATAAATCTTTAGTACAGTCGGAGGCGAATCCAAGATTTAAGGTTAGGGGGGTTAAACTTCTAAAAAAAAAAAATTTCTACCAAAACTTAAAGTTTATAATTATTCACGAGAAAATATATAACGCAATATAAAAATGGGGAGGTGGAGTTCCACAAAAATAAATCTCACGAGATATTTTAATTACATATGATACCCCGTTATAGTCTCAAAAGAACTCAAAATATCTACATATTTACTTTAATAATTGACGATTTTTTATTTTTTGAAATCGGTCCATGATAGCATCGTTTAAAATACTACTAAATATGTCTCTCTCTATAAAGACAACTAAACTATCATTTATCCATTGATCGCCCATTCGGTTACGAAGTTGATTCTTTACTATCTTCATAGCCGAAAAAGTTCTTTCCACTTATGCAGTTGCAATTGCTAGAATAAAGCGTCAATGCCACAAGTTTGTAAACCATCCAGAATGCGACATGTCTTTTAGTTGCAACCATCTTCTTAGCAAGATCACCAATCCCTTTCAATATAGAAAAATCATCACTTGATCTAACATCTCTAATATAGCTCAAGAAAAAAGAACTCATTTGGAATGTTGAGAGTAGAGAAAAATTAAACTTTTCATTGGAGCTTAGAAATTGAGTAAAGTGGATAGTGTGATATTAATTGGACTAACATTATATTTGAACTGAAAATTTTATATTGGACTAATTTAATAATTTTTTTTTTCATACACCACTATATATTCAAAAGAAAAAAAAATCAAATAATTATAGCCCCACTTGTCCCTTTACAAATAGCTATTTATTTTGAAAATAACTGTAAAAATTTAAACAAAAATGGCTTTCCTCCATCCTCTTCAATTCAAAACCCCAATTCTCTAAAACCCTAAATCACAAAACACAATGCCCACCCCACCACCGCCACCACCGCCGCCGCAGCTCATCTCCTACATCACCACCGCCCTCCTACAAAAATCCACCACCACCTCCTTACTCTGTTCTCTCCACCTACCTACCCTACCTCACCCCCTCCATAATCCACTCCGTACTATCCACCCCTACCCTCCACCACCACCCCTCCACCCTCCTCTCCTTCATCTCCTGGGCCCACTCCCACACCCCCTCACTCACCCCCCTCCCCCTACCCCCCCTCATCTCCCTCCTCAACTCCTTAGGGCATCTCCAACCCGGGCTGGGGGGTGGGTCGATTTGGGCCAGCCCGCCAGCTGCGGGTTGGAGAGGACACTGGGCGGTCCATTTGGACCGCCCAGGTCGATGGGCTGGGCCCATCGCCCCAAGGCCCAGCCACAATCCTTCAGGTGGCGCCACCTGATGGATTTCCTTTTTTATTTTTTTTTATTTTTTTAATGTTAAAAATTATTGTAACAATTGGGATTTGAACACGAAACCTTTATAGTGAAACATGACTTCCTTACCATTTGAGCTATATCACTTTTATTGAACTTTAAGTACAAATTAAAATTTATAAATTATAGAAACTTGTAGCCAAATTTATTTATAAATTAGATAATTAACTCAAATAAATATTTTACACATTATGAATGAAAATGAACTCAAATAAAATTAGATAATTAACTCAAATAAATATTTTAAAATCATATATTTGTCTATGAAATAATAATTTATTTAGCCACATTTAAAATTTGATTTGAAATATTTTAATTTTATTTAAACTCTAATATAGCATTAATGTTCAATGTATAATTGAAACAAAATGTAGAAATACAATTTTGCATTAAATTACTCCAAATACTTGTACACATACTAGGATACAAATAACAACTTATATAGATAAATAAAATTACATATTAAGTAGATACTAACTTATAAGAACTTATAAAAACATTCCAATAATTTAAATCTTAGCCACGATGAAAGGCCCACGCATGAGCGACTAAGTCCTTTTGAAGTTGTTTATTGACTTCTAATGATCGTATTGTGTGACGACGCATCATATACTCTTCGAGGGATATATCAAGACTTGTTCTTGGTTGGAAATCTCTTTCAGCTCCATCATACATATTAGCACGGGCCCTGCGAGATCTGTTTATGTATGTGTCATCGTCATCCGAGTCAGAATCGTTGTATTCATCTCTTTCGTCCTCCACGATCATATTGTGAAGTACGATACACGTCAACATAATGTCACGTAGGTCCTCTGGATGCCAACCCCTTCCCGGTTGCTTTACAATGGCATTTTCATATTTAAATTAATATTACTTATTTTTAAAATAATAATAATAATAATTATTATTATTATTATTATTATTATTATTGGTACTACTATTATTATTATTATTATTATTATTATTATTATAGATAATATAGGTGAGAGTGGGGAAGCCTTTTCTTTTTTAATTAATTGGAGGAGATAGTCCTACCGGTTGGAGATTATACTCAGGGGATGCAGATTTTTCGGATGGAGATTGACACCCCAGGCTGAGCCCTACGGGTTGGAGATGGACTTAATCACCCACCACAAATTCAAAGACGCCAAAACCCTCCTCCATAACCACATTCTCTCCGAGCACCCTCACCACCACCTCCACCGCCACCTCCTCCACCCCTCACCCCCATCCCCTCACCCTCCCCCGCCCTATTAAACACCTCCATCCTCGCTTACTCTGGCTCCGGTTTGCCCAACCTTGCTGCACAAATTTTCAAAAAGATGAAGCGGCACAAGCTACGGATCAATCTATTCGCTCTCAATGCTCTCCTCACATCACTGGTAAATAAGAAAAATCCTTCTTCTCGTTGTACTATTTTTGCTGAGGAATTGTTTGATGATGCTGTGAAACTCGGTGTGACTCCGAATGTGGTTACTTTTAATATTTTGATTAGTGGGTATTGTATGGAGTATAAGTTTAAGGATGCTGTTGAGTTGTTGAGGAGAATGGAGTCGGATTATAAGTGTAGTCCGGATAATGCGAGTTATAATACGATATTGGATGCGTGGTGTAAGAAAGGGAGACTTCATGAGGTTAGAGAATTGTTGCTTGACATGAAGAATAAAGGACTTGTTCCAAATAGGAATACGTATAATATTCTGGTTCACGGGTATTGTAAGATGGGGTGGTTGAAGGATGCGGCTAAGGTTGTTGACTTGATGAATCAAGATAATTTCTTGCCTGATGTTTGGACTTACAATATGATGATTAATGGGTTGTGAAGTAGTGGGATGATTGATGAGGCGTTTAGGCATAGAGATGAGATGGTGGGATTGAAGTTGTTGCCTGATGTTGTTAATTATAATACATTGATTAACGGGTGTTTACAGATGAAAAGGAATTCCGAAGCTTTTACTTTGATTGATGAAATGAAGGAGAAAGGAGTGCAACCCAATGAGGTTACTCAAAACATCATGATTAAGTAGGAAGGTAGGATGGATGAAGCTACTGAGATTGTTATGAAGATGGAAGAGAATGGATTTTCGCCAGATCATGTCACTTACAATACTCTGATAAGCGGATTTTGTAAGGCTGGAAATTTGGCGGAGGCGTTTAGGATAATGAATCAAATGGGTGTGAAAGGGTTAAAAATGGATACAGTGACACTTAACACTGCTTTGCATAATCAGTGTCGAGAAAAGCAGCTTACGGATGCATATGAGTTACTGAGTTCTGCATATAAGAGAGGCTATGTTGTAGATGAGGTTAGCTACGGTACCCTTATTGTTGGATATTTCAAAGAAGAAAACGCAGACAAAGCTATGAAGATTTGGGATGAAATGAAGGAGAAAAATATAATTCCTACTACTATCACTTATAATTCTGTGATTGGAGGGCTTTGCAAGTTGGGTAAAACAGATTTCGCGATAGCTAAGCTGAATGAATTATTGGAGAATGGATTGATTCCGGATGCGACCACATATAATACAATTATACATGGGTATTGTTGGGAGGGAAATGTAGAGAAAGCATTTCAGTTTCACAAAGAGATGGTTGAGAAATCATTTAAACCTGACATCTATACATGCAACATTCTTCTTCGAGGTTTGTGCAATGAAGGGATGCTTGAAAAAGCTCTAAAGCTCTTCAACACATGGATTTCGAAAGGAAAAAACCTTGATACTGTAACATACAACACAATAATAACAGCCTTGTGTAAAGTAGGGAGACTTGAGGATGCTTTGGGCCTTGTTGCTGATATGAAAGAAAAGAAATTAGAGCCTGATAGTTATACATTTAACGCCATTAGCCATAGTTGGCGCTCTAAATGAAGCAGGAAGAACTAAAGAAGCTGAAGAGCTCCTATAAAAAATGATTGAGAGGGATAAATCAATTCAGTATTCGAAGCAGGTTGATAGTGAACAAAGTATGGTTGCTAGTGAACCTTCTAACGAGTCGGATTTAAGTTCTACAGCTTATTCTGAACAAATCAATAAGCTTTGCACTGAAGGGAGATACAAAGATGCCATGCATTGTTTTATGGAACAGACTCAGAAGGTTATCACTGTAAATAAGTCTACGTACATTACTCTTATGAATGGACTCATCAAGAGGAGGAAAGGTATTGTGAAGGCAGGTTAATGGAGATTTCATTTATATTCTCCATGTTTCTATGTGATGGGATTGCATCACTTCTTCAACTTGATCTTTATGTAGAAGCTACTTGGCCACGTATATTCTCTTACACTTCTTTCTGTGTAATAAATACCAGTAGCTATTTTTTTTTTGGTAATTATACCAGTAGCTAAGTTGGTATTGTTATTAGTAGAAATCTTCGTTGTTCAGTGGAAAAGAAGAGCCAACTGTCAATTGGATTGGTTCGATAAATAAGGATGCATTTGGTTTCATGTTTTATTCATAATTCCAATTGTGCTCTAAAGGATTCTAAAAGAATAGCTTGCAATTTTCTGCCTGTCACTAGGTGGGAAAATGTTAGCTTTTAGATACAATGCCTAATGTCAGCTTTTAGTTAATAAACAAATTTGATCATGCTGTGGTACAGAAACATGTCAAACAGTGAGTTTTTCTGATAATATATATGAAGTTAATAATTTGACGTTGTTACCTAACCAATGCCTTAACCATTCATTTTGATAGAATGGTTAGAACTCATGAACCATTTTCGATATGTTTCATTTACTAAGTTCCAATTGTTTTGGCTATTTTCTGTCTGTTCAATGTTTGGCTGTTGAAAAAATGACAAAATAGGAGATTCTTTGTATACATTCTATGTATGCACAATCTCTTTTATTGAACTACCTTTCTTTATTGTCATTTAAATGTAAACTATCTGATCCTCTCTTCTTTCCTGCAGATTATGAGTAGTAGTGCTATGAAGTAGTGTCTCTATCACCGTAGGCCATATCAAATTCCCAGATGTAAGTTCGTCTGTATTTACAAAATGTTGTACACAATTAACTTTATCTTACCAATTCTATGCAAATGAAAGATTATGTGGAACAAGCACCAATACAAAATTAAAAAGGACTCGATGATTCAGTGCTTGTTAAATGGGTTGAAGCCTTGAAGGCACAAAGTTCTTACTTCTTATTTACTTCAGAGTGTCTTGATTGGGCATCCACGTGGCTACTGGATATAGACCTTGAGGCAAAAACTTGGAAGTCTTGGTAATGATATTTTAAGGACTGGATATTTGATGAAGCGATAAGAGTTGAAGTGCTGCAGAAAAACTGACGCTTGATCAAATAGGCATCATAATATCAGAAGTCGAAAGAGACTGAGAATTGCTGGCAAATGCGTTGCTTCTATTGCTAAGTACAGACTTCTACATCTGCATATTACGCATTTCATCAAACAGAGAGGAAAGGGAATATGATGACTCATTTTATAACTACAGTTTACGCATTTGAATTACTGATAGTAGAAAGAAAAGGGAATATAATGACTCATTTTATACATTTATCTGCAAATAAACATTTTCTTCTGAATATAATTACTACTTATACCATTTCAGTTATTTTATGCTACTCATCAACTAGGCTAGACTTGCATGTCTTACTTTATGTTGAATACTATGTTTTTTTTTTTTTTTTGCAATTTCGCAGGACTATTGGGTTTGCAACTGGAATTATTGTATCGTGAAATCACGGTTATCCTATTGTAGTCTTCTGTACTAATTGTTCTTGATATTTTGTTCTAATTTGAGCTCCTCTTCAAATTACTCCTTGTGACTTGTGAAGAGAAGCTTTGGGATTGGAACTGGACCAGCTGTTGTAAAGGGATGAATTCAACCGTCTCAGGTGCTGAATTATCTTGTTTTATATTCTTTTATCACTAAAAAAAAAAAATATCTTTGTTATTGTTTTACATAGAATGCTTTATATAATCACACAAAAAATGTTTTACTCCTTAAATACTATGTTCATTTTGATAGTAGTTGCTGTTTGTTAGAAGATTAATGTTTACCCTAGGATGCTGAATGAAGGCCACATTTAGCAACGTGCTTTCTTTCTCAAATGGAGTTCTATAAACCTAGGAATGACTCGTGTACTACATATTACGAAATGTGAGTTCAATGTATCTTAGACGAGAATGTTACAGCTACGGGCAAGATCAACTTGCACCGGAGAAAATCGTAGATGTGTTACAACTGGGATTGAGATTTATTACTCGATTATATCCTTATGTCAAAGAAAGCAAGTGATTTAGTTGGGGGTTATATGCACCATCTTTGATAAATTCACCAAAGTTTTATTCTGAATTTTTTAGATTTATTACTCTCTATGTCCAAATTAATACGATATGTTACTATTATGAACAATAATTTCAGTGTTATTAATTATGTTACTACAATGTAAAATATTTTAAAAAAAGGGAAATATTATGAGCCGATTGAATTAGTATTTCAAAATCTTAGATGAAGAAAATAAAATAGCTTATTTTTAAGCAAAATGAATGTTTTTAGTTGATAAATATAGGAAAATCAACATTTTAAAGTGAAAAGAAGTACTTCACTAATTTAAAGCTCAAATATATAATGGAGTGTATTATTTTATAAGTTTATGTACACATTTCCTTACTATGACATTTGAAACCGAAAATGACTCTGGGACGAACAGGCGTGTGAGTTTGGTACCTTAAACGATTTTTCTAGGGTGCGACCCTATCAGTTACGGCCGCGGCCTGCATCATCAGCCGTTAGATCGGCTTGAATTCATATGAGCCGTTGGATCGGTAACTTAGTCAAAATCCTTTAATTTCGATTGATATTTCATAAAAAAATGAATTGACTATTAAACCCTTTGACTTAGTTTGTTTAAAAAAATGAAAAAATTGTCTGAAAATAGAAAAGACCGTTTTGTCTCCCATTAAATTTTATGTTCATCTTCTTAAAACATTAATCCGTACAAATTTATTAAAGACATTTATACCCCCGCTTAAAACTAATTAATTAATTATTTCCCCTTCTTTCATAATCTTTCAAACCTAACTAATAATTTCCTTTTATTTCATAATAATTCAAACTTAATTGATTATTTCTTATTATTACTTCTCCACCATTTTACATCATCCGAGCCTTCAATAATCTACGATTATGGTGTTGGTTAGATCAGTTATAACCTCACCACCATTTACTACTACTACTACTACTATTTACACAACAAAATGTAGTTCAAAAATATGAAAACATCCAAATAAGACAGTTTTACAAACCAATATCCAATATCCAAGTTCAAACAATTTCAGTTTTCCTCATCACTTGAGGAAATCATTATAACTTCTATTTCTTCATTTTCCACGGGCAAATCATCTTCAGCCTGGGCAACCGGAGGTGGTTGTGGTGGTTCGGATTCACCATATATAGCTTGCAACTCCCACCAATACATTTCTCCACTCTCTCGGAAGTATTTTGGCACAACCCAGTATATTGGATCAAAGTCCTTTAGTCCACTATTTCAAGTCACTTAGATCTTGGGTTATACTATAATCACAAAGATTACAATATTTTCTCTGCTTACGCTGAACAACACATGAACTGACCGTAAGTTCGCAATTGGAGATCACAAAGAAAACCTATCCTCCGAAGTAATATCACTCACAAAGATGAATATCTACTCCTCACAATACTTTTTTCTTTTCAAGAATCACTCAGATTTATTCTTTTCTCCAACGTTAGCTTTTGTCAACAAATGACTAAGTTGATGAGTAAGCTGTTCTTGAGTTCTTTTTGGACTTTGAAAGATTTTGCTTCTGAATGCTCTCAAAAGTGTGTTGTTTCGTATTGTGTCTCGTTTTTAAAAGATTTTGCTTCTGAATGCTCTCACAAGTGTGTTGTTTCGTATTGTGTCTTATTTTTGAACTCTTTGAAATACTTGAGATTTGAAATTTGTCCGTCGAAGTGTAACATAAGTCTTCATCTCGAGCATTGGTCCCTATCTCTTAGGAACGGCTCCCTGCGACTGTGTACTGTCATATCCACTGTACTCCTTGTCAGACGCATTAAATGCACTCCGCTGATACGAGGTTCTTCTTTAATCATTTGTCATAAATACCCTTTCTCTTCAGCATTAATTTCTTTAAGTACATTTATGACTGTTGAGGTGACTTGTCTGATCACATCCACTCAGCTGTCCGAAGTCTCTCTGATGAACACTCGGTTGATCCCAAACTGAACAAATCTGTTGAGTCGGCTGACTTTCACCAATCTGATTTCCTTCTGCAGCAGTAGATCAGTCGTCTCCTTGACCATAAGTCTTGATCCTTCTGATTTGTCTTTTATGTTTGATCAAAACTTCTTGATGGGGAATTCATTAAGCTTTTATTACTTAGCTGATCTTGATGTTTTGGAAATCATCAAAACATCCCTTCAATGTCTGTCTTCGTCTTCATCTTTATCCAACAATATTCCTTTTTCAATAGTTCACAAGTGTAGTTCTTTCCCGTATGTTCTTGTAGCCTTGATGCAATTTGCTGGAAAACATTTCTATTGTGCCATTTGTAATGTATCCTTCCAGCAGCTATCTCATCCACTAACATTCGTAGAAAAAGTTCTAATTCCGGGGTTGTGAAACTTGTGACTGCCATGATTCTGCAATTTAAACAATATAAAATTGTTAGTTTTTGTTTGAGTAATTTGCAAAATCTTGAAATACAATACAAAATTACAGAATTGGAATAAAGAAAATGGCCAAAATTTATTGCAATATAAAGGATATTATAAGTTGAACTCACAACATTAAGTCCTAAACAAAATCAAACTAACATCTAATCACAATTCTTTAACTAGTCTGAAATGGTATCTTAATATACATATAAACCCAAAAACCAAAAATCTTGCTAAAGTTCAATATACTAAACCCAAAATAAGCATATCACAAAAAAAAAAAAAAAAAAAAAGACATTGTTTTAGGTATTTGACATACTTATAAATCAAGTATGTAAATTCCAATACTCTGAACAGAAAGCAAATTATATTTCACAAAAACAACTCCCACCAATAGTAGAAGAAAATCTACCTAAAACCTCAAACATACACATATATTCTAATATCATTTGAAAACTTATACATAGTATTTCACCAAATTAGTAAAAAAAATTGACATGCATGGAATCTAACTTTAATTCGGGCTATCTTTAATGAAATATATCATATCAATTTTATATCTTCTCTATGACAAATCAAGTAAGCTGAACTCAAATCCCATAAACCGAAACAATATATGACCTCAAGACCACTATCTAGGCAGCATATCAATATAGCCAATTTAAATCCAAAAATCTTGGACTTCAATATACTAAACCAAAAATAAGCAATTAGCACAACAAGAAAACATTGTTTTAGGTAATTGACATACTTATAAATCAAGTATGTAAAGTCCAATAATATTTCACAATAACAGATACCTTCAATAGTAGAATAAAATCAACCTAAAACCTCAAACATACACATATATTCTAATATCATTTGAAAACTACCAAAGTATTTCCCAAAAATAGTTTAAAAATTAACATGCATGGAATCTAAAATTAGGGCTATCTTCTCTATGACAAATCAAGTAAACCGTACTCAAGTCCCAAAACCGAAACAATATTTCAATACAAATCAAGACAAATCCGAAGTAAAATCAACAACCCGAACTAAAATCAACAATATATTTCAATAATTTATATATTTGACACAAAAACCACAAATCTTCGCACAATTTAGGAGAGCATTCCTTCGCGACCACAAAATTTAAAAATCAAGAAATGGCATAAACCGAAGCAATTTAAAAAAGGAAAACCATGACATAGAAACA
Source organism: Penstemon eatonii (assembly GCA_038501285.1). Classification (NCBI taxonomy): domain Eukaryota; kingdom Viridiplantae; phylum Streptophyta; class Magnoliopsida; order Lamiales; family Plantaginaceae; genus Penstemon; species Penstemon eatonii. The sequence continues at coordinate 15,638,195 of CM076710.1, read as the reverse complement.
AACCTTTATATGCCGGTGCAAGTGAGGAAGATGAATCCACAAGACTAAATGAACTTCGTGTAGTAGGTGGGAATCGGGGTTTGAGAACAGAGAGATGGAGTAAGAACAGAGAGAGGGAATAGATATTTCTCGAAAATTATGGTTTGATTTTTAATTTTGGGGTGGAGAAAAATTAGTCTGTGCATGAGGCGTGTAGGAGACGTGCTTGAGTTGGAAAAATGATTATTCCCTCTGTAATTGTGATTTGTGATCACATGGATTTAGCAAGGAGTTGTTATTTTTTGGGTAACCAATTTATTTTAGTGATAGATTCACATGATATTTGGTAATATTTATTAATTTGGAAAGTTTGTGCAAGACAATAATTGATTTCCCTGATTTTTGGTAGTAATAATTAAGTGTTTATTAATTGTTGTTGGTAAGGCAATTAAATTTATTATGAAAGGAATTGATCACATTTGAATTTTAGTTAAAAATATGCTTTTACGCTTTATTGTTTTAATAATTTATTGTAGTCATTTTATTTATTATTTGTTCTTTTTAGTTAGTGTGTTTAATTAAAAAAATAATTTGAAGCCAAATAATTCTGAAAAGGTTTTTGCATTTTACCCATAGATCAAAATTTTCATTTTTTATAGTCGAAAACATCAAAAAATTTCCTTTTATGAATCAAGCGAAACAAAAGTCGAAAACAAGATGTAATTCCAAATCTATTAGTTTGGCTTAAACTCTGTTAATTTTCTAAATTTAGTAACTTTTTTTACAATTCTTCCTTAGTGTTGTCGAAACATTTTCGAAAAGTCTGGAAAAGTTTCTAATATTTGGCTGAAACATACACTCAAAACGAAATTTTGATCCATGATTTTACCCCCGTTATTTATATTGTATATTTGCATATCACACCCAAAAGGTTTTCATTCTTGCACATTACCCCCGTTGATTGAGGAAAACATCAATTTTAACCCAGGTGATGTGAAAAAGTGCAATTTAACCCATGTGAACATTCCCTAAGATAATTGCTCCGATAGGCAAACCGCAATACAAATTGATGGTTGGGATCAATTTCTCGCAATACATTGATAGTTGTCCAGCTTAAATTCAATTAAATTTGATTTTTTCCTCTTTGTGGAGAAGTGAATAACTTTCTCCATTTTGGCCAAGTGGTATAAATATTTCTTTCTACTGATGATTAATTTTATTTTTCTCCATTTTGGCCAAGTGGTATAAATATTTCTTTCTACTGATGATTAATTTTATTTTTCTCCATTTTGGCCAAGTAGAAGATATGATAATTTTTGTTTTATGAAAATTTGATTAACATAAACTTATGCATTGATATATTTACTTTTTTCATTTCAACTTCAAGTTCATTTAGCTTTTTCATTATAGAGCGTTCATTAATTGACATTTCTCATTAATTTTGTCTTTACGCAAGCTTCAGTTTACTAAATCCATACTGGATATAATTTTATTGAATCATAAGATCATGATTATAATATAATTTACCCCATGTGATATGAAAAAGTGCAATTTACCCCATGTGAACATTCCCTAAGGTAATTGTTCCGATTTGTAAATCGCAATACAAATTTATGGTTGTCCTGATCAACTTATCACAATACATTAATAGTTGTCCAGCTTAAATTCAAATAAATTTGATCATATAAACTTATTAATAAATACGTTGAACTTATATAATTCAATTAATTGCGTAGACATCTAAATAACATTCATAAATAAATAAATATTTTAAAAATAGATAATTCACAAAAGGCGATGCCTGTATATTCAACGTAACTTACTATTTGTTATGACATGTTTCGACATATAATATGTTACGTTGAACCAAACAGACACCTCATAACACAACAATTGTGTAAACATGTATAATACATGCTAAATCTCATTGTTACTTCGATGTGGGATAAGAGGCTGACCTCAATATGGACTTGATCCCAGAAAATTGTATTATATATTTTGTATATGGATAAATTATCAAAAACAAATGTTGGGTGCACTGGTTAAGTAATAGTTGGAGTAGGAAGTTTGGAGTTCGAATACTCCTTGCAATAGAATCTTGATTTTTTCCTCTTTGTGGAGAAATGAGTAACTTTCTCCATTTTGGTCAAGTTCCATATATATTTTGGCGGGAGAAGTTTTAAATTTTGATTTTCTACAAAATAAAACGTACTTCTAAATAAAAATTAAGTTATAATTATATTATAATACTTAATTTATAACTTAATAATTATCTTATTTTCGAGAAGGCTCAAATTTAGCTATTAAATAAATACAACATGTTTATATTAACTTGAAATAGTGTGATGTAAACCTAAGATTAAAAATATTATCAGTTTGTTCACTATATCAAAAATAAATAAATAAATAAATAAATAAAGCATCTTCTTCATTGACTTCTACTAAAATAATGATCTCATGCCATTGTTCTTCTCCTATGGGTTCTTCGTCACCTCCAGGCACGATGTCCTCGATGGGAGCTTGATCCACGGCATTATCCTCCCGAATTATGTGGTTTTTCATCTGGTAAAACCCCGGTAAAACCGCAAGATCATCAATGGGAAGCTTCGACGCAAAAATCACACTAAACTCCCACCAATACCTTTCGCCTTCTCTCATGTACCTCATTGCCCACAAATGTTCCTTAGTGAATAACAAAAAAGGGCGCATTAGCATTGTTGTATATTATGCACTAAATTGTTTTTATCATCATACAACTCTTACCTTTATAAGATATCCCAAATATAATGATCCGTCTCCAATACATTGAGAGTATGATTCCATCTCACAAAACAACATTGTTTTGCCTGCTCCCAAAGGTAGTATCGAGTGTGCAGATCACCGAAAATCTTGAACAACTCCTTATAAGTCATCATTTTTCTTGTTCTAACTTTGATGATTGGAATTATTCTGTTAATGCTCTCCTCGTTATTGCCATTCCAGTAAATGTTCCCTTGGAACGCCTCTTCTAATAACAAGTTAATGAAAATTCTTCGTCGTATTCTGTCCAAATTCGCGCTATTTGACTATATTTAACATACAGAATAATCATCAGATTAGTATATAATTATAAGTATATTTCATTATGCTTAATGGACAAAAGAACTTTGATTAAAGACATGCACAATCAAAGAAAACAACTCCAAATTGATATAAATAAAAAAGATAAACAAGATTATCCTCAGCTATTTATGAAGTTTTGTAGATTAAGTGAAAAACGAGTCCTACCTAGGTAATCATAAATCTTCTAATAAAAATCTTTCAAAATAGAGTAATCACAAAATTTAATTTTTACATAACCCTAAGAAAATTTCATAATTTCGGAATTTGTTGACTTACATGTTTTTGCACTTTACCACCAAATTACAAAAATATGCAATTTACCCTTGCGATGTGTATTTGTTATTATTAATTTTGCCATATTAGGAAGTTTTTGTATAATAACAAGAAAAGTGCACTTGTAAATGTTTTTTTAATTAATTTCTAACCCCTAAAGAAATTTGAAAATTTACATTCAATGTTTAAGCATTTGTTTGATAAAACAAAGACAAAACCAACAACAAAGACAAAACTAACAAATCTTCATCAATCGTGTAATAAAAACTAAATAAGCATGAATAATCAATATTCCTGTTACAAATTGTGCATAATCATAAGATGAGAATTCCAGATCTAACTTGGAAGCAAATATTTCAGAAAAGAAGAATAATTATATTATAAAATAAAATTTGAACACATACTGACCTGCAGTTCTTTTTCTCGATCAGATTGATTATATAATTGATTTTTGTAAATTCATTGACCTTCCTAGTGTGGGATGTATAGTTTTGGCTTTGGACTAAAATTCTCATTTGATTTGCATTGTTGTTTCTCTTCCAGTGTTTTGATACATGAGATTAGAGACAAGATTTCTGATATATGAATAACTGTGGTGATTTGGGAATGTGTAACCTCCACTAATTTAAAAAATTAATAGGGTTGTTTATTTCCTTATTTTTTAATTAATTTTGCTTTTGCTTTTTGTAGATCCATTTCCTTTTCAAAATTAATAACTATCTTTATTTAATTTTCAAATTATATTTGAAATAAAAAAATTCTGCCACTCTCATATTTAAATAATTGGTTAGTTATTAAAGATATGGCATGATTTTCGTTTGCAAATCCCTAACTTGAAGGAAGAAGTTTCCAAAATTAACACAAACACTTAATTATGAAAAATCGTTTTATAAAAATATTAAGAAATAAAAAGTATCAAATAAATTCCGAAAATAGGGGTAACTAGGACCCGCTTATTCCCATCCAGAGACAGGAAAAAAAACAATTCACTAAACTGATTCGAAGAACATCTTGTTGGTACGTATTTTATACGTCAATTTGTTTTTTAATTTTCCTCAGTTCAAATATTGTGATACAATATTTCAATTTGTAGCTTTTCTATGGTTTGATTTCTTTGTTTCAGTAGTGTATAATGTCAATTACGTAATTTTATCTTTGTACATGTCAATTTCTCACTTGATTATATATTTGTATATCTTAGTCTAGACATTCTTTTTTTTTTAATCTCGGAACTAAGTTGGAAAATTAAAACCTAATGTTAATTTTCAATTATTCATTGTTGTGATGCTCTGTAGTTAGTATCAGGTCTGGAGAATTATTTACTCAAGATGACCTAGAACTATTTTTGGGGATGTTGATTGATGAGACGATGGTTGGCAACATCGATTATGTCTGGGATAACACCATTTTTCTTAAGCAAATAGCTACCCGATTAGAACAAAAGACCGGCAAGAACTACAACCTCGAACTAGTGGAAGAAAAATATAATAGGTTGTATGATCGATATAGTATGTGGCAATCAGCACTGCATTGCCATTACGTGAGGTGGCACCTTGTAGATAGCAAATTGTTAGCCAGTGACGAAGTCTGGGAGATGCTTCTTAAGGTAACAAAATTTAATGTGTTACTAATTCGCTCGTGTATTATATTTTTTTTTTGTATATCAAGGAATTTACATTTTGGTGATTACTGTTGTGCTACAGGCTATGCCACATTGTTCCTGGGTAAAAAATTACCGTCAGAACGGTGAACAGTACTGGCGGGAGCTAGGCATAATTTATTCCGGGTTTTAACCACTATATAAAAAAAAAAACTATATTGGAGCAGGCTACAACATAAGAAGTAGTGACAAAGGTCCAGAAGAAGATATAGTATAAGTAGTACTTTATAAATTGATTCTATTTTTATAATCGTGTTCAAACGGTTTTATTTGGGTTTGGTAGTTAGCAGTTTACACCATTCTCATTATTCCATTATTTTTCATGAATTATGTACGATTATTTATGAAAATCTAATGATGACGTCAACACTACTTATAATTGAATTTTTCATGTTGTTTGTCAAAAATATTTTCTATAGTAAAGTTCCTTTTGTATTTTAAATTTTGTGTCATTCAAAATGGCACTAACTAATAGAGTAACCAAATAAATATTCTTATATTTTCAACGCCATTAATATAGTCAAAATTATTTAATTTTGCTATTTTTAAACTGAAATCTAATTTGATATTAAAAAATATTTAAAACCAAGGATAATCATAGTATTTTAAAATATCACTGTAATTACCTCTCTTGTAAAATAAAATTAGTCCGGAATAGGCGAGTTAATTTTTGGAACTAATTCCTTGAATTAATAGATATATTAATATTAACATTAATGTATCAAATTTACCTAACGGAAAAGATATTTATATTATTACATTACTTTGGTGTTTCTACAAGAGTAAGTACTAAGTACCTTGGCCAAATGGACTAGATTGTGTAATATTTTTGATGGACTCAATTTCGAAACCTAGCTGGAACATGCACGTTCTTTCATTATTTACTCTATACTGTTTTTATGTGTTTGCCATATATCTTGTTCTTTTAATATTTTTTTTCTAGTAATTAGTCTTTCATATTTGTTATTTATTATAATTTGTATATATAATTCAATTTCCATGATAAATTTCTCATGAAGAATATGAAGGAGAATTACCTAACAATTACTTGGTGATTTTATTATTTTTTTGGACTAAAATTGCTCGAAAAGGAGAATCGGGAGTCATAGTATAACTAACCCCTCCGTGAATCGTTAGTTGGTGAAATTTGTTGATTTTGGACTCAAATTGCTCGAAAAGGAGAATCAAGAGTCATAGTATCACTAACCCCTCCATGAATCGTAAATGGTGAAATTTGTTGATTTTGGACTAAAATTGCTAGAAAAGAAGAACCGGGAGTCATAGTATCACAAACCCCTCTGCGAATTGGTGAAATTTGTTGAATTTGGACTAAAATTGCTCGAAAAGGAGAACCGAGAGTATCACTAACCCCTCCGTGAATCGTTAGTTGGTGAAATTTGGACTAAAATTGCTCGGTAAGGAGAACCGAGAGTCATAGTATAACTAACCCCTCCGTGAATCGTTAGTTGGTGAAATTTGTTGAATTTGGACTAAAATTGCTCGAAAAGAAGAATCGAGAGTCATAGTATCACTAACCCCTCCGTTAATCGTTAGTTGGTGAAATTTGTTGCTTTTGTTCTAAACTCTCTTGAAAAGGAGAATCGAGAGTCATAGTATCATTAACCCCACCGTGAATCATTAGTTAGTGAAATTTGTTGATTTTGTTCTAAAATTGCTCGAAAGGAGAACTGAGATTTAATTACGTGAGTATATCTTTTTACATGTCAATTTCTCACTTTATTATATATTCCTATCTCTCACGTTGTCTTTCCTCATCGATTTGGGGTACCCATTCCTCCATTTCAGCTGCACACTCCTCCCTATAAATAACACATGAGATATTAAGTCCTAGTTTTGGCCAAGTATCGGCAAAATTAGTTTGAATAATTAATTCTAGCATAAGTAATTGAAAAAAAATTGTCTCAGTGATTTGGGTCAAGTTTTCAAAATTTACATATATATAAATACCACCAACTACACGAAAAGCCTATCTTATTTTCCTTAAACGATTATCCAAACACTTTTTATATTCACACAATATAAACTTTCTAAATTAATCAAAATAAATTATTCTATTTAGAAAACTTGAAGATAAACTCGATATACTTATGTAGATTTATTAAAGGTTAAAAAAATTAAGAAAACGTTATGAAAAGTAAATTATTTTACTTACCAGTACGCGCCGTCCCTGTCGTCTTGAGCAGAATTGTTGTTATTATTGAGACTATGTTTAATATTGTATATATTTGAAGAAAATATCAAGATTATGTTGGTTAATTAATAATGAATAGCCAGGTGCTTATTTATAGGTACATCATACCTTTTCATCTCCTAAATCCGTTGGAAGTGTCTTTTAAATTCCAAAAATTGTTGTCTCAAAAAAAAAAAAAAAAAAAAATCCAAAAGTTGTGACCGTCCGTGTAGTAATATGATATGGATTGTACCTTGCTATATATGGCAATTATTAAAATGTAGTAATAAAATTTCATTTTATTTAAAGTTTCGTAAAATTGTGTTCAAGATTTGAAATCACATACCCACACCACTCAAGCCACTAAACCCACTATCATATTTAACAAACTCCCATAACTATATTATTTCCATGATTGGTTAAATTCTGAAAAAGATATGGCATGATTTGAATATATTTAAAGGAAGAAGTTTCCTAATTAAACACAAACTCTTAATTAAGTAAAATATATTTCAAATCATCTTCTACACAAATAATTCGACACATATGTTTTATATATATAACATAAAATGAAGAAGAAGAAAAAAATTCACCACGAAATCAAAATCTATTCAATCTCTTATTGTTAGGCATCCAAATAACACAGTAGTACAAAGATTCAACATCACGACAAGAGTCAAGTTTCATTGAATTGATACAACATGTGAGTGTTTTTATTTGTATTTGATTAATGCAATTCAATTTATGTATGTTATTCAATATATGATTGTAGATATTTATTGCAAAATACAAAATAATGAATCTAGAAATTTTGCATAGAATATTAATAGGTATTATTATTTGCAACATAATTTTATGTATGTGTCATGAAATTCACGAGTTACTTTTTCTTGTATTTTCTTTTTTTAATTAATCTAGAAGTTCTGCGCGCGCACACACACACACACACACACACACATATATATTGGATGCAAATCTTGATATGCATATATTAAAGGCCGTACATAATTCTTTTTATTTCTTGATCCCCTTTGTTAATTATTCTATATTAATTATTATATAGTGTTTTATTCATTGCTTTTCTAGTATTTGAAATGTTTTACTTATGTTGAAATAAAATAATAATAATTTCTATTTTACTTTTATTAATTATTGTTCTAAGGGAGAAAATTACGAAAGATAAATTGGGATGTTTATTAATGTGACAAGATGAATTTGCCCTTAATCGGCAATTAAAACCACATGTAATTAATTGAGGGTGCAATTTGAAGCATAATTGTGGTTTGTAATTAATCCGGCAACTAAAACCACATGTTTATTAATGTGACTAGCGTATAACAATTATGTTTTTTATTATCTTTACTAATTTACATATTTTCGGTATTATACAGGTCATTAAATGGAAAGAGGAAGACTTCGGATGTCCAAGATTTCCTAAAGACAAGAACATTAAGTCTCTAAATTTTTCGGGTTTTAATATACGATTTTGCAATTTACCCCTGGAGATCTCCCAATCTTACCCTCAAAATTCACCTTATTAGAAAAAAAATCAGGGCTAAAAACGTATTTCTGCAAACCTGCGTTCCCCTCTTCTCTCCCCCTCTCTAAACATCTACTTTTTCTTTTTTCTTTTTTAGAATGGGTTCTTCCATTCACTGGTTACAAAAATGAGTTTTATTTTGGTTTTCAAATAGATTACATATATTGTATATTCAAGTATTCACAATTTAGTTACACTTTCAATTTAAGGGTTATTAAAATTAAAATTAATATTTAACGAAATTGAAGGTTTAATGTTCTGTTTTGTGCATTTTCAATTGAAATTATAATCGTGTTTAAGGCTTCATATACTGTTTAGTGAATGTTCAATTACAATGTTGGTTTCCTCATTATAAATGTGAATTTATTTATTTCTCACATGTTGGTTTATTTCTTGAAAAATTAGGAAAGTGCACTTCACCACATGAAAGTTATATATTCTTGCACTTTACCACCAACAGTTTTAAAAATTGTCAATTAACCCTTTCTTTTAATTACTATAAACCGAAATTTAAGAATTTCTTGCAAAATTAGGAAAGTGCACTTCACCACATGAAAGTTATATATTTTTGAACTTTATCACCAACATTTTAAAAAAAATGTCAATTAACCCCCTAGATTTGTTTTCTTTTAATTACCATAAACCGAAATTTAAGAATTTCTCGAAAAATTAGGAAAGTGCACTTCACCACAGGAAACGTATATGTTTTTGCACTTTACCACCAACATTTTTAAAAAATGACAATTAACCCCCTGGATTTGGGCACTTTTTATTACCATAAACCGAAATATAAGATTTTCTTGAAAAATTAGGAAAGTGCCCTTCACCACATGAAAGTTATATGTTTTTCCACTTTACCACCAACAATTTATAAAAATAAAAATTCTGTGTTAGTTTATTATTCGAAATACACTTTCAATGAACATGTCAAACATCATAGACTGGACACTAGGATTTCGCTCGCGAGATTAATGGCGGTGAATAAAACCCTTTTAAATTCTCAGAAAGTTATATGTTTTACCACTTTACCACAAACATTTTAAAAAAAATAAAAATTCTGTGTTAGTTTATTATTCGAAATACACTTTCAATGAACATGTCAAGCATCATAGACTGGACTAGGATTTCGCTCGTGAGATTGATGGCGGTGAATAAAACCCTTTTGAATTCTCAGTTGGACGTAATAGATGAAATGGGGTTTGGAACGTTGGCTAGATTGAATTGTGAGGATATGAACCGCTTTATGGTACGTTGGTTAATTGATCAGTATAACCCTACCACAAGAATCCTCAAAATACATGGATAGGAGTTTGAGGTGACAGATTAGGCGGTTTATGAGGTTCTTGGGATTTCATACAATGGTCATAGTTTGCATCACTCTTGTACATACAAGAGTGGTGTGGAAAAATATGGTTCATTCGTCACAATCAAACGTGCATGGTAGAGTTGATGTTAAAGAATTGTACGATTCATTGCTTAAAACCACGACTCACGGAGATGAATTCAAGGTGATGTACTTGACATTTTTGTTTGATGTGTTTCTCTATCCGAGTACCCAAATGTCACATACCGGGTGATTACTTAACCCTTTTGAAGGACCTGGACGAAGTTCCCAAAATGAATTGGGCGAGCCATGTGATAAGTAAATTAGATGAGGGAGTACGGACATTCTAGAGAACAAAGCAGGGTTACATACCTGGTTGTTTATTATTATTGCAGGTAAATAGTTAATTTTCTCTTTCATATGATGTATCAGTTAAATATTTATTTTGTTAATTTAACTTAATATCTAAATATGATGTATATAATATTCTACGGACGAGTATGTTCAGTCCGTGCAAAATGTACACTTGATTTGGAGACAGAAGTACCTTTTATAAAGTATCTTTCAAAGAAACGGTCAACATCGTTGTTTAAAGAACTGCAGTCTGTAGTACCTCAGGCGCTACCACTTGCCCCAAAACCAATTGGTGTTAGGAAATACGCATACCCTTCCCTTATAGTGCATTCACACAAGCGCCCATGATATTCGATTGTGACTCCACCCGCACACTCAGTTTGGGTGCCCAACAATCTCCCCCTCAGCAATTACTCCTGCTGGGAATCGAACACGCGACCTTGGCCCTGATACCACTTGTAGGACCTCAGGCGATACCACTTGTCCCAAAACCAATAGTGACTTTGTTTAATTTAGTTTTAAATGTTATAAATTTAAGATAATGAAGAAGGATATAAAAGACTTTTCAAGTTGAGGTTATTATTTTAATTTTCATTTAAAAATTAAACAAAAGGGTCATTTGGACGTTGAAAAAATGGGTAAAAAATTTACTTTATTTCCAGAAGTTATCACTGCCACGTGGTTGGTTTTAAGGGGGGGTGGGCCACATGTGAGCCAGTTACCTAAGGTCGCACCTAAATTGCCACATGTCATCTTACATATATTTCAATATAATTTAGTAAAGTGCATTTTTTATGTGCGAATTTTCCAAATACACTCCAATTCATTTGCAGCACATGACAACCTCTTCCCCGCGAATTTAGTTACCTAGGTTATGATAATGTGGTAATTTATCTTTATTTTACAAAACTCTTTTCATGTTCACTATCAATTTCGGCAAATAAATTCCACTCTCGGATTGAAAGAGGTAAATTGCTTATTTAATTTTTTTTACAAGAAGATAAAGTTTTTTTTTTTTTTCAAATCACGGAATAAATTGAACATTATGCATTTCACAAGAATAAATTAATATTAACTCTTATAATGTGTAACACATGGAATATTCTAACATTCATACTTTTGAATATATCAACGTCAAAAGTATACATATATATCAACCCCAGTTTTTCTATGTACACATGACATATTAAGATTCTTCCCTATGGGGTAATAAAAAAGGCGACTGAGTGAATTGTACTTGAAGCATGCAATGCAATTGAAGTGTTATGCTATTATTGGATATTTCGTCTGACCAATTTAAGGTTGTAGACAATATGAAGACAAGTCTAAGTCGTGTCATCTAATTTCATTTGAATTTTGTTACAAGTGTAGGATTGCTTTATTGAATTCATTGCCCTGGGTTTTTTGTTACCAACTTTAATTGAGGTTTTTTTTTTTTTTTTTTTTTTTTAATAATTACCATTTACCAGCTATAATTAATTGAGTGAGTTCCATTCAATAATTTTGTGCGATTCAAATTTAAGTGTATTGAATTTGGTCGGATAACGGCGTAATTTAATTAATTAACAGACTGGTTTTCTTTCAATAATTTTGTATGATTGAAAAACAAATTGGATGTATTTGAATTTTGTTGGGAGTATTGTTTTCGTTAAAATACATATTCAACTTGAATTACTTGATAGTTTTTTATAAGGTGTCAATTTTCGGATCCCAGACCATGTCAAAAGGCCAGGTTGTTGCACGCTCGGCACAGGTTACGTTTCAGTCCAAGTCATAGAGCGATGCCCACTTCATTGATAAGACACGGAGGAATTCAGGATCAGAGGATCGAGGGGTCGAGTTTAACGATATCAATGAAAATATGTTGAATGAAAAATACTAAAGTAATTTAATGAAAAGATTATTGAAGTTGTATGTAGTTATCTCACTTCATAAAGAAATATCTAAGATAGAACTACTATCGAGATTTTCAACAATTTTCTTTTCGATGTAGATAATACTTCCTCCGTCCCATTTATTTTGCTACAAAAACAAAAATAAAAAGAACAAAAAATCGGCATATGTTCTTGATTAGACACAATCTTCCACGAGATATTCATCATGTGATAGACTAGAATAAGAAAACTTTTAATAACAAGTAATTGGTCCAGTGGAAAAGACTAGCTGGTCATTATAAAGTAGCGAACTAAGTTCGAATCCCTGTTGTGAGAGGTTTCTACTTAATATGTCCGACGCACCTCAAAAGGGATTAAACCCATGGGCAAAAAAAAAAAAAACCAAGAAAACTTTTCAAGTCAAATGCATGTAAAATTTTCGGGAATTTTTGGCAAGTTAACTCCATGTGATATATCTAATGAGTAACTTCCCTGTTATATGAAAATAGGCAATGTAGCTCCCTGTGAAATGAAATAATGAGCAATTTTCCTTTATGTGATATGAAATAATGAGCAATTTATCTCCGTGCTAGTGGAGGTGTTGCACACACATACTCTATAATGCGATTGAGGCTTCATTTTCATTTAAAAAATTTACCAATTTAACCTTACCCATGAAAATATATTCACCTCACTTTACCCCCCTGTGATATGTGTAAATAGACAATTTGCCTCCCTCTAATATGCGTAAATTGGTACTTTAACTTTCCGTGATATTGCATAATGAGCATTTTACCCCTTGTAAAAATGTGAAATTAAGAGAGAGACAATGTGCTTTATTTATAAAAACAGAAGGAGATAATTTATCCTTTTATTTATCAATAAAAATTTAATTGCTTATTTAAAATAACACAGAGAGTTAATTTTCTATTCACCCAAGTTTTGAATTCAAATACCCTCATTATGGTACAATTACGATTTTGTCTTTGTTTTCTTATTTTTTATTTTTTATTTTTTTTCCTCTTTGATCGAAATTTCACAATGAAATTTTGATTTGAACATTAACTAACCTTACGTGTTTAACAGGTAAAACACACAAGCACGTTTTAGGGTAAATAATATTCATTCGATTGCAGGATCTAGCAGCGAAATTGGACCCATATATAAATCTTTTGACGCGTGTAGAATTTTGCCAGCTTCAAAAGTACTTCGAATTTTATTATGGCAAAATTGCAAAAATTGTCCCAAACTAATCATTGATTTTAAATTTTCTTTCTAAACTATTCAATTTGGTGAATTTCATCCCCTAATTTAATATTTTTCTGAAATATCGTCCCACCGTTAATTATAAGATGGAAATTGCGCATTTGCCGTTAAATTATCACATGATTGCTTACGTGTCATGACTAGGGGTGTGCACGACAATCGGTCATACCGAACCGAAATCAAAAATTCAGTACGTACCGTTTACCGAACTGAAATTTCAGTTTGGTAAATGGTACGCGCCCAATTACCGAACCAGGTTACCTTTCGGTTTTCGATATTACCGGCCGATTTACCGAACCGAACCGAGATACCGAAATTTCTTTTTTTTTTTTTTAATTCTATTCCTTATCTCATCTGTCAAAGACTGAAAGATAATCTAAAATTCAATTCCTCTTAGTGGCATTCTTGCTATGCTGAAACATCACTACTTAGATGAGCTGGTGAATTGTTGGATAATCTGGCCAAAATGACTCATTCATAATGCCTTGAAATGCTTCACTGCAAACTGATATCGGGACAGATTTCAAAGTATCTTTTCACCAAAACTTTCCAACAAAACAAATAGAAAAAAAGATAGATATAAAGTATCTTTTCCCCAAAACTTATTTTTGATCAAATACCAGAAAATTATCATAAAATAGAAACAAGGAATTAGGAAGGAGAAGAATTGAGTATATCAAATGTTTAAAAAGTAAATGCTCCATCTCTAGCTAGCTTAAATTCTGCATTATGAGAAAAGTGTTAGACTAGGACAAAGAGTGAATGGAGGTACAAATTGCTAGGTTTAATGTAATACAAGGGTGCAAAATGCTAATTTTGTAATTGGGGATTGGGGTTGGGGGAAAGTGCCTATGTAACCTTAATTTGGCCATTTTTTCAAGTCAGTTAATAAAACAAAGGGATTTCTTTTACTCTGGAGATTTGAAACATAGGGATTTCTTTTACACACGATGATACGATTGATACTTATTAGACAACTAAGGCTAGCTGTCTCATTCATGACCAATGTACCCCATATGATATTTTGCATAAATCAACCAAAATTATCAATTTTACAATATATTGAAATATTATTATTTCATTGGGATTTCTTTGGTTTAATGTATTAGCTAGAGTTTAATTTATGCATCTCCTACGAAAAAAATAATAATTTTAATCCTTTAACTTTTGCAGGGAAATAAAAATGGGACACATGTAGTTTGGGCAAGTAATTTATTATATTTTAATTTGTCGCACTTTAGTCCTCTTAACTTCTGAGGTTGAATTATACTCAAATTATTTAAGTGGGCTTAATTCAATACATGTAAAGAAACTCAAGATCGTACCATAACTCCAAGTGAATGTGGGTCACCTCATTTTGCTCAGATAACAAGGCCCGAGTTATCAATATTCATCTAGTTAATGAAGATCTGGATTATCATAATTCGCATGTTGGGCTTACATATCGCAATTTGCAAGGTTGACTTTGTTATGTCACATGTTTGGCTTGTTTAACTCACATGTTCTGTCCACCACACTTGAATGAGAAGTATTGAGACTAAAAATATCTCATATGTATTGGTTAACACGACTAATTCTTCATTATAAGATTTTGGACAATCCTCATATTTTGAGCTAGATTTTGAGGTGGATAAACTCAAACTATTTAAATGGATTTAGTCCGATTCCAGTCCATGTGAAGAAACTCAAGAATGGAAATAGTACTCACCGCAAATTTTGTAGTACCCAACCCTGTTTTACCATACTAATTTATATATATTAACATTAACATGCCACATGGAGCATACCCTCATCCCAATAATTAATAATGTTCATTTACTCCATTGCTTGGTTAATATATGATACATCTACTTGAATATAGTCACGTTCTTTTGGATTTGAGCCAAAATTGCACATTTTTCACGTCCTTAAAAGGAAGTGTAAACCAATACGTACTATACATGTTTCTTTTTCAGATTTTACATACTTTAAACTTTTCATTCGTTCACACTCAATTACACCGCTACTTTCGAAAGCCTACTCACCAATCAAACTAGAAAATTATGTGTCTACCGATATGGATTTTAATCCACTCGATCGGGTCCTGGATGAATGACAAGTGTGTATAAGAGGACAATTTTTTGTTCTCTTATGTACATGTGTTTATCATCCAACCCCTATGAATATAATCTCATGTCAGTATTACATCTAAGGTAGGGATATAAATTATTAATTTTTCAAAAAAATATTTATTAATTATGAATTCATTAATCCATCCACCAAACTATATTATATTTTAATTTCTTCATTTAAAGGAAGAAATTAAAATATGATATACTTTCAAATCTTGTGTTTCATTCGGTTTTATGTCTCAAATTTTTTCTTTATTTTCATCGAATTTTTTTTAATATTTATGTTTCAATTCGTTTTCTTTATTTTATGTTTCAATTTTTTTTTTTTATTTCTATCTAGATTTTTTATATATATTTTTATGAGTTTTTGTTTGGTGATAATTATCTCATTTTGTACGAATTATTATTCAAAATGTTGAGTAAATTTCCTTCAAATTCTTTCTCATAAAATATAAGTTTGACACCAAACAGAATTATGTTTCAATTTTTTCCTTTCTTTATAAAAAAAAAAAGAACTTTATTCATTTTGGGGTTTTGCATTTTGCACCCCCGGAACATGAGATATATGAACTTTGCACCCTCGAACATAGATTTAGCACTTTGCACCCCCAAAATATGAACAATTCAGCACTTTGCACCCTCTTTTATTTCCCTCAAAAAATCTAGGGACAAAATAGGTAATTCATTTTTAAATCTTCGGAACTTTGCACCCCTCAAATAAGAGAAATGGGCATTTTGCACCCCCGAAATACACTTAGCACTTAACACCCTTGAATTAAGAACAACTCATCAACTTGCACACCCGAAACGCGAGAAATGGACAGTTTGAACCCTCTAAACAAAAAATAGTACTTAGCACCTCAGATCAAGAAAAACTCACAACAAATTATCACTAGTGACACGCTCCCCCTAATGTCGATACAAAACTTTATATGTTCTTGACTTTTCATCTCAAACTCTTTCTTAAAATAATAGAGACTTGTGAACTATTTAGGAGTCCTCTCAAAATGTAGAACACCCAAGGGACAAAACATGGACAAATTGGATTAGTTATGAAATCGTCTTTTACGAGATATATTTTGAGTTGATTATACCACATATGATCAGATTTCTTTAACTCGTATAATTAAAAATCGAAGTAACTCAATAGAATATAATGCATGAGCTATTGATTACTTTACAAATTTGAAATCCTTCAAAAAATTTATATCAACATGTCATATATAGTGATCTATAAATATGCGGTAATTATACCCATAAAACACACTTTAAATCCATCATGGACTATAAAATTAGTCAAATATCGCAGCATGATTCTATATTCACGGAAAATATGTTTGATAATAACTTCAGATCTCCACGAGGAACTTTGTAAAATAAATCGTACGTGTTTTGTATCTAAGAAATCTCATTTTTCTCAATTTCTTTTTTACACAAATATAGATATTCTCATTTTTCAACAATTGACTTCTCAATTTTCTTTATCTATTTAAAAACATGTGTGTCTTACACCCATATATATATGTGAGCTAGCACTTCAAGTCCAACAACCATCTCTCTTCAAATTTCATAATGGAATATAGTAAAAACTCAACCACCGCCACCGCCACCACCACTGTCGCCGCCACGGCGGAAGCTTCTCGGTTATCTCGCTCGGTGATTATGAGTCCATGTGCTGCGTGCAAGATCCTTCGGCGCAGGTGCGTGGAGAAATGCATATTGGCGCCTTACTTTCCGCCTACAGAACCACTCAAATTCACAATTGCACATCGATTATTTGGAGCTAGCAACATTGTCAAGTTGTTGCAGGTACGTAATTTTTCTAAATTTTAATTAAGTCGTTCATTCATTAAGTAATGCATTCATGTACCAAAAAAAAAAAAAAAGAATTAACTAATGCATTCTACTATGTTCGATGTGAACATTAGACAAATTAATTTAATTTGCTCATAATAGTACAGAGCACATAAGTCTTGAAATCCATTTTTTTTTCTTTTTATGGATACTTGAAATCATATTAACTTCTA
Source organism: Penstemon eatonii (assembly GCA_038501285.1). Taxonomy (NCBI): domain Eukaryota; kingdom Viridiplantae; phylum Streptophyta; class Magnoliopsida; order Lamiales; family Plantaginaceae; genus Penstemon; species Penstemon eatonii. The sequence continues at coordinate 15,620,494 of CM076710.1, read as the reverse complement.
TTAATTTTATATTTGACCACCAAAGTCGTACGTCCAGAAAATGCAATATTTTGTAAAAAATAAAAACTGATAAAATATATTTTTCTGTTATCTACAATTCTATTAAATAATTTTTAATTTGTTTCATTTTAAGGTAATATTAATACTTATCTTGATTCAGTTATTTTAAAATTAGGACTTTAGAAGTACTGATACTGTAAAACATTCTCCACTCGCTTATATAAGGGTCTTTATTAATGACCTGACTAAAACTAACAAATGAATTAATTCTCTATCGCGTTGTCGTGTCATAATATACATATGTAATGTATTTATTAATAAACATTCATCTTAAAACTTTTATTGGTATACAAATACACATTTGTGGATTAATGTACTATATATTGTTTGATACAATTAATGATAATGTGCCATATTATAAGATTATTTGCCAATGAAAACTACACAAAATTTAACTTTCTGTATTACAAGTTTACAACGAGTACCACATTTTATTAATTAAACCAAAGTCAAATTTCCTCGCTCAAGAAATAGACATATAGGAATTATTTAAAATAATAAAATGGAAATAGAAAAAGAAAGAAACAAACATGTTAGGAAAAATGGAAAATATTTTACCAAGACTGGTCTAGGAAAAACTTTATGGGCCTATGTTTTTGGCATTTGGGAGAATACTCTGTGTCTTTGCTAGAGTGACGGTGATTTGTGAAATAATATTGATTTGCGTAATATTATTTGTTTGAATTTTGAGAGAGTAGTTTGAAAAATAAAATAGATGTAGTTTTTCAGAAGAGTTGAAATTGAAAGTGTAAGATGTGTAAGACTTTATGCAAAATCCTGTTTGTTATGTGAGATAAAATCAAAGTAGAATTTGTGTCGATTCTTTTTTTCTTAAAGAAATTTTTTGTTTGTTTGGCTTTTGGGATGATAGTTTATAAAAATTAAGAGATGATAAATTTATTTCAGAAAATAAAAATGATTTTTGCCTCGTTTTTCTCAAATACAAAATTATTTTCAGAGATGCTAAATAAACATGCCCTATATATTTTGTGGCTAGCAATATATATATCACATAATTCATTTTGATAAAATTATGCTCTTAAAATGAGTAATGTTGGATGTATTACTAACCACATAGTCTCATAAGACAAAATTTAGGTACGTAAGAAATTTCCTGGAAAAATAGGAGAATAAACATTAGGTACACAAATAAGCATCGAACCCACAAAACTTATGGAAAACACACTAATGGTAAAAACAAAATTACTATTTAAATTTAAACTCGATCTTCAAGTGTTTGAAATCGAGTCCCTACAAATAAAAAAATTAATTAATTAAATAACTCATTTATATTTCAGGATATTCCTGAAACTCAAAGAGAAGATGCAGTAAATAGCATGGTTTATGAAGCGAATGCGAGACTAAGGGATCCAGTGTACGGATGTACTGGCGTAATTTGTCAACTTCAGAATCAAATCAATGAGCTAGAAGCTGAACTGGCCAAGGCCAAAGCACAAAACTTGAACATGCAATGTGAAAATGCCAATTTATATGAATTAATTTGGAAACAACTTGATGATAATGAAGCAAACTTGTCACAAATAATGGAATTTAATGATCATAATTCGACATTCGTTTTCGACGAAAGCAATTTGGATGTGGCTTGGGAACCATTATTATAGTACTTGAAGTTGACATATTTACATGAATTTTGATTCAAAATTAATTAGCAAGAAAACTGCATTTGTTATGTGAAATTTGTAATGCAAAATTCTCTAGGGTTATGTTAATTTATAGCATAAAATTATCTATTGTATTACTAAATTAATATTTGGTACACTCTCCCTTAATTTCTCCGTTGATATCATTAACATTGTTGCTTGTAGGTAAATTGTCATTTTTACTCTTAATATGTAGTTGTATTAATGTGTTTATTGAATAATAATTTTTATATATTATTAATAAATTTTAAAAAACCAATATAATTGTTGCGGATTTTACACACGCAAATAAACGCAAGTGCACGTATCGCAAAATTAATAAAGAGTAAGTTGAGTGTCGAACCCACGAGAACTTGAAACTAAAATTATACCAAATTCCCTACCTTAATTCTTATTCAAATTCAACTAAGATAAAATATTGTTGGTTTGTTGATTAACTAACTACTAAAACTAGAAAAATAATTAATCTAAGATGATGATTAAAGTGCTTAAGAAGACAATCAATGAGACAAGGGTCTAGAGTTAAACTTCACCATTGTTATGCTCCTAATGTTAATTAACTCCCTAATTTTAACTAGTGATTCTTATTCGCTATCCTAGGGTTCACTTCTATCCTTAATTGTCTTCCAAATCACTTAAGAACCTATGCAATTGACTTACTATTCTTATTCCTAAGTTAGTAGAATTAATAACATGCATGAATTATATGACCAAATTTAGATATGAGCGTGTCGGGTATATTCCTATACTAACAAACAACCCACTACCTAATTCCTCTTCTATTCTTAATATTCCCTTCCCAGGTTCAATCAAGAAAAGTAAACAATCAAATAGGTGGCCAGTCAATTTGACGGTAAATTAGCACAAAATTAGATAAACGAATATCGATAAAGAGAAAATCGAAAATCACTAAAATAAAACTAGAAAAGAAAATAAAACATTATTCGCATAACATGGATCCGTAAAAACCCTAGACTAAACGAAATTAGTTCATGTTAGAAATAACGAAATAAACAATAAAAGAATTCATAGTCTTCTCTGATAAAAGAATAACGAAAAGTAGCCAAAAGTTTGATGTGTGCTTGTTCTCTCTGATCTCGCGTGTCTTTTTTTTTTTTTTTCTCTAATCTGGTGTGTGTGTGTTTTTTTTTTTTTTTTTTGCTATTTTTGCCTTTTTATTTCTTCCTTCAGAGTCCCACGTGCAGTAAGATCTTCTTAGTCTTCAAAATTCTTCAAATGGGCCACCAGCCCATTAATGCTCAAAGGTGTTCAGCCGCATGACACCACAAATTCAACAATATTGACTCTAATTGCACTTTTAGCCCCTGGTATTATGCTTTGTATCTTTTTACACCTTTAAGATTTGAAATTGCTCGTTCTCAATTGATTACAAACTTTATTGGCTCATTTCATCTCCTACAAGAGAATAAATCGAATTAGTACCAAAAATCAAGGAATATTCTCAAAACTTGATTAAATTCGTGAAGCGACTCTAAAAAGTGAAATATGCAATAAAATCCTAAACGACTCACAATTATTCGTGAAAAACACTTATTTAAGCCTAAAAAGTCCACGCGATAACTCTATTTTCACAGAGTTATCACACCCCCAAACTTAAATTGTTGCTCGTCCTCGAGTAATGACACTACTTTCAACACAAATCTAACCAACTTCAAACATTTATCATCATGCATTCAAAGTTAACTCCACACCAATATTTTTAAAATGTTATGCACTTTATCATGTGATTCCTGCGTGTGTGTGTATACATAATACGAGAATGTCAGAATCACCTAGATCAAAATAGCTTCGAAATCATTGAGCTTAATTGCATGAATTCCTTGCTTGCCAAACAAATTCTTTATTTTCTTGGGTTATCATATCAATCACTAAGTTTTAGCAAAGCTTTTAGTCGAAGTTATTGACTCCTTTAAGTTCAAACTTTCACTTAGCAACTTTTTTTTTTTTTTTTTTTTTTTGAACACTTTAGTAATGTTTAGCAACACTTAGTTTATGCTAGAAATAACGAAATAAACAATAAAAGAATTCATAGTCTTCTCTGATAAAAGAATAACGAAAAATAGCCAAAAGTGTGATGTGTGCTTGTTCTCTCTGATCTCGCGTGTCTTCTTTTTTTTTTTTCTCTAATCTGGTGTTTTTTTTTTTTTTTTTTGCTCTTTTTGCCTTTTTATTTCTTCGTTCAGAGTCCCACGTGTAGTAGGATTTTCTTAGTCTTCAAAATTCTTCAAATGGGCCACCAGCCCATTAATGCTCAAAGGTGTTCAGCCGCATGACACCACAAATTCAACAATATTGGACTATAATTGCACTTTTAGCCCCTGGTCTCATGCCTTTGTATCCTTTTACACCTTCAAGATTTGAAATTGCTCATTCTCAATTGATTACAAAGTTTGTTGGCTCATTTCATCTTCTACAAGAGAATAATCTAATTAGTACCAAAAATCAAGGATTATTCTCAAAACTTGATTAAATTCGTGAATCGACTCTAAAAAGTGAAATATGCAATAAAATCTTAAACGACTCACAATTATTCGTGAAAAACACTCATTTAAGCCTAAAAAGTCCACACGATAACTCTATTTTCACAGAGTTATCAATAATATTTTATAAAATATAAAAAAATAAAACCACCACTATGTCCTCGTCTTTGACCTTGGATCAATGCAATGCAACCCAAGCCGACAACAATCTTGGATCGACAACCTAGGTTGACAGCAACCTTGGTTCAGGGTCAAGGTAGGGGCCGGGCAGTGGCGGAGCTATTAGAAGACTGCCCCCCAAAAAAAATATCCGTTAAATATTAGTAGTAGTCAAATTATAACATGTTTAGTCCTTTAGCCGAGATGTTGCTATGTAAACCCTGAGATCAGGGGTTCCAAGTTCACTTGGAACACTTTCTTTTAGTTTTTCTCTCTTTCTTAATCCTAGCATCCATGCCTTTCTTTTTTATTTATTTTTCTCCTTGGTTCAATAAATATGCCTATCTTTTAATTTTTCCTTCTATTATAATCTCAATTATGCCTTTTTTTTTAATTAAGTTTTTTTCTCTCTAAATGATTATGCGAGGAAGAAGGAATATTATTGTCAATTTTTCTAGGGTGCGTCCCCTTTAGTTACGGCCGCACGTGCGACCCGCTTCATCAGCCGTTAGATCGGCTTAGATTCATATCAGCCGTTGGATTGGTAACTAAAGTTTTCTCCTTTAATTTCGGTTGACTTTTCTCTAAAAAAGCAATTGACTATTAAACCCTTTGACTTAGTTTGTAAAAAAAAATGTTTGAAAATAGAAAAGACCGTTTTGCCCCCCATTAAATTTTATGTTATAAGAAGACGTTTATACCCCCACTTAAAAACCGAAATAATTAATTCCGAAATTATTTCCTTCTCTTTCATAATCTTTCAAACACAACAAATAATTTCCTTATATTTCATAATCATTCAGACTTAATTGAATATTTCTTGTTATTACTTCTCCACCATTTTTACACCATCCATGCCTTCAGTAATCTCCTATTTGTATATTATGGTGTTAGTTAAATCAGTTATAACCTCACCACCATGTTTGCACCTTAAATGAATCCTCTCCAAAATTGCTTTACAAATTTCGAATGAAAAAAAAAATGAAATTCTCAATTACTTTTGAATCCAAGAAATTAATATCTCAAATCAATAATTTTGATGTATATAATCCTTAATCCCCTTTTATTTATTTATTTCTATTCGGTCGATTAAGTTCGAATTTCTTAGATAATAGTTTAAATTTCAGTTCTCATGTTATAGGTCAATTACAAAAGTCATTCATTCGACACATCCATCAATTTTTCATGAACTAATAGTTAGATAATAGTTTGAATTTATTCATTAAATCAAATATTTTCATTAGATAATAGTTCAAATTAAATAAATTTAATTTGAAGCCGAATAATATTGGATTAATACTATTTCGGATTAATATGAAGCCGAATAATAAATTTAATTGAAGCCGAATAAATTTAGGTTGAAATCTTTATTTTCAGACTATATATATTTCGGATTTATATGAAAAAAAATCCGAAATATTATACAATGAACGATTGAAATACTTGTTATTTACAATAATATTTTAATTAATATGAAAAATATAATGTTACATAGTAATAGATAGAATATACCATAGAAGAATGATTAGTTAAATATTTTTTGCATAGGCTAACTTTTTAATACAGTAATAAATTAAACATATGATATATATTATGTAATCTGAACAAATTTGTACATAGCTTATTTTTATTTTGATCTATTCTTTACAATTTTGCTTATTACATTAAAATTTCATTATCAAAATGAATTGATGTGGGCCGTTTGATTGGGCCATTTTATTATTGCCATTATTTTCGGCCATTTTCTTCTTCTCCCACCTATTTTTAAATGTTTTGGGATTTATCTTGATTGTAATTTAAGTTTTGGTGCCCACAACTATATATCACATATACTTATAAACCAATCTTTAATCTATTGGGTCAAATATGTTTAAAATATTGTGGCCCACAATGTAGTTTAATGTGTTTGTGTTATAATGCCTTGGGCCTTTAATAAGTTTAATATTTTGTAGGTTAGGACATTTTGTTTCATTTTGATTTGAATATTTAATACTTTCTTCGTCCCAAAATTCTTTAATTCAAATTAGTAAAATATATATGTCGATAATTTAAAAAAAAAATATTGGTCGGTCATTAATTAGTTCGAAGAAATTGTCTATTAGATGTTTATGTAACACCAAGTACTTCGTCATTTGAAGATATGTCGCTAATTTCAAAACAAAAAATACGAGTCGGTCGTTATTTCGAATAATTTGACTATTAGATTGTTATGTAACACCTAGTCCTCCGTAATTTGAAGATATGTCTATAATTTCAAAAAATATACAAGTCAATCGTTATATTGAAGAATTGTCTATTAGATTGTTATGTAACACCAATTCCTCCATAATTTGAATATATGACGGGCCGATCCAAAAATTTAGTGTAGTGGGGGCTAAGATTCTACGATAAATATTTGTAATCGAAAAATATATATAAAATCAATCAAACAGTCAAATTATTTAAAAAGGAAGAAAAATAAGTTAATTGAACAGTTGTATTTAAAAAGTTAAAAGGAAAAGCAACATGCAGTAGGTGGGAATCGAAGTCGGTCTGTTTTATTCATGGGCTTTGACTTGCTCAACTCATACCAACAAGCCAATCGAGCTACTTCGCTGAAAAGACTAATAAAGTAGTAAATATTTAAAATATTAGAGTGGGGGCGAGAGACCCCATTAGACCCTGTCTAGGTCCGCCCATATGTCGATAATTTCAAAAAATATATGAGTCGGTCCTTTCTTTCAAGATTGTCTATTAAATGATTATGTAACGCCCAAGTCATCCGTAATTTGAAGAGACATCGCTAATTTAAAAAAATAGATCGATGATATCGATGAGATTGATATTCAAATATTTCTTCTTAGAATGTATTGATTTGACCCTATAAGCGGGACCAAGAGATGGCCGTCTCCTGTCCCCCTGCCGGTGGGGAATCCGCTCCCGGGTCGTCGTCTCTTTCCATGCAAACCCTAAGCGAGGTAGCCCCCAGGCGGAAACCTCTATAACCCCTATGTCTATTTTAAGGAGACACGATACGCACATGGCTAAGACTAACTCGCTGTCAGCACCAACGCGCATGGCCTCGTGTGAAGGAAGAAGACGGCGATACCGAATCCATTCTCATTAGTCAATTCAAGTGGAAGGCCTAGTATACTGCGATGTGTGATTTGATCAAAATTCTGATTTTACAGATTCGGCTAAAGCAAAATCAATAGGAGCAGAAGACCTTCGGATGAAATCCTGTTCCTGAACGTTGTATTATTCATGAAAAAAGATGTCCCTTTTGAAGCCAGAATGGCTTTTCTTTGATACCTAACATAATGCATGCAAGGTTCCAAGATCGTACTCTTCCTCTACAAAGACAACAGACGCTCTCAACGGCTAGGCGCCACTCTCTTTCTGAGTTATTCCAGCTTCTTTCACGACCAACCAGCAGACATCATCTGGTTGGGTCTTGTCGGTATCAACAACGAGAAAGAAACAACCAAATGGAAATGAGTCGGTTGTTATTTCGATGAAATTGTCTATTACATGGTTATGTAACATCAAGTCCTCCGTAATTTGAAGATATGTCGCTAATTTGAAAAAAGTATATGAGTCGCTCGTTATTTCGAAGAAATTTCTAGGATATGAAAATATGTAGTTTGGTCCAAAAAAGAAAATAAAAAAATGAAGAACTAATGGCACTAAATTTATGATTCCATTCAAAAGTCATTTATGGATTAGGACATTTTGTTCTTGTAGATAATTTCATTTTGATTTGAGTTTTCAATATAAGTAAAAAGAAGAAAGTAATAAACAATAAGGACTTCAATTTCTTTGAATCTACCTACATAAAAACTCTTCCAAACTCTAAGGTGAATATAACAAATACTATTACATGGACCAATTGTATTTACATGAAAGTTAAAAAATATGAGTCGATCGTTATTTCGAAGAAATGTGTTTTTAGAATATATAGTATGTATTTTATACTTATTATTTTTGCATAAATCAATAAACATTGTTTATAAATCAGAAATGAACTTAGTTCGTCTTCATAACTAAAATACTTGATTTCTACAAAGTTTAATATAGAGCATTTACATAAAATACTTGACTTAGCTTAATCCTAGACATCAATTTATTTAAAATATTGATGCTCAATATACTACTACTATAATCATACAACCATTTACAAAACAAAATCCACTACTACTACTACTACAATCCTACTACCATTTACAAAATAAAACTACTACTACTACTACTACTACTACTACTACTATTTACACAACAAAATGTAGTTCAAAAATATAAAAACATCCAAACAGTTTTACAAACCATTATCCAACATCCAAGTTCTAACAATTTCAATTTTTCTCATCACTTGAGAAAATCACTATAACTTCTATTTCTTCATCTTCCTCGGACAAATCCTCTGGAGTCTCGGCAGCCATAGGTGGTTTGGTGGATCGGGTTTACCAAAGATAGCTTCCAACTCCCACAAATATCTTTCTCCACTCTCGCGGAAGTGTTTTGGCACAATCCAGTAAATTGGATTCTATCAATAAATCATAAATTAGGATTAATTAATCCACATAAGTTAATTAGATACTAAAATTGGATATAATTATTGTATACACATTTTACCTGCCAAAGCAACTTCCAAACATCCTCGTGCGCAACTTCTAGTTTATTTTGCACCGGGTTCCAGTGAACCCGTCTGCACTCAAACGCCATCTGCCACAAGTAATACCGAGTATACAGCCTGCCATATTCATTCTCCAATAATTCATAAGTGTACGTCTTTCCCGTGTATTCTTGTAGTCTCGTTCCAATTTCATTGAAAACTTTTTTTGTTGCCCCACTTGTAATGTATCCTTCCCGCAGCTGTCTCGTCCACTAACATTTGTAGAAAAAGCTCTAACTCGGGGGTTGTGAAACTTGAGAGTGTCATGATTCTGCAATTTAAACAATATAAAATTATTAGTTTTACTTCGAATAATTTGCAAAATAAAAATATTTGACATTTATAAATCAAGTATGTAAAGTCCAATAATATTTCACAATAACATATTACTTCAATAGTATAAGAAACTCTACCTAAAACCTCAAACATACACATATATTCTAATATCATTTTCATATTAATTATTGACAAAAAAACACCCTGTTATTTTAAAAATTTGACAAAACACAACATGCTTCCTATAAAAATTGACAATCACACCCTCTTAATTTCAATAATTAACAAAACACACCCTGCTAACTTTAAAAATTGACAAAACAAACCCCGTTTCCTTAAAATATTGACAATCACACTCTGTTAACTTTAATAATTGACAAAAACACCCTTATAACTTTAAAAGTTGACAAAACACACCCTGTTTGTCTAGGGATATAGACAATCACACCCTGTTAACTTTAATAATTAACAAAACACACCTTGCTAACTTTTAAAATTAACAAAACACACCCTATTTTCTTCAAAAATTGACAATCACACCCTGTTAACTTTAGTAATTGACAAAAAAACACCCTTATAACTTTAAAAGTTGATAAAAGACACCCTATAACTTTTAATAATTAACAATACACACCCTGCTACCTAACTCATACTTGCAACATTGAAGAAAAGAAGAATAAAAAGGACTTCATTTTCAATAGAGTAAACAACTTCATTTACATTTACTAAATAGAGTAAACAACTTCATCCAACTCATTACTAAACAAGGTCACCCTCATATTAACTCCAACAAATATGCAAAAAGCTAACAAAACTCACTCTCATTTTCAATAGAGTAAACAACTACATTTACATTTACATAAAGAATATATATATAATCAGTTAAAAATCAGAACTAAAACCAAAAACAACAAACAATGCATGGAATCTAAAATTAGGGCTATCTTCTCTATGACAAATCAAGTACCGAACTCAAGTCCCATAAACCGAAACAATATTTCCAAAATATCATAGTTTTGATAAAAAAGACCAACAAATCAAGACAAATCCGAACTAAAATCAAGAACCCGAACTAAAATCAACCACCCGAGGATATCTTCTCTATGATAAATCAAGTAACCCGAACCCAAGTACCATAAACCGAATCAATATTTCAAAAATATCATAGTTTTGATATAAAAAAACAACAAATCAAGACAAATCCGAACTAAAATCAACAACCCGAACTAAAATCAACAATATATTTCAACAATGTATATAATTTACACAAAAACCACAAATCTTGACACAAAAACCACAAATGTTCGCACAATTTAGTAGAGAGAGACCAAAAAAATTACAAATCACGAAATTCCATAAACCGAAGTCGGAAAAAAAAAAAACCGTGACATGGAAATAAGTCTTTGGAAGACGGTGCAAGTGAGGAAGATGAATCCACAAATTGAGTGAACGTTGTGCAGTAGGTGTGAGAGATGGAGTAAAACTGAGAGAGGGAGTAGATGTTTCTCGAAACGGAGGACTGATTTTTAATTTTGGGCGGCTAGAGGCTGGAGAAGAAAAATGAGTATGTGCATGAGACATGAGGGAGACGTGTTTGAGTGGGAAACATGATTATTCCCTCTGTAATTGTGATTTGTGATCGCATGGATTTAGCAAGGAGTTTTTATTTTTTGGGTAACCAATTTATTTTAGTGATAGATTCACATGGTATATGGTAATATTTATAAATCTGAAATTTTTTTACAACCCAAAAATTGATTTCTTGATTTTTGGTAGTAATAATTAAGTGTTTATTAATTAATGTTGGTATGACAATTAAATTTATTATGAAAGAAATTGATCACATTTGAATTTTAGTTAAAAATATGATTTTACGCTTTATTGTTTTAATAATTTACAATAACATATTATTGTAGTCATTTTATTAAGTGTTTATTAATAACATATTATGGTAGTAATAATTAATAATTAAGTGTTGATTTTATGTATTTATTAAAACATAAAAGTGTTTATTAATTATTGTTGGTCCCAAGTGGTCAGATGAGGTCTAGAGGGGGGGGGGGGGGTGAATAGACCTCTGAAAATTTTTAGACTTAAAAACTTTTTAGTCTTCTGTCAGCAGACTAAGCTGATGAAGAACAGTAAGATGACTATGCTGATCGTGAACAAATCTTGAACAGCAGAGTGACCACTCTTCTTACAATTACTTAGCTGTTTTTCAGCAAAACAGTTTTATCAAGAGTATACTTGCAGCGGATGTTTGAAAGTGTTTTTCACAAGTAGACTAAGTCCTTAAAAAGATTTTATCCCCAGTTTTAAAACTCCTTTTAAAATCTTTTAACAATTCAAAGTGTAAACTTATGCAATTTCAAAATATGCAAGAAAACTTAAATGCAAATTAAGACCAAGAATTTTTATAGTGGTTATATGGATGAAAATCCTTTAGTCCACTCTTCCAGATCACTTAGATTCTGGGTTATACTATAAACACACAGTTTAAAATATTTCTCCACTTATACCTAGACAACAAATGAAAAGGCTATAAGCTCGCAATAAGAAATCACAAAGAAGACCTATCCTCTGAAGTTAAATCACTCACAATGACGGATTTAAACTTCGCACAACACTCAGCTAAATACAAAATCACTCAGAATGTATTTTTCTATTTTCTTCAACTGGGTTTCTGTCAACAGATGACTTCCACCAGACGAGTGAGCTGTTCGAGCTTCTTGAGACTTAGAAATTTTCTGCTTCAAAAACGAAATCTCAGAAATGTTGTTGTGTGTCTCTCTCTTCGAAATCAGCTCTATTTATACTTGGATTTGAAAATATGACCGTTGAAGCAAATCACACTTCAAATCCATAGCCTTAGCCTAAATTCAGAACGGCTCCCTGCTACAATACTATTTCTGCTGTACTTTCCTGTAGATGCATTAAATGCACCATGCTGATCCGAGAATATTCTTCAATCATTTGTCATTACTACCCTTCTCTTGCAGCATTTATTACTCCAAATGCATTTATTACCGTTGGACTAATCTCTTGATCTCTTCTACTCTGCTGATCGATGCAACTCTGCTGATAGATACTCTGCTGATCAAATACTGAACTGATCTGATTTGAGTCAGCTGATGACCTACCCTTCTGATTGTTGTTTCAGCATGAGATCAGTAGTCTTCTGGGCTTCGAATCTTGAACTCTTCTGATGTCTTCTTCACTTGTTCAAAATTCTTCTAAGGGACTTAAGCTTTCCATACTTAGCTGATTTTGACATTTTGGAAATCATCAAAACCTTCCCTTATCTTCTTATCTTCTTTGCACTTCATCTTCATCTTTATCCAACAATTTCCCCCTTTTTGATGATGACAAAACTCCAGCTAAGTACCTGTACCTATACTAAAGTTTTGATCCTCAAAAATTTCTGAGATAGAAATAGTCTATTGGATTTCAAACTTGAATATTTTTATAGATTCTGAAAAGATATTACAAGTTTGGTAGATGAGATGTGTAAAAAGTAAATTACAAAGATTTCAAGCATAAGTAACCTAGACTAAACTAGTCTTCTGTTTTATCTTCTTGCTTGTCCTCTTTTTCTTCTTCAGGTGTGGAAGATTCAGCTTCTAACTCTTTAAAGAATTTTTCTTTCAACAGCTCCAACTTCTTTTTCTTGACATCAGGATCTAGCTGTTCTTCAGCTGAGTCCTTAGCAGCAGCTATTTCTTTGTCAGACTTAGCTTTTGCTTCAGCTTCAGATTCCTCAGCTTCCTTTTATTCTTCTGTGATCTTCTTATCTGTTGGTCTGCTTGTGCCTTCATTATCTTCATCAGTCTTTTCATTTTCAGCAGATTCCTCCAGTACTTCAGTTCCTTCTAATTCAGCATTTTCTTCTTCATCACAAGGCACCTTATCTTCCCTAAGTACCCTATCTTCCCCTTTTTTGTCATCATCAGCAGGGTTGATTGGATATTTTGGTAAGACTGGTGTGATCTGAAGTGAATCACAGAGAAGTTTGATGTTCTCTTCCATAGCATCAAGTTGAGCTTGTTGTCTTAGTTGATTGGCTTCAAATGCTTCCATTCTGTTTAACACAACTTCTCCTTGGTCACCTAACTGAATCTGAGTTGCAAGTAACAGATCAGCAGATGCCTTGAAGTCCTTGGTCATATTGATTAAAACTTCATCCTCAGCTTGAATAGCCATCTCAACTGTTTCTGTAATCTGTCTCCAACCAGCAGCTGTACTTTGAGTTCTTCTTCTGATAATATCCATATCTTGACAGATAGTCTTTACATTCTGAGCAGTGTCTTCTATTAGAGAGGTTGGAACAGCAGCAACTTTCTGAGTTGGTTGACTTACAGCAGTCAACAGATTAGCAGTCACCTTTTCTTCTAACTCCTTCATTGATTTTGAAATCATCTGCGGAATTGAATCCAACAGAGATGCTTGCTGTAAGTTCTGAGAAGTAGAGGCAACTTCGGATGGAATAGGAGGTAAGGCCAGAATTGCCTCTTCAGCAATCTGATCTGCTGCAGGAGTTGTCTCTTCAGTTATCTGATCTGCTGGACCAGAAGCAGGCTCTTCTTCCTTGGTCTCATCAGCTTGACTAGGAGTGCTTTCCTTCTCCTTAGTCTGATTATTTTGCTCAGCAGCAACCTCCTTTTCTTTAATCTGATCAGCTTGATCTGAAGTGATTTCCTCATCTTTTGATTTATCAGCTGGTTCAGACTTATCCTCCTTTTCTTTATCTTGATCTACCAGAGCAGAGGAGCTTTCCTTCTCTTTCTCTTTGTCCTGATCAGCAGGGTCAGACGTACCCTCTTTTCCTTTGTTTTGATTTGCAGGATCAGAAGTACCTTCCTTCTCTTTGCCTTGGTCAGCATGGGGTGCTTGGATCTTCTTAACATTTGTAATGGTGCGCCTTGTGCCAGCTTCATCCAGAGCAGTCCTGTGAGTAATCCAAGTTAGATCATCAATAGGAACAAAAGGTGAGATAGGATCTTCTGGTAGTTCTTCATATGGCCTAATAGTAGGACCATAGACAATCTGCTTCAGACTTGGAAGGGGAATCATAGAATTTAGTTGTCCCCTCATCTTCCTAGTCTTCTTGGCCCATGTTTCCATTGTCTGGGAAACTGCCAATTTTATTGACCGTTCCTTTAGGTCTTCATTTTCAGCATATTCTTCAGGAACTGAGTCATATAACTTCTTTTCTTCAGCCTTGACAACGTGACTGATCCTCAGTCTTAACTTGTCCAAAAAGAACTCTGAGTCTAATGCTTGAGTTAGTGAACCTGTCTCAAGCCACTTTAGCACCCAGGCTTCTTCATCATCAAAGGCTTTCCAGCTTCTCTTCTTTTAGGTTGTATAGCTGGAGTAGGCATGACTGGTTTAGGCTTGGTGGGATCTCTCTGTTAACCAATTACTATACCACCAGTGTGCTTTGGACCATGAGAGTCCTTAGCACTTGCCTCAATAGCAGCAGCTAACTCAGCTGCTTCTATAGCATCCCTTTGAGCTTGAGTCATTTCGCTGGCTTCTTCTTCCAGCCTTTTGAGCTCAAGGGCTTTAAGGCGTTCCTCCCCAGCCTTTTCTTCTGCCTTTCTTTTCCTTTCTGCCTCATCTAACCTTTTTTTTTCAGCAGCAGTAAGGTAAGGAATCACAATCTTACCAGTCCTTACTCTTCTTTGCTTCAGGACTTTCCACTGTTTGAAGTGGAGTGGCAGCAACAGGAGTAGGGTGCAGAAGAAGTGCATCCCCTTCATTTGTTTTACTAGTCTGCTGTTCTTCTCTAACTTCAGCAGACAGTGCAACAGATGAGTCTTCATCAGGCTTAGCAGCAGGTTCTTTAATAACAACAGGTCTCTCTGCTGATGCTGATGTCTCCCTCACTGTTTCAGTTGGTTCTTCAGAGAATGTAACTTTTCTTTTTGCTCTTGACTTGGTAATTTTCCTTGAAGGTTCAGGTTTAGGAGGTCCTTTAGCAGCACTCCTTGTCCTCATTCTCTTTTTGGATTGAACAGGAACAACTTCCTCAGATTCTGTTCTCTCTGGAGATGATCCAGTCTCCATTTGCTCAATTTCTTTAGTGAAGTCATCAATTACCTTTTCAGGAATGACAACTTCAGGCTGTGCTGATCCAGCTTCAACAGTAGGGGTTACTGTTTGATCAGCAGTCCTACTGGTCTGACCAGTCTTCTTTCCCTTCTTTGCAGGGACTTTGGCAGCCTTAGTAGAAGCCTTTCTTTTAGAGGTGCCCACACTCTTAATAGGCTCATATAGCTTGAATTCTTTGCCACCATGGATAGTCTTTCCACTTCCCATAGGACATCCTAGGCTCATGAACAGATGACTTAGCAGAATACCATACTTGACCTTCTTATCACACAACAGGTCAAATACATGAACAGCCCAGTTGATTTTCAAACCATAATAGATGCAAATCATGGTGTAATACCTCCTTCTTGGTAAACCATCTAAAGAACTTGTACTGCAGTCCAGTACCTTCGCAATGATGTCAGCGAACCTCTGATACTCATCTTTCAATTGAGTCTTCATCAGAGTTCCTGTAATCTCCTCCCCTTCCTTAGCACAAATTGCCCAAAATTCCTCTTCTTTTTCAGACCCAAGGTCTATCACGTCTCCTCCTTCATTCGTCAGTGTGTACACTTCACTTAATACTGCAGCCGAAATACAAATATTTTTGCCCCCAACTGTGGCAGTCATAACAGTCTTTTCATTGTTGATCTTTCTGGTTGTGTAGAAATCATTTACATCTTCAAGGTATACACGCTCCTCATGAGCTTCCAAAATAGGTACTAGAGATGCTTCCTTGATCTTTGTCATGATTTCCCTCATCAAATCAGTACCAGTTTTGAAGAATTTGTCGTAGCTTAGATATCTTCCTTCAATGAAATCCATTTTGTGATTAAGTGATGAAAATCTGTAGAAAACAGAGAGCTAGAGAACAGAGAGCTTAGAGAGTTAGAGAATTTTGGAATTTTGTGTGCGTAAGACGACTAGTCTGTTCAGATCGGATTTTATACGTTTCTTTTGGTGTTGATTATCGTGATAAGCATGAATCGTAAGATTTATCTGAATGTTTTAATTGTGCGGGTGAGAATTGCGGACTTCAAATTTATTATTTTAATGTCAGATGGGCGGGAAACTCAATCGGCACTTATCTGTTACTTATAAAAGCGTGTTTCAAAAGATGCGATTTATAACCATGCTTATATAATGTATCAGATGAGTAGAGTTTAACTTATCTGACAGACGAGTGATCTGTTATCTGATATTACTAGAGAAAGCCAATAGCTAGTAATCTTTCTCTGCTGTTTGTCAATCCAGCAAGATAAAATAATCTTCAGTCTTCAAGAATTAAGAACACATCTTCTAATAACATAACTTCAACTAACTGTCATTAACCAATTTCATCTTTTAATCAGAAGTACCGCTAGTCTTACACGTTCCCCCTGACTTTAAGAATTCATTAGTTAACTAGTCTGTTGAGAGTTAATTCTTGAACATAATAACAGATGACCATGCTGATGAACTTCAGTCTTCTGATAAGTTCCCCCTCAGCTTATGCATCCAAATTAAGTAGTCCTAGTTCATCTCTTAGAGTTGAAAACCTTACTTCACTTAAAGGTTTAGTGAAAATATCAGCAATTTGATTGTCAGTATGCACATACTCAATTATTACATTGCCTTTTTCCACATTATCTCTAATGAAGTGATGCTTGATCTCAATATGCTTAGTCCTTGAATTACTTGTAGTGTTCTGAGTAAAAGAGATTGCACTTGTATTGTCACAGTAGATTGGAATTCCACTGATCTTGATATTGTAATCTTCTAGTTGATGCTTCAACCATAAAATATGTGCACAGCATGCTCCAGCACCTATATACTCAGCTTCAGCAGTAGATATGGATACTGAATTCTGTTTCTTACTCATCCATGAGATCAGACGACTGCCTAAAAATTGACAAGCACCTGTTGTGCTTTTTCTATCAATTTTGCAGCCAGCAAGGTCTGAATCTGAATATCCAATAAGCTCAAATCCAGATTCTCTAGGATACCACAATCCCAAATCTTGAGTGCCCTTGATATATTTCAGAATTCTCTTGGAAGCTAAGAGGTGAGATTCCTTGGGATTTGATTGAAATCTTGCACAAACCCCAACTGAGTACATGATATCAGGTCTGCTTGCTGTTAGATATAACAGTGACCCGATAATGCCTCTGTATTTGGTTATGTCCACTGATGTTGGTCCCAAGTGGTCAGAAGAGGTTTAGAGGGGGGGGGGGTTGAATAAACCTCTTTAAAAATTTCTTCTAATTTTAACTCTAAAACTTTCACTCAACTGAACAGACTAAGCTGATCAGATTAGTTAGTTACAATTCTGTTCGCGAACAAATCTTTGAACAGTCTTGTTGACCACTCGTCTGATTATTACTTAGCTGATTTTGTTAAAATCAGTTTTAATACTTAGAGTACTTGCAGCGGATTTTCAAAGTGTTTTTCACAAGTAGTCTTAGCAGTTTGAAAAATGTTTCCCCAGTTTTGTAAACTCCTTTGAATTCTTTTTCAAACAGTTAACTTAATGTGTTTTTATGTAATCAGCAAATATGCAAGTTTGAAAAGCAATGTAAAAACACAAGTAATTTTTATAGTGGTTATATGGATAAAAATCCTTTAGTCCACTCTTCCAGATCACTTAGATTCTGGGTTATACTATAATCACAAAGTTTACAGTATACTCTGCTTGCGTCGAACAACAAATGAAACGACCACAAGTTCGCAATAGGAAATCACACAGAAAACCTATTCTCTGAAGTTTGATCACTCACAAAGATGGATCACAACTCCGCACAACACTCTTGTTTACAAAATCACTCAGAAGATGTATTTTTCTTGATTCTTCAACTCTGCTTTTCGTCAACAAATGACTCAGCTGATGAGTGAGCTGTTCTTGAGACTTAAAGAATTTTGCTTCGAAAATTTCTCAGAGATTGTGTTGCTTATTTCTTCTTCGTCTCTTTCAGCTATTTATACTTGAGGATTGAAAAGTGTCCGTTGAAGAGAGACAGGATTCAAATTCCTCGAGTACTGGTCCTTAAAATCCGCGAACGACTCTTTTGCAGTCTGTCCGTACTGTAAACAGTACTATTCTGCAGGCAGCATTAAATGCACTCGGCTGATGCTAAGCAATTCTTCAATCATTTGTCTTTAATAACCTTGTACTTCAGCATTTATTACACCAAGGGGCATTTATTACCGTTGGGAAGACTTTATGATCCTTTCCACTTGGCTGACGAAAATACACGTCTGATGGTGAACTCGGCTGATCTCAAACTTGAACAAATCTGATTTGAGTCGGCTGATCTTCATCAGTCTGATATTTTTCCTTCAGCAGATCAGAAGTCTTGGACCTTGAAACTTTGACTCTTCTGATGTCTTCTTTACTTAGTCAAAATTCCTTCCAAAGGGATCATCAGCTAAGTTACTCCATACTTAGCCAATCTTGAAGTTTTGGAATGCATCAATACCTCCCTTCTAAATTTGTCTTCAGTGCCTTCATCTTCATCCTTATCCAACAACTGATTTGCCATCTTCATCTTTATCCGAACGAAGACTAGTAGACATAGGAACAGTAGCAGTAGAGCTAGTTTCCATACCAAATTTCTTGAACAGATCTCTTGTGTATTTTGCTTGGTTGATGAATATTCCATCAGGCAACTGTCTAACTTGCAAACCAAGAAAATAATTTAGTTCACCCATCATGCTCATTTCAAACTTGTTCTGCATGAGCTTGGAGAACTTGTCAAACATCTGTTGGTTAGTTGAACCAAAAATAATATCGTCTACATATATTTGCACAATTAATATATGATTCTCTCATTCAATTGTGAACAAAGTCTTGTCTACCTTACCTTTACGAAATCCTTTAATTAAAAGAAAATCAGATAGGGTATCATACCATGCTCTTGGAGCCTGTTTCAGTCCATAGAGGGCTTTCTTTAGACGATACACCTTGTCTTCCTGTTGATAAGCTTCAAATCCAGGTGGTTGTTCAACATACACTTCTTCTTGCAATTCTCCATTGAGAAATGCAGACTTCACATCCATCTGATAGATAGTGAAGTTCTTGTAAGCAGCATAGGCTAGAAACAGTCTGATTGCTTCAAGTCTTGCTACTGGTGCAAATGTCTCATCAAAGTCAATTCCTTATTCTTGACAATAACCCTTGGCCACTAATCTTGCTTTATTTCTGGTAACAATACCATCTTCATTCATCTTATTTATGAAAACCCATTTAGTGCCAATTACTCTTTGATGACTTGGTCTTGGAATTAAGTACCAGACTTCATTCCTTTCAAATTGATTCAACTCTTCTTGCATAGCTTCAATCCAGAAGTAATCACTAAGAGTTTCCTCAATTTGTTTAGGCTCTATTTGAGATAGAAAGGTGACAAACATAGCATCTTGTGCAGCAGCTCTTCTTGTTTTCACTCTATCCAAAGGATCACCAATCACTAACTCTGGTGGGTGATTCCTGAGCCATCTGAGATCAGGTTGCAAATCTGGATGTTGTCCTCTGTTTTGATCTTGCAACACTCTTGTTGGAGATTCAGTAGTAGTATGTTGAACATTTGCAGTCTGTTGAACGGTCTGGTCTGTCAGCTGTTTGCAACTCGTCTGTTAGACAATCAGCACTATGATTTTGAACAGCACTTGAGTTAGCAGCTGAATTGAGATTAGGTAGTATGATGGGAACATATTCTTCATTCTTTCCAATATCCAACTTCTGTAAATCAGTATAGATCTTGATTAGTACTTTGATTCTTTTCAGAAGATTGATTTGGCTCATCAAATACTACATGAATGGATTCTTCTATTAGCAATGTTCTTTTGTTAAAAACTCTATAAGCCTTACTAACAGTAGAGTATCCTACAAAAACAGCTTCATCAGCCTTTTCTGCAAATGCAGTAAGGTGATTTTTCCCATTATTTAAGACAAAACATTTACAACCAAATATCTTAAAGTAATGAATGTTTGGTTTTCTGTTGTTCCAACTTCATATGGAATCTTGTTTTGATTTTTGTTGATCATGCATCTGTTTTGGGTAAAACATGATGTGTTTGTTGCTTCTGCCCAAAATCTTTGTGGCAGCTTGGCTTCAGCTATCATAGTCCTGACAGCTTCTTTCAGTGTTATGTTTCTCCTTTCAGCAACACCATTCTGTTGAGGGGTTCTAGCAGCTAAATACTCATGATGTATTCCTTTGATGTTACAATACTCTTCAACAGTAGAGTTTGTGAACTCTGTCCCTCTATCTGATCTGATCTTTAATATCTTTGTGCTTTTCTCATTCTGGATCAGCTCCATCAGATTAGTAAGATGTTCCTTGGTTTCACTTTTCTTTTTCATGAATATCACCCAAGTATATCTTGAATAGTCATCCACAACAGCTAGGCAGTATTTCTTTCCACCATTGCTGACTGGATCAATGGGTCCAAATAATTCCATGTGTAGCAGCTCCAAGATTCTTTCATAAGATTGGTGCTTCTTGCTTTTGAATGATGACTTTATTTGTTTACACTTCTGACATGCGTCACAGAGCTTATCTTTGCTCATGACTGTTTTAGGAATCCCTTCTACCAGATCATTCTTTATCAATCTGTTGATGGTCTTGAAGTTTAAATGATTCATTCTTTTGTGCCACAGCTAACTGACTTCACTTGGTGTTGTTGCCACCAAACAAACACTTGAATTCTTGTCAGCAGAATTCCAGTCGACTATGTAGACATTC
This sequence comes from Penstemon eatonii, assembly GCA_038501285.1. Lineage (NCBI taxonomy): Eukaryota > Viridiplantae > Streptophyta > Magnoliopsida > Lamiales > Plantaginaceae > Penstemon > Penstemon eatonii. The sequence continues at coordinate 15,599,373 of CM076710.1, read as the reverse complement.
CCTTATCTTCTTCCAGATAAAATTACCTTCTTTGTATCAATCTGTTCAACATAGCACTTATATGTTGAGAAGATGAATATCCTTTGTCACAAAATTGACTTATGCTCAGCAGGTTGTACTTTAGGCCTTTAACATATGAGACGTCAGATATCTCTATGTTTCCTTTGATTAATCTTCATTTAGCTACAATCTTGCCTTCTTTGCTGTCTCCAAAAGTAACCTTTGGACCATCCACAACAACATCATCAGTCAGCTCATGTATGCTTCCACACATGTGCCTTGAACAACCACTGTCCAAGTACCAGATCTTTTCTACTTTACTCCTACTCCTAATCCTAACCTACAAAACAAAAATAGAATTGTTTTAGGTACCCTTATTGAGAGGGTCCTGAAGGATTAGTTCCACCTTTGACAACCCAAGATGTTGATGTCTTAGGCTTCTTAGGCTTCTGAGTTTTGACAGGAGCATGAACAGTTTCATTTTTATCATAGTTAGCAGATAAGTCATGTTGATGATTAGTATGATAAGAATAATGTTCATAAGCAGGGTAAGGTGCATGATAAGCAGGATATGCATGCATTGGATGAGCAGGATATGGTGCATAGTAACTAGGAAATTGAGGTGCATGATACATAGGAGGATATGCAGCAGGTTGCATATAATATGACTCATTTCCATACCAAGCATTTTGATTTTTCTTATTCTTATGCTTCTTTGGTTTACTAGAGGTTTGCTCATTAACAGACGTCTTAGTTTTACCACTAGTCTGATTCAGTTTAGCTTTATCAGCAGACTTCTTAGGACTCTGCTGTTTGGTCTTACTAATCTGTTTACCTACACTGGGCTCTTTGCTCCTTTTAGCCTTAGGAGATTTCTTCTACTTTAACACTTTCTCAGGTGAAGCAGTTTTAGTAGTTTGAACATACAGAATGACCTTACTATTGTCAGCAGATATAAATTTTTCAGTATGATTCAATTCTAGCTTATCCTGTTCTAAAGGCATCTTCTGTTTACTAGACATATGAGTGGATGCAACAGATGATTTCTCATGAGACTAAATAACTTTTTCAAGTTCCATGATTTTACCCTTATAAACTTCACATTCAGCTTTCAGAGATTCATATTCTTGCTCAAGCTGTTTATATTCAGCTGATTCTCTTGGCTTTTCAGCTGTGAGTTTCAGTGAACTATTTTGCTCTTTTAGCAATATCATCTCTTCCTTAAGCTTTTTATATGCTTCAGCAATACCAATATTGTTAAGCATCATTTGTTCAAATGAATTAAATAATGGCGTCGTTTCCTTCGCTCATGTCTCTGACTTTATCCCACATCTCCTTTGCAGTTTTGCAATGTTTGACTTTGTCAAACCGATCATTATCCAGGGCTTTAGTCATGATGAATCTTCCGACCATATCCAGATTGAAAAGCTTTATTTCTTCTGGAGTCATCTCATGAAGATCTTTTTCCACCACGGTATCAACTTCATTTATTTTTATCGTCTTGGTGAATCTGAATGGACCTTTAATGATACATGTGTACATGTTATCATTATAAGCAGCTAGGAAAATCTTCATCCTGATTTTCCAGTCTTCAAACGACATACCAGCAATGTGGGGAACATGGCTGATACAGTCCATTTTTCAAAAAGTTTTTGTTTTTCAAAAAGATGCTCTTTTGAAAAGTTTTGAAAACCTTTGAAAAACACTTGGATCAAGCTCGTTGATCAGGCAGCTGATTCTAATGAACCACCTGCTCTGATACCACTTGTTGGTCCCAAGTGGTCAGATGAGGTCTAGAGGGGGAAGGGGTGAATAGACCTCTGAAAATTTTTAGACTTAAAAACTTTTCAGTCTTCTGTCAGCAGACTAAGCTGATGAAGAACAGTAAGATGACTATGCTGATCGTGAACAAATCTTGAACATCAAAGTGACCACTCTTCTTACAATTACTTAGCTGTTTTTCAGCAAAACATTTTTATCAAGAGTATACTTCCAGCGGATGTTTGAAAGTGTTTTTCACAAGTAGACTAAGTCCTTCAAAATATTTTATCCCCAGTTTTAAAACTCCTTTTAAAATCTTTTAACAATTCAAAGAGTAAACTTATGCAATTTCAAAATATGCAAGAAAACTTAAATGCAAATTAACACCAAGAATTTTTATAGTGGTTATAAGGATGAAAATCCTTTAGTCCACTCTTCCAGATCACTTAGATTCTGGGTTATACTATAAACACACAGTTTACAATATTTCTCCACTTATACCTAGACAACAAATGAAAAGGATATAAGCTCGCAATAGGAAATCACAAAGAAGACCTATCCTTTGAAGTTAAATCACTCACAAAGACGGATTTAAACTTCGCACAACACTCAACTAAATACAAAATCACTCAGAATGTATTTTTCTATTTTCTTCAACTGGGTTTCTGTCAACAGATGACTTCCACCAGACGAGTGAGCTGTTCGAGCTTCTTAAGACTTAGAAATTTTCTGCTTCAAAAACGAAATCTCAGAAATGTTGTTGTGTGTCTCTCTCTTCGAAATCAGCTCTATTTATACTTGGATTTGAAAATATGACCGTTGAAGCAAATCACACTTCAAATCCATAGCCTTAGCCTAAATTCAAAACGGCTCCCTGCTACAGTACTATTTCTGCTGTACTTTCCTGTAGCTGCATTAAATGCACCATGCTGATCCGAGAATATTCTTCAATCATTTGTCATTACTACCCTTCTCTTGGAGCATTTATTACTCCAAGTGCATTTATTACCGTTGGACTAATCTCTTGATCTCTTCTACTCTGCTGATCGATGCAACTCTGCTGATAGATACTCTGCTGATCAAATACTGAACTGATCTCATTTGAGTCAGCTGATGACCTACCCTTCTGATTGCTGTTTCAGCATGAGATCAGTAGTCTTCTGGGCTTCGAATCTTGAACTCTTCTGATGTCTTCTTCACTTGTTCAAAATTCTTCTAAGGGACCTAAGCTTTCCATACTTAGCTGATTTTGACATTTTGGAAATCATCAAAACCTTCCCTTATCTTCTTATCTTCTTTGCACTTCATCTTCATCTTTATCCAACATTAATTAGTGTTGGTAAGGCAATTAAATTTATTATGAAAGGAATTGATCACATTTGAATTTTAGTTAAAAATATGCATTTACGCTTTATTGTTTTAATAATTTATAATAACATATTATTGTAGTCATTTTATTTATTATTTATTATTTTTAGTTAGTGTGTTTAATTAAAATAATAATTTGAAGCGAAATAATTCTGAAAAGGTTTTTGGATTTTACCCATAGATTCAAATTTTCGTTGAACCGTTTTTGAATCAAGTGAAACAAAAGTCGAAAACAAGATGTAATTCCGAAACTATTACCCCCGCTAAATGAGGAAAACAACAATTTACCCCATGTGATGTGAAAAAGTGCAATTTAACCCATGTGAACATTCCCTAAGTTAATTGTGTTCCGATAGGAAAATCAGGATACGCATTGATGGTTGGGATCAACTCATCGCCATACATCGATAGTTGTCTAGTTTAAATTCAATTAAATTTGATTTTTTCCTCTTTGTGGAGAAGTGAATAACTTTCTCCATTTTGGCCAAGTGGTATAAATATTTTTCCCTACTAATGATTAATTTTGTTTTTCTCCATTTTGGCCAAGTAGAAGATATGATAATTTTTGTTTTACCCCATGTGAACATTCCAGAAAAATGTGTTATATTTTGTATATGGATAAATTAACAAGAACAAATGTTGGGTGCACTGGTTAAGTAATAGGTTGTCCAGATTAAGTTCAATTCAATTAAATTTGATCATATAAACTTATAAATAAATACGTTGGACTATTATAATGCAATTAGTTGCGTAGACATCTAAATAATATTCATAAATAAATAAATATTTTAAAAAAATAATTCACAAAATGCGATTCCTGCTTATTCAACGTTCGACATATTATATGTCGTACGTTGAACCAACAGGAACTCAAGACAAAATAATTGTGTAAACACATATAATACATGCTAAGTCTCCTTGTTACTTCGATGTGGGATAAGAGACGAGTTTGAATATGGACTTGGATCCCAGAAAAATTGTATTATATTGTTTATATGGATAAATTAACCAAAAAAATGTATTGGCGGAATGGTTAAGTAATAGGTTGAAGTAGGAGGTATGGAGTTCGAATTGTCCTCACAAAAGAAAGTTGATTTTTTTCTCTTTGTGGAGAAATGAATAACTTTTCCCATTTTGGCCAAGTTCAATATATATTTTGGCGGGAGAAAGTTTTAAATTTAGATTTTCTACAAAATTAAACGTACCTCTAAATAAAAAATAAATTATACTTATAAATTTATAATACTTGATTTATAACTTAATAATTATCTTATTTCCGAGAAGGCTCAAATTTAGCCATTAAATGAATTCAACATGTTTATATTGACTTGAAATAGTGTGATGTAAACATAAAGATTAAAAATATTATTAGTTTGTTCAACTTTATCAAAAAAAAAAAAAATAAAGCATCTTCTTCATTGTCTTCTACTGAAATAATGATCTCAGGCCATTTTTCTTCTCCTCTGGGTTCTTCGTCACCTCCAGGCACGATGTCCTCAATGGGAGCTTGATCCACGGCATCATCCCCCGAATAATTTGTGGTTTTTCATCCGGTAAAACCGCAAGATCATCAATGGGAAGCTTCAACGCAAAAATCACAGTAAACTCCCACCAATACCTTTCACCTTCTCTCCCGTTCCTCCCTCCCCACAAATGTTCCTTAATTAATAACAAAAAAAGGGCGCATTAGCATTATGTTTTATATTATGCACTAAATTGTTTTTATCATCATACCACTCTTACCTTTACGAGATTATTCCAAATATAATCATTCGTCTGCAGTACATTGAGAGTATGATTCCATCTCCGAAAACAACATTGTTTTGCCTGCTCCCAAAGGTAGTATCGAGTGTGCAGATCACCGAAAATCTTGAACAACTCCTTATAAGTCATTGTTTTTCCTGTTCTAGCTTCAATGATTGGAATTATCATATTAATGCTCTCCTCATTATTGCCATTCCAGTGAATGTTCCCTTGGAACGCCTCTTCCAATAACAAGTTAATGAAAATTTCTTCGTCGTGTTCTGTCCAAATTCGCGCCATTTGACTATATTTAACATTCAGAATCATCATAATATTAATATAATTTGTGTTTAATGGGCAAAAGAACCTTTGATTAAAGACATGCATAGTCAAAGAAAATGTTGGTCCCAAGTGGTCAGATGAGGTCTAGAGGGGGGGGAGGGGGGGTCAATAGACCTCTGAAAATTTTTAATCAAATTTTAACTTTAAAACTGTTGCTCAAACTTAAACAGACTAAGTTGTTACAGAACAGTATGTTTACAAGGCTGATCGCGAACAAATCTTTGAACAACTTTCCTGACCACTAATCTGATACTTACTTAGCTGATTTTGGTGAAAATCATTTTTAATACCAGAATACTTGCAGCGGATTTTTAAAGTGTTTTTCACAAGTATACTTAGTAGTTTGAAAAACTTATCCCCAGTTTTGATAAACTTTCTTTTAAAACTTTTCAAACAGTTAATAGAGTGTTTTATGCAGTTTTTGTTGGGATTCGGTAAGATAAACAGCCCTAGGCACAGCGGAATATAAAAACTTTTAGGGCCTCTTAAGGAATCTTGCCAGGATATTCTCTAGTTGTATATATATGAATATAAATAAAACGATAGTATAAGTTTTCTCGTTTATACCTATCTCCTTGCAAATCCTCGGCTAGCAAAACGAGCTCTGAATTCTGCCCCGGCAAAATCGACCCAGTCCTTTTGAGTAGCGCCCCACGTTGCGCCTCTACGAGTTGATACACCACAATATCACGAAAATAATATATCTCGATCAGCTAGAACACAAGATATATTATAAACTAGGAATTAGGAACGATTTGGAATAAGATCGAAAAACGAAAAATTCTTCCTTGCACAGAAGAGCGTTCGTCCGATCACACAGGGAGAGGGAGAGAATTTTGCTCTTGCTTAATTTTTGCTTATGGAGTTGTTTTAAAAATAACTATAAGATAGCTACTTATAGTTATCTCCCTAACCTAGTCTTATGGACTAGGTCTTCTCTCTCCTACATGGGCCATGGCCCTCTTTAATTAGAAGACCTAGTCTCCTAATTAATTCATGGCCCAGTTAATTAATTTGACCAGGCCTAATTTAATCTCCCAATTAAATAGCCCAATTAATTAACTTAATCTCCCATTTAATTAAATCAGACTCTAAGTCTATTTAATTAAATTCTTTTCTAATTAATTAAATCCAACTTAATTAATTAATCCACAAATTAAATTTCAATTTAATTTATGATCCTGATCCAATTCCAATTAGATCCCATTTTGTTCCAGTTGGGTCGACCCAGTCGACCCACCTTATATAATCGACCCAGTCGATTTTTCACCCAGTCGACCCAGTCGACTCGGTCGTTCTTATTTCCTCGCTTTCGCTACTTATGTATTGTGTATGCCCCCGTAGGTTCACCACATAATTGGCCGTGGGTTATAATTAAACATTATTTAATTATTTGAGTAAGACTTACTCTAAATCAATCGAACACTATGTCGATTGACCATTCCAAAATTAGCACCCCGGCCCATTTGGGAATTCTCCCACACTCCACGGTCGATATCCAGCCACAAGCCCATGGAGCCCAATCACTGGTGAATTAATTCAGTGAACCTTTTATCATTTATAATTTCCATATACGACATAATCTCTCCATCGATCAATCTCCCAGTCGAGACTTAAGGGTATGGTCTTTCATCGGTTTCCCTTTTCTTTTGTCTTGACCTTATGTACTCTGGTCTTGAAATAAATTCTCTTTGACTTAATCTTTATGAGCTACTTACATAAAGTCGTTAGATACCTTGGCCAAGGATTTTACCAGAATTAATTTCTCACAGAAATCCATAGGAGAATTTCCCAACCTATCAAGTCGGGTCAATGGATCCTTTGTTGATGATATGAATCTGCATACGAGTTCCTCTATACCCAACATGAGTCCACAGAAACTTTCTGGCGATCCCCAGTCAGTCGGAACTCATATCAAAGTATAGACGTTCTCGCACCAGATAAACCCTATCACCTCAAGTAGTTAGCGTTTGTTCCTCGTATACTATTATAAATATGGAATAACTTCCACCCCGATATGCGACTACCGCTTCCATGGTGAGTTATTTCCTAATTGGGGTATTCAGTGCGCTTGCCATCCCAGCAAGCCACCCACTTATGTGTATCGACTATCCCAGTCACGCTCGTGGACCCCAGCGTCCTCCAGTTCATCGGAGTATACACAACAGTGAGAGTCTAACCGAATCCAACGATGTCCTATCTCGATTGGATTCTACGACTCTTGAATATGTTCTAGATCACAGCCTTGGAGATCAGTCCACGGGTTGTCCCATAGCCCTGTGATCTAAGGACTTCTATCCTTATGCGTAGATAATTATTACATAAGATAAAGATGACCATTTAATAAAGTGCATTTATTAATGGAAATTGAATAGTTCCGCATTTATTACAATAAATACTAGCCATACAGCTGGCTTGCAGGACACTATTTCTATCAATCTCCCACTTGTCCTAAAGCCAGTCTTTTATGTTCTTGAGTCCCATCTTATGCAGATGTTTCTCAAATGCCTTTTGAGGCAGAGGCTTCGTTAGCGGGTCCGCCGTATTATCTTCTGAGTCGACACGTTCCATCTTAATGTCTCATCTACCAATGATATCTCTTATCACGTGGTATCGTCTTTGTACGTGCTTGGATTTCTGATGACATCTCGGCTCCTTTGCTTGCGCTATTGCCCCATTATTATCACAGAAGATAGTAATGGGCTCAGCGACGCTAGGTATCACATCCAATTCCTGGATGAAGTTCCTCATCCAAACACCTTCCTTCGCTGCATCACTCGCAGCAATGTATTCTGCTTCGGTGGTTGAATCCGCGGTTGTTTCTTGCTTGGAGCTCTTCCAGCTAACCGCACCACCATTGAGGCAGAACACGTATCCTGATGTCGACTTGAAGTCGTCTACATCACATTGGAAGCTCGAGTCTGTATAGCCTTCCAATTTCAATTCTCCTCCACCGTATACCAAGAACAATTCCTTAGTCCTTCTCAGGTACTTCAGAATTGCCTTTACGGCTTATCCAGTGCTGCTCACCTGGATCAGACTGGTAGCGACTTGTAACGCTTAAAGCGTACGCTACGTCTGGTCTCGTACATAGCATACCATACATTATGCTTCCTATCGCGGATGCATATGATACTCGAGACATATTGCTTCTCTCTTCTGGCGTCTTTGGGGCCATAGACTTAGAGAGTGCAATCCCATGTCTCATTGGAAGCAATCCTCTCTTGGATTCTTCCATACTAAATCTTTTCAAGATTTTATCTATGTACTGGGATTGGTAGAGGCCCAGCAGTCCTTTTGATCTATCTCGGTAGATCCTTATACCTAGTACAAAGGATGCTTCTCCCATATCCTTCATCGAGAATTGTGTAGATAACCATGCTTTAGTTTCAGACAATGCTTTCACATTGTTTCCAATGAGAAGAATGTCGTCAACGTAAAGCACCAAAAATTCAACTGTACTCCCACTGATCTTCTTGTACACGCAAGGTTCGAACATGTTTTTGATGAATCCAAAAGTTTGGATTGTCTCATCAAAACGAATGTTCCAACTTCGGGAAGCTTGCTTCAGTCCATAAATGGACCTCTGGAGTTTGCACACCTTGTGTTCATCTCCTTTGGATGCATATCCTTTTGGTTGCTCCATGTAGATCTCCTTGTCAATGTCCCCGTTGAGAAAGGCAGTCTTTACATCCATCTGCCATATCTCGTAGTTATACCACGCAGCTATGGCCAGCAAGATCCGAATGGATTTGGGCATTGCGACGGGCGAAAAAGTCTCCTCAAAGTCGATACCTGGTCTTTGAGTGTATCCTTTTGCCACTAGTCGCGCCTTGTAGGTAATCACCTCTCCGTTCACTCCAAGCTTTCGCTTATAGATCCACTTGCAACCCACGGGAGCCACTCCCACTGGTGGATCTACCAAGGCCCAGACCTTGTTTGAGTGCATGGAGTCCAGTTCGGATTCCATGGCTTCGCGCCACCTTCCCGAGTCTATGTCTAGCATAGCCTCTTCGTAAGTTCTTGGGTCGGTTAGAGACTGTCCAGTCTCATGCAGCAGACCGTAGTACCTCTCGGGTTCTCTACGCTGTCTTTCTGACCTACGAAGTATCGGTGTACTTTCTGGTGCACTTTCATGCTCATGTTCTCCCACTGCCTGTGGTGACGGGTCAGCTCGATCGACCTCTTCGGCCTTTTCAGCTTCAGTGACCTCATCCAGTTCTACGTTATTTTCCTTCTTGTCAACCAAGAAATCCTTCTCCAGGAAGTGAGCGTTCCTTGAGACAAACGTTGTTTGTCTTGTAGGATCGTAGAACTCGTATCCTATCGAGTTTTCCGGATACCCCACGAATTTGCACAAAGTGGATTTAGTTTCCAATTTATCTCCCACTAGCTTTTAACGTAAGCGGGAGATCCCCATATGCGCATGAATGCGTACGAGGGTGCCTTGCCAAACCATAATTCGTATGGTGTCTTTTCTATGGATTTAGAAGGTACTATGTTTAGTATCTTCGTTGCCGTGAGGAGGGCATGTCCCCAAAATGAAAGAGGAAGGTCAGTGGCACTCATCATGGATCGAACCATGTCCATCAAAGTTCGATTCCTTCTCTCTGCTACTCCATTTAATTGGGGTGTTGCAGGAGGAGTCCACTGCGATAATATTCCATGCTCTAAAAGATAATTCAGAAATTCGTTACTAAGAAATTCTCCACCTCGGTCAGAACGAAGAGCCTTTATCGTATGACCAAGTTGATTCTCTACTTCCATCTTGAATTCTTTGAATCGCTCAAAGGCTTCAGACTTGTGTTTCAACAAGAACACATATCCATAACGACTAAAGTCGTCAGTGAAAGTGATGAAGTAGTCATAGCCACCTCGGGCGCTTTTTCTTAGTGGTCCACATACGTCAGTATGTATTAAGTCCAATATTTGCTTGGCTCACTCAGGGTTTCCCTTAAATGGCAACTTAGCCATTTTACCCTTTAAACATGGTTCACATGTTGGCATTTCATTAATGCGATTGATTTCAATCTCGCCAGATGATGCTAACTTTTGAATCCTAGACTTAGATATATGTCCAAGTCGAGCGTGCCATAATTGGGCAGATATTTCATTATCTTGTTTCCTTTTGTTTTGTTGTACATGCATCACTAACTTAGGTGGTTCAATGGTATATAGTCCATCTTTTAATGTACCAGTGAAAAACATATTATCATTCATGAATAACGAAAAGGAACCTTTATTAATAGTAAAATTAAAACCTTCATTATCCAAAACAGGAAGTGAAATAATGTTTTTCACCAAACCAGGTACATAAAGAACGTTCCTAAGGACTAATTTATTACTACCTAAATCTAACTCCACTTCGCCTATGGCCTCGGCAGCAGCTCTAGCTCCATTGCCAAATCTTAGGATCCAATCCCCTGGCCTAAGTGGCCTTGTTGCTCCCATCACCTGTAAATCATTACAAAGATGAGAACCACAAGCAGTGTCTAGCACCCATGATGCACAGTTAATTGATAAATTAACTTCAACAAGGAATATACCTTTCGAGCTCTCCAAGAACTCTTTGCAGTTCCTCTTCCAGTGTCCAGGTTTCTTGCAGTAGAAACATTTATGTTCACCAGACGAAGCTTTACGCTTCTTTCCCTTCCCTATGGGCCCAGATGGTGCTTTGCCTTTGCTTGAAGAAGCATTTCCTTTCCCCTTCCCTCTCTTTGTCCTTTTGGACTTGGATTGGGTCGAGGTAGCAACCATCACTGGCTTCTCTCTTCTCATGGAAGCCTCGGCAGTGGCGAGCATATTAGCCAACTCGTGAAGTTCAACATCCATCTTGTGCATGTTGTAGTTCACTACGAATTGCTCGAATGATCTTGGCAACGACTGGAGGATTATATCCTGGCAGTAGGTCTTGTCCATCTTTACGTCAAGATGACCAAGCTTTTCAATAAGCCCAATCATCTTGATGCAGTGAGATCGAACATCAGCACCTTCAGCCATCCTCGTTTGTTGCAAAGTCTTAGCAGTTTCATACCGCTCATATCTACTTTGCACCCCAAATAGACCATTCATGTGCGTGTAGATTTCAAAAGAAGACTTCATATGCTCGTGCTGCTTTTGAAGCTCATTCGTCATGGATGCCAACATGAGACAACGTGACTGCAAGTCATCGTCAAGCCATAAATCCACGGCTTCTTTCTCAGTATCATCGGCATCCTTAGCAAGTTCGGGAGGGGGCCCATCAAGGACAAAACCTCGCTTTTCAGAAGCGAGAGATCTTAAGGTTCCTGACCCAGTCATGGAAGTTGGGTCCAGTTAATTTGTTTTGTTCAAGTATGATGGAAATCGGATTCTTAGACATTATATCTACAAAATGACGAGAGAAGAAATAAATACGCGAAAGATTAATTTAAAATGCACAATTTACAAACATGGTTTTTATTTGTAAATTACTCCCACTATTTTAATCAAAATCTTATGCCCCCACATAAGTTTCGGGAATTTAAAATATCCTAGCGGGCTTAAGGCCCAAATGCAATCTCCTAGTACCCACGACTCGTTGGCCATACTATTTGATTCACTTGGTGGTCGAATACGTCGACGGTTAACCATCGCAGCTAACCCTTAAGTTCATTTAGCCTCGGTTTTCGATATGGACCCACGACTCGTGAGACATCCATACTTACTAGCGTTAAATCATGTACAATACTCGTGGAGAGAAATAGTTCAATCCTAGACAACCCACGACTCGTGAGACAGCGCCTAAAACCTTGCTATCCCCTCCCTTAGCACTATACTCGTGCATCAAGGCAATAGACATATCATCTTCCTATAGCTCGACCCACGACTCGTGAGACATCGAGATATATTCGTACAATATGCCTAAGACCTAGTAATTGGATAGGCTCGGACCATAGACTCCATTCATATGCGCCCGTTATTCGATTTAATATTCTAATTGAATTTTAAGTTCAATTGGAGGTTAAGTTTTCTTGTGCGAGTTCTCATCAGATTATGCTTATCTTGTTTACGTGATCTATTCTAAGCATGCATGACATACATCAAAGAATATAAGTAAACATACAACACCTAGCAGGATATGATTGATCGATTGCCCATCCTATGCGATTCATCACGAGCCAAGTGATGAATCAATTGGTCAGTCTAGGGTGGAAATTAAATGTCCTAAACTATTACAATTTTCAAACCCATACATCATGGGCCTTCTTGTAATATCCAGCTTGATTGGGCCTCCATGTAATGAATTGGGCCTCCACGTCCTCCAAGGTAAATGGGCCTCCATGTGGATCTCCAAGTCTTCATGAGGTCTTCTCGGCTCCAAGCCTAATCTTAGCATAGCTTACATAATTTAAATGGTCCTATTCTATTACATTTGTTTGCGCAAGCAAGGGCACCAATCAGGCCCATTTAATTACAACCCAAAAATAAATAAACCAAAAACTACACAGGGCTTAAGGGCAAAATCGATCAATCCACATATTCACTCAAGAACATGCATAAATTCACATAAGGGCATAAATGTAAATTTACCGGCTTCATTAATTTTAATTCGCAAAAATTCATCCAAGTTAATTAATTTTGAATTAACAATTAATCTCTAAGATTAATTAGCTCTTACTTGAGCTCTAAGTAATCTACAATTCTTATCTTGATTAAATTGGTTAATTAAGGTAATCTAAATCTCTAAGATTCTTACCTTATCCAAAACTCTAAGTTTCCCAAAATTCCCAAATCTCCAAGATTTTCAAGATAATCCTATTTTGACTAGATTAGTTTAATTAAGGTAGTGTTCACATCTAACAAGATAACTACCTTATCCAAAAACTCTAAGTTTCCTAATCTTCCAAAATTCTCCAAGATTTTCAGGACTTTCAAAATAGGCAGAATTAGAGTCCAACCCAAAAATGACTAGTCGAGACCAATCACGGGCTGCCACGTGGACAACCCACGCGCGACCACCAGGTGTGCGTGAGCTGCACGCGACAGCAGCCGCGGCGCGTGGGCTGCGTGCGGCAGCAGGCTGCCGCGCACAGCAGCACGCAGACAGCAGCCCATGGGCTGCTGCTGTGCGCAGCGTGCGCGGACAGCGCGCTGTTCGCATGCTGCCGTAGGTCGCGGCTTGCGGTGGCCGCCTAGCTGCGGTGCGCTGCCGCGTGCCACCGCGGGTCGGATCCAATAAAAAAAAAATTTTTGTTTCTTCGATTACTTATGATTTAATTAAACAAACCCAGTCAATTAAATCCCAATCCAAAAATAAAACTAACATGATAAAATTTTCGAATCCAAAATTAACCATTAACTCTAAGTTAACGAAACATACGTCCTATAACATGCAAAGTTAAAGAACTAGCCACATAAATCAAACATATGATTTAATAAACACAGAATTTGCAAATTCATATATATACAAAGCCTAGAGTTGGCTCTGATACCACTGTTGGGATTCGGTAAGATAAACAGCCCTAGGCACAGCGGAATATAAAAACTTTTAGGGCCTCTTAAGGAATCTTGCCAGGATATTATCTAGTTGTATATATATGAATATAAATAAAACGATAGTATAAGTTTTCTCGTTTATACCTATCTCCTTGCAAATCCTCGGCTAGCAAAACGAGCTCTGAATTCTGCCCCGGCAAAATCGACCCAGACCTTTTGAGTAGCGCCCCACGTGTTGCGCCTCTACGAGTTGATACACCACAATATCACGAAAATAATATATCTCGATCAGCTAGAACACAAGATATATTATAAACTAGGAATTAGGAACGATTTGGAACAAGATCGAAAAACGAAAAATTCTTCCTTGCACAGAAGAGGGTTCGTCCGATCACACAGGGAGAGGGAGAGAATTTTGCTCTTGCTTATTTTTGCTTATGGAGTTGTTTTAAAAATAACTATAAGATAGCTACTTATAGTTATCTCCCTAACCTAGTCCTATTAAGACTAGGTCTTCTCTCTCCTACATGGGCCATGTCCCTCTTTAATTAGAAGACCTAGTCTCCTAATTAATTCATGGCCCAGTTAATTAATTTGACCAGGCCTAATTTAATCTCCCAATTAAATAGCCCAATTAATTAACTTAATCTCCCATTTAATTAAATCAGACTCTAAGTCTATTTAATTAAATTCTTTTCTAATTAATTAAATCCAACTTAATTAATTAATCCACAAATTAAATTCCAATTTAATTTATGATCCTGATCCAATTCCAATTGGATCCCATTTTGTTCCAGTTGGGTCGACCCAGTCGACCCACCTTATATAATCGACCCAGTCTATTTTTCACCCAGTCGACCCAGTCGACTCGGTCGTTCTTATTTCCTCGCTTTCGCTACTTATGTATTGTGTATGCCCCCGTAGGTTCACCACATAATTGACCGTGGGTTATAATTAAATATTATTTAATTATTTGAGTAAGACTTACTCTAAATCAATCGAACACTCTGTCGATTGACCATTCCAAAATTAGCACCCCTGCCAATTTGGGAATTCTCCCACACTCCACGGTCGATGTCCAGCCACAAGCCCATGGAGCCCAATCACTGGTGAATTAATTCAGTGAACCTTTTATCATTTATAATTTCCATATACGACATAATCTCTCCATCGATCAATCTCCCAGTCGAGACTTAAGGGTATGGTCTTTCATCGGTTTCCCTTTTCTTTTGTCTTTACCTTATGTACTCTGGTCTTGAAATAAATTCTCTTTGACTTAATCTTTATGAGCTACTTACATAAAGTCGTCAGATACCTTGGCCAAGGATTTTACCAGAATTAATTTCTCACAGAAATCCATAGGAGAATTTCCCAACCTATCAAGTCGGGTCAATGGATCATTTGTTGATGATATGAATCTGCATACGAGTTCCTCTATACCCAACATGAGTCCACAGAGACTTTCTGGCGATCCCCAGTCAGTCGGAACTCATATCAAAGTATAGACGTTCTCGCACCAGATAAACCCTATCACCTCAAGTAGTTAGGGTTTGTTCCTCGTATACTATTATAAATATGGAATAACTTCCACCCCGATATGCGACTACCGCTTCCATGGTGAGTTATTTCCTAATTGGGGTATTCAGTGCACTTGCCATCCCAGCAAGCCACCCACTTATGTGTATCGACTATCCCAGTCACGCTCGTGGACCCCAACGTCCTCCAGTTCATCGGAGTATACACAACAGTGAGAGTCTAACCGAATCCAACGATGTCCTATCTCGATTGGATTCTACGACTCTTGAATATGTTCTAGATCACGGCCTTGGAGATCAGTCCACGGGTTGTCCCATAGCCCTGTGATCTAAGGACTTCTATCCTTATGCGTAGATAATTATTACATAAGATAAAGATGACCATTTAATAAAGTGCATTTATTAATCGAAATTGAATAGTTCCGCATTTATTACAATAAATACTAGCCATACAGCTGGCTTGCAGGACACTATTTCTATCAGTTTTTAGAAATATGCAAGAAAACTTATGCAAAAACCAAACACTAGAATTTTTATAGTGGTTATATGTATTTAAATCCTTTAGTCCACTCTTCCAAGTCACACAGATCTTGGGTTATACTATAATCACAAAGTTTACAGTATACTTCACTTATGCCAAAACAACAAATGAATCTGGCCGTAAGCTCGCAATAGGAAATCAGAAAGAAGACCTATTCTACAGAGTTTTATCACTTCACACAGATGGATAAACACTCCTCACAACACTCTAACAGATTTCACTCAGAAAAATGTGTTTATCTTTGATCTTCAACTTCAGCTTGAGTCAACAAATGACAAAGCTGATGAATGAGCTGTTCTTGAGCTTTTGAGACTTTGAAAATATTTGGCTTCGAAATCAATCTCTCAGTTGTTGTGTTGTCGCTATTTTCTTTGTCTTCTTCAGCTATTTATAGTCACTCTTTGAATTATGTCCGTTGAAGTGAGACAAAATTCAAATCTCTTGATTTCTGGTCCTTAATTTCCGCGAACGGCTCTCTGCACAGTGACAATACTGCATATTGTACTTTCTGTCAGGCAGCATTAAATGCACCGAGCTGATACTAGTCTTTTCTTCAATTATTTGTCATTAATCACCTTAGACTTCAGCATTTATTACTCCAGTGGCATTTATTACCGTTGGGACGACTTCTTGATCTTTCCACTTGGCTGATGAGAGAACACTTCTGATGATGAACAGAGCTGATCTCAAACTTGAACAAATCTGATTTGAGTCGGCTGATTTACTCCAATCTGTTTTCTTCTCTTCAGCAGATCAGTAGTCTTCTGGACCTTGAATATTTGACCCGTCTGATATGTCTTCTTACTTGGTCAAAATTCTTCTAAGGGATTTCAACTAAGTTGTCTTTACTTAGCTGATTTGAAGTTTTTGAAATCATCAAAACCTCCCTTAACTAATAAAATTCAGTGCACTCCATCTTCATCTTTATCCAACAATTTCCCCCTTTTTGATGATGACAAAACTTCAGCTTGGTACATGTTTACCTATACTAAATTTTTTATCCTCAAAGTTTTCTGAGATAGAAAAAATGTTGGAAACAGAACTTGAACTTTTATTGATAATGAAACTCATTACAAGAACAATTCTGTTCAGATAAGATGTCTGACAGAAGATAAAGAAAAAGTGATTAGAAAAAGATTTATCTTATTCTAATTATCAGCTTCTTCACATCCTTCAACTTCTTCATAATATTCATATGAAGACTCTTCATCATCATCTTCTTCTTCATCAGCTTCATCATCTAAGAGTAGATTAGACTTAGCAGCTTCCATCTTTTCTTTGATTTCTTGCTCTTTGTTTATCTCGTCCATCTTTCTCTTGATTCTTTCCTCATCTTTGTACTTGGTATAGGGCTTTGATTTTTCTCCATCAGAATCCTTAGATGTAGCATTTTCCTCATCAGTCTTGGCTTTTTCCTTGGGTTCTTCAACAGCTTCTTCTTTGCCTTCAACCTTTCCAGTTTCTTCAGCAGCATCAGTCTTCTTGGTTTCAATAGCAGCAGCTTCCTCAGCTTTTTCTTCAAGTTTCTGACTTTCATCAGCAGCCTGAAGAGTTGGCTCATCTTCCCTTTTCTCTTCCCCTTTTTGTCATCATCACAACTGGTGACATTAGCAGGTTTGGTAGGAGGGTTGAGTGCAACAGGCTGAATCTTCATTGCTGCACATAAAGCCTTGATGTTCTGATTCGCTACATCATGACTGACAGTTAGATGATTGAGACTGGTGCTGAAGTTATCATTCTGATCATTCAGACAGTCAACATTGATTTGCATTGTGGCAAGTTCTTCAAGAATAACATCTCCAGCTATGAGGATATCTTTTAATAATGCCATGTTTGCAGCTTTCTCCTCTTCGCTGACATTGATGAAGGTTTCTGTTAGATGGGCAATGTTGTTTTCACCCCTTTTTAGAGCAGCATGAAGATGGTCCACATCTGACTTAACGTCTTCAACATTTCTGTTTATGTCCAGCACACTTCTCTTCAGTGCACTGTCATCTGGCAGTGGGAAATTATCAACATCATCTTGAACTATGCTTGCAGTTGCTTTCCGCATTTGCTCAAATCGCAGCCTGTTGGATTCTTCCAAGGCTTGCTGCATCTTTTCCCGCTGTAGTCTGTTCCTTTCTTCCATTTCCTTTAAGTTGTTCTCCAGTAGCATTTGGAAGGCTTCCATCAGTGATGAGTGCATATCAGCTGATGAAGCAGAAGGATCAGCAGGCTGGTCATCTTCAGTTTCCTGGTTGATGAAGCATATCAACCATTGAAGAACCCACTTTTCTTCATCAGCAAACTCCTTCCAGTTCTGAGGCTCTTCAACAGATTTATTCACTCTGTAGTCTCTCCACTTCATATATCTTTGTTTTTCATAGGTGAATAAAGTCTTGAGCATCAGTTTTGGATCAAAGTTGTCCAGAGCCTTCTCAAACCTGTTGAAAACAGATTTGTCAGCATTGATAATATCAATAGATTTTATAACATCAAACTTGGCCTTAGGCTTGACCATGCCAGCAGGCATCTTTGGCTTGGCTTGTAAATATTCACCAATCTTTACTCCTCCAGCATATTCAGGGCCATGAGCATCCTTCTTGCTCAGTTCAAGGACCACAGCAAGTTCAGCATCTTCAGCAGCCTTACATTCTGCTTCAAACATTTTCCTTCTCTGTTCATCTTTTTCGGCCTGAATCTTACTGAGTTCAAGGACCTTCTGCTCCTCTTGTTCATCTCTTTTTATCTGCTCTGCTTCCTCTCTCTTCTTTTTATCAGCAGCAGAAATTTTCTTCTTTTTGATAAGGATTTTTCTTTTCCCTTTATCAGCTTGGGCAGGTTTAGGAGCAGGACCAGCAGATGCAATGGGTGCAGCTGCTATGGGGTTGATGATATGCACATCTGGATCATCTTAAGGTTGAGCAACCTCAGCTGTTGGTTCTTTTGGAGCAGTCTGTTGAGCATCAATCTTTTCAGCAGCAGACTTCTCTTCAGCACCAGCAGGCCTCTCTGCTGATTGAGGGATTTGTCGCACTAAGTCTGATAACTCAGTGGGTGAATCAACAAAAGTAATTTTCTTCCTTATTGTCTTCTTTGTTCTTCCTGGAACAGGTTTGGAAGCACCTGTATCTCTGAGTTGACTTCTGGTCCTGTGAGCAACAGTCTCATCGGGATGTTCAGCAGATGGTGTTCTTGAAGATGAGGCAGGAGATATATTCCTGATCTTCGCAGTAGTCTGTTTGATGATTTCATCAGTCTTCATAGCATCGGACGTGTCTACTCTGGCTTGAACAGCTGGCTCAGCTGTTTGAGTAGATACTTTCTGCATCATCTTGGGAGCCACTTCCTTGGGCTCATCAGTCTTCCTCTTAACTTCAACAGCAGGCTGAGCTGTTTTAGTTAACTTTCTTTGCTTCTTGACAGGAACCTCTTCCTTGGGTTCCTCCACATCTTCATCAGCTTCAACTTCATCAGCTTTCCTCTTCATAACAGGCAGATACTTGGCCATTGCCTTAGCGTTATGAATCTCCTTCCCATTTGTAATCTCACATCCCATGTTGTGGAGCAGATACCTCAAAGTGATTCTATGATTAGTCTGTTGAGTAGACTTTTTGCCTTTCTTCTCATGAAAATTAGCCAGAATGTACCCGACATCCACTGACCAATTAACTTCCAAGCCGTAGAAGATATCCAACATAATGTTGTATCTCTTCATAGTCACTGCATCAAGAGAAAAAGTGCAGTCTCTATCAGCTTAGCAACCATATCAGCCATGCGCTGATACTCGTCCTTCAGTTGCTTCTTCTTAATGTTGCCAGTCAACATCTCACCCTCCTTGGCACAAATTGCCCCGAATTCTTGAAGTTTTTCCTCAGCAAGGGTAGTTACATCATGTCGTCCTCTGTTTGGCAGACGAAACGTTTCATGAAGCAGAACAGGGGTGATGACTACAGATTTGCCTCTAACTGTAGCTTTAATCTCCCTTTTGTCGAAATCCACTTCGGCCGTCCTGTAGTATTCCAAAACTTGGTCTTTCCAGACCAGTCCTTCGTGTAGTTCCATGAAGTTTACCAAGGAAGCAGCCTTGAACTTCTCCAACAATTGCTTCATCAAATCGGTACCAGACTGATAGTACGCATCATAAACCAGATACATACCCTCCGCTTTAGCTTCTTGACTAGAACTCATATTGAATCTGTGGGATGTTAGTGAAAAACAGAAATTTGCAGAAGATAGAATGAAAAGAAATTTCTCACAAATGCTCTATGTATATTTGGGTGCATAAAGAGGCACAAGTCTGATCAGATCTGAATTTATAGAGTTAGGGTATTTTGGTTTCCGTGATACCCGTCTACCGTTAGATTCGTTTCTTGTCAGTTCTGATCGTGCGGCGTCAGTTACGCCTTTTCAAATTCAAAAAGCATTTAATGACAAGCGGGAATGCGAACCGCCTTATCATATTTGTAAAAGCACATTTTTAAATAAAACATTTTTAATACGCACAACTTTTAATTAACTGATCAGACGAGTAACTAAAGTACTTATCTGATGGGACTACCGTCCTGATGACTGATTGTTATCAGTGAAAGCCAATAACTGATAACCTTCCTCGGCTGTTTGTCAATCCAGCTAGATAATTAATCTTCAATCTTCAAGACTTTAATCTTCTGATGAAAACATAACTTCAACTAACTTTCATCAACAAATTTCATCTTTTAATCAGAAGTACCGCTAGTCTTACACGTTCCCCCTGACTTTAAGAATCCATAAGTTAACTAGTCTGTTGAGAGTTAATCCTTGAAGATAATATGATGTGTATGCTGATGAACTTCAGTTTTCTGATGAGTTCCCCCTCAGCTTATGCATCTAATTTTCGTAGTCCTAGTTCAGATCGTAGAGTTGAAAACCTTGTCTCACTTAGAGGTTTTGTGAAGATGTCAGCAATTTGAATTTCAGTAAACACATATTCTATCATGACATTTCCTTTCTCCACATGATCTCTGATTAAGTGATGCTTGATCTCAATATGTTTAGTCCTTGAATGACTTGTAGTATTTTGAGTAAGACTGATTGCACTTGTATTGTCACAGTAGATAGGTATTCCACTGATTTTGATGTTGTAATCTTCTAGTTGATGCTTCAACCATAGTATCTGTGCACAGCAAGCTCCAGCAGCTATGTATTCAGCTTCAGCAATAGATATGGATACTGAATTCTATTTCTTACTCATCCAAGAGATCGGACGAATACCTAAGAACAGACAGGCACCTGTTGTGCTTTTTCTGTCAATCTTAAAGCCAGCAACGTCAGAATATGAATATCCAATCAGTTCAAATCCAGATTCCCTAGGGTACCACAATCCCAATTCTTCAGTGCCTTTAAGATATTTGAGAATCATTTTGGCAGCTAAGAGATGAGATTTCTTAGGATTTGATTGATATCTCGCACAAACCCCAATAGAGTACATGATATCAGGTATGCTTGCTGTTAAGTATAACAGTGACCCAATAATTCCTCTGTACTTGGTTATGTCTACTGATTTGCCATCCTCATCTTTATCCAAACGAAGACTAGTAGACATTGGAATATTAGCAGTAGAGCTAGTTTCCATACCAAATTTCTTGAACAAATCCTTTATGTATTTTGTTTGGCTGATGAATATTCCATCAGGAAACTGTCTTACTTGAAAGCCTAGAAAATAGTTAAGTTCTCCCATCATGCTCATTTCACACTTATTCTGCATCAGCTTTGAGAACTTATCACACATCTGTTGATTTGTTGAACCAAAAATGATATTGTCCACATATATTTGCACAAGAAATATATGATTTTCCCATTCAATAGTGAACAAGGACTTGTCAACCATACCTTTGCAAAATCCTTTAGTTAAAAGAAAATCAGATAGGGTATCATACCATGCTCTTGGAGCCTGTTTCACTCCATATAGGGCTTTCTTTAGACGATACACCTTGTCTTCTTCTTGATAGGCTTCAAATCCAGATGGTTGTTCAACATAAACTTCTTCTTGCAATTCTCCATTGAGAAAAGCTGATTTCACATCCATTTGATAGACTGTGAAATTCTTATGAGCAGCATAAGCAAGAAAGAGTCTAATTGCCTCTAGTCTTGCTACTGGTGCAAAAGTTTCATCAAAGTCAATACCTTCTTCTTGACAATAGCCTTTAGCACTTGCTACTGGTGCAAAAGTTTCATCAAAGTCAATACCTTCTTCTTGACAATAGCCTTTGGCAACTAATCTTGCTTTATTTCTGGTGACCACACCATCCTCATTTATTTTGTTCCTGAATACCCATTTAGTGCCAATTACTCTTTGATGAATTGTTCTAGGAACTATGTACCAGACTTCATTCCTTTCAAATTGATTTAGCTCTTCTTGCATAGCTTCAATCCAGTTTGAATCACTTAGAGCTTCTTCAATCTGTTTGGGCTCGATTTGAGATAGAAAGCTGACAAACATTGCTTCACTTACATCAGCTCTCCTTGTTTTTACTCTATCAAAGGATCACCAATCACCAGCTCTGGTGGGTGATTCTTGAGCCATCTAAGATCAGGTTGCAAATCATAATGTTGTCCTCTATTTTGATCTTGCAACACTACTGTTGGAGTTCCAGTAGTAGTCTGTTGAACAGTCTCTGGTCTGTCAGTTATTTGCAACTCTTCTGTTAAACAATCAGCACTGTGATTTTGAACAGCACTTGAGTTAGCAGCTGAGTTGAGATCAGGTAGTATAATGAGAATATATTCTTTATTCTTTTCAACACTCAATTTCTGAAAATCAGTATACAGATTTTGATCAGTACTTTGATTCTTTTAAGAAGATTGACTAGGTTCATCAAATACTACATGAATGGATTCTTCTATAAGTAAAGTTCTTTTGTTAAAGACTCTATAAGCTTTACTAATAGTAGAATATCCTACAAATACTGCTTCATCAGCCTTTTCTGCGAAAGCAGTAAGGTGATTTTTCCCATTATTTAAACCAAAGCATTTACAACCAAAAATTCTAAAGTAATGAATGTTTGGCTTTCTGTTGTTCCAAACATCATACGGAGTCTTGTTTTGGTGCTTGTTGATCATGCATCTGTTTTGGGTAAAGCATGCTGTATTTGTTGCTTCTGCCCAAAATCTTTGAGGCAACTTTGCTTCAGCTATCATGGTTCTGGTAGCTTCCTTTAGAGTTCTGTTTCTCCTTTCAGCAACTTCGTTCTGTTGAGGGGTTCTGGCAGCAGAGTATTCATGGCTGATTCCTGGTATCACAATACTCTTCAACAGTAGAGTTTGTAAATTCAGTCCCTCTATCTAATCTGATCTTTAGTATTTTCATAATCTTTTTGTTCTGAATTTGCTCCATCAGATTTGTAAGATGCTCCTTGGTCTCACTTTTCTTCTTCATGAAAATCACCCAAGTGTATCTTGAATAATCATCCACAACAGCTAGGTAGTATTTTTTTCCACCATTGTTGATTGGATCAATGGGACCAAATAAGTCCATATGTAGCAGCTCCAAAATCCTTCCAGATGATTGGTGCTTCTTGCTTTTGAATGAAAACTTGATTTGTTTACCCTTCTGACATGCGTGACAATGTTTGTCTTTGCTCATGACTATCTTTGGAATTCCCTCTACCAGATCATTCTTGATATGTCTGTTGATGTTCTTGAAATTCACATGATTCATCCTTTTGTGCCACAGCCAACTGACTTCACTTGGTGTTGATGCCACCAAACAAACACTTGAATTCTTGTCAACAGAATTCCAGTCCACAGTGTAGACATTCCCTTGTCGTCTTCCAGATAAAATGACCTTCTTTGTTCCAATCTGTTCAACGTAGCACTTATCTGTTGAGAAGATGACTGAATATCCTTTGTCACAAAATTGACTTATGCTCAGCAAATTGTATTTGAGGCCTTTAACATAAGAGACGTCAGATATCTCAATGTTGCCTTTGATCAGCTTTCCACTTGCTACAATCTTGCCTTCCTTGCTGTTCCAAACGTCACATTTGGACCATCCACAGCAACAACATCAGTCAGCTCATGTATGCTTCCACACATGTGTCTTGAACAGCCACTGTCCAAGTACTGAGTCTTCTCTATTTTACTCCTACTCCTAGTCCTAACCTACAAAACAAAATAAAATTATTTTAGGTACCCTTATTGAGAGGGTCCTGAAGGATTAGTTCCACCTTTGACAACCCAAGATGCTGAATTCTTAGGCTTCTTAGGCTTCTGATTTTCAACAGGAGTATGAACAGATTTGCCTTTATCACGTTTGTCAGATATGTCATGTTGTTGATAATCAGCATGATAAAGATAATGTTTATAAGCAGAATAAGATGCATGATAAGCAGGATATGCATGCATTGGATGAGCAGGATATGGTGCATAGTAAGTTGAAAATTGAGGTGCATGATACATAGGAGGATATGCAGCAGGATGCACATAATAAGACTCATTTCCATACCAAGCATTTTGATTTTTCTTATTTTTATGCTTCTTTGGTTTACTAGATGCTTGCTCATTAACAGACGACTTAGTTTTATCACTAGCTTGATTGGTTTTAGCCTTATCAGAAGACTTCCTAGGACTCTTCTGTTTGGACTTACCAGTTTGTTTTCCTACACTAGGCTCTTTTCTCTTTTTAGCCTTAGGAGTTTTCGTCTCCTTTAACACTTTCTCAGGTGAAGCAGGTTTAGTAGTCTGAGCATACAATATGACCTTACTGTTGTCAGCTGATACAAATTTTTCAGTATGGTTCAGTTCTAACTTATCCTGTTCTAAAGATGTCTTCTGTTTACTAGAGATTAGAGTGGATTCAACAGTTGACTTTTCATGAGACTCAATTGACTTTTCAAGTTCCATGATTTTTCCTTTAAGGACTTCACATTCAGCTTTCAGAGATTCATTTTCTTGCTCAAGCTGTTTATATTCGTCTGATTCTTTTGGCTTTTCAACCTTGAGTTTCAGTGAACTATTTTGCTCTCTTAGCAATATCATCTATTCCTTAAGCTTACTAAATGATTCAGCAATAGTAGTTTTGTTAAGCATCATTTGTTCAAATGAATTAAATAATTCAGTATCTAGAGGAGTTTCCTCATCATCCTCAGAGCCATCAGATTCCTTAGCCATCAGGCAGAGAAGAGTAGGTCTCTCTTCATCAGAAGACTCTTCATCAGAAGTGTCTGAATCTGAATCTGATGAGTAGATAACAACTAGCTTTTCCGCTTCTGCCACCAGCACCTTGCCTTTCTGATGCTTTCTTTCCTTTCAGATTCTCTTTTCTTCTTCAGTGTATTTATCAGCTTTGGGATATGGGAAGTCTGTGATGAAATGACCCAATTTCCTGCAGTTATAGCACATCATTTTATATTTATAAGAATCTTTATTTTGAGAAGAAGATGTAGGGTTAGAAGTAGAAGCATTGTTGTATTTGTTCTTCATTTTTTGTTTGTAGAATTTCTTGAAATTATTAATCAGCAATGCAACGTCTCCAGCAGTGTAATCCTTTTTGTTGAGTATTGTGGCTTCATCAGATGAGTCCACATCTTTACTTTTGTAGGCTGGTCTTCTGGGATTTTCAGCAGCAACCAGGGCAGTTGTGGGACTTGAAGTAGAGGTTTCTTCAACACCCATTCTTGGCAGTTTATACTCGTATGCCTTGAGTACTGAGAACAGCTCGGTGAGTGAGATTTTTCCTAAATCTCTTGACTCTTCCATGGCTGTCACCTTCATGTTGAACTTTGGAGGTAGAGCCTTCAGTACTCTGACGGTTATCTCCTTATCAGTGAAGGTTTTTCCAAGCTTCAGAACTTCATTCAGTGTCCTTGTAAACCTTGTATCCATCTGATCAATGGTTTCCGCAGACATCATCTTGAAGTTGTCCAGCTTTTCCAGAGCAACACTCAGCTGATGCTCTTTAATGGCGTCGTTTCATTCGCTCATATCACGAACCTTATCCCACATTTCTTTGGCAGTCTTGCAGTGCTTGACTTTGTCAAATCTGTCGTTGTCAAGGGCCTTTGTCATGATGAATCACCCAACTTTGTCCAGGTTGAAAAGCTTTATTTCTTCGGCTGTCATCTCGTGTAAATCTTTTTCCACCGTTATATCGACTTCATCAACTTTGATGGTCTTAGTGAATTTGAATGGACCTTTGATGATACATGTGTACATGTTATCATTGTAGGCAGCTAAGAAGATCTCCATTCTGATCTTCCAGTCTTCGAAGCTCATACCAGCTATGTGGGGAACATGGCTGATACAATCCATTTTTCAAAAATTTAATTTTTCAAAAAGATGCTCTTTTGAAAAGTTTGAAAAACACTCGGATCAAGCTCGTTGATCAGACAGCTGATTCTAATGAACCACCTGCTCTGATACCACTTGTTGGTCCCAAGTGGTCAGATGAGGTCTAGAGGGGGGGTGAATAGACCTCTGAAAATTCCTATTCAAATTTTAACTTTAAAACCATTGCTCAAACTTAAACAGACTAAGCTGTTACAGAACAGTATGTCTACAAGGCTGATCGCGAACAAATCATTTAACAGCTTTGCTGACCACTAATCTGATAGTTACTTAGCTGATTTTCAGTTTTAATACCAGAATACTTGCAGCGGATTTTTAAAGTGTTTTTCACAAGTATACTTAGTAGTTTGAAAAATTTATCCCCAGTTTTGATAAACTTCCTTTTAAATCTTTTCAAACAGTTAATAGAGTGTTTTATGCAGTTTTTAGAAATATGCAAGAAAATTTTTCAAAAACCAAATACTAGAATTTTTATAGTGGTTATATGGATTTAAATCCTTTACGCCAAAACACAAATGAATCTGGCCGTAAGCTCGCAATAGGAAATCACAAAGAAGACCTATTCTACAGAATTTTATCACTTCACACAGATGGATAAACACTCCTCACAACAATCTAACAGATTTCACTCAGAAAAATGTGTTTATCTTTGATATTCAACTTCAGCTTGAGTCAACAAATGACAAGGCTGATGAGTGAGCTGTTCTTGAGCTTTTGAGACTTAGAAAATATTTGGCTTCGAAATCAATCTCTCAGTTGTTGTGTTGTCGCTATTTTCTTCGTCTTCTTTAGCTATTTATAGTCACTCTTTGAATTATGTCCGTTGAAGTGAGACAAAATTTAAATCTCTTGATTTCTGGTCCTTAATTTCTGCGAACGGCTCTCTGCACAGTGACAGTACTGCAGACTATACTTTCTGTCAGGCAGTATTAAATGCACCGAGCTGATACTAGTCTTTTCTTCAATCATTTGTCATTTAATAACCTTAGACTTCAGCATTTATTACTCCAGTGGCATTTATTACCGTTGGGACGACTTCTTGATCTTTCCACTTGGCTGATGAGAGAATACTTTTGATGATGAACAGAGCTGATCTCAAACTTGAACAAATCTGATTTGAGTCGGCTGATTTACACCAATCTGATTTCTTTTCTTCAGCAGATCAGTAGTCTTCTGGACCTTGAATATTTGACCCGTCTGATATGTCTTCTTACTTGGTCAAAATTCTTCTAAGGGATTTCAACTAAGTTGTCTTTACTTAGCTGATTTGAAGTTTTAGAAATCATCAAAACCTCCCTTAACTAATAAAATTCAGTGCACTCCATCTTCATCTTTATCCAACAGTAAACAACTCAAAATTGATATAAATAAAAAAGTCAAAACAAGATTATCATCAGCTATTTATGAAATTTTGTACATTAAGTGAAAAACGGGTCCTACCTAGGTAATCATAAATCTTCTAATAAAAACGGCTCAAAATAGAGTAATCACAAATTTTAATTTTTACACAACCCTAAAAAAAATTCATAATTTCGGAAGAACATAAGGAAGATGAAGAAGAAAACGAGGAGCCGGAGGTGACATCAATTGGAGGAGAAGGGTATCCTTGTAGTGGCCCAAGTGATGTGGAACTTTAAATTAATAGGATAATTAATATTAATAGGTATTATTATTGGCACAATTTTAGTTAGATTTTAATAAAGTATCTTTATTTATAGCAGTTATGGCCGTTGGATAAGGTGCTCATCTTGATCATGGGATCATGGTTCAAATTCCCCTTTGCACGCTATAATTTTTAGTATTTCTTTCTTTATTATTCATAATGTTCAAGCCTTATTTTAATTTTTCTTCCTCCTTAGATTAATATTCTTTATTTATATTTTAACATTGAATCTTACATTCCTTGAATTTACATAACAATCACGACTAATGAATTAACACTATTTTATTAGTTATTCCATCAAAGTAGATCAGTTGGCATGTTGTTATGTATTGAACAAGATAAAGACTATAAATAAATGAGTTCGGGTTCGATTCCCACCTGCTTCACATATTTATTTTAATTATTTTTTTCCTTTAGTTATCTGCTCCTTTTGCATTTTTAATTAACAATTGTTCAATTTAACTTATTTTTCTTCCTTAACTATTATTCTATTAATTCCAACTTTTACATAAATCGTTTAATTACTTATTTCCTCTCATCAACTAATTTGAACATTGAACATTATTAAAATACAATGAATAAACCAAATCATTAAGGCTAATTATGTTTCCAATAAATTGATAGTATTATTTATTAAAATCATAAATGTCACGATAGAATATACTACAAATTAAAAAAAAAAATCTTCATAAATAAGACATAAAATAATTAATTATTTTAAAGATCTAATATACAATCTATTCGGTCCAGTATTTCATCAATATCCTCATCAGAATCATCTCCATCCTCCTCATCTTTATCGGTCCATTCTTCTTCGTCTTCATCTTCCTCTTCTACTTCTTCCATAGGTTCATCATCTCCTTGCTCCGCTTCTCGTTACCTTTCCTCTTCTAGTTGCCACCTCGATTCCTCCATCGCAGCCTCATATTCCTCTCTCTCACGTCGTCTGTCCTCATCAATTTGGCGTACCCATTCCTCCATTTCAGCTTCAAACTCCTCCCTATAAATAACACATGAGATATTAAGTCCTAATTTGGCCAAGTGTCGGCATTAATTTGTTTGAATAATTAATTTTAGCAAATTAAAAAAATAGTTGCCTCACTGATTTGGGTCAAGTTTTCAAAATTTACTTATATATAATTACCACCAAATTAAAGGTAAAAAAAAAATTAAGACAACGTTATGAAAAGAAAATTACCGTAACCCGAAATTTAAGAATTTCTTGAAAAATTAGGAAAATGCACTTGACCACATGAAAGTTATATATTTTTGCACTTTACCACCAACATTTTAAAAAAATACCATTTAACCCCTGAATTTTTTTTCATTTAATTATGGTAAACTGAAATTTAAGAAATTCTTGAAAAATTAGGAAAGTGCACTTTACCACATGAAAGTTGTTTTTTCACTTTGCCACCAACAATTTAAAAAAAAAAATATCACATACTCACATATGGTTTTTTACATACCCAGTTAGAGTTAGGAATTTTTTTTTTTTTGAAATTAAAATAAATATAACACCAATAATATGTCCTTGATAATATCATTCAAAAACAAGTCTCTAATTCTCATGATTCATGAATATTTAGGAAACACAATTAGAACAGATTAATAAATTTTGAAACAAAAAAAACATTTAAATCACATACGCATTTTTTTCTTATGAACAACATTAAAACACTAGCCTATGTTTTTATATACTCTATATATCTATACCATCTACGAAATAAGAATGAAAACAACCGAAGAGTTTAAAATGCTTATAACAAATATAATGGGAGTTTTATTGGAGCATATTCATCCATCAGCAGCAATCAAGCTTGCAGCATCAATTCTCCTCATTTCTTCTTTTCAGAGTTTCTGTCGTGTAATTCTGATTTTTAGGTTTTCTAATTAGGGCATTGTATTTTTTGTTTTATTTATTTTGTATCTTTATATTTTATTTAATTAGTTGTTATAGCGTTTTTAGGTTAGTTAGTTTCTTTAGCAACTTTACAAGAGTTAACCGACTCTTTCTTGTATATATAGGGTTCAAAACCCACTCTGTACATTAACTTGATTATTTTTTTGGAATATAATTTTTCAATTCCTTCTTCACAAATTCTTCTTCAAGAATTCATATACAGAAATATTCAAAATATTCAATTACAAATAAACAAAACTATATGTTTCTAACATGGTATCAGTAGAATTCTGATTACGTTTTCCGCATCAATTTTTGAGTTCTGATCTCATATTTCTTGGGAGTTTTTTTCCCTGTTCTTCATATTTTTTTTCCAGTTGCAGTTTTGTCTTCAACCGGGTTCTTGATTTTCCTCCGTTCTTGACAAGTTCTTGGTGGTTTTTTTTTGGTCTTTTGTCATGGCTGATTCAACACCCCCCACCACTTCTTCCATTACTGGTACTGTACGATCAAGATCACCAACAGAGGATCCAAGCAGTCCTTTCTTCCTTCATCCTTCAGACGGACCTGGACTTCTCCTGATTCAACACAAATTAACAGCAGACAATTACACTTCCTGGGCCAGATCCATGTCTATTTCCCTAAGTGTAAAACACAAAATTGGTTTCATTAATGGAACATTAACTGATCCAGGTATCTCTGATCTTGTTCTTCAAGATGCTTGGCAAAGAAATAATGACCTTGTCCTTTCTTGGATTTTAAATTCTGTTTCTTATGAAATTCATTCAAGTATTCTTTACACCACTAATGCTAAGGCTATGTGGGATGATTTGAAGACTAGATTTCAGCAAGGGAATGGCCCTAGAGTATTTCAATTACGTAGGGATATAGCTACATTACAGCAAGATGGTCAATCTGTCAATGTTTACTTTACAAAACTCAAGTCATTGTGGGATGAACTTCAGATTTATAGGCCAGCCCTTAATACTTGCCCTTCTAATTGTGGAAATGCAGAAAAAATTTGTGACAATCATCAAGAAGAGTATGTTATGTCCTTTTTAATGGGATTAAACTCTGGTTTTGACACTCTTAGAGAGCAAATTTTAATCATGGATCCCCTGCCTCCAATTAGTAGAGTTTTCTCTCTTGCCACACAGGCTGAGAGACAAAAACTTGTTGGACAAAGATCATCTTCTGACCTTTCCAACACTATGGCTTTTGCTGCCAAAAATTTCAACAATCCAAATCAACAGAAAAGACCTTATAATCAGTTCAAACAGTCACCCTTTCCCACTCAATCAAATCCATCCACTCCTACATTTAATCCAACTTTCAAAAAGAAAGAAAAACCTATTTGTAGTCACTGTCATATTCCAGGGCATACCATTGACAAGTGCTATAAGTTGCATGGCTATCCTGTTGGTTATCAACCAAAACCCAAACAGACCACTTATCCTTCTCAGCCTACTGTTAATCAAGTTTTTGATGAATCAATGACAACTCAAAACACAGGTTCTTTTTCTGTAAATGAGTCTTACTCCAATTCTTCCATAGCACAACCTATGGCATCATTATTGCAAAGTCTTAATGCTGACCAATGTCAACAACTCATGAGCCTGTTTTCAAATCAGCTCTCACTAACATCTCAACAGTCTCACTCCAATGATCAAACACATGTTTCATGTGTTTCAGGTATCTGCTCTAACACAAATACCCTTGATTTCAATTTTTTCTTTAATAATTGGATCCTGGATTCAGGAGCATCCAAACATATTTGTAACAATAAAACTCTATTTTCTTCACTTTCTCCTATTACTAATACTAAAGTTTTTCTTCCTGACAATTCTAGTTATGCTGTTTCAGAATTAGGTTCTATCATTATTAACTCTAAGCTCACTTTACATAATGTTTTTTACATTCCTGACTTCAAGTTCAATTTGATATCTGTCAGTGAGTTATTAACCTCAACTAACTTTGTTATTAATTTTACTTCCACATCCTTTCTTATTCAGGACAAACAAGAGAGGATGATTGGACAGGGTAGAATGCTACATGGGCTTTACATTTTGGATTTACCTTCCCATCTTATTAATAATTTTGCAGTTTGTAATAAGGTTTCTTCAATCACTTGGCATAACAGACTAGGGCATTTACCATACAAAACTATGAATTGGCTTAAGGATGATTTAGGTTTAACTAGTTTCAGTAGTTGTAATAATTCTCCATGTACTATTTGCCCTTTGGCTAGACATAGAAGATTACCTTTTCCTACTTCAACTACTAATTCTAGTTCTGCTTTTGATCTAATTCATTGTGATTTATGGGGTCCCTTTCATACTATTTCTCATAATGGTTTTAGATATTTTGCTACAATAGTGGATGACTTCTCTAGGTTTACATGGATATGTTTTTTGTCTCATAAATCTGATATTATTGAAACTATTCCAAATTTTATTACTATGATTAAAACTCAATTTAACTGTACTATTAAGAAGTTTAGAAGTGATAATGCTCCTGAGCTTAATTTCACTTCTTTATTTCAGAAACTTGGTATAATTCATCAATACTCTTGTGTTGAGACCCCTCAACAAAATGCCATTGTTGAGAGGAAACACCAACATCTATTAAGTGTTGCTAGAGCTTTATTTTTTCAATCTAAAATTCCTATTGATTTCTGGACTGATTGTATATCTACTGCAGCATTCTTGATTAATAGGATACCCTCTAAAGTCTTGGGTTTTAAAACTCCTTATCAATTACTTTTTCAAAAGGCTGTTGATTATTCTTATTTTAAAACTTTTGGGTGTTTGGCCTTTGCTTCTACCTTACAAAAAGGAAGGACCAAATTTGAGCCAAGGGCTAAGGCTTGTGTTTTTATTGGTTATCCCCATGGAATAAAGGGATATAAATTGTTAGATATTCAGACTAATACTGTTTTTATATCAAGGGATGTTACTTTTCATGAACATGTTTTTCCCTTTCATAATATTTCTACACATGTTCCTAATCATTCTTCTTCTGTTGACAGGCTATTTCCTGTTCCAGAACCAATAATTGATTCTGATCCCTATGTTTATTTTCATCCTGATTCTGATCCTGATTTTATGCCTACTTCTAATGATAATAGTACATCTACTAATTCTTCTTCTCCTATTCCTTTAAGAAGGTCTAATAGAGTTCCTAAAACCCCATCATATCTCACTGATTATCATTGTAGTCTATTACACAATATTCCTATAAGTAATAATAATGTTAAGTTTCCTTTATGCAATTTTGTTAGTTATGATAGTTTATCATCTCATCATAAATCTTTCATTTTAAATTTGTCTTCTGAAATTGAACCTGAGTATTACTTTCAAGCTGTTGGACAACAGCACTGGAGGGATGCTATGGCATCTGAGATTAAGGCATTAGAAGATACAAATACATGGAAAATTGTACCTTTGCCTCATGGAAAAACATCTATTGGTTGTAGATGGGTTTATAAAATAAAAAGGAAAGCTGATGGAACAGTAGACAGGTATAAAGCACGGCTAGTTGCTAAGGGTTACACTCAAAAGGAAGGGATAGATTACAATGACACTTTTTCACCTGTGGCTAAATTAGTTACAGTTAAGATTATCCTAGCTGTTGCAGCTTCAAAAAATTGGGAATTAAATCAATTAGACATTAATAATGCTTTTTTGTATGGTGATTTAGATGAGGAAATCTATATGGATTTACCTTTAGGTTTTCAAAAGTCTAATGTTTCTGTTCCTCTTGTTTGTAAGTTACAAAAATCCTTATATGGATTAAAACAAGCATCCAGACAGTGGAATGCTAAATTTACTAGTGCTCTTTTGGAATTTGGTTTTGAACAATCAAAGTCTGATTATTCATTATTTACAAAAGGTAGTAATGATTCTTTTATTGCCTTATTATTGTATGTGGATGATATTGTTATTACTGGACCAAATACTTCTATTATTTCTTCTTTAAAAGTTTTCTTACATAGTAAATTTAAACTTAAAGACATGGGTTCTTTAAGATATTTTTTGGGCCTTGAAATAGCTAGGTCTTCTAAGGGAATAGTTTTAAATCAAAGGCAATATGCTTTGAATATTTTAGATGAAACAGGTTTTCTGGGATCTAAGCCATTGAGTCTTCCTATGGATCCAAATCTGAAACTTAATTCAGAAGATGGAGATCCTTTGGAGGATATTACAGCATATAGAAGGTTGATTGGCAAGTTATTGTATTTAACAATAACTAGGCCAGACATAACATTTGCAGTACACAAACTAAGTCAGTTTGTGTCTAATCCTAGAGTTCCTCACATGCAGGCAGTTCATCACATCCTTAGATATGTCAAGACTAATCCAGGTATGGGTTTATTTTATTCATCTCAATCTTCTCTAACTATTAAATCCTATGCTGATGCAGATTGGGCATCTTGTAAAGACACCAGAAAATCTACAACAGGCTTTTGTATGTTTTTGGGGGATTCTCTTATCTCCTGGAAGTCAAAGAAGCAGGCTACTGTATCTAAGTCTAGTGCTGAGGCAGAATATCGTGCATTAGCTAGTGCATCTAGTGAAATAATTTGGATTCAACAAATCCTCCTAAATTTACAGTGTCCTATTTCTTCTCCTACGGTTCTATTTTGTGACAATCACTCAGCCATTCATATTGCTACAAACCCAATCTTTCACGAGCGTACTAAACACATCGAGATAGATTGTCATTTTATAAGAGACCTTATAACTAGCAAGAAAATTAAACTACTTCCTATTTCTACAGAAAAACAGATAGCAGATGTATTTACTAAATCTTTGCCCTTACCTCGTTTCACTGCTCTGTTACGCAAGCTGGCACTTCTGGATCTCCATCGTCCACCTTGAGGGGGGAGTATTGGAGCATATTCATCCATCAGCAGCAATCAAGCTTGCAGCATCAATTCTCCTCATTTCTTCTTTTCAGAGTTTCTGTCGTGTAATTCTGATTTTTAGGTTTTCTAATTAGGGCATTGTATTTTTTGTTTTATTTATTTTGTATCTTTATATTTTATTTAATTAGTTGTTATAGCGTTTTTAGGTTAGTTAGTTTCTTTAGCAACTTTACAAGAGTTAACCGACTCTTTCTTGTATATATAGGGTTCAAAACCCACTCTGTACATTAACTTGATTATTTTTTTGGAATATAATTTTTCAATTCCTTCTTCACAAATTCTTCTTCAAGAATTCATATACAGAAATATTCAAAATATTCAATTACAAATAAACAAAACTATATGTTTCTAACAATTTTTTTTTTTTTTTTGATAATTAAATATGATTGAAGTTTATACTAACGATAAATCCCAATGCTGGTTTAGAAAATTGTTTACTACTTTTGACCTGGTCACATTTAATTAATAAAACAATAACAATTATTTTAAAAATATTTGATAATTAATAAATTTTAAAATATGTTAAGCTGCATCCAACCAAACGAAAGAGCCACTGTATTAAAATATCTTTGATTTTTTTATATTTACACACACGAACATATTTTTGATTTTTTTATATTTACAATTGCTAATTAAAATTATATTTGAATTTGTTATGATGCAATGATGGTGTATCATTATTTCAATTATGATGTAATGATAATGTATTTACAATTTAAGAAAAAGAAATATATTTGCATTGTTGTTTTATAGTCATTGTGTTTCCATAAAATAAATCAAATACTTGTAATTGAGTACATGAAAAGCACAAACTTTTCCTTCCAGAATTATGATTGTTATTAAGTGTCTTGAATTAAATAGTGAAATGAAATAAAAATTCTGTGTTAGTTTATTATTCTAAACACACTTGCATTTTTCATTGAACATGTCAAGCCTCATAGACTGGACACAAGGATGTCGCTCACGAAATTGAATGGGATGAATAAAACCCATTTAAATTCTCAATTGGACGTGATAGATGAAATGGGGTTTGGAACGTTGGCTAGATTGAATTGTGAGTATATGAACCGCACTGTGGTACATTGGTTAATTAGTCAGTATAACCCTACCACAAGAATCCTCAAAATACATGGACAGGAGTTTGAGCTCACGGATTATGCGGTTTATGAGGCTCTTGGGGTTCCATGCAATGGTCATAGTTTGTATCACTCTTTTACAGATAGGAGTGGCGTGGAAAAGTACGGGTCATTTGTCACAATGAAACGAGGTAGAGTTGACTCTAAAGAATTGTACGAGTCAATGCTTATAACCATGACTCACAGAGATGAATTCAAGGTGATGTACTTGACATTTCTGTTTGGTGTGTTTCTCTATCCGAGTAACCAACAAAACATACCGGGTGATTACCTCACCCTATTTAAGGACCTAGACGAAGTTCCCAAAATGAATTGGGCGAGCCTTGTGATAACAAAATTAGATGAGGGAGTACATACATACCAGGCAAAAAATGAGGGTTACATACCTGGTTATTTATTATTATTACAGGTAAATAGTTAATGGTCTCTCTCATATGATGTATTAGTTAAATATATATTTTATTAATTTAACGTAATATGTAACTATGATGTAGATAATATTCTACAGACGAGTACGTCCAGTCCGTGCAAAATGTACACTTGATTTGGAGACAAAAGTACCTTTTATAAAGTATATTTCAAAGGAACGATCAACAATGTTGATTAAAGAAGTACAGTCCAATGGCGGTTATTGGAACCCTAAGGTAACTATTTCCGTGCAAACATTTCTCATAGATAATATAATTTATAAATCTGTATAATTGCATTTACTGATACAAACAACCCTTTTCGAGTTTCAGAGTATTGCATTTGATTCAAGTAAATCAAAGAATCAGGTGATTCATGAGTTATAATTGGCAAGTGAATTGGAAAAATTGGAAGCCAATAAGATTAAGAGTGATGGGGGCTATTTTACACCCCTTATAACACTCGGAACGACTAGACTATACTTGGTCACCCGATCAGGAAAGCTATTTCGCTAACAAGCCACGCGGTCCTACCAGAGGAATCAATCCGTAGCGGTCAAGCCTGAAGTCCGAATGTCTGAAGGATTATTATACCAAGTTCTTTTAGGACTATGTTTCCTTGTATAGTTAGGGTTGTTAACATATAAATACCTAGCTAAGCATTGTATTTAGACAACAACTTCAATTGAGAACTTACGCCTCCATACTTGGGCAATCTGATGATAAAGTGATAGAAAAGCCTTTGCTATACTATATTCAATATTCATCGTCTTGTGTTCTTATTTGCTTTTTATATATTGTTCTTTCTTGAGATTGATCCATCCTGAATAAAGTAACTAGGCCCCGTAATACATATAATTTAACCCTGTAAACCTCTATTATTAATTTAATCTAACCCTACGAAAAACGGTTAAATCAGTTGGCGCCCACCGAGGGGCTGAGTTAATTATTCGATAGACATATGGCTCGCCCAAGGAAGAACTCTCATAGCGAGGCAAAAAGTAACACGATGCATCCACATCGTCTGATGACTTACAGAACGATTCAAATAACAACGTTCCAACCGTCAACGATGAAAAGAATCGAAGAGCAAGTGATCAACTACCGAACCAAGAGGAACGTCAAGGGATCCATGTTCAAAACTCTCAAGGACAACAAGAGATTGCCGCCAATGTGATACCGGAAGACCCCATGGCTCCAACAATCCCTGTTCCTCTGCCGGATACACATGAGAAACTAAGACAGATCGCTATGCTATTTAACTTACTGTATCCAGTGGAAATACTGGTCCCCGAGAGAAACCCTTGAACTACTAGGGCAAATCCTGCTAGGAGAACTCCAAGGCATGTCGATCAAATATCCGAGCAAGCAGATAGCCCAGTGATCCTTACATAGTCCACAAAGGAGCGATACAAAACCAACCGATGAGTGGATCCGAAGAAAAACATATTGAACAAAGCCACAACCAACCCACCAAGGATCAAAAGAACACACCATAATTCCCATTGAGGACGACGTCGTGGACGCAATTCCTAATCGACAAAGAGCTGTCCGTATTTCAGAAAGAGAGATTGAGAGGATGGTACAGGAGCGCCTAGAACAACGTCTTCGGACCGTCCAAAATCCGTGGGCTAGAAACACAGAGCTCCAAGAAAGTCTAGCTGCGTGCTCCCCCTTTTGTAGGGAGATAAAAGAAGCTCAATCGTCTGGCCAGGTCCCTGGGCGACTACCAAGATACGATGGAACCACCGACCTAGATTATTATATTTTCAGCTCACAAATTTTATGAATTTATATGCTCACTCGGCGGAATACACCGCCAAACTAATGGTTACCACATTTGAAGGTCTAGCTTTGGATTGGTTCGCTAAACAACCCACCAACTCTATCTTCAGTTTTCGTGAGTTATGCAATAAACTGACCCATCAATTTGCTAGCCAGAAAAGACAGAAACTGTCGATGAGCTACCTTGGAACCATCCATCAACAAGAGGGCTCCTTGCGAAACTGGTTGGCAAGATTTAACGTGGAATTGTTAAAAATTGATTCCCCGAACATCGACTACACAATCTCCATCCTCTTCGATCTCACCAAAAACAGGCAGTTCGGGAATGCTCTCAGTAGAAAGCAACCGAGATCTTTTGCGGATATTATGACCTTGGCATCAAAATACATGACTAAAGAGGAGATGAACTCTTTCAAAGATAAGAATAGAAACAAAGCTCCCACCGCCGGATCAAGGCGGCAAGATAAAGCTCCTGCTTTAAGACCTACGGATTACGATCGGTCTTTCAGAAAAGGAAATGTCTTTCAACGACTAGAATACAATTGGAATGATCAGGATAAAAGACCTAATATCTATCCTAGATCAAGGTCAGTCGATCCAGCTAACAGGAATCGAATAAACCAGTTGGAATACCCCCGACTGACTGTTCCTATCGAAGAAATTCTTGTAATACATGATGGGGAGGCAGGGAATTACAGTGGAGCCAGGGCTTTAGCCTTGAAATGCCTCCGAACATGCTACTATTGGCCTACCATAAACAAGGATGCCGTTAAATACGTGCAAAAATGTCATCATTGCCAAATTCATGCAAATATAAGCCATCAACCAGCCGAAAACATGCACCCAATACCCGTGTGCTGGCCATTTGATCAATGGGAAATGGACATAGTGGGACCTTTTCCAATAGCCAGGTCTAAGAAAGCATATGTTCTCGTCGTTGTCGAGTATTTCAGTAAATGGATAGAATGCGTCGCCCTTGCTCAGATAACTCAATTCCAAGTAATTAATTTCCTATGGAAGTTCATAGTATGTCGGTTTGGCATCCCGCGAATCCTAATCTCTGATAATGGAACTCAATTCACGGGAAAACAAATATTAGAATGGTGCACTAAATTGGGAATTCAACAAAACTTCACTTCAGTAGGACATCCGAGAGCAAACGGATAAACTGAAGTAGCAAACCGTGAAATAATAAAATCTTTGGAGAAAAGATTAGGGGCAGCCAAAGGAATATGGCTGGATGAACTCCCTCGAGTACTTTGGGCAAATCGGACAACAGTCAGGACCTCAACCGGCGAGACCCCATTCAGTTTGGTATACTGCTCGGAAGCCGTAATTCCAGTCGAAACACTAGTCCCGACCCCGAGGATCGAGATGAATGATAGCCAGGAAAATGAAAAAGCTAGAGAAGATGATGTCGACTTGACCAAAGCTTTAAGAGAAAAGGCTGCCATACAACTGCAGGTCGCTAAATCAAATATGGAGAAGGCCTATAATCAAAAGGTGCGCGTACGAACCTTCAAAGAAGGGGACTTAGTATTGAAAAAAGTAGAGGTGTCCAAACATGTAGGAAAATTGCAACAGAATTTGGATGGACCATACATAGTCGTCGGTGTAGGAAAGAAAGGTTCATACAAAATTGCACACTTGGACGGAACACCCCTACCGAGGACTTGGAATGCAGTCAACCTGAGAAGATACTATGGAAAATGAATCCTAGTAGTTATCCTTATTAATCTTTTATATTTGATTTATTTTAAATTTTTCGTATTATTTTTTGTAATAAAGGCTTTGGCCTAAGATTGCTTCTGAAATATAATCAATGTTTATAAGTTATCAGTTGAATCAAAGATTCAAAAGGTTAAACCAATATTTGGTAAACAACTGAACTCACAGAGTCGAGTAAAAATCGATCCGCTCGATAGACGCTCCTCGTTCTCCAAACAACGCAAGGGCTTACTGGTTAAAACCATTAATGGGTAAACAACCTAAGTCCTAAAGAGTTGAGTAAAATCGATTCGCTCTATAAACACTCCTCGATCTCCAAAAAACGACAATTACATAGTTTAAAGCCAATAATTGGTAAAAGACCTAAGTCCTAAAGAGTTGAGTAAAATCGATTCGCTCGATAAACACTCCTCGATCTCCAAAAAACGACAATTACATAGGTTAAAGCCAATAATTGGTAAAAAAACCTAAGTCCTAAAGAGTTGAGTAAAATCGATTCGCTCGATAAACACTCCTTGATCTCCATAACGACGATTAAATAGGTTAAAGCCAATAATTGGTAAAAAACTTAAGTCCTAAAGAGTTGAGTAAAATCGATTCGCTCGATAAACACTCCTCGATCTCCGAAAAACGACAATTACATAGGTTAAAGCCAATAATTGGTAAAAAAAAACCTAAGTCCTAAAGAGTTGAGTAAAATTGATTCGCTCGATAAACACTCCTCGATCTCCAAAAAATGACAATTACATAGGTTAAAGCCAATAATTGGTAAAAAAACCTAAGTCCTAAAGAGTTGAGTAAAATCGATTCGCTCAATAAACACTCCTCGATCTCCATAACGACGATTAAATAGGTTAAAGCCAATAATTGGTAAAAAAAAAAAAAAAAACCTAAGTCCTAAAGAGTTGAGTAGAATCGATTCGCTCGATAAACACTCCTCGATCTCCATAACGACGATTAAATAGGTTAAAGCCAATAATTGATAAAAAAAACCTAAATCCTAACGAGTTGAGTAAAATCGATTCGCTCGATAAACACTCCTCGATCTCCACAAGAACAATTAAGTAGATTAAAGCCAATAACTGGTAAAAAACCTAAAAGTTGAGTAAAATCGATCCGCTCGATAAACACTCCTCGATATCCAAAAAACCGACAAAATTAAGAGAAATCCAAGCAAGAACAAACTCACGAAGACAACAGACATAGATGAATATAAAGTTTTATTCATCTGAAAGCAAGAACATCCTTAGATTTACATATTGTTACAAATACAAAATTGGAAAATCCTATCTAATAGATCGGAGTCTTTCACGACAATGTCCACGGAAACATCAATCTTTGTTCAACTGCCTCCATGTTTCCCTCCAACCATCTGAGAAGCATGCTGCTCAGGATGATCGACTTCTTTAGTTCGGTGGCCAGGCTTTGAAGATCGGTCCTCCCTTTAGTCTGAAACGACCATTACAAGCCAAATACCTTGCAGCGGTCATTAGACCAAAAACGAGCTCCTGCTTGAAGGATGGGATTGAATTTTACTCTAAAGCAGGATCTCTTGAGGAAAGTCGCAAAGTGAAAATTTACCAGCACACCCCGACGGTCAATCACTCCGGAGGTAACATCCAAGAACAGGGGTGCCTGGTAAATACGAACCCTCCATGTGCAAACGGGAACCATGAACCTCAACCCATTGAAGACCAATGCAGAGGTCACATGAGACCCGTCAGTACAAGGTAAGGCATCAATGGGACCTGTCAGTACAAGGCAAATAATGCTTGAGTTATTACGACATAACGATTCACAATAATGTGACTTTTTGAAAATTATGGGATCACTGGGAAAAGTAAAATTCAAAGAAACTGATATCTCCAATTTTTGTACGTTATGGATAAATATGAAAGAAACTGCCTACCTATTTATAGAGAAATGATAAAGCTAATCCAACAGCTGGAAGAAGATCTAAAGACGGCACTGCGACTTTTGACTTCCCCCATTTAATACGGGTAAGTTGGAACGACACTATATTAGTCGATAAAGCTACTCGATGAGAAAGAAGTATCAAGGTCGAAACGACCATAATGGAAAATCCATATACGTTCCAGTGGATTCATTGAGAGACAACTTAAAAACTTTACAAAGAATTCTCGACCGACGAACAGAACTCTTAAGAAAAGGAAATCTACAACGAGGGATGATTATTACTACGAGAAATAAATGATATATAAGCAGGAAGACAAAATAGTTGATCGTTTTGACGACAAATAAGAGCCTGGCAACATAGAATCCAGCTTTCCTCTTGGAGTCCAAGAAATCTGACGGACTAGTAGAAGAAACAGTCGTCCTTGCCAAGGCATACGGACTTGTCACTGTCTCATATATCAAAGAATTGCTTAAGGAGGTCTAAATAAGCTGGATCTGACTAATGGTTCTACATTTTCCAATTTCTCCCATACCAAAGAATTGACATGTTGGTACACTGGTTGTTTTATTTGGGGATACTGAAGCTCGCAATCAGTACACAAAAACATGGGAAGGCAGCAGACAGGCTCTTCTAAGGGATTTAACTCTAAAAGAAATGCCTCAAAAAGAAGTTGCAAGGAAAACATTATATAGAACTTCATGACAAACATAAATTATATCTGACAACGATGACTGATCGATCATCGACAAGCGTGATAAGCTTACAGTTCTTTGAAAGCTGAATACAAGAAAGAAGTATAGAGAAATATTCCTCTTCGAACAATCAACATTTTCTGATGACCAAAGGCGACTAAAGGAATTGACTAAGGGTTGGGCATAGTCAATCAATGAACTTGTTGGATAAAGATGAAGATGGAGTGCACTGAATCTGAATTAGTTAAGGGAGGTTTTGATGATTTCCAAAACTTCATATCAGCTAAGTAAAGACAACTTAGTTGTAATCCCTTAGAAGAATTTTGACCAAGCTAGAAGACATATCAGACGGGTCAAATATTCAAGGTCCAGAAGACTACTGATCTGCTGAAGAGAAGAAATCAGGCTGGTGTAAATCAGCCGACTCAAATCAGATTTGTTCAAGTTTGAGATCAGCTCTGCTCATCATCAGACGTGTACTCTCATCAGCCAAGTGGAAAGATCAAGAAGTCGTCCCAACGGTAATAAATGCCACTGGAGTAATAAATGCTGAAGTTCGAGGTTATTAATGGCAAACGATTGAAGAAATAACTCGTATCAGCTCGGTGCATTTAATGCTGCCTGACAGAAAGTACAGTTTGCAGTACTGTCACTGTGCAGAGAGCCGTTCGCGGAAATTAAGGACTAGAAATCAAGAGATTTGAATTTTGTCTCACTTTAATGGACATAATTCAAAGTGTGAGTATAAATATCTGAGAGAGACGAAGAGAAAAGAGAAACAACACAACATTTGAGAGATTGATTTCGAAGCAAAATATTTTCTAAGTCTCAAAGCTCAAGAACAGCTCACTCGTCTGCTGAAGTCATTTGTTGACAGAAGCCGTTGAAGTTCAAAGAATATACATTTTCTGAGTGAATCTGTAAAAGAGAGTGTTGTGAGGAGTAGATATCCATCTTTGTGAGTGATATTACTTCGGAGAGTAGGAATTTCTTTGTGATTTCCAATAGCGAACTTGTGGCTTATCATTTGTTGTAAAGCACAAGCAGAGTATACTGATTACTGTGTATTTTTAGTATAACCCAAGATCTTTGTGACTTGGAAGAGTGGATTAAAGGATATTTACATCCATATAACCACAATAAAAATCCTTGTGTTTTTATCTTGCATTTTACTTGCATATTTTTAGATTGCATAAAACACTTGATAAAACTGTTTGAAAAAGATTTAAAGAAGTTTATAAAACTGGGGATAAAACTTTTCAAACTACTGAGTATACTTGTGAAAAACACTTTAAAAATCCGCTGCAAGTACTCTGGTATTAGAACTGATTTTGACTAAAATCAGCTAAGTAACTATCAGACTAGTGGTCAACAAAGTTGTTCAATGATTTTTTCGCGATCAGCCTTGTAAGCTTACTGTTCTGTAACAGCTTAGTCTGCTTACTTTTGAGCAACAGTTTTAAAGTTAAGATTTTGTTTAAAATTGTCAGAGGTTTATTCAACCACCCCCTCTAGACCTCATCTGACCACTTGGGTCCAACAAGTGGTATAAGAGCAGATGGTTCATTAGAATCAGCTGCCTGATCAACGAGCTTGATCCAAGTGTTTTTCAATGGTTTCCAAACTTTTCAAAAGAGCATCTTTTTGAAAAATTAAAATTTTTGAAAAATGGATTGTATCAGCCATGTTCCCCACATAGCTGGTATGAGCTTCGAAGACTGGAAGATCAGAATGGAGATCTTCTTAGCTGCCTACAATGATAACATGTACACATGTAACATCAAAGGTCCATTCAAATTCACCAAGACCATCAAAGTTGATGAAATCGATATAACGGTGGAA
Organism: Penstemon eatonii; assembly: GCA_038501285.1. Classification (NCBI taxonomy): domain Eukaryota; kingdom Viridiplantae; phylum Streptophyta; class Magnoliopsida; order Lamiales; family Plantaginaceae; genus Penstemon; species Penstemon eatonii. The sequence continues at coordinate 15,555,317 of CM076710.1, read as the reverse complement.
AAAGATTCACACGAGATGACAGCCGAAGAAATAAAGATGTTCAACCTGGACAAAGTTGGGCGATTCATCATGACCAAGGCCCTTGACAACGACAGATTTAACAAAGTCAAGCATTGCTAGACTGCCAAAGAAATGTGGGATAATGTTCATGATATGAACGAATGAAACGACGCTATCAAAGAGCATCAACTGAGTGTTGCTTTGGAAAAGTTGGACAACTTCAAGATGAAGTCTACGGAAACCATTGATCAGATGGATACAAGGTTCACAAGGACGCTGAACGAAGTTCTGAAGCTTGGAAAAACCTTCACTGATAAGGAGATAACCATCAGAGTGCTGAAAGCTCTACCTCCAAAGTTCAACATGAAGGTGACAGCCATGGAAGAGTCAAGAGATTTAGAAAAAATCTCACTCACCGAGTTGTTCTCAGTACTCAAGGCATACGAGTATAAACTGCCAAGAATGGGTGTTGAAGAAACCTCAACTTCAAGTCCCACAGCTACCCTGGTTGCTGCTGAAAATCCCAGAAGACCAGCCTACAAAAGTAAAGATGTGGACTCATCTGATGAAGCCACAATACTCAACAAAAAGGAGTACACTGCTGGAGACGTTGCATTGCTGATGAACAACTTCAAGAAGTTCTATAAAAGAAAAATGAAGAACAAATATAACAATGCTTCTACTTCTAACCCTGCTTCTACTTCTCATGACAAAGATTCTTACAAATCTAAAATGATGTGCTATAACTGCAGGAAACTGGGTCATTTCATCAGAGACTGCCCATATCCTAAAGCTAAGAAGTATACAGAAGAAGAAAAGAGAATCAGAAAAGAAAGAAAGCATCAGAAAGGCAATGTGCTGGTGGCAGAAGCGGAAAAGCTAGCTGCTATCTACTCATCAGATTCAGATTCAGACACGTCTGATGAAGAGTCCTCTGATGAAGAGAGTCCTGCTCTTCTCTGCCTGATGGCTAAGGAATCTTATAGCTCTAAGGATGACGAGGTAACTCCTCTTGATAATCAATTATTTAATTCACTTGAACAAATGATGCTTAACAATACTACTATTGTTGAAGCATTTAGTAAGCTTAAGGAAGAGATGATATTGCTAAGAGAGCAAAATAGTTCACTGAAACTCAAAGCTGAAAAGCCTAAAGAATCAGCTGAATATAAACTGCTTGAGCAAGAAAATGAATCTCTGAAAGCTGAATGTGAAGTCCTTAAAGGAAAAATCATGGAACTTGAAAAGTCAATTGAGTCTCATGAAAAGTCAACTGCTGCATCCATTCTTATCTCTAGTAAACAGAAGATACATTTAGAACAGGATAAGTTAGAACTGAACCATACTGAAAAATTTGTATCAGCTGACAACAGTAAGGTCATTTTGTATATTCAAACTACTAAACCTGCTTCACCTGAGAAAGAGCTAAAGGAGACGAAAACTCCTAAGGCTAAAAAGAGCAAAGAGCCTTGAGTAGGAAAACAGACTGGTAAACCTAAACAGAAGAGTCCTAAGAAGTCTTCTGATAAAGTTAAAACCAATCAGACTAGTGATAAAACTAAGTCGTCTGTTAATGAGCAAGCATCTAGTAAACCAAAGAAGCATAAAAACAAGAAAAATCAAAATGCTTGGTATGGAAATTAGTCTTATTATGTGCAACCTGCTGCATATCCTCCTATGTATCATGCACCTCAATTTCCAACTTACTATGCACCATATCCTGCTCATCCAATGCATGCATATCCTGCTTATCATGCATCTTATTCTGCTTATGAACATTATCCTTATCATACTGATTATCAACAACATGACAAATCTGATAAACGTGATAAAGGCAAAACTGTTCATACTCCTACTGAAAATCAGAAGCCTAAGAAGCCTAAGACTTCAACACCTTGGGTTGTCAAAGGTGGAACTAATCCTTCAGGACCCTCTCAATAAGGGTACCTAAAATAATTTTATTTTGTTTTGTAGGTTAGGATTAGGAGTAGGAGTAAAGTGTAGAAGATTTGGTACTTGGACAGTGGCTGTTCAAGACACATGTGTGGAAGCATACACGAGCTAACTGATGTTGTTGCTGTGGATGGTCCAAAAGTCACTTTTGGAGACAGCAAGGAAGGCAAGATTGTAGCAAGTGGAAAGCTGATCAAAGGCAACATTGAGATATCCAACGTCTCTTATGTTAAAGGCCTCAAATACAATTTGCTGAGCATAAGTCAATTTTGTGACAAAGGATATTCAGTCATCTTCTCAACAGATAAGTGCTACGTTGAACAGATTGGTACAAAGAAGGTCATATTATCTGGAAGACGACAAGGTAATGTCTACACAGTGGACTGGAATTCTGTTGACAAGAATTCAAGCATTTGTTTGGTGGCATCAACACCAAGTGAAGTCTGTTGGCTGTGGCACAAAAGAATGAATCATGTGAATTTCAAGACCATCAACAGACTTATCAAGAATGTTTGGTAGAAGGAATTCCAAAGACAGTCATGAGCAAAGATAAGCTTTGTGACTCATGTCAGAAGGGTAAACAAATCAATTCATCATTCAAAAGCAAGAAGCACCAATCATCTGGAAAGATTTTGGAGCTGCTACACATGGACATATTTAGACCCATTGATCCAATCAGCAATGGTGGAAAAAAATACTGCCTAGCTGTTGTGGATGATCATTCAAAATACACTTGGGTGATTTTCATGAAGAAGAAATCTGAAACCAAGGAGCATCTTACAAATCTGATGGAGCAAATTCAAAACAAAAAGAGTATGAAAATACTAAAGATCATATCAGATAGAGGGACTGAATTTACAAACTATACTGTTGAAGAGTATTGTAATGCCAGAGGAATCAGCCATGAATACTCTGCTGCCAGAACCCCTCAACAGAACGGAGTTGCTGAAAGGAGAAACAGAACTCTGAAAGAAGCTACCAGATCCATGATAGCTGAAGCTAAGCTGCCTCAAAGATTTTGGGCAGAAGCAACAAATACAGCATGCTTTACCCAAAACAGATGCATGATCAACAAGCACCAAAACAAGACTCCATATGAAGTTTGGAATAACAGAAAGCCAAACATTCATTACTTTAGAATTTTTGGTTGTAAATGCTTTGTTTTATATAATGGGAAAAATCACCTTACTGCTTTTGCAGAGAAGGCTGATGAAGCAGTATTTGTAGGATATTCTACTGTTAGTAAAGCGTATAGAGTGTTTAACAAAAGAACTTTACTTGTAGAAGAATCCATTCATGTAGTATTTGATGAACCTAATCAATCTTCTGAAAAGAATCAAAGTACTGATCAAAATCTGTCTACTGATTTTCAGAAATTGAGTGTTGAAAAGAATGAAGAATATATTCCCATCATACTACCTGATCTCAACTCAGCTGCTAACTCAAATGCTGTTCAAAATCACAGTGCTGATTGTCTAACAGAAGAGTTGCAAATAGCTGACAGACCAGAGACTGTTCAACAGACAACTGCTGTTCAACAAACTACTACTGGAACTCCAACAGTAGTGTTGCAAGATCAAAACAGAGGACAGCATTATGATTTGCAACCTGGTCTTAGATGGCTCAAGAATCACCCACCAGTGCTGGTGATTGGTGATCATTTGGATAGAGTAAAGACTAGGAGAACTGCTGCAAGTGAAGCAATGTTTGTCATCTTTCTATCTCAAATTGAGCCTAAACAGATTGAAGAAGCTCTTAATGATTCAAACTGGATTGAAGCTATGCAAGAAGAGCTAAATCAATTTGAAAGGAATAAAGTCTGGTACCTAGTTCCTAGACCAAGTCATCAAAGAGTAATTGGCACTAAATGGGTATTCAGGAATAAAATGAATGAAGATGGTGTGGTCACCAGAAATAAAGCAAGATTAGTTGCCAAAGGTTATTGTCAATAAGAATGTATTGACTTTGATGAAACTTTTGCACCAGTAGCAAGACTAGAGGCAATCAGACTCTTTCTTGCCTATGCTGCTCACAAGAATTTCACAGTCTATCAAATGGATGTGAAATCAGCTTTTCTCAATGGAGAATTGCAAGAAGAAGTTTATGTTGAACAACCACCTGGATTTGAAACTTATCAAGAAGAAGACAAGGTGTATCGTCTGAAGAAAGCCCTCTATGGACTGAAACAGGCTCCAAGAGCATTGTATGATACCCTATCTGAATTTCTTTTAATTAAAGGATTTCGCAAAGGTTAGGTAGACAAGACCTTGTTCACTATTGAATGGGAAAATCATATATTGCTTGTGCAAATATATGTGGACGATATCATTTTCGGTTCAACAAATCAACAGATGTGTGATAAGTTCTCAAAGCTGATGCAAAACAAGTTTGAAATGAGCATGATGGGAGAACTTAAATATTTTCTTGGCTTGCAAGTAAGACAGTTGTCTGATGGAATATTCATCAGCCAAGCAAAATACACAAAGGATCTGTTCAAGAAATTTTGTAGGGAAACTAGCTCTACTGCTAATATTCCAATGTCTACTAGTCTTCGTTTGGATAAAGATGAGGATGGCAAATCAGTAGACATAACCAAGTACAGAGGAATTATTGGGTCACTGTTGTACTTAACAGCTAGCAGACCTGATATCATGTACTCTGTTGGGGTTTGTGCGAGATATCAATCAAATCCTAAGGAATCTCATCTCTTAGCTGCCAAAAGAATACTCAAATATCTTAAAGGCACTGAAGATTTGGAATTGTGGTACCCTAGGGAATCTGGATTTGAGCTTATTGGATATTCAGATTCTGACCTGCTGGCTGTAAGATTGACAGAAAAAGCAAAACAGGTGTCTGTCAGTTCTTAGGTAGTCGTCTGATCTCTTGGATGAGTAAGAAACAGACTTCAGTATCCATATCTACTGCTGAAGCCGAATACATAGCTACTGGAGCTTGTTGTGCACATATATTATGGTTGAAGCATCAACTAGAAGATTACAACATCAAAATCAGTGGAATACCTATCTACTGTGACAATACAAGTGCAATCAGTCTTACTCAAAATACTACAAGTCATTCAAGGACTAAACATATTGAGATCAAGCATCACTTAATCAGAGATCATGTGGAGAAAGGAAATGTCATGATAGAATATGTGTTTACTGAAATTCAAATTGCTGACATCTTCACAAAACCTCTAAGTGAGACAAGGTTTTCAACTCTACGATCTGAACTAGGACTACGAAAATTAGATGCATAAGCTGAGGGGGAACTCATCAGAAAACTGAAGTTCATCAGCATACACATCATATTATCTTCAAGGATTAACTCTCAACAGACTAGTTAACTTATGGATTCTTAAAGTCAGGGGGAACGTGTAAGACTAGCGGTACTTCTGATTAAAAGATGAAATTTGTTGATGAAAGTTAGTTGAAGTTATGTTTTCATCAGAAGATTAAAGTCTTGAAGATTGAAGATTAATTATCTAGCTGGATTGACAAACAGCCGAGGAAGGTTATCAGTTATTGGCTTTCACTGATAACAATCAGTCATCAGGACGGTAGTCCCATCAGATAAGTACTTTAGTTACTCGTCTGATCAGTTAATTAAAAGTTGTGCGTATTAAAAATGTTTTATTTAAAAATGTGCTTTTACAAATATGATAAGGCGGTTCGCATTCCCGCTTGTCATTAAATGCTTTTTGAATTTGAAAAGGCGTAACTGACGCCGCACGATCAGAACTGACAAGAAACGAATCTAACGGTAGGCGGGTATCACGGAAACCAAAATACCCTAACTCTATAAATTCAGATCTGATCAGACTTGTGCCTCTTTATGCACCCAAATATACATAGAGCACTTGTGAGAAGCCGAATACATAGCTACTGGAGCTTGATGTGCACATATATTATGGTTGAAGCATCAACTAGAAGATTACAACATCAAAATCAGTGGAATACCTATCTACTGTGACAATACAAGTGCAACCAGTCTTACTCAAAATACTACAAGTCATTCAAGGACTAAACATATTGAGATCAAACATCACTTCATTAGAGATCATGTGGAGAAAGGAAATGTCATGATAGAATATGTTTTTACTGAAAATCAGATTGCTGACATCTTCACAAATGAGTGAGACAAGGTTTTCAACTCTAAGAGCTGAACTAGGTCTACTAAAATTGGATGCATAAGTGAGGGGGGAACTCAACAGAAAACTGAAGTTCATCAGCTTACACATTAAATTATCTTCAAGGATTAACTCTCAACAGACTAGTTAACTTATGGATTCTTAAAGTCAGGGGGAACGTGTAAGACTAGCGGTACTTCTGATTAAAAGATGAAATTTGTTGATGAAAGTTAGTTGAAGTTATGTTTTCATCAGAAGATTAAAGTCTTGAAGATTGAAGATTAATTATCCAGCTGGATTGACAAACAGCCGAGGAAGGTTATCAGTTATTGGTCTTTCACTGATAACAATCTGTCATCAGGATGGTAGTCCCATCAGATAAGTACTTTAGTTTACTCGTCTGATCAGCTGTGTAAAAGCTTACTGTTTTAAAATCGTTCTATTTTAAATACGCTTTTACAAGTATACTAAGGCGGTTCGCATTCCCGCCTGTCATTTAATGCTTTTTGAATTTTGAATCGCGTAACTGACGCCCGCACGATCAGAACTGACACAAACTTATCTAACAGTTAGCGTGTATCACGGAAACCGAGAAATCCTAACTCTATAAATCCAGATCTGATCAAACTTGTAACTCTTTACGCACTCAAATACATTCAAGAGCACTTGTGAGAAATTATGCCTACTATTTTCTGCGAAATTCTCTCTGTTTCACTAACTTTCTACAGAATCAAAATGGGTTCTGTTCAAGAAGCTAAGGCCGAAGGAATGTATCTGGTCTATGATGCATATCACCAGTCAAGTACCCGATGTGATGAAGCAATTACTAGAAAAATTCAAGGCCGCATCACTGGTAAACTTCATGGAATCCCACGAAGAAATAATTTGGACATATCAAGTCTTGGAATACTACAAAACTGCTGCGGTTGACTTTGATAAGCTGGAAACCACAGCAACTGTAGGAGGAGAGGCCATCACCATTACTCCTGCTCTGTTGCACGAGAAATTTGGTTTATCAAATCAAGGACGACATGATGTTGTTACTTTGGCGGAGGAGAAGCTTCAAGATTTCTGGGCAATCTGTGCCAAAGAAGGAGAAATACTGACTGGAAACATCAAGAAGAAACAGCTAAAGGACGAATATCAGGGCTGATATGGTCTCTAAGCTGATAGAGAACTGCACATTCTCTCTGGATGCAGTAACCATGAAGAGGTATTGTATCATGCTGGCAATTTACTATGGCTTAGAGGTAAATTAGTCAGTTGTTATCTGGTATATCTTTGCACACTTCCATGAAAAGAAGGGAAAGTAGACAAACCACAGGATTACCCTGAGTTATCTGTTTTCAAATATGGGCTATACAATGACAAATGGAAAGGAAATCCATAACGCCAAGACAATGGCCAGATATGTGCCTGTTATGAAAAGAAAAATTGAAGAAGAAGAAGAGGAGGAACCTAAGGAAAAGGTTCATGCCAAAAAGCAGAAGAAAACAGCTCAGCCTGCTGTTGAGAAAAAGAAGAAGGCTGCTGAGCCAAAGGAGGTGGCCCCAAAGAAAAGGTCTAAGGCTTCTGTTCAAACAGCCCAGCCAGCTGTTGAAGCCAGAACAGAAGAGCCTGCTGAGAAGATCGTTGCTGATGATATCATAAATCAGACAACGAAGGAGATAGAGAACAAGTCTCCTGGTTCACCTTCAAGAACAGTTTCTGCTGAACCTGATGAAAATGTTGCTCGCAGGACGCGAAGTCAACTACGAGATACAGGTGCTTCCAAACCTGTCCAAGGAGGAAGAGCAAGGAAGACAATAAGGAAGAGAATGACTTTTATTGATTCTCCTACTGAACTGTCAACCTTGGTTCGAGAAAGCCCTCCATCCGCAGAGAGGCCTGCTGGTGTTGAAGAAAAGTTTGCTGATGAGAAACTTGCTGAAGAACAGACAACTTCAACAGCACCAACAGCTGGGGTTGCTCAACCCCTTGATGATCCTGAAGTGCAGATTATCAATCCAATAGCAGCTACACCACTTGCATCTGCTGGACCTGTTCATGAACCTGCCCCTGCTGATAAGAGCAAAGGGAAAAGAAAGATAATTATCAAAAAGAAGAAGATCTCTGCTGCTGATAAGAAGAAGAGAGAAGAATCTTAGCAGAGAAAGAGGGATGAACAGGAGGAACAAAAGGTCATAGAACTCAGCAAAATTCAGGCTGAAAAAGAGGAGCAAAGAAGAAAGTTATCTGAAGCAGAACGCAAAGCTGCTGAAGATGCTGAGTTAGCTGTTGTCATTGAGCTCAGCAAGAAGGATGCTCATGGCCCTGAAATTGCTGGAGGAGTACAGATTGGAGAATCTTTACAGGGCAAACTGAGCTTGTAAGCAACTGAACACACCCTCTGAGATATCTAGAAAGGACCAAAAATCTTGGGGCTTAGTTTGGAGTAAGGAGATCCCCTAACAATACTTTGTCTATAGTGCTGTAACTTGACAAAAGTCCACTCACCAAAAGTGAGTTCTTTAGTGAAATTACTATCGTACCAATTAATGCGGTTTTGAAAAGTTACATACCAAACTGAAGTTTTGAATACCATACCATTATATTCGGTATGGTGCGGTTTCGGTACGGTACGGTATGGTTTTGCGGTATTTTACACTAACTTTTTAGTTATCAAACTATTTTGCTTGTATTAAAAAAATGGGCATTTAAAAACTTTATTTTTTGTTTAAGCTTAACATTTTTAATAGGCTAACTCTTGAGGATTTCATGCTAACCAAATATTTGATGACGATAAATTATACATGCAAAACAAAAAATAAAAGAAGTCATGTCTAAGAAAAAATATAATAAGATCTCATAAAATAAACTATGCAGTTCAACATTGAATAACTCTGTATAATGACAAATAACATAAAAAATAGACTAGTTAATAACATAAAAAGAAATAACTACTTGAATAATAATCACTTATTTTAAACTTTTAATTGTAGAACTATTTGATCACACACATCATCCAACACTCCAATTCTTCCAGAAGGAATAACCAAGCAAACTTGTTGAAGTCAAGTTCCACACTTTTCGTAGCACAAAAAGTTAAACTAATAAGTATGTCATACTTGAGATCAATAAAATAAAATCTTGAGATTAAAGAAACATAATTAGTTATGCATAAGATTCAAGATTACATTAAAGGCATCTCATTATCAAATCTAGATTTAAAACTCACCATCACCTCATATGTATATACAATCAAGAATATTATTCAGCATTGATATTTTGGAGCCATCAAATTCTGGATGTAAGAAAATAAAACAAGTAAATTATTAGCTTGAAAATTTTATATATATTAAATGGAATAAATAAACTTAATATATGAATTTCCTAACCTGCTTCAATCTCTTCAAGTTTTTCGATGTCTTCCATAGCTTCACATAGGTCATTGGTGTTGGAGTACTTTTAACCAATTTTTTGCACAAACCAATGCTTCTACCATTATTGGAGTCAATGAACTCCTATATGGATCAATGATGCGACCACTAGTACTAAAAGCTTGTTCACTAGCAACTGTAGATACGGGAATGGCTAACACATCTTTTGCTATCATTGACAAGGTTGGGTACTTAGAAACATTATCTTTCCACCAATTCATTAGATCAAAACCCTTCACATTTTTTTCAATATCTCCTTTCAAATAACAAGTTAACTCAGATAAATGATCAAGATTTTGTTTAGATTCCATGCGCTGTGCAAATTGAGAATCTAAAAAGTTTAAGCTTTCATCATAATCATCAATTTCCATATTCTGATAAGTGTGACTACATCCTTCATCTTCAACTCTACCTCTTTTGGAGAAATAAAGTTCTTCATACTCATAATAAGGATCTTTCAATGTCTCATCCACGTTAGTAGTTTTAGACTTTGCTAAAACATTATCATGCCCATACATTTCACCAAAACAAAAATTAACATACTCCAACTTGAAACGAAGATCTAATACAACAGCAACACACAACATGTAATTTGTTTTGCTTCCAAATGACCAATACTTATCAAATTTTGCTTTCATTTTTTCTGCCATTCTCCTCATGTCACGATCTGAATGACACAATAAGGTTTTAATGGAATTATGAACAGAGATAAGTTCTCTGAAAAAAGTATTACAAGTGACATGCAATGATCCTGAGAATTTCAACGTGACAAAATAGAATATCTTTAAGAATTTTGCAAAACACCTTGCAACTTGAAAGTCATCACAGATAGTCCTTTCCCTCTTCTTCTTACCTAAATTTTCCCCAATTTCATTTTTCTCTCCCCCATAACCACCCTTAAAATAAGAATTCAAATGTGTGTCTTCAATTCCCATCCTTATAAAGGCTCTTTCAAACTTTTCAGCATGATCTAACATCTTGTATGTAGAATTCCATCTAGTCTCAAAATCTAGACACACAAGATGACCGTATATGAGATATATTCTCTCTCAATACACTTCTTGAACAAGCTGGACCTAGCAGGAGACGACCTAACATATCTAATCGCATTACGAATTCTAATAATAGCTTTATATTGTTCCACTAAGCCTTCCTTTACAATCAAGTTAACGATGTGGCTGAACATCTAATATGCATGTATTTATTTCTTAAAATGGTCTCTTTCCAACTACAATGAGTCACGAATCTGAACATCTAAAATTCATATCTAATCACGAATCCTGCTATCATTTTAAGACATATCAAAGGTAGGAAAAATAAGTCCAACTTGTTACTACCTTTCTTCTTGTGTAGCAAGTTGAAATACCCTGTCAATGTGAGGAATTGGATCCATGAGAAGGATCTGACTTCTGAGGTTCTCAAATGAGTCATTAAGACCAAGAAGGAATATAAGGACAAAGTCTTCTTGGTAGTGATCATGGACTTTCTGTGGTCCTCCACAATTGCAAGAATTTAGAACAGACCTATAGTGGGCTAGTTCATTCGAAATAGATTTAAGTTTTGTGAAGAACATATTCACCGAAAGTGTATCTTGGTGAAGGCTGGCTAATTCTTTTCGAAGTTAAAGTTTTCTGGGTCCATTGCTATGCTGGAACCTGGTCTTCAACTCATCCCATATGTCTTTTGCGCAGTTTGTGTACATGATACTAGAGTGATTTTATGGTGAAACAGAGTTGAGGATCCAAGAAACTACTACATCGTTGTTTCTGGACCAAGCAGTCTTTAAATTGGCATCAGAATCTCCAGGATCTTGAAGGGTTCCATTGGTGAACCCAAGCTTGTGTTTGACGTTTAAGGCAAGGAGCATGATCTTGACCAAGAGGAATAATTACCCCCCTTTAATTGTTGTTGAACCAGAATCAATTATGAACTATCAGATGGATGCAGGAAGTAGGGATGAGATGGATTTTCCAAAGGGGGTCTGGAGCGTGTAGAATCAATGGTGGTGGTGGTGGAAGAACTGGAAGAATCCATGAGGAAACAGGGGAAAATTCAAGAAACAGAGAGAAGACACAAGAATTATTAGAAAAATGGAGAAATTGATGAATTGATCACGTAGATTAGAGTGGAAAACGTGTGTAAAAAATTGATGAATTGATCAGGTAGATTAGAGTGGAAAACGTGTGTAAAGATTACACAATTGATACCATATTATAATTCAAACAACCAAGAGAGATGAATTGAAATTGTCTGATTTCTTGGATGGAAACAAGAAGAAGGAGGAGAGAAAAATTGCACAGTATATTATTTAGAAAATAAAAGTGAATGAATTGTTATAGCTAAGGTTTACACCTTGCACCTATTTATACATTAAGTCAATGACCTATACTAACAACTCATCTAACTTATCTAACTTAATATTAGAAACACACTTTATTCCTATACAAACATATAAGTAAAATAATTTACAAACCCCTAAATCTCCCAATACTTTCTTCTTTCTTCTTCCTATTGGATTGCAGTGGTGCGATTTGTGGCCAAAATATTTCAAATTCTTTTCTGGGTATTGTTATTCGGATTGTTCACGGCAGTGTTTAGTTCTAATTCGTCGAACCCACATGTTTCTGCAGCCAAGTTTTTTGTGGACCTCTACCGAATTGTTTGATCTCTGTTGTCATCTTCGTGTGATCGTTGGGGCCTCCTTGTGCTAACCTCATCATTAATTAATTTCTTTTGCTCATTTTTTTTGGGATTCATTTTGGGTTGTGAAAATTCTTTTTTCCTTTGTGTCTTTGGCAACTGATAGTAATATATTTGTCTTTTATTTTATTAAGTTGTAGTTAAAGGATACATGGAAACAGGGACAGACAAGCAGAAATGGAAACCGACATTAAACATTTATTATCGGCAATTTTTAGATGTAAACTCATTCACTCGCTCAATCTATATGTATTTATTAAGTATCAAATTTGTTAAAGAATCACTGTAGTAAGCTATTGGAAGTTACAAAGTTATGAATTTTGTCATGTACCAATTGGAGTTTCCAGTAAATGATAAGATATATTTTCAAGTTTAATATGTAGACTTACTATTGTTTTCTGGATACATATATCATTACTTTGCAATTTAGTAATTTTTAGATGTTCTTGTTTTCTTAAGATTTATTTTCATTCACTTTAAAACTTTCACAGATAAACAACACGAGCACTGGGCAACCAGCACCGCCCAAGAGCAATGGGCACCCGACATCGCGCCTTACGTGGTGCCACACCCCTAGTATATATATATATATATATATATATATATATATATATATATATATATATATATACCCCAGTTTTTCTATGTACATGACATATTAAGATTCTTCCCTGGGGAGAAAAAACCTAGGAAAAAGAAGGCGGCTGAGTGAACTGTACGTGAAGCATGCAATTGAAGTGTTCTGCTATTATTGGATATTTCGTCTGACCAATTTAAGGATGTAGATATGAAGACAAGTCGTAAGTCGTGTCATCTAATTTCATTTGAACTTTGTTACAAGTGTATGATTGCATTTATTGAATTCATTGCCCCGGGTTTTGGATACCAGCTATAATTAAGTGAGTGAGTTCCATTCAATAATTTTATGCAATTCAAATTTGAGTGTATTGAATTTTGTCGGATAACGGCGTAATTTAATTAATTAACAGAATGGGTTTCTTTTTTTTTTGATAAACTGGATGTATTTGAATATTGTACGAGTATTGTTTTAGTTAAAATACATATTCAATTTTAATTACTTCATAGTTTTTTTTATGGTCTCAATTTTCTGATCCCACAATGTTAAAAGGTTGTTGCACGCTCGGCATATACTACGTCTCGGTCCAAGTGAAGCCCACTTCGTTGATTAGACACGACGAATTCAGGGTCAGAGGGTCGGGCGGTCAAGTTTAACCATAGTTGAGACAAACTGACAATGATATTGTTGCTAAAAATTGAATATCAATGAAAATATGTTGAATGAAAAATACTAAAGTAATATAATGAAAAAATTATCGAAGTTGTATGTAGTTTTCCTCATATCATAAAGAAATATCTAAGATAGAACTACTACAGAGATTTTCAACAATTTTCTTTTTGATGTAAATAATACTTCCTCCTTCCTATTTATTTTGCTAAAAAAAGAAAGAACAATCGGTATATGGTTTTGATTAGAAACAATTTTTCACGGGATATTCATCATGCGATAGACTAGAACAAAAAAAACATTTAATAACATGTGATTGGTCTAGTGGAAGGACTAGTTGGTCATTATAAAGTAGCGAACCCAAGTTCGAATCTCTGTTGTGAGAGGTTCCTACTTAATGTGTCCGACGCACTTCAAAAGGGCTTAACCCATGGGCAACCAAAAAAAAAACAAGAAAACTTTTCAAGTCCAACGCACGTAAAATATTCGGGAAGTTTTGGCAAGTTAACTCCATGTGATATGAAAATACGCAATGTATCTCCCTGTGAAATGAAATAATGAACAATTTACCTTTATGTGATATGAAATAATGAGCAATTTACCTCCTTGCTAGTGGAGGTATTGCACACACATACTCTATAATGCGACCGATACTTCATTTTTATGTAAAAAATTACCAATTTAACCTTACCCATGAAAATATATTCACATCACTTTACACCCATGTGATATGTGTAAATAGACAATTTGCCTCCATCTAGGGAAATTCTTACCCAGATCGGGTTTGGCCGAACCCAAACTAATTACATGGCAAGTGTAATACACTTGCTTTGATATTGGATGTAACTACTAGGAAGGTGACCAATCACAAAGCAATTACAATACACTTGTTTGGTGGTTGGATGAGTTTGGCCAAGCCAGACTTGGACAAGAATTTTCCCTCCCTCTAATATGCATAAATGGGTACTTTAACTTTCCGTGATATTGCATAATTTTACCCTCTTGTAAAAATGTAAAATCAAGAGGGAGGCAATGTGCTTGTTTTAATAAACAGAAGGAGATAATCTGTCTTTTTATTTATCACAGAAAATTTAACTGTCTATTTAAAATAACACACATAATTAATTTTCTATTCACCCAAATTTTCGAATACAGATACCCTCATTATTGTACAATTACGACTAGTCTTTTTTTTCTTTTTTCTCTTTGATTTGAACATTAAAGTGGCTTCGTTGGGTTGCCCTGACATAACCAACCTTCCGTTTAACAGGTAAAACACACAAGCACGTTTTAGAGTAAATATTATTCATTCGATTGCAGGATCTAGTAGCATCTATCGAAATTGGACCCATATTTAAATCTTTTGACGCGTGTAGAATTTTGCCAAATTCAAAAAGTACTTCGAATTTTACTAAACATTAAAATATATTTAAGTTTGAATCATTATGTTAAATGACATAAATTCAAAGAAATTTTAACAATGATATATAATATGGTTTGCGGTTATTTGACACTTTGTACCATCAAAATAAGCTAGATATGAATTCTGCACCCCTCAATCATTAAAAGAGTACTTCGCACTCTTGCATTCCATTCTACTATCAAAAAAAATGAAAATCTCACGTTAATTTGACCATTTTTTCAAGTCGAATGATAAAACAAAGGGATTTCTTTTACTCTGAGATTTGAAACTAATAGAATCTCACGTTACACACGATGATACGATGATCCTTATTAGACAACTAAGGCTAGCTGTCTCATTCATGACCCCATATGATATTTTGCATCAATTAACCAAAATTATCAATTTTACTATAAATTCAAATATTATTACTTCATTGGAATTTCGTTTATATGATTTCAATGGTTTAATGTATTAGCTAGAGCATCTCCTACGAAAAAAATAATAATTTTAATCCTTTAACTTTTGCAGGGACACAAAAATAGGACACATATAGTTCGGTCAAGCAATTTATTATGTTTTAAAATGTCGCACTTTAGTCCTCTTATCCGTAATTATAGTCATCTAGGAAAATAACGAACTTGATATTTTTAAATACAGCACAAAATCAGGATGCATAACTATATATTCAATAAAAATGCATTTTTTGTCTTTTAACTTTTACTATCGGGTGATTCGGGACAAGTTTCTTCAAGGTTCTAGGGCAAGGGTTATCATTTTAAATCCCGAGACTTGGTGGAAACTCATCCTGCGATTTACATCCTTCAAGGTTCCAGGGCAAGGGTTATCGAGGGTTCTTGATTAGTTTAGTGTAAACTTGGACAATTAGGTTATAAAAAATAAAAAATAAAAAAAAATAAAAAAATTCTCTAGGTATATTTTAAGGAAATAAGATAGGAGTTTGGTGCATACACATAAATAATAGTACATATTTAGATGGTTTTAACTTTAGAAGTTTAAAATTTCATTTTGTTATATTTTTTCTTTCGGGTATGAAGATTTTCGGAGAATTAAACACGAGGATATATATACATAAGCTATTAAACATGATTGCAATAATGAGTTATACGTCCAATAGCAAGACTAAATACATCTAGGACAAAATCATGTTCAAGGTTAGAGCCCACTTATAGAAAAACAAGCCATTACATGTACGTAATCATTAATTTTGTGAATGTTTTAGGCTCATATATACATACTTTGACTGAGATTTTTTTTTTATTTTGTACGTATAGTCCATGGAAAATGTGGATACAATACTGTAAATACAGCTATACTAATTTGGTTAAATTACTCTTATGCACTACAAAAGATGAAAGCTATACTGATTTGGCTAAACATTTCTTTTTTCCGAAAAAATATCAAGACAAGTACAGATCTGCAAGCATTCACTCACATGGTGTATTTAACGAATATTATTATTAAGATTAAAAATATCTCACTAGGATTTTGGATTGTATAAGAAGATTAAGTTTTTATAGGGTCATAAGTAATCCTCATCTCTTGAGCTAACTTTTGAGGTTGAGTTAGACTCAAATTATTTAAGTAGACTTAATTTAATATATATATGTGGGTCACCTCATTTCACTCTGATAACAAGGTCTGAGTTGTCAATATTCGTCTAGTTAATGAAGATCTGGATTATCATAATTCGCGTGTTGGGCTTACATATTGCAATTTGGAAGGTTGATTTTGATATATCACATGTTTGACTTGTTTAACTCACAAGCTCGGTCCACCACACTTGAATGAGAAGTATTGAGATTAAAAATATCTCATATAGATTGGGTAATAAGACCAATTTCTTCTTATAAAATTTTGGACAACCCTCATGTTTTGATCTAGATAAACTCAAACTATTTAAATGGACTTAGTCCAATTCCAATCCATACGTAAGAACTATTACATGGAAATAGTACTCACCGCAAATTTTGTAGTACCCAACCCTATATTACCATGTTAATTTATCTATATTTACATTAGCATGCCATATGGAGCACATCCTCATCCCAATAATTAATAATGTTCATTTACTTCTTTGCTTGGTTAATATATGATATATCTACTTGAATATAGTCACGTCCTTTTGGATTTGAGCCAAAATTGCACATTTTTCATGTCCTTAAAAGGAAGTGCAAACTAATACGTAAACTAAACTAAACCCTAAATTTAGTCACGTCCTTTTGGATTTTCATTCGTTTACACTCAATAACATCTAGAAGTTTTTGAAATTTAGCACTTTGTTTTTAGAGAAATTAAGTAATAAATGTCAGTATTACAATATTTAAGGGAGGGATATATATAATGAGTGAAATATATATAGTTTTCTCCCTTAAAGTATAGGGATGGTATTATAACTTACCCCCTCTGTTATATTATTGGACATTTTATTCCAAAACTACCACTTCTTTTATAAGAAAATAAATTGTTTCTTTATTAATTTTTCAAAAATATATATATTGATTATGAATTCATCATTCCATCCACCAAACTACATTATATTTCAATTTCTTTGTTGGTCCCAAGTGGCCAGTTGAGGTCTAGAGGGGGGGATGAGGGTGAATAGACCTCTGAAAATTTTACAACTTTAAAATTTAAACTTCAACTTTTCAAATGAACAGACTAAATTGATCAAGTTAGTAGAAGTTACTAGGCTGTTCGCGCACACAGCTTTGAGCAGCAGATTAGACCACTTCGATTGATTCACTTAGCTATTTTATTTCAATCAAAGTTCCAAGATGAGTTACTTGCAGCGGATTTTGCGAAGTATTTTTCTCAAGCAATCAAAACTTGGTTTCAAAGTTTTATCCCATGTTTTACAAAGTTCTTTTCAAACGGTTTTAGTGAAAATATGTTTATTTTGAAA
This sequence comes from Penstemon eatonii, assembly GCA_038501285.1. Lineage (NCBI taxonomy): Eukaryota > Viridiplantae > Streptophyta > Magnoliopsida > Lamiales > Plantaginaceae > Penstemon > Penstemon eatonii. The sequence goes on along the minus strand of CM076710.1, from coordinate 15,537,542 downwards.
TATGCATGAAAAGAATGCAGAATGTAAAACACCAATATTTTTATAGTGGTTATATGGATCAAAGTCCTTTAGTCCACTCTTCCAAGTCACTTAGATCTTGAGTTATACTATAATCACACAGATTACAATATTTCTGCTTACGCTGAATAACACATGAACAGCCGTAAGTTCGCAATAGGAAATTACAAAGAAAATCTATCCTCCGAAGTAATATTACTCACAAAGATGGATATCTACTCCTCACAATACTTTTCTTTTTCAAGAATTTGTTTTACCCTTTTACCCATTTTTATGAATTATAACTTATTTTCATTGTTTTTACAATTTTGTCCTCTTGTTTTATCCGTTTTAAAATAATTTCCTACCGCTATCACCTTATTTTGTCTGTTAAACTTTTTTTATTGAGTCAAACGTTTTTACCATATTACCCTTTTTTTCACACATTTTTTTTCTGATTTCACATGTTCTTTTCACCAATATCAATTGAATTTTCATTGATTTGACATGTTTTCGTCGACTTTATTCAATTTTTCGCCGATTTCACCTGCTTTTTACTATTGTTGTCGTTTCACCAGTTTTATCTTTTTTTCACAAATTTTCATCGATTCAAGGGGTATTTTTTTTTTTTTTATCATTATCAACTAAATTTTCATCAACTACGCCAGTGTTCACCAATTTCATCAGAATTTTCATTGATTTCACATGTTTCATCATTTTCAATGAATTTCATCTGTTTTTTCACGAAAATAATTACATAGAGGTTATGCGTATCTTGAAATTATTGAAAATTCTTCGTATTTTATATTCTAGTCAAAGTAAAATTATATAAGACGATGTCGATTCAATTTTAATTTTTTTGTAACATAATGATATTTAAGAGAATTTAATTTTGAATATTTATATTTAGAGTGTTTATGACTGATGTTGTACTAAATCTTTAAATTAACATTTTCTTACTTAAATGAATATTGATGCTAAAATATAATAACTTTTATATATATTTTAAGGCTATTTAAAATAATAGTGTTTTCTTAAGAAAAAAATTCCAAAATTCATGTAAAAGAGAATTTATAAATTTTAGGAGTTTATGTAGGAGATTAATATAATAAAACTTCATGTCTAAATATACTTCTTCAATTAATTTTATTCTTGTATATATTTACTATTTAACTAAATATCACTTTACAATTTAAATAAGGGTATTTTAGTCTTCACAAAAAAGTTAAGAAATATTCATTCTTTTTATAATATATAATATATATATATATATATATATATATATATATATATATATATAGTAGAGATAGAGATAGAGATAGAGATAGATACAGAGATAAAATAGGGGTGACATCCAAATATAATTAATTCAAACACCCCTTCGGATGTCACTTACGAAGAATATGCCTCATTATAAATTTTACTAAGAAAAAGTTGGACAGGAAAAAAAATTCTTAGTGAAGGAAAGTAATACATATACATATATGGAACTGATTAATGTGTTTTACTGTCTCGTTAAAATCTTGACAAGAAAAATAAAATGGGACAACAACTTCGACGAAGGTAAAAAAGAGTACAAATTATCACTAGTTGTTTTGATTTCTCATCTCAAACTCTTAAAAAATAATAGAGACTTGTGAACTATTTAGGAGTCCTCGTAAAATGTAAAACACCCAAGGTAAAAAAAATGGACAAATTGGATTAGTTATGAAATCTTCTTTTACGAGATATACTTTGAGTCGATTATACCACATCCGACCAGATTTCTTTAACTCGTATAATTAAGAAATTTAAGTAACTCAATAGAATATAATGCATGAGCCACTTATTATGTAACAAATTTGAAATCTTTCAGAAAATTTTATATCAACATATCACTATGTAGTGATCTATAAAAAATATGCGGTAATTATATCCATAAAACACACTTTAAATCCATCATGGACTATATAATTAGTCAAATATCGCAGCATGATGGTAAATTCAAGGAAAAAATGTTTGATAATAACTTCAGATCTTCACGAGGGACTTTGTAAAATAAATCTTACGTAGTTTGTATCTTACAATCTCATTTTTCTCAATTTGTTTTTTACACAAATATAGATATTCTCATTTTTCAACAATGGACTTTTCAATTTTCTTCATCTATTAAAAAACGTGTTGTGTGTCTTACACCCATATATATATATATATATGTGTGGGGGGGGGGGGGGGGGCTAGCACATCAAGTCCCACAACCATCTATCTTCAAATTTCATAATGGAATATTGTAAAAACCCAACCACCGCCACCACCACTTTCGCCGCCGCTGAAGCTTCTCGGTTATCTCGTACATCATCGGATTCATCTCAGCCGTCGGTGATTATGAGTCCATGTGCTGCGTGCAAGATCCTTCGGCGCCGATGCGTAGAGAAATGCATATTGGCGCCTTACTTTCCGCCTACAGAACCACTCAAATTCATAACTGCACATCGATTATTTGGAGCTAGCAACATTGTCAAGTTGTTGCAGGTACGTAATATTTAAATTTTAATTAAGTCGTTCCTTCATTAAATAATGCAATCTACTATGTTCGACGTGACCACTAGACAAATTAATTTAATTTAATTTAATTTGCTCAGAGCACATAAGTCTAGAAATCTCTCTCTCTCTTTTTTGTTTTTTTGTTTTTATTTTTTTCATAATGAATAATTGAATTCATGTTAACTTCTTTTAATTATTATCTATTTTATATTTGACCACCAAAGTTGTACGTTTTGGTTATCTAGAAAATGCAATATTTTGAAAAAATTAACAAAATATATTTTTATTAACTATAATTAAATTATTATACAAATTAATTCAATGTACTACAAGTTTACGACGAGTACCACACATAATTAAGTAAACCAAGGAAAATGATTATATCACAACCTCAAATTTCATAGCTCTTTCGACAACAATTTTTTATGCTTTTGAAGGTATTCGTGTTGCCTACTACTTGTTTAACAGGTTTTTTCTTCAAATAATTTTTTTAATCTATTAACAATCCACTCAACTTTTAAATATTACAAAAAAAACCTAAATTATATGATATTACTCATATAGAAAATAATTCGTATTCAAATCATAATTTATCAATATTTGAATATAAAAAAATCTCAAAAATTACAATAAATATATAAACTCATAAGTTAAAAGTATTTGTAATGCCTAGAATTTAGGGTTTATGACATAGTGTTATATTTAGGGTTTTAGGGTTTAGGGTAGGGTTTAGAGTTTATTTTATAATAGGGTTTATTTTTATTTGATGATTAATTATGGATTTTATATATATTTTTTTGCAATTTTATATTATGGACTGTAATTTATTGGAATTTCTTTTCACTATTCAAATTAACCCGATCTTCGAGTTTCTTAACTTATTTCAATTTTTTTTATGACATAAGCTTAGTTACGCAAATAAAATAAGCATGGACGAACCCACAAAAATATAAAATCAAAACTTATTGCAATTTTTTTTTACTATTCAAATTTAACCGGATCTTCGAGTTTCTTACTCAAACCCATATTAATAAATAAATAAATTAATTATATATATATTCAGGAAATTCCCGAAACTCAAAGGGAAGATGCAGTAAATAGCATGGTTTATGAAGCGAATGCGAGGCTAAGGGATCCATTGTACGGATGTACGGGCATAATTTGTCAACTTCAGAACCAAATCAATGAACTACAAGCTGAACTGGCCAAGGCTAAAGCACAGAACTTGAACATGCAATGTGAAAATGCCTATTTATATGAAAGAATTTGGAAACAACTTAATGATAATGAAGCAAACTTGTCACAAATAATGGAATTTAATGATCACAATTCGACATTCGTTTTCGACGAAAGCAATTTGGATGTGGCTTGGGAACCACTTTGGACATTGTCTTAATATAGTACTTGAAATTGACATATCTACATAATTTTGGTTTAAAATTAATTAGCAAGAAAACTGCATCCATTTTTCATATATATGTACGTGTTATGTATAATGAGTACCTAGATTTTTACCTAGACGATTCTCCATTTGTTATGCGAAATTTGTAATACGAAATTCTTTAAGGTTATGAAAATTTATAGCATAAAATTATCTATGGTATTACTAAATTAATATTTGGCACACTCTCCATTTCTCCATTGATATCATTAACATTGTTGTTTTTAGGTAAATTATCATTTTGACTCTTAATATTTACTTGTATTAATGTGTTTACTGAATAATAATTTTTATATATTATTAATAAATATAAAAACCCGATATTTTATAAATTATAAAAAAAAAAAAAAAAAAGCACCACTACGGACCATCCTCAACCCCACCCCCATTTCCGCCCTACCCATGTCCTCGTCGTTGACCTTGGATCAATGCAATGCAACCCAGGCCGACAACAATCTGGAACGACAACCTAGGTTGACAACAACCTTTACTATAAGAAAAAGGGATTTTCAATAATGAAAATTTTCGTTGGTAAAGTCTCGATTTCGGTTAGATATTATATGTATGAAGGCCCCATAGGTAAATGGAGTGATTAAATAATTTTTCGTTAGTAAATATAGCGATAATATATTTTTTGTTGGTAATTTTGTTGGAATATTACTATCAGAATTCTGTCGCCTTAAAATTGTTGTTCTCATGTCTTCAATTGGTTGGAAACATTGAAGCGGATATCTTTTTTAATAAAAATTATATTTTTGTCGGCAAATCCGTTGGAAATATTATGTAGGCATAAATATGTTGGTAGCGGTGTGGTTATCGCCGGAGCACTTAGACAAGGTCTAGGTGAGCAATTAATCCCCGCTCGTGCGCCTGAGCTGCTCCTAGGCGATTGACCATTGCTCGGCCGCTTAGGCAACGCCTAGGAAAGCAGTTAGCCCCCGCCGCTCGTACGCCTAGGCGGTTCACCATCGCCCGAGCACCTGGGCTGCGATGAGGCGATAGGCAACGCCTAGAAAATCTGTTAGAAATAATATGTCGGCATTAGGGGTGCACATGGTTTTCAAAACCCTACCGGACCGTCCCGTACTGAATGTTAGGTTTTTTTTCCCTAAAAAATGAAGGTTTTGGTATGGATGACACCCGTACCGAGTATTTTGGTATGGTTTAGATTTTAGACTTCTCATATTGTAAAAAATCGTATCGTACCGAAATTGAGAAGAAACATGAATTAACTATTCATTATTTTTTTATATTTACAACTAAATTTTATAAAGATATATTTTTAGATTTATAATTCAAATATTATCGAATACTATATTATTTATAATTTATATTATAATTCATCATAGTTTATTATTACTACATTGCTCGCGTTCAATTAAAAAAAGATATGCTCGAATTTAGCACAAATTAAACTTGATATATTTTGAAAACTTAAACTACAAAAATTCTAAACAACAAATACCAAATAGCAACTTTCTTCACATAATAAAAGAGGGAAAAACACTTTTGTTCCTAAAGTACTTTACCCCAGAAAACACATTTGGCACCATACTTTTGCAGAAAAATAGATTTTGTACCACAATTTATATACTCTTGACATATTTAGTCATTCCATTAAATTTTGGAAGGAATTTTCGCGCGTGACTGTCACGCACGCGTTAAGTTCAAAATGGTCACGAGTTTTGCACGTGATAAATCGGTCAGGGGGTGAAATGCAATTTGCACAAGAGGGAAAAATACTTTTGGTCCTAAACTTTAACCCAGAAAGCACATTCGGTACCATGCTTTGCAGAAAAATAGATTTCTTACCACAATTTACATACTCTTGACACATTTAGTGTCTCCGTTAAATTGATAAAAATCACATATAATGAACAGACAACAGTTTCTCTAAAAGATTTGATAAAAATCACAAAATATACTTAAATCATTGAAAATATTTTTAACAAAAGTACATGGGATACTTGACTTGGTGCACTTTGACTTGCACTTGTATCCATGGATTAAAATTTCGTTTCGAATGTATGTTTCGGAGAGCCAAATATTGAAAAAATTTCGAGACTATTCGAAAATGTTTCGGAAACATTAAGAAAAATTTGTAAAAAAAAGTTACTAAATTTAGGAAAATAATAGAGTTTAAGGCAAATAAATAGTTTCGGAATTACATCTTGTTTTCGTTTCGCCTGATTCAAAAACGAAAACTTTTTCATGTTTTCGATGGAAAAGATGAAAATTTTGATCGGTGCTTGTATCAACACTGGAATACAAGTGCAAGTCAAAGTGCACAAAGTCAGGTATCCAAGGTACTTTTGTTAACAATATTTTTAATGATTTAAGTATATTTTGTGATTTTTATCAAATCTTTTAGAGAAACTGTTGTATGTTCATTATATGTGATTTTTATTAATTTAACGGAGACACTAAATGTGTCAAGAGTATGTGGTACGAAATCTGTTTTTCTACAAAGCTTGGTACCAAATGTGTTTTCTGGGGTAATGTTTGGGACCAAAAGTGATTTTCCCTCTTGCGCAAATTGCATTTCACCCCCTGACCGATTTATCATGTGCAAAACTCGTGACAATTTTGAACTTAACGAGCGCGTGATAGTCACACGCAAAAAAATTTCCGTCCAAAATTTAACGGAATGACTAAATGTGTCAAGTATATAAATTGTGGTACGAAATTTATTTTTCTGCAAATCATGGTACCAAATGTGTTTTCTGGGGTAAAGTTTGGGACCAAAATTTCTCTCCCTCCATAATAAAAACAATGATAAGTTTCTTCACATAATAAAACCAATGATCAAATAATTAACCAATTAATTTTATTTAATTAGATCGAAATATATGGTAAAATTTGTGAACATTTTCTTTTCCAATGCTTTATTTAATGTAAAAAATAGTTTGTAAGATATTATATTAGTAACTTTTATATAATTATCAACCAAGTAATGGACTATATAAGAAAAATTGCATGAAAAAACCGCAAAACCGTACCGTAACGTACCGGAACCTTACAAAATTGAGTTTCTTGGGTTCATAAAACTCTAGTTTGGTTTTGAGTTTTAAAAAACCGCACTAATTGGTACGGTACATATTCTGTTAAAAATACCGCAGAACCGTACCATGTGCACCCCTAGTTGGCATAGATATGTTGGTTGTTGGATGAAGATGAAGATGAGTGCAAAGAAGTTAAGAAGATAAGGGAGGTTTTGATGATTTCCAAAACATCAGAATCAGCTAAGTAAGGAATGCTTATAACCCCTAGAAGAATTTTGATCAAGTAAGAAGACTATCAGAAGGGTCAAAATTCAATGTCCAGAAGACTACTGATCTTATGCTGAATTTGACATCAGAAGGGTAGGTTATCAGCTGACTCAAATCAGATGAGTTCAAGTTTTGATCAGCAGAGTATCTATCAGACTAGTCAATTCGATCAACTGAGTGGAGGAGATCAAGGAGTCTTCCCAATGGTAATAAATGCACTTGGTGTTATAAATGCTGCAAGAGAAGGGTATTAATGGCAAATGATTGAAGATATCCTCGGATCAACAGGGTGCATTAAATCCAACTAGCAGAAAAGTACAGCAGTATGTACAGTGCAGCAGTTGCAGGGAGCCGTTCCAGAATTTGGGGGACCAGTAACTTGTGATTTGAAATCTGTCTTTCTTCAACGGATATATTTTCAAATCCAAGTATAAATAGAGCTGAATTCAAGAGTTAAAAAACAACACAATAATCTGAGATTTCATACACGAAGAAAAATTTATCTTAGTCTCAAAAGCTCAAGAACAGCTCACTCGTCTGCTGAAGTCATTTGTTAACAGAAGCTAAGTTGAAGCAAAAAGAAAACATTTTCTGAGTGAATCTTTAATAGAGGAGTGTTGTGAGAAGTAGATATCCGTCTAAGTGAGTTATATTACTTTAGAGGGTAGAAGTTTCTTTGTGATTTCCTGCTGCGAACTTGTGGCTTATGATTTGTTGTAAAGCGCAAGCATTGTATATTGTAATATGTGTGATTATAGTATAACCCAAGATCTAAGTGACTTGGAAGAGTGGACTAAAGGATTTTTATCCATATAACCACTATAAAAATTCTCTGTGTTTTTACTATGCATCAATTACATGCATATTTCAAAATTGCATAAAAACACTTTGAAAATTGTTGGAAAGAATTTTTCTAAAGGGGTTTACAAAACTGGGGATAAAATTCTTTGTAAGATTACTTGTGAAAAACACTGTCTTAAATCCGCTGCAAGTATTCTGATTGAAAATTTGATTTTGATGAAATCAGCTAAGTTATCATCAGAAGAGTGGTCAACTCTGCTGTTCAAGCTGTGTGCATGATCAGTTGAGTCAACTTACATTTCTCGATCAGCTTAGTCTGCTGACAGAAGACTTGAAAAGTTTTAAAATCCAAAATATTCAGAGGTCTGTTCACCCCCCTCTAGACCTCAACTGACCACTTGGGACCAACAAGTAGTATCAGAGCGAGTGGTTCATTTGAATCAATTGCCTGATCAATTAGCTTGATCCGAGTGTTTTTCAAAGGTTTTAAAGTTTTCTAAAGAGCACGTTTTTGAAAAATAAAAACTTTTTGAAAATGGACTGTATCAGCCATGTTCCCCACAATGGCGGTATGAGTTTTGATGATTGGAAAATCATGATGGAGATTTTTCTTGCTGCTTACAATGACAACATGTACATGTGTATTACAAAGGGTCCATTCAAGATCACCAAGACTATAAAGGTTGATGAAGTTGATATAATGGAGAATAAAGAGCTTGAAGAGATGACAGCGGAAGAAGTGAAGTTGTTCAATCTTGACAAAGTTGGCCGTTTCATCATGATCAAAGCCCTGGACAATGATAGGTTTGACAAAGTCAAACATTGCAAGACTGCAAAGAAAATGTGGGATAAGGTCCGTGATATAAGCGAAGGAAAAGACGCCATTAAGGAGCACTAGCTGAGTGTTGCTCTTGAAAAATTAGACAACTTCAAGATAAAGTCCGCGGAAACCATTGATCAGATGGATACAAGGTTTACAAGGACGCTGAATAAAGTGCTAAAGCTGGGAAAGACCTTCACTGACAAGGAGATCACTGTCAGAGTACTGAAGGCTCTGCCTCCAAAGTTCAACATGAAAGTGACAGCTATGGAAGAATCAAGGGATCTGGGAAAGATCTCTCTGACAGAGCTGTTTTTCGTACTCAAGGCATACGAGTATAAACTGCCAAGGATGGGTATTGAAAAAACCTCAACTTCAGACCCCACAGCCGCACTGGTTGCTGCTGAAAACCCATGAAGAACAGCAAACAAAGGCACAGAAGTGGACTCATCTGATGAAACCACACTGCTCAACAAAAATGAGTAGACTGCTGGAGACATTGCATTGCTTATCAACAATTTCAAGAAGTTCTACAAAAGAAAAATGAATAACAAATACAACAATGCATCTACTTCTAACCCTATCTTTTCTCCTCATGATAGTAAGGATGCTTATAAATCCAAACTAAAGTGTTATAATTGCAGGAAGCTGGGACATTTCATCAGAGATTGCCCATATCCTAAAGCTGAGAAGTACACTGAGGAAGAAAAGAGAATAAGAAAGGAGAGAAAACATCTGAAAGGCAAGGTGCTGATGGCTGAAGTTGAGAAGCTGGCTGCTATCTACTCATCTGATTCAGATTCAGACACTTCTGAAGATGAGAACCCTGATCTTATCTGTCTGATGGCCAAGGAATCTGACGATTCTGATGATAAGGTAACTCCTCTTGAAAATGAATTATTTAATTCATTTGAGCAAATAATAGTCAATAATACAAGTCTTGTTGATGCACTTGCGAAAGCTTAAGGAAGAGATGATATTGTTCAGAGAGCAAAATATTTCACTGAAACTTAAGGTTGAAAAATCAAAAGAATCAGTTGAATACGAACTGCTTGAGCAAGAGAATGAATCTCTGAAAGCTGAATGTGAAGTATATAAGGGTAAAATCATGGAACTTGAAAAAGTCATTGAGTCTCATGATAAGTCATCTGTTGCATCCACTCTTATGTCTAGTAAACAGAATATGCCTTTAGGACATGATAAGTTAGAACTGAATCATACTGAAAAGCTCATATCTGCTGACAATAGTAAAGTCATTTAGTATGTTCAGACTACTAAACCTGCTTCACCTGAAAAAGAATTAAAGGAGAAGAAAGCTCATAAGGCTAAGAAGAGCAAAGAGCCTAAATTAGAAAAACAGACTGGTAAAATTTAACAGCAGAGTCCTAGGAAGTCTGCTGATAAGAGTAAAACCAATCAGACTAGCAATAAAACTAAGTCGTCTGTTAATGAGCAAGCATCTAGTAAACCAAAGAAGCAAAACTAAGAAAAATCAAAATGCTTGGTATGGAAATGAGTCATCATATTATGTGCAACCTGCTGCATATCCACCGATATATCATGCACCTCAATTTTCACAATACTATGCTCCTTACCCTGCTCATCCAATGCATGCATATCCTGCATATCATGCACCATACTCTGCTTATGATCTGATATTATCATACTGATTATCAACATAACACACATGCAGAATATGATGAAGATAAACATGTTGATGCTCCTGTCAAAGCTCAGAAGCCTAAGACTTCAACATCTTGGGTTGTCAATGGTGAAACTAATCCTCCAGGACCCTCACAATAAGGGTACCTAAAACAATTTTATTTTTGTTTTGTAGGTTAGGATTAGGAGTAAGAGTAAAGTAGAAAGAAAATGGTACTTGGAGAATGGATGTTAAAGACATATGTGTGGCATCATACATGAGCTGACAGATGCGGTTGCTGTAGACGGTCCGAAAGTAACATTTGGAGACAGCAAAGAAGGCAAGGTTGTAGCATATGAAAAGCTGATCAAAGGCAACATTGAGATATCTGACGTCTCTTATGTTCAAGGCCTCAAATACAACCTGCTAAGCATTAGCCAATTTTGTGACAAAGGTTTCTCGGTTATCTTCTCATCAGATAAGTGCTACGTTGAACAGATTGGTACAAAGAAGGTCATCTTATCTGGAAGACGACAAGGGAATATCTATGTAGTCGACTGGGATTCTACGGACAAGAATTCTAACGTTTGCTTGCTGGCTTCAACACCTAGTGAAATCAGTTGGCTCTGGCACAAAATGATGAATCATGTGAATTCCAAGACCATCAACAGATTAATCAAGAATGATTTGGTAGAATAAATTCCAAAAATAGTCATGAGCAAAGACAAGCTATGTGACGCATGTCAGAAGGTTAAACAAATCAAGTCATCTTTCAAAAGCAAGAAGCACCAATCTTCAACAAGGATATTGGAGTTGCTACACATGGACGTATTTGGACCCATTGATCCAGTCAGCAATGGTGGAAAGAAATACTGTCTAACTGTTGTGGGTGATTATTACACTTGGGTGATTTTCATGAAAAAGAAGAGTGAAACCAAGGAGCATCTGACTAATATGGTGGAACTGATCCAGAACGAGAAAAGCATGAAGATATTAAAGATCAGATCAGATAGAGGGACTGAGTTTACAAACTCTACTGTTGAAGAGTATTGTAATGCCAGAGGAATAAGTCATGAGTACTCTGCTGCCAGAACCCCTCAACAAAATGGAGTTGCTGAAAGGAGAAACAGAACTCTAAAGGAAACTACTAGAACTATGATAGCTGAAACAAAACTGCCTCAAAGACTTTGGGCAGAAGCCACAAACACAGCCTGCTTCACCCAGAACAGATGCATGATCAACAAGAATCAGTACAAGACGCCATATGAAGTTTGGAACAACATGAAGCCAAACATTCCTTACTTTAAAATTTTTGGTTGTAAATGCTTTGCTTTAAATAATGGGAAAAATCATGTTACTGCCTTTGCAGAAAAGACTGATGAAGTTGTTTTTGTAGGATACTCTACTGTTAGTAAAGCTTACAGGGTCTTTAAGAAAAGAACTTTACTTGTAGAAAAATCCATTCATGTAGTATTTGATGAACCAAAACAATCTTCTGAAAAGAATCAAAGTACTAATTCAAATATGTCTACTGATTTTCAGAAATTGAGTGTTGAAAAGAATGAAGAATATGTACACATCATACTACCTGATCTCAACTCAGCTGCTAGCTCAGGTGCTGTTCAAAATCAGTCTGCTGATTGTCTAACAGACGAGTTACAAACAGCTGACAGACCAGAGACTGTTCAACAAACTACAAATGTTCAACAGACTAATACTGGAACTCCAACACTAGTGTTACAAGATAAATCAAAAGGACAACATCCTGATTTGCAACCTGATCTAAGATGGCTCAAGAATCACCCACTAAAATTACTGATTGGTGATCATTTGGATAGAGTAAAGACTAGAAGAGCTGCTGCAAATGATGCAATGTGTGTCAGCTTCTTATCCCAAATTGAGTCCAAACAAGTTGAAGAAGCTCTCAGTGATTCTAACTGGATTGAAGCTATGCAACCGGAGCTGAATTAATTTGAAAGGAATGAAGTCTGGTACCTAGTTCCTAGACCAAGTCATCAAAGAGTCATTGGCACTAAATGGGTATTCAGAAATAAGGTGAATGAAGATGGTGTTGTCACCAGAAATAAAGCAAGACTATTGGCCAAGGGATACTGCCAGGAAGAAGGTATTGACTTTGATGAAACTTTTGCATCAGTGGCAAGACTTGAAGCAATTAGACTGTTTCTAGCCTATGCTGCTCACAAGAACTTCACTGTCTATCAGATGGATATGAAGTCTGCCTTTCTCAATGGATAATTGCAAGAAGAAGTTTATGTTGAACAACCACCTGGATTTGAAGTTTATCTACAAGGAGATAAGGTGTATCGTCTGAAGAAAACCCTCTATGGACTGAAACAGGCTCCAAGAGCATGGTATTTATCTGATTTTCTTTTAAATAAAGGATTTCGAAAAGGTAAGGTAGATAAAACCTTGTTCGCTATTGAATGGGAAAAACATATATTACTTGTGCAAATACATGTGGATGATATTATTTTTTGTTCAACTAACCAACAGATGTGTGACAAGTTCTCCAAGCTGATGCAAAATAAGTTTGAAATGAGCATGGTGGGTGAACTGAACTATTTTCTTGGTTTGCATGTTAGACAGTTGCCTGATGGAATTTTCATCAACCAAGCAAAGTACACAAATGATCTGTTTAAGAAATTTGGGATTATGGTACCCTAGAGAATCAGGATTTGAGCTTATTGGATATTCTGATTCTGTCCTTGCTGGCTGCAAGATTGATAGGAAGAGTACTACAGGCGCCTGTCAATTCTTGGGAAGTCGTCTGATATCATGGATGAGTAAGAAGAAAACTTCAGTTTCTATCTCTACTGCTGAAGCTGAATACATCGCTGCTAGAGCATGTTGTGCACAGATACTTTAGTTGAAGCACCAACTAGAAGACTACTACATCAAGATTAGTGGAATTCCAATCTACTGTGATAATACAAGTGTCATCTCACTTACTCAGAACACTACAAGTCACTCAAGGACTAAACATATTGAAATCAAGCACCATTTTATCAGAGAACATGTGGAAAAATGGACTGTCATCATAGAATATATTCATACTGACAATCAGATTGCTGACATCTTCACCAAACCACTAAGTGATGCAAGGTATTCAACTCTAAGAGCTGAACCAGGACTACTGAATTTGAATGCATAAGCTGAGTGGGAACTCATCAGAAGACTTGAAGTTCATCGGCTTACTTATCCATTATTATCTTCAAAGTTTACTCTTAACAGACTAGTTAACTTATGGATTTTTAAAGTCAGGGGGAACGTGTAAGACTAGCGGTACTCTTGATCCACAGATGAAATTTGTTAATGAAAGTTAGTTGAAGTTATGTTCCCAGAAGATCTGTTCTTAATTCTTGAAGACTGAAGATTAATTTATCTTGTTGGATTGACAAACAGCAGAGGAAGATTACTAGTTATTGGCTTTCACTAGTAATATCAGATATCAGATCACTCGTCTGTCATATAAGTTAAACTCTACTTGTCTGATGTGTTATATAAGTTTGTATTATAAACGCTAAAATCAAAAACGCGCTTTTATAAATAACAGACTAGTGTCGCTTGAGTTTTCCCGCCTATCTGACATTAAAATAACAATTTTGAAGTCCGCAAATCTCGCTCACACGATCAATAAACTGTCAGATCAATCTAATGGTTCACATAAATCACAGAAACCTAAACAAATCAAAACTTATAAATCCAGATTTGATCAGACTAGTCGACCTTACGCACACTAAACTCTCTCAAGCACGAAAGAAGTTACTAATTCTCTTGTTTCCTGTCTTAAAGCACTCTAATCCTTTCTAATCCACCAAGAATCATACAAATGGCCATCGCTGAAGGACGCTACTTGAACTATGAGACGTTCCATGCTACGGGAACCCCTCTCATGAAAGAAATCATGGTGAAAATTCAGGAATCTTCACTAGTTGCTGCTCTGGAAACACATGAAGATAGGGTATATATGGAAGATGTTGCTGATTTCTTCAGAATTAGGAAGACTGACTGGGGAAAGAACACTATGATTGGGCAAGTAGAAGGGAAGACGATCTGCGTCTCTCCCGCGGTGTTAAATGAAGTTTATGATCTGACGAATGTAGGAGGAGACGTGACAGAACTGGGTTCAGAGAAAGAAGAAGAGTTTTGGGAAATTTGTGCCAAGGAAGATGAGGAAATGTCTGGGTCGCTGATGAAGACTCAGTTGAAAGACGAATTTCAGAGATTTGCTGATATAATCGCCAAAGTGCTGGAATGCACAACTGGATCTCTTGATGGTTGATAAGAAAGAGATTCCATACGATGATATGTATTTTCTATGGCTTGAAGGTGAACTGGGTTGTTCACTATTTCAATGTGTTGGCATTGAAGAAGAACAGTCATGCAATTCTGCTCAGCCATCTGTTCATGTCTTTGAGATGTCAACTGGTAAATGGGAAAGCTATTCATGCGTTAAAGGAATTGAAAACGTATGAACCAGTGAGAAGTGAAGGGAAGTCAACAACTGCGCCCAAAAGAAAAGCCAAAGGAAAGGAAGAATTCAGCATCCAAGACCTGGCCGATGGAAAAGGTTACGATAGCAAGCCCCTCCCCGGCCGGAGAGCCTCCAGGACAAGGAGGCGCTGAAAAAACACCTGCCAAGAAAGGTAGAACAACTGGACAGACTAGCAAGTATGCTGATCAAACAGCAAACCTTGTTGTTGAAGCCGGATCAGCATTGTCCAAAATTGAAGTCTTCGAGAAAATAGTCAACCAAGCGACTAAGGCGATTGAGGAGATGGAGGTTGATAATCTCCTGAGAGGACTGAATCAGAAGAAGCAGTCCAGGTTCAAAAAATGAAGAGGATCACAAGGAGCTCTGCCAAGAGGCCTGCTCCTCAACCTCAACCTACTGGACAAATGACCAAGTCCAAAGCAAGAAAAAGGGTCACCTTTTTTGACAACTCATCTGATAAAGTCGGAGAAGAAACAGCTACAGCAGAGAGACCAGTCACTGAAGAAGAGAGGTCTGATGATGAGCCAGCTGTTGACTCTACTATTGGACAGTCTGATGTTGTTGAACCTGAACAACAGACTAGCACATATGTTGAGGAAGATACACTTATGTTGCATCCTGAACCAGTTGCAGCTGTTCCACTGCAAATAATGGAAAATCCTGTCGCCAGAAGAAAAAGAACTGGTAAGGCAAAAATTAAAACTCTTACTGTGGCTCGGAAAAGGAAATTGGACGAAGCTGAGAAAGAGAAGAAAGCACAAGAAGAGCTTGAAAAGACCTTGGAACTTAGCAGACTGGAGGATGAAGCCAAGATGATGACTGACGCTGAGATAGAAGCAAAAGAAGCAGAAGACCTGGCTGTTGCCATTGAAGCCAGTACCAAGGACGCTCATGGTCCAAGGTATAGTGGTAGCATTCAAATAGGGGAGCCAAGGGATCCAAATCAGCTAATGTATGTCATGCCTAGACCAGAAGTGCCATGGAAGCAAAGACCAGAATTAAAGAATGCAATTGCAATTATCCGTGATAATCCACGGACCTTTGCTAAATTTGTAGCACGAGTAGTAGAAGAAAATGACAAGCTAAGATAACCAGATGGAGGGAATACCGTCTGATGAAGACTATGTTTGTATCTGAAAAGATTAGACACAACAGATGGAGGGAATACCGTCTGATGAAGACTAAGAAAGAAATTTTGCAGTGAAAGGCTGTTGATGCTGAAGAAGCCTGGGTGATGAAGTGGCTGGAAACCAACTGCATAAAATACGCCCTGGATTCAGATTTCTTCTTGGACATGGTGAGGTTCAAGATAAGCAGACTAGTAATGTCTGAGGACAAAAGGATAGCTACCTCTGTACCTGAAGAGCCTGCTGATGATGAAGATCTGCAGGGCAGAGTAGTTAAGTTAGCTCTTTCCATCACCACGGAAATGTGGGATACAAGGACAAGGAAGATGAAGGGACAAACAAGCTCCATGATACCCCTTCCAAGTCTACAACCGGTTGTTTTTGGACCAGCTCTAAAGACTTATGAGGAGCAGCCTGAACATACAACATCACCATTTACACCAGCATGGATTTTTACTCACAAAACTATCATATCTGCTGATGGTTACGATGTTGTTAATATTGCAGATGAGCTTTTAAGGGTTATGGTGCATATATGCCGTTTGATTCCCGATAGTCTCCTAAAATACAACAATATGTTATTTATTTGCACAAATAATGAATCCACGACGAACTTGAACAAATATAACTTTCGATTTTTTTGAAGAAAGTAAGAGAATAGTATTTTTCTTTAGTTTATCATTAATTGAGAATTGGCCAGATTCTTACCCTTATTTATAGATACATAAGTGTCTTTTTGCAAAACACATATTGTTTGGATTGCAATGTTTCGGTTCAGATGGTAACTCTTCGGACCAAATAGAAACACTTGTAGCCCTCAATTATTTCATTGTGCTATCTTACCCTCCCGGAACGTTGAGTGGGTGCCGACTCTTAAACCATGAAGGTTATTAATTTATTTATATAATTATGTATATAATATAAATTAACATATCATTATTAAATGAAAAGTATTATAAAAAGAGAGGTGCACTTTGGTTTTTCAAATATGTAAAAGACAATCAAGGAAAATCTTTTCTGACTTGAAGAGAGTGTAATACGTACACACTACCTGTAAAAATAATAAAATAGATAAGAGTTGAGCACAAGAAAACATATAATAAAGGGAATTTGATGAAATACTTTTACCAGAAAGTGTTTTGCATATTTTTTTTTTATCAACTCCTATTTCTAACTCGGATCGAAGAGTGTAAAGGGTATATATCCATTCCAATATGGTGTTTCAAGTAGGATTCAAACTTAAGTCTCGTCTCTGAAAGTCGCAAATCACTATCATTTGATCCAACCAGATATCTATTTTGTTATTTAAATAAATTAAGACCCACACTAAATAGACTTTGCAATCTAATCAATGGGTTCAAACAATGTCAGACTAAATTAAGAATATTTGCTCCATTTCTTTTGAATTACGAATTTTCTTAATCAAATCATATTGATCGAAATTTTAAAGACCCAGGCACTTGCCCTTTTTAAAACGATTTCAATTCTATTAAGAGTTCAAATCGCGGGCTTGCATTTGTAATATTACTCAGGATAAAAATACTTCTAAAAGGCTCATATAACCCATATTTCTGTGCCATACAGAATTTGCTTAAGGGCCCAAATATTTTAATAGTATTAAAAATACTAATATTTCATTGCTACAGTACTGTGTTTGGGCCGGAACTAGGTCGGGCCTTTTTATTCCTTTTTGGATTTTATCACCTAATTTTTTTATGATAAGTAGCCCACCGTTTACTTAAAAAATTTCATGAATATTTAGATACTTCTTGTCTGCAATTTGGATGATCGATTTGGAAGGCAAGAAATCTTTCATTGTTTGAAGACAAAGTTGATCATTTGATGGTGATTCTTGGTAGAATAAAGTAGTTAGTCTTGGATTTTCAGGAGAACTTTTCGAGATGTATCCAACCCAGAGTCGTTCTTTCTCAGAAATGAGATTGTCCGGATGAAGGTTGGTGCAAGTTGAATACGGATAGTAGTTGGAATCCCAGCTTGAACTCAGTTGCGATTGAAGGTGCTTTTAGAATTGAGAGAGGAGAGTGGGTGTCTGGCTTTAACGGCATGTGAAATTTTTTTCCATTACCCATACTGAACTTTTAGCCCTCAGGGAAGGACTCAAATTTGCTTGGGTGCGAAGGTTGTGAAAGCTAATTGTGGAGATAGATTTTGAGACGATTATTGCTTGGTTAGTACGAACTCTTCGAGAGACCATCCTTTGTACAATATTCTTGAAGACTGCAGGAGCTTTCTAAAGAATCCTCTATACATACAATCGCGTCATGTGAGAAGAACAACGAATAGTGTAGCGGACGCTCTTGCAAAGAATGAAGATTGTGTCGATACAAACATTTTGAAGGTGGAGGACCCTCCTGACTTTGTTCAACAACTTTTGCTTCAGGATCTAGTCTAGCTTGAGCTTTTAGCTTTTTTTCTGACCAAAAAAAAAAAAAATACTTTACATAATCTAGAAATTGTTCGTTGAAAATACCATTTGTTGAGTATTCAAGAGGTCTCTAACAAGCCCTTCGATCACATCCTACAAAACATATTTCTAATTTTTAATTTATTTATTTTCGTATAGGGCATATGACAATTTTATATATGAAGTTTGTTCGATACTGCTTTCAAGTATATCTTATATTAACAAGTTTTTCTTTTGGTTCTAACTTCTAATTCCTTCTTTTTTCTAAAATTAATATTTTCTTGATTTTGCATGTGTTAATGCACTAATTACACTTTAATATACGTACTTCATATTTATTCTTATAATCCTTCTAGGTTGCACGTATACTCCGAAATTATATACCGTGCAGTATCGTATGCGTATTGGATACTCGGATACTCAGATACTTGTACGATACTTGTGAAATACTCCACCATGTTGTTTTCAATAATAAGAAAATAAAAAATAAAAAGGATACATATCGGATACAAAGGAAGGCGTATCGAAAACACCCAGAATACTTGAGAGCATGTATTTCCACAAATAATTTCTAGATTATGTATATTATCAAAGTAAATCTACATAAAATGCTTGAATATCTGTATAGGGCCAAAGACTTTTTCTATGTTATTAATATAATGATTTTACTTGAACACTTATATAAGAGGTAGATAGCATTGTTCATTTTAATATGGAATAAAAAGTGAACTAAATATATATTACATAATTTTTTATAATATATTTTTAAAACAATAATTTTTTGTCATAATATTTTTAAATATACACACACGTATTTTTGCCGTATCGAATCCTGTATATTTTGAAAATCCGTATCGCCGTACTCGTATCGTATTGTACCGTATCGACGTATCCGTATCCGTGCAATCTAGTAATCCTTTTAAGAGAAAAGGCAATCCATCAGCTTTAGTCCATGATCCATAGACGTGCCCCACTAATTTTTAGCTAATGATGTACAAACCTAAACAACATTAAAAATAACTATAAAAAAAAAAACTTTAAAAAAAATCCTAATTCAGCTTTCCTCAAATTACCAAACATGGTACAATTCGATTCGGTTTGGTTTTCTTCTTCCCTTAATTACCTTATTCTTTAAAGTCTAAATAAATAAACATGCAGAAACAAAACCACAAGTTGTCCTTTGGTCCATGTTCCAAATAATCATTCACTCACTCATTATCTAGCCAGCTTGGATCAACTTGTGGGTCCCATCCCTCCATGTGCTTCTGCTCCATTCTCAATGCTCAAATTCTTACTTATCAGTTCACTTGTTCTTTTTCTCTTCAGAATCCAATGCTGCTTTAAAAAATACAGAAAAAAGATCCTCCCTTTTCATTTTACTCTTTTCTTTGTAAGAAAAAAGAAAAAAAAAAACACTTTCTCCTATGAATCCCCATTCCAGGTAAAACCTTATTCATCAAAAAGAGCTCCTCTTTTGTTGTATAGTATAGTTTCATAAGAAAAAAAAAAGGGCTCATAAATGAAGCTCCATAAAGGACTAAAGCTTCAATCTTTTCTTGGGTTTCTGTTGTTTTCCACATTTCTTTGTGCAGACTCTCAAAATGATGCATCAGCAATGTTGGCACTCAAGAAAAGCCTTAACCCACCTGAGGAACTCGGTTGGTCCGACCCGGATCCATGTAAATGGGTTCATGTCGTTTGCTCCGAGAACCGGGTCACCCGGATCCAAATCGGGCACCAGAATCTACAAGGTACACTTCCGGAAGAACTCTCTTCTTTGACTCAACTTGAGCGTTTAGAGCTTCAATGGAACAATATTTCTGGCCCATTACCAAGTTTAAAAGGTTTAACTTCACTTCAAGTCTTGATTCTTAGTGATAACAAATTTAATTTCATTCCTGCTGATTTTTTTTCTGAAATGTCTTCATTGCAATCTATTGAAATTGATAATAACCCATTTTCCGCTTGGGAAATCCCTGAAAGCCTTACAAATGCTTCGACCCTTCAGAATTTTTCGGCTAATTCTGCCAATATTAGTGGAAAGTTTCCTTCTTTTTTGGGTTCTGATGTTTTTCCTGGATTGACAAACTTGCATTTGGCTCTTAATAATTTGGAGGGTGAGTTGCCATTGGGCTTTTCTGGATCCCTAATTGAGTCATTATGGTTAAATGGGCAGAAACTTAGTGGAGGAATAGATGTTATACAGAACATGACATTCTTGAAGGAGGTTTGGTTGCACTCTAATGGGTTTTCGGGTCCATTGCCCGATTTTTCAGGGTTGAGTGATTTGGAGAGTTTGAGTTTGAGGGATAATTCTTTTACAGGACCAGTCCCATTATCTTTAATGAATCTTGAATCCTTAAAGGTTGTTAATTTAACTAATAATTTACTTCAAGGACCAATGCCTAAGTTCAAGGACTCTGTTTCGGTTGATATGGCGAAAGATACCAATAGTTTTTGCTTGCCACAACCCGGTGATTGTGATCCTAGAGTAAACACATTGCTTTCCATCGTAAAATCGATGGATTATCCTGAAAAGTTTTCAGAGAATTGGAAAGGGAATGATCCATGTCTCGATTGGTTTGGAATCACTTGCAATAATGGGAACATATCCATTGTTAACTTCGAGAATATGGGTCTTACGGGTACCATTTCACCCGATTTCGCTTCACTTAAATCGCTTCAAAGATTGGTTCTTGCTGATAATAATTTTACCGGCTCTATCCCTGACGAGCTAACCACTCTACTCGTGCTCATGGAACTTGATGTATCTAACAACAAGCTTCACGGAAAAGTACCATCTTTTAGAAGTAATATGATTTTAAAAACCGGTGGAAATCCCGAAATTGGGAAGGATAAAGTTGATTCTGGTACAAGTGTTCCATCTACACTGGGTCCATCTACACCGGGTTCACCAAGTTCCAGTCCTAATGATCTCATTTTGCAAGAGAAGAGGACTCGAAACGTTCTTGGAATGGTCGTGTTTTCTCTAGTTGGGGGATTGTTGGTTCTTTGCTTGATTGGGTTTGCTGGTGTTTGCCTTTACAAGAAACAAAAGCGTTTTAGTAGAGTTCAAAGCCCAAATGCTACGGTAATTCATCCTCGGAATTCAGGTTCGGATAACGATAGTGTAAAGATCACTGTTGCCGGTTCAAGTGTCAATGTCGGTTCCGTAAGTGAATCTCACACCATTTCCGCCCGTGGAACGAGCGATATACAAATGGTGGAATCCGGAAACATGGTAATTTCCATTCAAGTACTAAAAAACGTGACTAATAATTTTAGTGCGGAGAACATATTGGGTCGAGGAGGTTTTGGGACGGTATATAAAGGAGAACTACATGATGCAACAAAGATCGCCGTTAAAAGAATGGAGTGTGGAGTTATTACGGGCAAAGGGTCGGCTGAGTTTCAATCCGAAATTGCCGTTTTAACTAAGGTAAGGCATCGGCATCTTGTTAACCTTCTCGGGTATTGTCTCGATGGAAACGAGAAACTTCTTGTGTATGAATATATGCCACAAGGGACACTAAGTAGGCATCTTTTTGAATGGGGGGATGAAGGATTGAAGCCGTTGGAATGGACAAGAAGGTTGACTATTGCATTGGATGTGGGTAGGGGTGTTGAGTATCTACATGGATTAGCCCACCAAAGCTTTATACATAGAGACCTTAAGCCTTCTAATATTCTACTTGGGGATGATATGAGAGCCAAGGTTGCGGACTTTGGTCTTGTGAGGCTTGCTCCGGAGGGAAAGGCGTCGATTGAAACGAGAATAGCTGGGACTTTTGGGTATCTGGCACCTGAATATGCAGGTAAACGATGTTCCTCCACTATGATTTTTTCGTTTATTTGAATCTTGGATTAATGGTTAAGTCATTACTGAAAATGGTGTCAGTTTTATTGCAAAAGGGATCACTTAGGAATAACAAGCTACTATAGCTGTATCAGTATGTGATATTATTTCTCTAAAAATCCTTATTTATTAACTTGCAACTTTTTACTCGCATTGGACTCAACTTTGATGCCTCTGGTCTGTCTTTCTAAAGCCATTTGGTTTATCTTGATACTCAGACTTGAGTTCTGCATATAGAAAGGGAAAACTACACTTTGTTCCCTAATTTTTCGGCTGTTTTCCACTTTATCGCCTAATTGTTTTGCATTTGTAATTGCTCTTCAAACTTTTAGAATGATTGCATTTCATAACCTTTGAGTGGTCTCGATGGTCACATCTCCTTATGATAATTGAATACGAACTATCATGGAAGAAATAATCGCACTTTACCTACCCATTGGGTAACGTTTAATGGATGTTTGTATATTTGGGAATGTAGATTGGCTTATACGTTCTCAAATAGTTATTCGTATTCTCACTTAGAGTAATTCATTCCAATCCTCTCAAGAAAAAAAAACCATTCCGATGAGTATTAATTGGAGTTTTTTTTTATCAATATTTTTATTATTTAATCCATAGTCTCTCCCAAATAATTATTATATATGTATCCTTTCTCTTTCTTGCAATTTGCATACAGAAACCAAATGGATTCAAGAATAGCATAAAGTGTGATTTTTCCATATACAAATCATTGTTACACACAATCATGGTCTTTCTAATGGTATGATGAAACTTTGATTATAGCATTATATCTTATGGTGGTTCTATTAAAACTGCACATTTTGATCATTATTTGTTGCTTTTAAATCATCTGGTACGCCTAAAATTATTCTTTGCTTTCCATTGACAAATTTTTGCGGCTGAAATTCCATGTATCTTGACAGTGACAGGAAGAGTAACTACCAAAGTCGATGTATTCAGTTTTGGAGTAATCTTAATGGAACTAATCACAGGTCGAAAAGCACTAGACGAGACCCAACCCGAGGAAAGCATGCACCTTGTAACATGGTTCCGAAGAATGCACCTAAACAAAGACATATTCCGTAAGGCAATTGACCCCACAATCGACCTCAATGAAGAAACATTATCGAGCATTAGCACCGTTGCTGAGCTGGCAGGCCACTGCTGTGCTAGGGAGCCGTATCAAAGACCCGACATGGGCCACGCTGTAAATGTTCTTTCATCTCTAGTCGAGCTTTGGAAACCATCTGATCAACAAAGTTGTGATGATGATGATATTTACGGGATTGATTTAGAGATGTCTTTACCTCAAGCACTTAAGAAGTGGCAAGCTTTTGAAGGTAGAAGCCATATGTTGGATGAATCCTCTTCATCTTATGTTCGGAGTTTAGATAACACGCAGACTAGTATACCAAACAGGCCATATGGGTTCGCCGAGTCTTTCACATCTGCTGATGGTAGGTGAAATTGATGAAGATGATATTGTGATGTAATGAAAAACCTGTTCATTCTTTGTGCTTCTTCATTGTAATTCAGGTTCTGCTCTCTTTGATTTTTTTTTTTTTTTTGTTTTTTTTTTTTTAATTTCAATTCCTTTAGTTATGTAGCCTGGATATTCTTTTGAAGTTGAAGATTCAGAAATGGCTTCAAAATATATATTGTGTATATTTGGTATAATTGATCAATTTCAAACTCAAAACAATAATTGGTAGAATATTGTCTGTGCATTTCTTCGGTAAGATTATTTTTAACAAAGTGGTCAATGCTTTGAAGATTCATTAGCACGATAAAGGAAAAAATATATTGTATGAGTTAAATCATTGTCATTTATATATTTAGGTTCGGGGAGGTCGATGGAGAACGAGTTAAACTTTTCGTGAGGTGGGCGGCATCTAGGGTGCAAAATGTCAAAATTTTATATTTTTAAAAAATAAAGGGCCAACATTCTATATTTTTAGGGTGTGGATAATCCGTATATTTTCAAGTTGCAAAGTGTCAAAAATATGCATTATATCTTTCCCAACAAATTTTCTCACTAGTGCGAAGTGTCAAAAAATTTAGGTCAAGGTGTATAGTGTCAAAACTGGAACACCCGACAATTTATTTATAACTTAATTAATACAAGTTTACTAATTATAGTTTATTTCAAAATTAACCAAGAGTGTGTTGTAGTAAAGATTTTTGGGGTTAAAAGTTTATAACTTAAACTTTTCTAGAACTTAGGTGTGAATTACCTATAGATATAACTTAATAAAACAAAATAGGGTATTGTGAATTGAGAATTAGGATGTTTTCTCACAAGTCCAGCCACCTCTTGCTACTTCTTCCTGAGACTAAGGAGGAGGTGAGCTAAGCTCCTCAATATAGCCGACCTACTTTATTGAATACTTATCCTTCATTCATAGCTTCAAACATTTTTCAACAAATAACAATTGAGAGAATTTTAGAAGTCTGGGAGAAGAAAAGAAAGAGAGGAATCCGACTACACACTTCTTGGGTTCTAAGGTAGAGACGTAGAGTTGATTTAATTTATAATTAAGTGCTTCTTTCATGTTTTAATTAATTAGAGGTTGAAAATATAGTGTGAGTTATGTAGTATTGTGGGGAATTTTTCTTTTAGTAGAGTTTAAAGGTTGTTAGAAATTGAAGAGTATGGATGTGAGGTTTTTCGTCGAAAAGAAAAAGGGAACCGCCGCGTGAAACAACGGCGGTGGTAGAGAAGAACTGTTCGGCTGTTGTGCAAGAACAGGGAGTTTTATTTAAATGGCCAGCTGCCATTTTTAGTTAATTAAAAACAGGTAGAAAAGAAAGAAACAAATGTGAAGCGAAGGAAATAGGAGGAGAAGAAGAATTAATTGTTGTTATCATTTTAGTTGAGGCCGTATAAATTTTTCAAAAATTGTAATGCGAAGGTTACTAATCTCAATCTTAGTCCCTCTTTTTAGGTGGAAAGAACTTTTACTACTTTCATTTATGTCTACAAAATAATGAATCTTTTCATGAAATAGTACAACTAATGATATAAGTCTTATAATATTAAAATAATAGATTTTGTATTTATAATTGTGTCTTCTTGATTTTCTTTATGTTTTTATGCTCAATAAGTGTTTACTTTTATGTTTTGATAGGATGGATGCCAGCGGGGAGGATTCTCCTTCAAAGTCTATTACGTATCAAAGTTCTCACCCCAGGATGGCGTATACCCCACCATCATCCCGTGGACGACCCTATAGTCCACGGGAATGTCTGCAAGGCACTTACCCAAATAGGGTAGTGCATCATCTTGAGAGAGACCGAAATCTATACTACAGGAGGTGTATGGACCCTCATGTGTTCGAGGGCGAGAATATACAAGCCAAATATGATTCTTGTAACAACGATAATAGCCCACCAACCCTAAGAAACTGTGAATTTCAATCATTGTTTCCGGCCTCTTCCATTCCTTTATGGCTTGCTTCCTTCCTCACTTTTAATTTCACTCACTTTTATTCTCGTCGTTACAAGAATCGTATTTCGCTTGTATATTCTCGCTCTCGAACCCATGAGGGTGCATACACCTTCCGTGGTATAGATTTCAGTCTCTCTTAAGATGATGCACTACCCTATTTGGGTAAGTGCCTCACAGACATTCCCGTGGACTATAGGGTCATCCACATGATGATGATGGGGTATACGCCATCCTGGGGTGAGAACTATAATACGTAATAGACCTTGGAGGAGAATCTCCCCGCTGACATCCATCCTATCAAAACATAAAAGTAAACACTTATTGAAAATAAAAACATAAAGAAAATCAAGAAAACACAATTAAAAATACAAATCTATTATTTTAATATTATAAGACTTACATCATTAGTTGTACTATTTCATGAAAAGGTTCATTATTTTGTAGATATAAATGAAAGTAGTAAAAATTCTTTCACCTAAAAAGAGGGACTAAGATTGAGATTAGTAACATTCCCATTTCAATTTTTGAAAAACTTATACTGCCTGAGCTACAATGATATCAACAACTAATTCTTCTTCTCCTCCTATTTCCTTCCCTTCACATTTGTTTCTTTCTTTTCTACTTGTTTTTAATTAACTAAAAATGGCAGCAGGCCATTTTAACAAAACAGGGCCTTCGGTCCTGTTCTTGCACAACAGCCGAATAGTTCTTCTCCACCACCGTCGCCGTTTCACGAGGCGGTTCCCTTATTCTATTCGACGGAAAACCTCACATCCATACTCTTCAATTTCTAACAACCTTTAAACTCTACTAAAAGAAAAATTCTCCACAACACTACATAACTCACACTATATTTTCAACCTATAATTAACTAAAACATGAAAGAAGCACTTAATTATAAATTAAATTAACTCTATGTCTCTACCTTAGAACCCAAGAAGTGTGTAGTCGGATTCCTCTCTTTCTTTTGTTCTCCCAGACTTCTCAATTGTTATTTGTTGAAAAAGGTTTGAAGCTATGAATGAAGGATAAGTATTCAATAAAGTAGGTCGGCTATATTGAGGAGGTTAGCACACCTCCTCCTTAGTCTCGGAAGAAGTAGCAAGAGGTGGCTGGACTTGTGAGAAAACATCCTAATCCTCAATTCACAATACCCTGTTTTGTTTTATTAAGTTATATCTATAGGTAATTTATACCTAAGTCCTAGAAAAGTTAAGTTATAAACTTTTAACCCCAAAAATATTTACTATAACACACTCTTGGTTAATTTTAAAATAAACTCTAATTAATAAACTTCTATTAATTAAGTTAATAAATAAATTGTCAGGTGTTACAAAAACTTTATATTTATAGGATACAAATGTCAAAATCCTATGGACTTATTTGGATAAGTTTTCGTCAGGTCTCATCTGTCTCACAAAACTGAGCTAAAACTCTTTCAAATGGAGTTTGACATAATTCATTAAACTCATTACAAACCAACATTCAAACTCTTGAAACCAACTTTGATTTGACACTTACAACCTACTTTCCCCCACAAACTCTTTATATATATATTAAAAAAAAAACCATTGATTTGACATACACGATTTATTTTTTCCGCAACATTCAAACTCAATCCAATCAGGATTTTAACTTTTTCAAACCAAAAAACCCAACATTCAATACATAAGCAAATGAAGTTTTAAAAGTTTCACTGAAACTATTCAAATTTTTTTTTTTAAAAAAAATCGGAGTCAATATCCTTCCAAACATGAAGTATATTTATATTCCTTAATTGCGATTAAAGCTCCTTCATTCAAGCTCGATGCCATAAGAGATGAGTAAAGTTCAAATACTATATCAAATTTAATTATAAAGTATTAAGTTTTAGTCATTGTGTTTACACTTCAAATAACGGTCAAATTAAACTTGAAATATTTCAATATAATTAGTCCACGAATCTTTTCTTTAATTTTCCTAAAAAATTTAATACTCTTAATTAAGCACATCAAAAATCTGGTTAACCACCGACTAAGCCGCGGACCTATGACTCCGTCAACAAGTCCAACTCAGCCGACTCAACTCCATTAATATTTATTTCATTTTACATATAACAACAAATGATAACTAAGAAACAAATGCTATCATTTTCAAATATTCAACAGTCAAACATTGAAATCAAATACCATAACGTTAAAAACGCTTCATCTAATCCTTCCATTTTGAACGTTTCCTTATTCAAAATTAATTCCTCTTTTCCCCTAACTCCTAACTTTCTAAACTTTTGACCCCTCCCCACCCTCTATATATCAAAAAATACCTAGTCCAACATTACACACATCATCTTACAATACACATTTTCACTTACAACAAATCAACACTACCAAAAAAAAAAAAAAAAACAAATATAATTCTTTAATTTACATTTTGCTAATTTGCAATGACTTTCTCGTGGAGGCGGATACGAGGTGGCCGCGGTGGAGTCGGAAAAATTGAGTCTTTAAAACGGATCAATCCATATATGGAACTTGTGGTCCCTACACATTTCCGGTGTCCAATATCACTCGATTTAATGAAGGATCCGGTCACGTTATCGACAGGGATCACGTATGATCGAGAAAATATCGAAAAATGGATTGATTCGGGGAATGTAACGTGCCCCGTGACCAATCAAGTCTTGAGAAACTTTGATCTGGTTCCTAACCACTCCATAAGAAAGATGATCCAAGATTGGTGCGTAAAGAACATGTCATTTGGTATTGAGAGGATTCCAACTCCTAGGATTCCAATCACACCATATGAAGTATCTGAAATTTGTTCAAGAATGGCGGCTGCCGTACAAAATGGAGATAGTAAAAGGTTCAATGAATTGCTAGGGAAGATCAAGAAATTGGCTAGGGAAAGTGATAGAAATAGAAATTGCATAGTGAATAACGGAATTGGCTCTGCATTGGCCGATTCATTTGAGTCTTTAGCGCGTGGTTCAATGGAT
The DNA here is from genome assembly GCA_038501285.1 of Penstemon eatonii. NCBI lineage: Eukaryota > Viridiplantae > Streptophyta > Magnoliopsida > Lamiales > Plantaginaceae > Penstemon > Penstemon eatonii. The sequence continues at coordinate 15,508,703 of CM076710.1, read as the reverse complement.
TCAAACATGAATTTGCTCAAGGAAATCTTGTCTTCATTAACATGGACATTCCCAATTGATCAAGAAGGAATTTCCAAGTTAAAATCGACCATTTCTCTACGTTGCATGGCTTGGTTTTTGAAGGGTGAAGATCTTTCCTCAAGGCAAAACGCGATTTTTTTGTTGAAAGAGTTAATTTTTGCAGATCAAGGAACCGTGGATGGCCTAAAAGAAATTGAGGGGATTGAAGAAACATTGTTTCATTATGTCAAAATCCCAATTTGTCCTAAAGCTACAAAATCATGCCTAGTGGTTATAAACCAAATGTTGGTTCAAGAAAAGAGTGGTCATGAAATTGCATTTAAGTTTGTCCAAATGGGACTAATTTCACTGATTCTTGAAATTCTTGTTGGTGGTGATAAAAACATATGTGAGAAGGCTTTAGGAGTTTTGGATTGTATTTGCAATTCGAAAGAAGGAAGAGAAATCGCGGGCGAAAACGCTTTGACTATTCCAATACTGGTAAAGAAGATTTTGCGCGTGTCAGATACCGCGACAAAATTTTGTATTTCATGTCTTTGGAAGCTTTGCTTAGGAGAAGGTAATGAAAATGGTTTGGTTGAAGCAGTGGAATTTGGGGCTTTTCAGAAGCTTTTGGTTGTTCTTCAAGTTGGATGTTGTGACAAAACGAAGGAGAAGGCGACTGAACTATTGAAATTGATGAATTTATGTAGGGGTAAGTTAGATTGTTTTGATTCTTCTATGGGGTTCAAGTATCTGAATAGATCAAATTGATTTGTAACAGGGCATTTATTTTGTTAGAATGTGATGTACAAAAATATAGAGAAACCAATTAGAAACAATAGTTCACACCATTTAGTTAGGTTTACAATATTGTTTCTTATGTCTTTGTTTTCGGTTGAAATTTATTCATCTTATAATTTTAACAAACTGCAAATAAGTATTACTACTAGATTGAATTAATCATTATAATTAAACAAAAGTAAGATACTATTTTTCTTTTTACTGCAATATATATATATATATATATATATATATATATATATATATATATATATATATATATATATATATATATATATATATATTGATGGGTAAATCTTATAAGATGAGTTCAAGTATCTCCTGATTCAAAATAGAGTATATATATACGTCAAGGTGTAATAACTGAAGTAACTATGTCTGCAATGAAGAAAGATGGTAGGGGTGGACACGGGACGGTTTTGAGGCGGGTTTGGGGTTAGAGATATGAGTATAATAATTTTCGGGATTGAGAAATTTTATCCTAAACCCGCTCTGTATCCCGGGTACCCGAATTATTGTAGGACGGGAAGGAACGGGAATACGGGTCCCATATTATTTTAAATCATCAATTTTTTACCCACCTAACAAAATTAAATTAAAATATTTCGTATAAAATTTTGTATGTAATAGACAAGTAGTATAAGTAATTTTAATTTGAAGAGCAAAGGAAAACCAAAAAAAAATTATTGTGTGTCATGGCATAGGTGGGAAGAAGAAGAAGATGTGATAGAGCCGTAGAGGCTATGTAATAGATCTATATAAGTAGTATAAGTAATTTTAACTAGTGTACGGTTTAAAAAATATTAGGGTAAAGTAAAAAAGTTGTTCATTAGATGATGTTAATTACATAATTACTTGATATATATGTAAAGTGTATAATTATATAATAATAATATAAATATATAGACGGGTTCGGGTATTCGGGATAGGAGAGACTAATCCCAAACCAGTCCCGTATTCTCATAAGAAAATACGGGTTTTCAAGTTCGGGTATCCAAACCCAAAAATTACTCATTCTATTCGGGTATTTTAAAAAGGGGACGGGTTAGGTTTGGGTAACCAGAACCCATCGCCCACCCCTAGTTATGCTTGTTGGAAAATAACTCAACCAAAATCCTCCATTATCTAATAAGGGTGTATGTGGATGAGTTTATTTTTTCCCAAAAACTCTCTAAAAAAGATATTTATTAGACACCTATTACCTATTTTTTTACCGAAACCTCAACATCCAAAATCAATCCATGTGGAGTTTCAACTATTTCAGAACCACAAAACCCTACATTCAAAATCTAATCAAATGAGGTTTCAAAGGGTTCACCGAAACCACCAAACCATTTTTTTTAAATCGAGACTTGCAAAACCGAGTCAAAACTCATCTAACTAGACCCTAAGATGGTTATATATCCGAGAGGTAATCGCAATTTACCCCCTATGATATATATATATATATATATATATGTGTGTGTGTGTGTGTGTGTGTGTGTGTGTGTGTGTGTGTGTGTGTGTGTGTGTGTGTGTGCGCGCGCACGCGCACAATATTCAATTTAGCTTCCTGTAATTTGAAAAAGAATATTTTACCCCTATAATCTCATAAAAATATTACACTGTCTCCCTGGTATGTTTAAGCTTTAAACACAGGAATTGACAAAATTAATCCTCTTATGTGCGGCACTTTACCACTGCGCTCTCCTCCAATGTTTAAATATGACGCTTTATTTATGAGGGACAAAAGCATAACTAACTTTAAATTTAAGGGACCTTAATATTATTTAATCATATTTTAATGTGATTTTATGCGTAGCAAGTATGCTAATATTATGATAAATGTTGATATGGTTAGGTGCGGGACTTCCGCCCATATTGACGAATTGACTATGAGGACCCCACTTCATCTGATCTAGGCCTGTCATAGGTAGGGTCTGGACCCAGACCCTACCCAAATCTATTAAAGACATATTTTACTTCAAATTTTCAGATCTAGATTTGGACCTGGACCCAGACCCACTATAGACCCATTAATAAATATAATGTTGGATCCGGACCCGACTCGGACCCGAACCAAACAAGACCCGGACCCAACCCGACCCAGACCCAAACAAGATCCGACCCAGACCCGAAACCGATCCGGCCCGGCCATTTTTTTTTTTTTTTTTAAGTTTTTTTTTTACCTCAAATGACCAAGTTTATTTAAACTCTAGTATTACCAAGCTCAAATTCAGTTTACAAATAAGTAAAACATACTTTCCGAGTTTAAGTGACGATTATTAAATGAGCAACAATTCTGTGAAAATTTCTTTCTTTCTTTCTTTCTTTACTTGTGATGATGTCTATTATTCATGAACCTACTATTTTTTTCATTTAACAGTCTAAATCCAAATTAAAGCAATAAAATGATACTATATATTATGTTTTAGTTTTTTTTTTTTTTTTTGATAAATTAGTGATTAATGAATGGTTCAAACACTAGAAATTCATTCACTAGAAATTTGGATGAATGGTTCAAACACTAGAAATTTTCCCTTTCATATATTATTATCCAACATACATATATAATATATATATATATATATATATATATATATATATATAATGAAAATCTCTTAAAAAACCCAAATGATCAAAATTCTCACAAATCTTTCAGCAAACACATAAAGCTCATTCCTTTTGACAGAAATCCACAAAAATGTTGAACCCAATTCACATACATTCCAACAGAAGAATAGAACTGACTATGTTAACATGCCAGAAAAACTCATAAAACCCACAAAACTGAAGAATAGAACTGATTATGTTAACAATTCTCACAAATATTACAAAATACGTAGCTCAATTACGTGGCCTGGTCGAAGTAATTCATTGAAGCGAAGGCAACTGCTATGGATCCTGAAAATCGCAGATACCAGACAAGAAGTAGCCGATGGAATCCGCAGTTGGACCCAAATCTAAGTTTATTATCTTCAAAAAATTCGATTGACAAAACCCTAGAGATTGGGCTAGAGAGAATTGTTTCTACAGAGAGAAATCTGGAAATAAATGTGTAAGGGGATTCATCGTGTAAGGGGAAAGAAGGAAAAAAAAAAAATTCAGGTCCAGATCAGGTCCGGGTCTCAATCGGGTCCGGATCTGGACCCGACCTGGACCCGATCATTATTAGAAAAAAATTCGGGTCGGGTCCGGGTCTGGACCCAAAACTGAACGGGTTGGGTCCGGGTCCAGACCCAATTAATTGATAAGCAGGTCGGGTCCAGGTCCGGACCCGACCTTTGACAGGCCTAATCTGATCGTAAGTAATCCAAGTCCAACATTAAGAACTCCTTGAGGAAACTGGACTCGTCCGGAGATACACACGTAAAGTTTAAAGTTTAAACATTTAAGCCAATGCGCGCCTACATAGAAACACGGGATATTCGTCCCATTGATTGGTTATACTTATATCCCAACCGTTCTTTATTTTTAATTTTTTTTTTTTGACAAAAATCAAAATCGATAATTAGTTTGGATGAATTTCATAATTTTGTCTATTTGTCCGCGCAAACATGACAATAATGAACGTTGGGATGAAATTTAGTGAGAGAAAATAACTTGGGATAAAAATCAAAATCGTCAATTAATTTAAGACGGACTTCACAAAATTTACCGTCATGATTCAACACAAACTCCTTTTTTCTGTTTCTGCAAAATAAACAACCAAGGAATGGTTTAGTAGTGGAAAGATCGAATTCAGGTCAAAATAGAATTAAATTGTCAGAAAAATTTAATCACATGACATAATTAAAAGTGATTTCAAAGTTTTCAATGAAGCTTTGTTTGAAAAATAGTTTTAATGGATAGTGAAATACTATTAAATAATCAAGGGTGAGCACGGTCCGACGGACCGAACCGAAACCAACGGTTCAGTCCGAACCGTTTATCGAATTGAAATTTCGTTCGATATACGGTTTGTACTCGAGAATCGGCCAATTTCTCGAATTGAATCGGTTTTATCGAATTCCCCCCACCCCCACTCTTAAAATCGCAGTCAATAATAGGGATTTTTATTACAAAAGTGAAAGCTACTGGTCTATTACGAGGCTCACCATTGATTCTTGGATTTACAAGCATAGTTTAAAGGGAAAGAAGGCGAGATAGAGAAGATGTTAGTAATATAATTACTACTACTGTTTTGTACAGATTGTGGAAAAATGTGAAAAGAAAATGGCTTCTTACAATGTTCAATCACATTTAGCAGAGTGTCTAAGTGTGTGAGAGAGAGAATAAAAAAATATTGAAAATGGAATGTATATGTGTGAGAGGAGAGAGATGGAGAAATGTATGTGTAAAGAAAGAGAAATTTGGTTAATTTATTACTATTATTTGAAGGGAGGGAAAAAGTTTTTAGTTTCGGTCCAAACTTATTTTTTTTCCAAACAAAAACAAAATTTCCCAAATTTTGATTTGGTCCTTTTTGGATCGAACGAACTTTTCGATTTTTTACCGAACCAGACTGAACAGTAAACGGTTCGAGGTCCAAAAATTATTGAATTGGTTAGATACCAAAAACCAATTCGGTTCGGTTCGGTTCGTTTCGGTCCGATCCAAATACTCAACCCTATAAATAATAGTTAGTGGGTTTTGAAAACTTGAGACGTAATTTGGATTGAAGTTTGGTTAATGGGGTTTGGAGGAGAAAAGTAAGGAATAGATGATGTCAAATCAATAATTTTATAAGTGTTAATAAGATATGACAAATGCCAAATCAATAAATTCAAAGGTTTAGGTGGCGTTTGTAGGTTCGGTTTCAGTTTCGATTTCGATTGAAACTTGGCTTGGACTATGACCTCTTCAAACTCCTTACCTAATCCAGTATGGCTCGATGTAAGTGAAATCAAACTCAGCCAAACTATTTCTAGACGGAGCCTATATAATTTTATAATAAACATTATAACGCGAGATCCTTTTCAAAATACACATCAAACTAGTGCATATCTAGTCACTCAATTTGACAAAAGCCAAAACCCCAAAAAAAAACATTAACACTATATGATAAGATCATAAGACCGTTTTGCCTCTTGGAAAATTTTGGCCTATGTGTATGTAATATGATTTGATTGACTTAGTAACCCATTGATTGACCTTGTTTAGTTTGTCTTGAGTTCAAACCCATAGTAAAACATTTTTCTTCTCTATAACTTAGTTTATTATTATGCATTTTTCTTTGATTTACTTGTGCAGTGCTACTATATTTTTTCATCATTTGTGTATTGTATTACGCGTAAAAAACATGACTTTACTACAAAAAAATTCTTCGCCCCTACAATGCTCGTCGAGCTCCGCCATCGATTCCGGGGGTAAATGTAAAATACTCCCCTGTGTTATACTAAAACTGCAAAAAACTACCTTATGAAATTTTTATTGCGCCAAACTTCCTTGTATTTTCAAAAACCCTGCAAAAAACACTCAATTTGTAAAAAAATAGGTCGTTTTGGATCGACATTCTTCAAAAAATCATTTCAAAAATATATCACGTGAAATTGTAGAGATCAACTTGAAGTGTTTTAAAAATGATTACTTGAAATATATCGATCTAAAACGACCTATTTTATATAAATTGGGTGTTTTTTGCAGGATTTTTAAAAACATAAGGACGTTTGACGCAATAAAAATTTCATAGGATAGTTTCTTGCAGATTTAGCATAACACAGGGAAATATCTTGCATTTTTCCCCCAATTCCATGAAAGTAAGTTTGTAACATCAATTCCCCATAATAAGTACAAAAGGAAAAAAGAATGAATTCTCAAAGAAGAAAACATACACTAGTGCTATTACGCGTGAAGAGACAAAGAAAATTCGTAGAAATGGTCAAATCAACAAGCCTTATTGGACACAAAAAAGACTAGTAGAAATAATTTAGCAAACATTTTCTAAGCTTGTAAAGCAAGAAACTTTGAATCTTTAATAACAAGTCCCCACCACTAAATTTTCACTATATAAGTTGAAAACCTCCTCTTCTCTCAACAATCACAACATAATTTCTACATTCAAAATTAACTTTCATGCCATGAATCAAAATCATTTAACATCTCGTTTTTCTTCGATTCCATTGTTAGGGTGCATTTTGGAGACTATTTTACTTATAATTTCAGGTAAGAATGAAAATGTGTTAGAAGATAAGGAACACGTCGATCCTGCAATTTCTTGTAATATTGAGTCTCAAAAGCATTTTCGACAAATTCAGCAAGTTCGCGGAGCTTAAAATGGTAATTGATTTGTGTTCTATCAATCAGTAGTCTGATTTTGAGTACTAGATTATAAGTTTTACTACATGACCCTTGAGGAGAAATTACGTTGTACCATGATTGGTTGCAAACGACGCGATGCAATTACTTAAGTTTTCTTCTAGGATGAAAAATGTTTATTGGATCTTAAATTTAGAAAATATTTTTCTCTCCTTTAAGAACCACAATTTTGTGGTGTGTACTTTCGGTTGTGCCTTTTAATTGTGGAACTAACTTGGATCAGTATTTTACTCTTAAGTTCATACATATGTATATGATATATAAATTATCGGTGGATTCTCTGTTACTCTCCTTTGTTTTGGTTGTTATCATATAAGTTAATATTTCCTTTGAACTTTGTATTTCTAATTTCTGCAATTGCAAGTAACAAAAAGGTTCTGAAAAACTTCGATGTAAAAAATCATCTATCACATTTTGATGTCACGTGATGGACCCAATTAACAAGTGTATGAGTGGGTTTACATTAATTTAAAATCTGTATACTTGTCAACATATTCATATTTGATATACCGAAATATGATACCAAAATGTGGAGCTAATGCCAATTTACCCCATGTGAAATACATGTTCAATTTACCCTCTATGATTAGAAAAAGAGCAATTTACTCCCTTGTGAAAATTTTAAAAGAACAATTTACCTCATTCAACCAGATAATGTAACTCACTCGTCGAAATTGAGAGTGTGAATGAAAAGTATTTAAGTAACATAAGGGGTGAAGTGCAATATTTATAATAACACAGAGGGATAATTTATCACATTATCATAACGCAGGGGCGTGGGGGTAAAGTGTCACATTTACCATAATATGTTGAGGGTAAATCGCCACATATAAGAGGGATAGTTTTGTCAATTCGTATTTTTTTAAGTTAAAACATATCAGAGACAGTGTGAAACTTTTAAGAAACTACATAAGATAAAATGTTATTTTTCAAATCACATGAAAATAAATTAAATATTATGCAAATCACATGAGGATAAATTACAATTAAGTTCAAAATGTGACATAAGATTAATCCCGATTTATATGTAGCCCCAGTGAATTAACAAGTTAGGGCATTACTTAGTATTCTCTCAAAAAAAAAAGGCTTTAGTTAGGGCATCTCTAACCGAACACACTGCCCAATTGCCCTACTACCTCTTTGATCCCTTTTTTGCGCAATTGCCCTTGCCCAATTGCCTTTTTGCTCAATTAAAAATTCATCTCCAACCAAAAGCAATCAACCTCCATTTAATTCAATTTCACAACTTTCCCCACTCTTACTTTTCCCAGTCTACTCACTCTCATTTATTTTAATAATAATAATAATTATAATTTTTTTTAATTAATATCAAAATAATTTTTTAATAGTTAAACAATCATGAAAATTAGGCCATCTTAATAATAAGAAAATCAACAATGACTAAACATAATTAACGGAAAAAACAACAACTAAAATAAATAACGAAAAACAATAACACTAATTATTAATTTTTTTATTTTTATGAATTTTAGGAATATAAAAATTTTAAATTTCAATTTTTAAACTAACACTTTATTAAATCTAACACAAAATAAAAAATACAGTGTTATTAAAAATAAAAAATAAAAAATAATTATAATTTTTACACAATAATTTTAAAATAATTTAAATTAATATTTACAATTTAATTAATTAAAAAAATTAACCAAAAAATGAAAAGAGACATAATCAATTCAGCAAAGTACAAGAAATAATTTTCACACAAAAAAAGAAACTGCAAGATAAATAAATAAACTAAAAAAAAAAATACAACCAATGGGTGGCTTGGCCGAGATCAATGACCGCCCTCTTGCCTGCCCACCTTGTCTCCTTTATGCCGGCAAAATAGCAATTTACGTCCCCTAACTTTAACTAGTCCGTAGAATTAGGACACTTAATTTTTCAGCAAGCAATTTACATCCCTTAACTTTCACTGGTATGCAGAATCAGGACACTTAATTTTTCAGCAAGCAATTACGTCCCTTAACTTTCAGTGGTCCGCAGAATCAGGACACTTAATTTTTCAGCAAGCATTTTAGGACCCTTAACTTTCACTGGTCCGCAGAATCTGGACACTTTTCAGCAAGCATTTTACATCCCTTAACTTTCATTGGTCCGAAAAATCAATATACTTAATTTTTCAGCAAGCATTTTACGTCTCTTAACTTTCACTGGTCTGCGAAATCTATAACTTTTTTATACCTACAATTTTAGTCCACTTGACCGCAATTTTAGTCCACAACTCGCTGAAAATTCCATAATTGCCAACTGGACAATTAATTTGGGGATTTGAATGAATATTGATGTTGTTCAATAGTTGTAGACGGTTTGTTAAGTGATTTTTAAGTGGGTGTTTGTTTTGTCAAGTGGAGTAAAATTGCTGGTATACAAAAGTTAGGATGTATTTTGCTTTTCGAAAAATTAAGTGTCTTGATTCTGCTGACCAGTGAAAGTTAAGGGACCTAAAATGCATGCTGAAAAATTAAGTGTCCTGATTTTGGGGACCACTGAAAGTTAAGGGACGTAAATTGCTTGCTGAAAAATTAAGTGTCCTGATTCCGCATACCAGTGAAAGTTAAGGGACGTAAATTGCTTGTTGAAAAATTAAGTGTCCTAATTCTGCGGACTAGTGAAAGTTAAGGGACGTAAATTGCTTGCTGGAAAATTAAGTGTCCTAATTCTGCGGACTAGTGAAAGTTAGGGGACGTAAATTGCTATTTTACCCCTTTATGCCCTTTGCCATTTCCAACCGAGCACCGTCGACAACTCCCCCTCAAACTCGATTATCGACTCGGTTGGTGATGGTCTTAATAGCTTCAAAATGTAATCTATACAAAAATAGGATAGACAATCCATTCCGAATTGAAAGGCATCCGCATAAATCATGATAGATATGTGACACAGAACATTAATAAACAAAGGAGAATTATACCTGATGAAATAATGTTCGTGCGGTCCTTTTTGAGACGACAGGGAATCAATTTCTTAACACAATATGTAAAATTTGAGTTAGTGGCAATTTCCTATCATATTTATAATATTCCACTTAAACCTTGTTAAAAAGGTGCATTTTACTTCGTATATTCTTATAAAAGATTTACATTTTCTCCCCGATAACCTTAAAAAAGTGACTTGATAAAAGTACCCTTCGTTATATACTATTCCTTCCGTTCCATTTTTTTTACTCCATTAGCTACAATACTCGATCAAACTTAGTGACTTATCATGTTAAATTATTTAGTCAACTGTACCAAAGAATAAAGATAATTAGGACGGAAGAAGTATATTACGAGTATTAGATTTCACTACATTAATGTGAAACAGCTGATGAGAAGACTTATGTTAAGTTGTAATTGTATAATTGTACCTTCCTTTTCTTTGTATATATTACCTTAGTATAAATAGGTAACTAGGGTTAGCTTAGCAGTCAATATATAAAGCAGCCTCTTCTTATGTATTAGTCTTCTTCTCGAATAATATAATAAAGTACGTTTCTAGTTTCTTTACATGGTACCAGAGTAGGTCAAAGGATTCATCCTAGATCTCGAAATTTGGATTTCCACTTCGTTTTCTGCTGCAATTCGTTTACTATGGAGTTTGAAAAGGGAGACAACGTTACAGTGAAATTTGATGGAACCAATTATTCACTGTGGAGTTTTCACTTCCAATTCTTTGTTGAAAGCAAAGGTCTTTGGGGAATTGTTGATGGTTCAGAAAAACAACCAGATGCAACTGATGCAAAAGGGCATAAGCTATGGAGGGCTAATAATGCCATAATTGTTTCTTGGTTATTGGGATCTGTAGAAACAAATATTAGTATACCTATGAGAGGATTTCGAACTGCTCGGGAGATGTGGGATTATCTTGCAAAGGTATACCAGCAATCAAATCTTGCAAGAAAATTTCAGATTGAACATGATATTAACAATTACTCTGAAGGAGAAAAGAAAATACAAGAGTATTACGCAGACTTTATGACACTGTGGAACGAATATGAAATCGTGGCCATGGGAGATGCTAAGCCTGATTGTTGCGTTAAAGTTCTCCAGAAAATTTATGATGAACGTAAAGTGATGCAATTCCTTATGAAACTTCGTCCTGATTATGAGAATGTTAGAGCAAATATTTTGAATCGAGGAAGTGTGCTTGATGTGGATTCAGTTCTTGGGGATTTAATGTGTGAAGAGACTCGTATCATCACTCAAGCAACGTTGGACAATAAGAAAGAAATCGAATCAGTGTTTATAGCAAACAAAAGAACGGGAAGAAACTTCTCAAATGGCCAAGGATCAGATAAGAGGTCAGCCCCACGTGATCTTTCTCGTGTTAAATGCTTTGAGTGCAGTGAGTTTGGTCACATGGCATCTCACTGCAAAACAAAGAATTTTTGTGTTTGTTGTAAGGAACACGGGCATATTATTACTCAGTGTAGTTCTCTACCTAAAAAATGCGAGCAACGAAAAACAGTGAAGGCATATCAAGCAACATCAACAGAAAAGAATGCTGACCAACCGGCTAGTATGACTTCAGCGCCTCATGAACTCTCGGATGAGATGCGAAAGCTTGTCCAAAATACAGTCTCCACTGCTATTTCCTCTGCGTTTTCAGCCGTTGGTTTATCTGGTAAGTGTGCTTATTTTTCTTCGTCGCATAATACTTTGTGGGTTATTGATTCGGGTGCTTCAAACCATATGACTGGTGCTTATGAAGGTAATTCAAAATTCAAACCTTACTCAGGAAATAAGCAAATCATTACAACCAATGGTGAAAATTTTGGTCATTTCAGCTTGCCAAATGTTCTTTTAGTTCCTAAGTTAACCACAAATCTTATTTCTGTTGGGCAATTAGTTGATGATGGAAATATTGTTAATTTCTCTCGTGATGGTTGCATTATCCAGGACCAACACACTGGGACAGTGAAAGGGAGGGGTCGTAGAGTTGGACGCTTGTTTGCTTTGGAGTTTGAGAAAGATGGAGAGTCGAATTCTTTCGCTTTTTTTGTTGATTCTTCAAATAATGTAAAATCAAATAAAATGTGGTAGTTATGGCATAGACGCCTTGGCCATCCACATTCTGATAAACTTGGATCTTTATTTCATTCTGGTTCTTTGAATAATATTCTTTGAATAGTAAAATTTTGTCTCGTTTTGTTGACAAATCTTGTGTTAGTTGTTCTTTGAGTAAAAGCTCTATGTTACCTTTTCCAATTAGTACTACTAGTTCAAGAGCACCATTTGAGTTGATACATAGTGATTTATGGGGACCTTCTCCAACAATATCTCGACTTGGTTTTAGATATTTTGTGTTATTTATTGATGATTATACAAGATACACATGGATATATTTTTTGAGGAAAAAGTCCGAACTGAAAAGTTATTTCAAGATTTTTAAGGAAATGATTTCAACTCAATTTTCAGCGAAGATTAAAGTTTTACGATCTGACAATGGAGGCGAATATAAGGATGGGGAATTGAAGTAACTCTTGAGTTGCTAGGGAATCTTGTATCAACATTCTTGTCCAGGTACTCCGCAACAAAATGGAGTGGCGTAGAGGAAGAATGGCCATATTTTGAGAGTTGTTCAGACGTTGTTATTAGAATACACCAGCAAATTTTTGGGTAGAGGCAGCTTCTATTTCCTTATATTTGATCAATCGACTCCCAACACCCGTTCTTAAAAATATTTCACCTTTTGAAAAATTATTTAACCATTCCCCTGACTATTCCATGACGCATGTATTTGGTTGTGTATGTTTTGTTCACTTGCCACCTCATGAATGCAATAAACTATCCGCCCAAGCTGCAATGTGTGTATTTGTTGGTTACAGTTTAGAGCATAAAGGTTTTCTATGTTATGATCCATCCGCTCGTTGAATTCGTGTTTCTCAAAACGTGGTATTTCTTGAGCATATTTATTATTTCTCCAATATAGCGAAGTGCCAAAAGGTTCCTCTGGCAGTTTTGTATAACTTTGATGTGTTTGATCCATTAGAAGAGGTACCTGACAACTTCGAAAACAAGCCATTGTAGGTGTATCGACGAAGAGGGCAACATACTCCTATTGAGAGTACCACTCAATTGACTATTGATGATAATCCAAGATCTTCCTCTGACTTGGTGAATGCTTCGAATGATGCAATTATTTCAATTGTTTCTACTCGTAAATCTACACGTATTTCTCGAGCTCCTGATCGATTTTCTGATTCAAGTCATAGTTCTTTATCAGTTGTTTTGGATCCCATTATTATCTCAAAGAACTACGAAGAAGATGTGTGCATTCCTTGCTGGAAAGATGCTATGGATGTTGAATATAATTCTTTACTTGAAAATAACACATGGGATTTGGTTCCAATACCACCTAAGGCTTCGCTTATTGGTAGTAAATGGGTGTATACTGTCAAACTGAAGTCTGATGGTAACATTGATCGGTATAAAGCCCGACTGGTGGCTCAAGGTTATAAGCAAGAGTATGGTATTGATTATGAGGAAACTTTTGCTCCAATTGCCAAAATGACAACTGTTCGTTTGGTTTTGGCTATTGCTGCAATTTACCAGTGGACAATATCTCAAATGGATGTCTCCAATACTTTCCTCCATGGTAATTTAAAAGAGACTGTATTCATGAAACCACCCCCGGGGTATTGTAATGATAAGACTTTAGTTTGCAAGTTAAACAAGTCCTTGTATGGCTTAAAACAAGCACCACGTGCTTGGTTTGAGCGGTTTCAAAAAGTTGTCGTTGGTGCTGGATTTCTACAAAGTAAACGTGATTCCTCTTTATTTATTAACCATTGTCAAAAGGGTACAACATATCTTCTCCTATATGTAGATGATATGCTTATCACCGGGGACAATGAAGAAGGAATTCAACAGTTGAAGCTTTTGCTTAGTCAATCATTCAAAACGAAAGATTTGGGCCCAGTAACTTATTTCCTTGGGTTGGAGGTTATTCGATCAAAAAGAGGATATATGGTGAATCAGAGGAAATATTATTGGATTTGATCAAAATAGCTCATGTGACTGATGATAAACAGGTTGACACTCCGATGGAACTTAATGTAAAACTCTCAAAATATGAAGGCGTTCTCTTATCTGATCCAAGGAATTATCGAAAGCTCGTTGGTAGCCTTATATATCTCACAATGACCCGTCCAGACATATCTTATGCTGTCCAGGTTGTGAGCCAATTTGTTTGTGCGCCTCGTCATATACATTTGTCTGCTGTCCACCATATCATTCGCTATCTCAAAGGTACTTTGGGAAGAGGATTGTTCTTTTCTTCTACATCTTCTCTCACCCTTAGAGCATATGCAGATTCTGATTGGGCTGGATGTCCCGATACTCGTCGTTCTACAACTGGCTGGTGTATTTTTTTTGGAGACTCTCTCATCTCATGGAAATGTAAGAAACAAGAAACGGTATCTAAATCATCAACTGAAGCAGAATATCGTGCTATGTCATCCGCTTGCAGTAAAATTGTGTGGCTAAGAGGTTTATTGGATGATTTTGGAATAAAATGCACTAATCCTACACCACTTTACGTTGATAATGTAAGTGCAATTCGTATTGCCTCCAATCCAGTCTTCCATGAAAGAACTAAACACATAGAGGTGGATTGTCATTTTATCAGGAATCATTTCCAAGACGGTACCATTAGTCTTCCTCATATAGCTTCAGAACATCAACTTGCAGATATCTTCACTAAAGCTATGACTCGGTCTCGACATGAATACTTAATCGACAAACTGATATTCATGCCACATCAGTTTGAGGGGGAGTGTGAAACAGCTGATGAGAAGACTTATGTTAAGTTGTAATTGTATAATTGTACCTTCCTTTTCTTTTGTATATATTACCTTAGTATAAATAGGTAACTAGGGTTAGCTTAGCAGTCAATATATAAAGCAGCCTCTTCTTATGTATTAGTCTTCTTCTCGAATAATATAATAAAGTACGTTTCTAGTTTCTTTACAATTAAGTGGGCCAAGTCAACATTAAATGACTTGTGTCTAACTCACTTAAAAAGCTACATTTTTTTTTGAGATGGTAAATACGTTGTTACATCAAACACTACATCGAATCGAAACTATTACAATAATATCAAAGTGAACTAATTACTAAAGCTACATTTTGAGGTGAGTTAAACCGAAGTTATTTAGAGTGGACTTAACACAATCCGTGTTGGTGAACTGAACTTGAAAAAATTAAGCAATTTGCCTCTGTATTATTTTATATGGACCAATATAACCTATGTATTATTCTACATTTATCACTTTATCCCCTGTGTTATTATAAATGTGACACTTTACCCCTATATTATTTACATGGGGTAGGATAGTTTTGTCTTTTTACATAACAATTTTCACTGTATAAACTCTTCAACGATGGGAGGTAAATAACTCTTTTAAAAATTTTATGATGGTAAAATGCTTTTTTTCCAAATAATAAGAGTGTAATGATCATTATGCACGTGACAGGGGTAAATGAAAATTATCACTATAAAGTTCCCCCATTTGTGATATATACTACAACAAATGATAAGCCTAACTAATGAGTTTATAATGACAGACACGAAATTAGGGAAAAACTGAAAGAGAAAATTCAAATGAACAACTTATTATTAAATGTTAAAAGAAGATCATCAAACAAAAAAAAATCACTAAATTAGTTACTCAGTATTAGAATTCATCACATCGATTGGGAAAAGTCCACTTACACTGTTTTAGTGTAACTCAACATTAAAAGCTAACTTAAAAGGTAAGGATTGTCCAAGACATTATGATTTTCTACACATGAGGAATATTTAATCTCAAAACTCAGTGGCATCCGACAAAGAGATAAGAGAAATAACTAAACTCGCCATACAATGAAATTCACAAAGGGGTAGGAGAAGAACATACAGAAAGAACCATCTATAGGGTTTCAACTAAAGGCGGAAACTCGATATATTTTGTTGTGATAAGATAAGAACTAAATTAAAATAAAGTAACACTATATCCAATAAAAGGTGAAAAAATATACTAATAAAAAAATCTAAGAGTTCATTCAGCAAATAGTCCAAGATATTGAAGAACCGATGAAACGGGGGGGAGGGGGGGGTGTTGAGAGTTGAAATAACTCAGAGAGTTTTTTTAGAGTGACAAAGTACATGGAGTGGCTTTGTCTTTCGCTCTTTTCTACACGATCACCCTTAGCTGATATAGATGTCTTGTGTACAAATATATTTTGGAGTGGAAGTTTGATTAATTGAACTTCATACACTAAAAAGATAAGATAAGATTTACACAAAAAGTATTATAGCGGGATCTTAACTTTATAAAGATGAACAATAATTGCAATAATCATCAATTTTGGGTCCACTAATTGGTAAAGCCATTGGTAGCCACGAATTGTCCAAGTAAGGCTATTTCCAGTGAGTATTGACTTCGTTTCCCTTATATTATCATTTCTCTTAAATTTCCTTTCCTCTTTAAATTTTTATTTTTATAGTCATCTTTAATGATTCAATCTTTTTATTTTATTTAAATTAAATTTTTATAATTCCCCATTCTCATTTAATAAAAAGATGATAATAATAATAAATATATAATAATAAAAATAACCTTTAAAGAGGAAAGCAGTCCCCTCTCATTCAACGAGCAACTGCCTATTCAGTAATATAGTAGTATTATTATTTAAGAAAGAAAATGAGTGCATTATTGATGTTAAAACTAATTATAACCTTTAAAGAAATAGTAATAATTTGTTCCCAAAAATAAATAGTAATAAAATTGTCAATTTTTTTTTTCTTTTTTGATAATTAAGCATTCCATTTCATCAAAATTAAATAAATGGTAAAACAAATTCAAAAATAGTGTAACCCTTATAAAAAAAACACTAGGAGGAAGCAAACAAAATGAAATATTACAAAAAGGATCCAACCAATTATTAATTAAGGTTAAAGGCACACAACATGGGTATGAGCGGCAAAATTGGATCCATAGGATGAAATGAAATTTTTTACTTTGGCCAACATGCCCAAAAACGTCGAATTAATTACATCACAGGCAGTATTGAATTAATTCTTAACCATGTGTACATAAAATATAGTTAATGAACACAATTTAACTCTTCGTGATATAAAAAAAATAGTCATATTACCCCTGAAAAATAATAATAAACACTTTACCTCTTATAATATTCCTAATGGACATTATATAAGTGAGCATGGATCAAAATTTTGTTTCGAGTATATGTTTCGGTCAGTCAAAAATTGGAAACTTTTCGAGACTTTTCGGAAATGTTTATGAAACACTAAGGAAAAATTGTAATAAAAATTACTAAATTTAGAGAAATAACAGAGTTTAAAGCAAACAAAAAATTTCGAAATTACATCTTATTTTCATTTCGCTTGATTCAAAAACAGAAACTTTTCGATGTTTTCGAAGCAAAAGATAGATGGAAATTTTGATCCATGTAAGTGAGGCTAATTTCTTCATGATAAATATGTAATAATAGGAGGAGGGGGAGCTCAATCTTTTTTAAAAAAATCAAAGAATGATACTCCCTCCGTCCTTTTTATTTGTCGCTTTAGAGAAATTCTTGTGTTACAGAATATATGTGGCCTTAAGATTTCAATGCGACATTAATTACCTATATTTCAATTATACCCTTATTTATTAATGTTAATCTTATCACCTCCTTATTTTTCTCTCTCTTTTATCATTAATAATTAATAAGGGTATTTTAGATATATATACATATATATATATATATATATATATATTTTTTATAAAATTTATGCGATTTATTAAGTTCTTTAATATCTATGCGAAACTCTAAAACGATAGATAAAAAGGGACGGAGGGAGGATATTCTCATTTAATTTATTATTATAGAAAGTAAATTGCCTCTTAATAATAAGGCCATCTCCAACAGCTCTCTTAAATTTCAGCCTCTTATCTTAAAATATAACTAATGAACAGTGTTATACAATTCCACTTTTAACTCAGCACTCCAACAGCTAGTTTATATTTTAAGAGACTACTTTTTAACAACCATATAATTTCACTCAAATAGCTAGTTTATATTTTAACAGATAACTTTAATTATTATTTTATATAAATAATAATATATTTATAACACTAATTGATTTTTATTTCATAATAGAAAAATATTTTTTTAAAAAAATATTAATTTTTAGTATTGACATTTAGCGATGCCCCAAAAATTATAATCAAAATATTATCACTAAATCATCGTGACAACGTTAATTATCGCTAAAGAGGTTCCACTATTTGTCAATAGTGACAAATTTTTTATAATTATATTCAAATTATAAAATTTGAATTTTAAAATTTTTATTCAAATTTGTATGCATTTGAATTTAATTAATATGTATTTGAATGTACAAGCAATATGGATTTAATTAGTACAAACTATGAATTTAAATTTATTATTAATTTAGTTAGCAATGCCTCCAATTTATTGTTTTGCATAAAAGTACAAAAGTTTTTTGTACTTTCCTACAAACAATTGCATATAGCAATTCTAATTTGGCCATGGGTATTTGGCAAGCCAAACTTATAAAATTTAGCAACTCTTAAATTATAGAAGTGCTCTTGGAGAGCATTTTTTATCAAAATTTTAGCAAAACTCTTAAAATTTAACTTTTAAACATGCTCTTGGAGATGGCCTAACACGCGGAAATTTGCCATTGGATAACAAACGAAACGCAATAAAAAAGAGTTTCAGTGCATCAGAAAACATATGCTTTATCTTATTTTATTAACTCTTTTTATCTCCTCTTAATTGTTTGCTGAGTGTTCATTGTGGTATCAAATTTATTCCTATTCATAAAAGCAATGTGCCCTTTGAATTTGCACCTAACTGAATAATTGTTAAAAAGAAAGAGAAATGGTTGCAGCAAATTGCTTAAATATTTACTTGAGTTTAAATAATTGTCTACTTTTCTGTCCTAACTAAAGGAGATTTGGCATGTACTAATCAGATGAAATTGACTACTTTAATTTTGATGTGTTCACCATAAAGTGAAAATTGCAAAGAAAGAAATTATTCTTACATTGAATGTATGAGAGTGTTTACACTTTACAGAATTGTGAAAATATATAAAATGAATTAAGTTACAAAGGAGAGGAGCGGCCTCTGTATATATTGTTCTAAAATCTAAACTAAGCTAACTTACTATAAATAGTAATAGATTGAATAGCAAATTAACTCCATGTGATAAATATCTCTGTGATATCATAAATAGGCAATTTAACTCCCTGTGAAAGAAAAAGGGCAAAATACATCCCTGTGTTTTTATAAAAGAAGCACATTGCCTCCCTCTAAATTGCTTATTAAATCATATCATAGGGAGTTAAATTGTTCATTATTTCATTTCACAGGGAGGTAAATTGCCTATTTTTATTTCACAAGGAAGTAAATTAGCCATTAGACATATCACAGGGAGTTAACTTGCAAAAAAAAACCCATAAACCCATAGTAATATGTTATAACAGATCCTAACAACCTTACTAAATATGAAAAGTTTAAAAATACATTATAGATGAGGGGAAAATGCAAGATATTCCCCTATGTTATGCTAAATCTGGAAGAAACTATCTTGTGTAATTTTTATCACATAAGCTAGTAGTAATTAATATTTTTAAGTTATTTTATTTTTCGGTGGTAAAACCGAAATCTGACCCAAGTACCCCCACATTTTAAGGTATTTGGTTTTTCTTCCCTTCCATAACTCATATGAAATCATTATATTTGATTTTCTTGTGTGAAACTCGATTCAATATGCAGTTAGGCAATAATTTCCCTATGTTATGCTAAATCTGGAAGAAACTATCATGTGAAATTTTTATTGCTTCAAACTTTCTTGTACTTTCAAAAACCGTGCAAAAAAACCCAATTTGTAAAAAATTGGCCGTTTTGAATCGACATGTTTCAAGAAATCATTTTTAAAATACTTCAAGTTGGTCCTTACAACCAAGGGCGGATCCAGGATTGGAGATAGTGGGGCCCGATCATTTTTGTCCGTCAAATTTTATTGACAATTATATTCAAATTAATATTGTTCACAAACTCACGAATAATACTAAAATAATAGACTATCAATGAAAATTGTACCTAATTCAAAAGGAAAAATTAATTTAATTAAAAAAATTATCTAAGTTGTACACACCGTTCTTTCATATCATAAAACTCATATAGAATCAATATCAAATTTCTCATCAATTCGTTTATCAGCGTATATAATCATACATACGGCAAGATATTAAATTTCCATCTTATTTCTGAGCTTATTTTTCAACAACTTCATTGCTGAAAATCGATGATGCAATTTGTGGTTCAGAATTTTCAACATTCTTTCTTTTAAAAAATGCTTCAATTGTAGACGATTTTTCCATATTTGAATTTTAATCAATAGTTTATCTCCTATTATATAACAAGTAAAAAAAATTATAAATAAACTAGATTACATATTATTATATCAATCAAAGTAAATATAAATGTATAGATTAATATAGCTTATAATCAAAGACACAAAATCGAATCGATTCACAATTAATATTAAAGTTTTTCAAGAATCAATGAAATTCGATGTATTGAGAAGGAGATATAGACAAATTCTCAAGAATCTTGTTTAAACAATTTCTTCAATTAAAGTTGTTTGTACCCAAAAAATCACCCTCGATTAATCGAGGAACGATGGCTCGATATAACAAGCCAAAAATAGCATATGAGCCGAATCAAGTCACTCCGAAACGGATCAAACCAAATCGGATCCAATTTGGACCGAAAACGGGTCCAATCGAGCCAATGGGTTGGCTACGAGCCCGATTTCAAAACTCGACCCAATTTTGCAATTAATTAACATTTGGGCCAAAAATATATTAATTAATTGATGAAATTAATTAATAGGCTAAAGTTAATTAATTACTAATTAAAGCCAAATAATGATTAATTACAAACGGGCTCGACCCACTTGATGGCTTTGGTTAATGAAGATTTTGGACTGATTAATTAAGTTTAATTGGGCCAAGTCTAATTAATCGGCCTATTTTTATGAATAAAGGCCATTAAGGGTTTAAAGAGGTAATTAATTGGACAACTTATTAGACATCAGGGCTCGACCCAGGACCAACCATGGCCCGAGCAGCCCAAGTCGACCATGGCCCACTCCAGATCGGCCACTCTTCATTTTTGGGCCCACTTGTTGCTTTGTTATTTAATTAATGATTAATTAATTAAGGGATAAGGATTGGGCTAAGTAGTTGGCTTAAAACACTAAGTCCTTAAAAATCTCTTAATTAGTTATTATTATTAATTCAATTTCAAACATAACGTATCTTCTTCTCTAAACCACCACTAACATTAATTTTCAGCACAAAATAACTGCCATCAAAGTAGTGTAGGTAGTGGAGGGTTTTTTAAGAAGTGGAGAAAGTGGGATAGTGGCTGTCAAGGCATCAGCTTTTGGCCATCAGCTCTCCAGATCCAGCAGCTATAAATACCTTGATACTGTCAGTCGCGCAACACACACAGAACTCAATCTACAAAAACTCAGTCTACACTGATCGGCTCAACGCCTCTCCGGAAGTCCAGCGCTCCGCTGCTTCTTTTTCAGCAAACACCTGTAGAACCCCTGATTATCAACCGTCCCTCCTCAGCCACCAGCCACCTCGACAGCCTGAAGTTAAGCCGCCGCCGCCGCCCAAAATCCTCCGCCGCCGCCCAAGGTCCGCCGCCGCCGCCGCTAAAAATAAGCCGCCGCCGCCGCCGACATTAAGCCGCCGCCGTCGATACTAAGCCGCCGCCGCCGCTGCTTCCGCTGTCCAGACGCTGTCTCGAGCGAAACCCCTTGATAGCAGGCAGTTGACAAGCTGTTTTCTGTCAAGTTATCAGTCTGTCAACTCGTTGATAACAGTCTGTCCCTCCTCAGCCACCAGTGATCCCTGACAGCCTGAAGTCTTGCCGCCGCCGCCGCCGCTCACAGTAAGCCGCCGCCGCCGCCGCCGCTCTCTTCCGCCGTCAGCTGACACTGACTCGAGCGAAACCACTCGTATCAACCAAGTAGCACGCTGGTAACTGTCATGTAAGTGCCCACGTATTTATGTGACAAACTCATTGAGTAGCCATCTGCTTGATGAGCTCGTCGTCAAGTAGCCATCTGCTTGACGGCTATCGGCTAAGTAGCCATCTGCTTCGTCGATGCCTTGGTCAGTGGCCTCCCGCTGATCAGGAGCCCGATTGGTGGATACCCATCAAGGTTGGGCGAACCACTGACGGTGGTCCCCCGTCGTCAGTGTTACTTTCTGTCTGTCAACTTAACGCATTGTCCTGTTTCATCAGCTCATCGGCGGGTTCCCTGCCGATAAAGGAGTCATTTTTCAGAACTTAATCAACTTATCAACTCGTTTGGCAGACCTTGCCAAGAAAGGAGAACTTCACCGTTTTGCATATTTTTGTAATGTTTGTACATCGGGAAACGAATTAATTTTCTTTTATTATTAATGGAAGTGATTTGGTTCGTATATTTTGTTCCATTTACTTAAAATATGCTTTACGTCGATTAATTTCCATTGATATGCTGTTTCTGTCAAGCCTTTGTTTTCTGTCAAGGTGTATGCTTAAACTGATTGATCGTCAAGGTATTAGGTTCACTGATATGATAAACAGGCCATCAATTGGCTATAAAAATATGGCATTCAAGAGAGATTTTCATAAATTGTTAAGTCCTGCGGCCAGGCAGGCATAGAAAAGAACTAGGGGTAGTGTTTGCCTACTCTGTCGCAATCGTTTAGAAGTCAGCCTTATCAGGACAACGTATCTCGATATCAATATGTCTTTGTCAGGACACCTATATTATCAATGTATCGATATCAATATGTCTATTTTCGAATCGTTATGTTTGCACGCACAAGCATTGGCACGCCCGCACCTTTTCCATATCATATCGAGGCATTCCTCGTCAAGGTATTGGCTCGTCGAGGGATTCACTGACAGGTTTGCAATGAACAATGCTTTGGCACACCTTGATGCCAATAATACCTCGATTTCAATCCCTCAATGCCAAACACCTCTTGACGTCAGTTTCATCGCGAACAATATTTCAACACTCTCAATGCCGATGATCCCTCGATGTCATCGAGGTATCCCTCGATATGAAATTTCCACGCAGGCAATCCCTTGACAGCAGGGTATAATCGAATCAAAATTATATACAAACAATCCCTCGATATCGTCAAGGTATTCCTTGATGTCAATCCCTCGATATCAAGGAATGCGGGTGTCAAAATTATTAGCAAACAATATTTTGGCACGCCCAGTGGGACATGAAAGTCTCTTTGTTGAAAAACCCACCAGCCAAACAGTCTATGGCTCGGGGGGCATGAAATTGTTCTATGTTTTAATTGTGTTGCCATGAAACGATTATCAGCCAACTTTGGCTAGCTGACAGCTTGATTATCTCTTTGCCAAACAGTCAATCAGTTGATACTAAGTGGTTGCTCTTTTGTTATCGACAGATGACATCACAGGTACCACGAAGGACCCGATCAACCTTGGCAAGAACACAGTCTGACTTAACGCATACATTGGAAAATCTATCAACGGTTCCACTGACTATGGAAGGAGCCGACAGAATCGATGAACTGACTGAACAGGTCCGTAGCTTCACCAGGGACCTTGAGACCAAACAGGAGGATTGGTCTAACATCGTCAGTAAGTTTGAGAACATGCTGGGCTCGGCCACTGCCGCAAGTCAGGCCAGTACAGAAGCCAGCCACACTGTAAATAATGCCTTGATACACTTGGAGGCAAAGTTGACGTCCCTCACTGAAAGCATCAACATGCTCGCCAATGGCATCCAAACGCAGGCCTGGACTGGGCCGCAGCGGACTGCCGTTGACAAGGGCAAGGGCCCTGCAATCCATATCGGAGGAAACTCATCGAGGGACGAATCGCCTTTCAAGCAAGGAAATGGACAATCTAATGTCCCGGATAAACGAGGAAGTACTTCTAAAACAAGAAATCATCTACACTCGGGGGGCAGGTCCGAAGAGGACCGCTCAGAGGCCGTCGGGTACGGCCATGAAGTACATCAGGCCAATCTATCGGCCTATGACAGGACAGTTCACCGCGCTGCAGATGGTCCAGAAGACCTCTTGACGGTGAACCAAGCCGAAGAAATGTTCGTCAGGAGACAAGGGAACAGGGCAGCGAGGTATAATAAGCCTCACCCGGAGTATATTGACCAGATCCCATTCCCGTTGAATTACAAACCGCCGAATTTTACACTGTTTTCTGGCGAGGGATCACAATCTGCCACGGAGCACCTTGCTCGATTTTCTTTGGAATGTGGCAACATGACTAATGATTTGAAATTGAAACTGTTTCCTAACTCCCTGACGGGAATGGCGTTCCACTGGTACGCCAATTTAAAGCCTGGATCGGTCCTTGATTGGCCATCCATGGAAAAAATCTTCGTGATGAACCACTATCAGGCCCCACTCGAGGTGTCCGTCATCGAGCTGTCGAACATGAGGCAGCTGACAGGACAGACTGTCGAGGAATACATGAAGAAGTTTATCAGGGCTAGGGGGTTCTGTGCCATCCCGCTGCCAGAAAGGGAATGCATCAAAATTGCCATCCATGGCATGCATTTCGAGTTACGAAAGATCATGATGGCACAATACCACGAAGACTTGTTTGAATTGACCGATCATGCGGTCCGTTATGAAAGAGTATTGAGGGATGAGAACGGCCGACAGCCTAGAGGAAGCTACTATCAAGTGGGTATGGCCGACTCCAGTGAGGAGCAGATCAATCAGGTCAGCAGACCGATTGAGCAACAGGGTATCGAGATCGGACTGGCAGAAGTGGTCTGCCCTAAGAACACCGTCTGTACGGCTCTCGCCAAGCCGAAAGAACCTCAACCTACTATCAAGGTGCCAAATAATTTGGTGCGACGAGACGCTGAATATAAGACTGACAGAGAGAGACGATACTCTTTCGACGTCTCGAAAACAGAGGCCATATTCGATCAGTTGCTGGCCGACAAGATCCTCCGTCTCAAAGGAGACCACGTGATCCCACCATCAATGAAAATATCAGGTAAAACGTATTGTAAATATCATGATGTTTGGACTCACGCAACGAACGAGTGCCTAGTGTTCAGGTGGATGGTGCAGGATCACCTTGACAAGGGCATCTTGAGGTTTGCCCCGGATTGGAAGATCACGAAACCGATGACGGTTGACACCAACCCATTCCAACAGAATGAAGTAGGGATAAATGTCATAACAATCACGGAGTTACCGACAGGCGAGAAACTGTATTCAGACGATGATCCAGATTATGACATGAGGAACAAACAAATGGGCCTGTGTGCGAGGTGCCAAAACGAATTGGCGACAGTCCCGCTGTTCATCAACCCGGCGATATATGGCCCATACATGCCTTGGCCAAATGTAATGCCGTCAGGGTATCCTTATCAGGTGATGCCGCAACCACAGGCAAATCCCCAAACAGCGCCGCAACCGCAGGCGATGCCACCACCACCACCACCTAGACCCATGGGGCCGTATCCAGTCCCAACTCCGATGGAAAATACTGAACGCGCAACATCATCGACGGAACGTCGGGAACAGGCTAAAACCATGATGCCTCGACAGCATCAGGAAGGTACCAGCCGCAACAGCAGAATCAGAGAGAGATCCCCTGACAGGACACCAGTTAGGCAGGTCAGATCGACCGCCAGTCGCAGAGACAGGACACATGGTCCGTCGCCAAAGACTACACCGCCAGGCCCATCAAGGCCGCGAACAGTTCATACTCCTGCCGATACACAGGTGGATCGATGGGTTCCCGTCAGGCACCCGAAATTTCCTGGAGATCGAAGGGTCGACCAAATGACCCGAACTCAATATAGGCGTTTCTTACGCCAACGGAAAGGACTAGAAATTGCTAAGGGAAAGGCCCCGATGACAGAATCAGTAAAGAAACCTCCGTCAAGGGAACAGAAACTGAAACGGGGAACAAACGAGGCCAAATCTGGCCAAGGGATCAGTATCGAGGCCAAGGCCTCGACGCAAATCGACACTTCCAAGTGGACTCCTGGGAAAGCCAAGTTTGGCACAATCGACATAGAAAAGATAATGGCAGATGACGACTTGTTGTCTGACGGGGAAGACGGAAACGATCTCGAGGCAAAATTTGCCGAGATCTACAACGACAGAGGCAATAAGGAAAACGAGGCCAAATCTGACCAGACTGTCGAGGCCAAAACTGGCCAGGGAATCGAGAAACAGGTCAATCGACCTACTGAAAAACAGTCCGTCGAGAAACAGGTTGATCGACTTATTGAACAGCAGGAAATCGAGCAACAGGAGGTCACTAAGCAAGCGGTCGATAAGAAAACAGAAATAAAGACAGTAGACAATGCTACCACCAGTCAGCCGACGAACGGCTCGACAGTGATGGAATGCAACGCTATCGATTCTGAGCTTGTTGAATTCGTCAACGAGGAGCTGGAGTATGCCTCTGATGGCTTTTGGGACGACAGTATGCCAGTGGTACAAATGGCAGAGGACCTAGAGCTGTTATCGGTCGATGACGAGAAAGAGACCGATTGGGATAAAAGAGTTGAGACAATATTCCAAAAGCCACCATCTTTTATGGCCAGACATATCAGGCCATTGTATATATCAGGGCATATCGACGGGAAACCCATTGACAGAATGCTGGTCGATAACGGGGCAGCCGTCAACGTGATGCCTGCATCGACGATGCACAAACTGGGAAAGGTCAGCGAGGACTTGATGGAGACTAAGGTGATTGTCAGCAACTTCACTGGGGGAAAAGCTGACACGTTAGG
The DNA here is from genome assembly GCA_038501285.1 of Penstemon eatonii. Classification (NCBI taxonomy): domain Eukaryota; kingdom Viridiplantae; phylum Streptophyta; class Magnoliopsida; order Lamiales; family Plantaginaceae; genus Penstemon; species Penstemon eatonii. Next base: position 15,481,751 of record CM076710.1, on the reverse strand, counting down.
GATATTGCCCGTCGAGGTAAAGATTGGAAAAACCAGTTTGAGGATCGCTTTCTTTGTGGTGGATGCTGCCACCTCTTACAATGCGTTGTTGGGAAGGGACTGGATTCACTCAGCCCTTTGTGTACCGTCCTCTCTTCATCAATGCTTGCTGATCTGGGGGGACTCCCCCGAACCTGAAATTATTATGGCCGACAACAGGCCATTCACCGCTAAGGTCAACGCTGTCGAGGCAGCTTATTATCGGGATGATGTAGGTCCTTATCGATTCATCGGTCAGGACAAACACGGACGACCGAAGGAAGTCACGTCAAGCAAGAAGTTGACACAGATGGAAATGGCTTGTTTAGCCAAGGAATTAAGTCGGCCCTGCAACATCAAGGAGTTAGGGCCGCAAGAAGAACACTGTCAGGATTAATGAATTGTCCTGATGACAAAAGACCATCGGCCTGTAAGGCCGACAGATTGGAAATTGATGAGATTATTGTTATCGGGCCGCAGCAGGAAGCATGTGCCGATTTGATCAAGAGGTTTCGGGCCTATGTGGCCGAATGCTATACAGGTGATCTCATCTTCGAGGAAGAAACGCCACCGTCGGTCGGCGATGAAATTCAGTTAGAAGAGTTAGCAACGGCGCCAGCCAAGCTTGACGACATCAAGATCCAAGTACAGGATCCTGTCATCGAGGTTGAGTTAGGCAGCAAGGAAGATCATAGGCCAACTTACATCAGCGCATTGCTGAATGATGGCCAGAAGGATCGATTGATCCAAGTATTGACGGAGTATAAAGATTGTTTTGCCTGGAACTATGACGAAATGCCTGGGTTAAGCAGGGAATTGGTGGAACATCGTATTCCGATACTGGAAGGGTACTTACCCCGGAAACAGCCCCTGCGAAGGATGTCTGTCGAGGTCTGCAGACTGATCAGGGAGGAGATCGAGAAGCTGTTAAAGGCCAGTTTTATCGAGGTGGCCAGATATCCGGAGTGGGTGGCGAACGTAGTACCCGTAATGAAAAAGAACGGGAAAATCAGGATATGCATCGATTTCAGAGACCTAAATCTTGCATCTCCCAAAGACGAGTATCCGATGCCAATGGCGGACATGCTAATCGATGCTGCCGCTGGCAATATGTTCCTGACAGCCGTCGACGGAAGTGCAGGTTACAATCAGATTTTCGTGGCTGTTGACGACGTGCCAAAACTGGCCTTTCAATGTCCCGGCGGAATAGGCACCTTCCAATGGAAAGTGATGCCATTCGGACTCAAAAACGCCGGAGCAACTTATCAACGAGCCATGAACTGCATTTTCAGTGAGTACATCGATGACTTTGTAAAAATTTACATCGATGACATTATTATTAAATCGGCTAGTTATGATGAACACTTGATACATTTGGCGAAGTCATTTGCCAAAATGAGGAAACATAAATTGAAACTCAACCCCTTGAAATGTGTTTTTGCAGTGGCGTCCGCCAATTTTCTTGGCTTTCTGGTACACCGCAAGGGGATTGAGATCGATAAAAACAAGTCCAAGGCTATCCTGACAGCCAGACCTCCGTCGACGAAAAAGGAATTACAGCAGTTCCTTGGCAAAGTCAACTTTTTACGGAGGTTCATCTCTAACTTGGCTGGAAAAACGAAGGTCTTCTCGCCTTTGTTAAAGCTGAAGGACAAAGAAGAGTTCTGCTGGCAAACGGAGCATGAGCAGGCGTTTCAGGATATCAAGGATAAGCTGACAACGCCGCCTGTAATGATGCCGCCTGTCAAGGGGAAACCCTTGAAACTATATATATCTGCCACGGATGACACCGTCGGCGGATTTCTGGCACAAGACGACGAGGATGGATTTGAGCGAGCAGTCTATTACTTGAGCAGGCACTTGACAGAAACGGAGCAGAGGTACTCCCCGATAGAAAAGGTATGCCTCGCTTTATTTTTCTCTTGCAAGAAATTACGTCATTATATGTTGCCTGTAAAAGTATTAGTTATTTCTGGTATTGATGTGATAAAGTACATGATAGCTAAGCCTGTAATGAGGGGAAGGATCGGTCGATGGGCCATCCAACTGATGGAGTATCAATTACAATACGTACCGCAAAAAGCCGTCAAAGGCCAAGTATTGGCTGATTTTCTGGTTGACCATCCATGTCTCGATATCGATCAAGCCGTTCTCAAGGAACTGGACTCGATGACAGTGGAGATCAGGCCATGGACACTGGCCTTCGATGGGTCTAGAACCGACAGGCTGTCTGGAGCAGGTATAGTCTTGACTTCTCCATCAAACATAAAAACTAAGTTATCAATTCAATTTGATTTTGAATGTACTAACAATCAGGCCGAATACGAAGCCTTGATCATTGGACTGGAAATGCTTAGAGAGCTCGACAGTAAGTCTGTCGTCATCGTCGGGGACTCGCAGTTGGTTATCAGGCAGATACAAGGTACTTATAAATGCCGAAACCCAACACTTGATAAATATTATTTGACTGCGATGTCCTTGTTGTCGGAGTTTGTTGATGTTACATGTTACCATGTAACGAGGGGAAACAACAGCGAGGCCAACAGTTTGGCCCAACTAGCGACTGGTGTTGATCTCCCTGATGACATCGAGGAATCCCTCTACGTCGTCAGGAGACGACACTGTCCATCATTCATGTATCGAGATAACGTACTGACTGTTTTGAGTGTGTTTCAGGACCCTGATGACTGGAGAGAGCCGATCAGAAAATATCTGGCCGATCCGTCGGACCGAGCATCTCGACAAACGAGGCTCAGGGCAGTCAATTATGTCTTGATAGGTGATCAACTGTTCAGAAAAAGCCATGACGGCGTGCTCCTGTTATGCGTCGATCAGCAAGAGGCCATGAGAATTATGATGGAGGCTCATGAAGGAATTTGTGGGGCCCATCAAAATGGTCACAAGTTAGCATGGCTGCTGCGCCGATATGGCTATTACTGGCCAAAGATGGTGGGAGACTGTATTCAATTGGCAAGGGGTTGTGAGAAATGCCAACGCTTCGGGGTAGTCCAAAGAATGCCCGTCGAAGAAATGAACATGATAATCAAGCCATGGCCTTTCAGATGCTGGGCCATCGATATCATCGGGGAGATCCATCCCTCGTCTTCCAAACACCATCGATATATTATTGTGGCCACGGATTACTTTACTAAGTGGGTAGAGGCCAAACCGCTCAAACAGGCCAATCAGGCCGAAGTGATGAAGTTCATCAAGGACTTAATCATTCACAGGTTTGGTCTGCCACAGACCATTGTCACTGACAGGGGACTGATGTTCGTCGGTCAAGAGATCAAGGAGTTTGCCAGATCAATGGGTTTTGAATTGGTCCATTCAACACCGTACTATGCACAAGGGAATGGCCAAGCGGAAGCTTCTAACAGAGTCCTCAAGGACATTATCTCGAAAATGATAGAGGAAAACCCAAGAGCTTGGCACTTGATGCTGTCAGAGGCATTGTGGGCTTATCGGACAAGCAAACGGACAAGTACAGGCACTACTCCGTACAAGCTAACTTACGGACAGGAAGCCGTTCTACCGATGGAAATCAACGTCCGATCTCTGCGGGTGATGCAGCAAAACGAGCTGACGCCCGAAGAGTATAATGAAAATATGTTCCAGCAGCTTGATGAGCTCGACGAGATCAGGGTTGCCGCGTTAGACAGGATCGAGGCACAAAAAAGGCTAGTTGCCCGATGCTACGATAAAAAGATACGCAGGAAACACTTTGACGTCGGGGACATGGTCTGGAGAGTCGTTTTGCCACTTCATCAGCGCGAGAAGAGGTATGGCAAGTGGAGCGCAACGTGGCAGGGGCCATACGAAGTCTTCTCGGTAACTCGGGGAGGAGGCTACATTTTGAAAAAGCCAGATGGGGATCTCTGTCGAGACCCCATTAATGGAAGATACTTGAAAAAGTTTAGGCCTACCCTTTGGGAATCGATGTGTCTGGAACATCAGCGAGCCTTGGAGCTTGAGATCGAACGGCGTCAAGAGTATTTCAACGCGCCGATACCTCTGTAAATATAAGTAGGATTTACTTTCAGCTTTCCTTTTTACATCGTTTTTTGTTTGTTTAGTCTGAAAACCTTTGAATTAGTATTGTTAGATGTATTTACTTTCGATTTTAATTCAAATACTTCCATTTTTTAAGTTTTATATTTGTTTCCCGAGTTGCAAACCTTTTACGTCAAAGCATTTTGGTTTAAGTTCAATAAGTTGGCTCGATTTTATTGGCAATCAAGTTATGTTTCACTTGCGAGAAATGGTCCGTCAAGGGATCAAGTCAAGGGAACAGGGGGTTAAGTACTTAGTTTATTTGGCTTCAATATAAAGACAAGACGATATAAAGCCAAAAGAAAAGTCTACTAAAGAAAATCAGGTTATGGCTATCAAGCCAATACATCGACAGAAAAGTAAATGAGTCTGTGGCCATCAGGCCAATGCATAAACAGATAAATAAACTAAGTCTGAGAAATCAAAGTACTAAGGCACAGGCGCCGAAATCAATGGCTCGCAGGCCAGAAAACTAAGTAAGGAAATCTTGAGTGAATCGTTCCAGAAAACCTTTGAGGTCCGCCTCTATCTTGGCTTGATCGACTCTAGCGGCGGCTGCCTGGGTCATCACCCGATCCTCTTCAGCCCTTGCCGCGACAAGCAGGTCATTGGTGTCGGACAACTGAGCAGTAAGAGTCTCTGCCTCCGTCGAGGCAATCTGTATCTTGCCCCTAAGCATGTTTAACTCCCCCTGCAACTCAGCAATGGCCTTAACCACCTCGGCCTCTGTGTCCTTGAGATTCTTCAAGGAGTCGCTGAGTATAGAACCTCGAGTAAATAGAGTGTCAAACTTCGCCAGAAGATCATTGGCAGGGGACGAGAACGAGGCTTCCACCTTGATAGCCCGATCATTGGCCTTGAAATTACTCCTCAATTGGCCAAAACTTGCTGCGTACTCAGAATAAAAGGACGCCTTGTCGTTCGGAAGAACCGCGGAGGACAGCTTGCTCATCAACTCGTCAAGGGACGGCCCCATGTTAATCATCAGAACGTCCAGGGGTTGGTTCCGGTAGCCCGACAGCAACTCCCTGAAATGATTAATCTCGTCAGGAGTAAAAGTTATAGAGCTTGACTTCTCTGACGTCGTCGAATGAGAGTGAGAGGACGAACTCGCTGACAGAGTTCGGACATTGGCAAGTCGAGCCAATACTTGAGCAAGTCGCTGAGAGATATCTAGGGGTTGGACCTGCAAGACAAGAATTAAAACGAAGGTTAGCAAAGTGAAACGGGGAAATCTAACAATTGGCTAAGGGATAAAACCGACCTCTTGCACAGCGGGGGAAGCCAAAACAGGAGAGTCCTTGACAGGATCACTTTGATGATCAAAGGTCTCAGCTTGACGAGGGTTGGCAGCCACACCCTTCGAGGCCTCGATGACAGTACCCTCGACAGGGGTCTCCTCAACTTCAATCGGTGAAGGGCGACGAGGAGGGACATCTACTCTCTCGAACTCCGACGCACTGTCATCGCTGTCCGTCGAACTATCAGCCATTCTTCGAACCTTCTTGCGAGGCAGATCCTTTTCCTTGACAACTCGACGCTTGCCTTGCGAGTTAACTCCCTGACAGACAACAAGGTATCACAGTAAGTTCGAAAATATAATAAAGTAAAACAAGTAAAGGCTACCTCCTCGTCGGAACTGCTCACGACTATGGCATTCGTGCCACCTCGCTGCTGAAATAGCCGACGAGAGCGCCGGACGAACACAACGAGATCTGTTACCTTGTCAACGGATGAGTGAGCCTCAGACCCTTGATGCGATTGAGATACAACAGGCGATGGTCCTGACGGACTAATAACTTGAAGCGGAATGGCCATAGGAATGGATCTTTCTTTAACAACCTTAGCCTTTTTATCGGCGACAGGGGTCGACGACTTCTTTCCTGCAAAATCGACAAACATGTCAATACATAGCGACGAACAATGAAAAGAAAAACAAGAAAGCTACCTGGCAAATCGAGGGCGATGGTACCCCCATCCTTGTATTCACACAAAATATAAATCGTTGACATGGCCTGAGGGTCATCAGCCCGATACCCCGTAAAGGTAACTTGGGAAGTACCTTGATGACTACGAGGCCGTGAAACATAACTGGTGCTAGGCTTAACGGGGGGTGCCACGTATCCCGATGACTCGATGAAATCAGGGAGTAATGGAAGAGAAGGGCCAAAGGGTTTATAAAAAGTGTGCCAAGGAGGGACCTCGCCGGGACCTCCCCGTTTTTTGGCTAATTTTGCATGGGCTAACATGGCTTTTCCTATTCTAATATTTTTCATCGATTCAAAATTGGCAATGGCTTGCTCATACACCCTATCTCTACAATCAGGGTCCCAGATCACATTGTAAAATTTTTCAAAGCGAGAAATAACATACAGTGTACCTTTCTTAGAAGCCTTGACGGTGGCAGCCGCCGACTGGTCAAGGAATGGGCCGTCGGTGGAAATGATCTCCGGGTGATTGGGGACCTCGTACTCCGCGACAGCAACATGAACAGGGTCCCTGCGGGTCGATTCAATATAATCCCTCCACCAATCAGTGAAATCAGGAGAAGCAATGGGAGTAGGAACAAAGGATCGGAACACAAAAGCATCACGGGCGGCTCTCCAACATCGCCGTAACTCATCAAAGCTGTCCATATCATTCACATCTATCGATTTATCATTCCTTTCAGACAAGGAGTCACCATATCGGGGTATCATCTGTACCAATCCAAACTGGCGGGCCGCGTAGTGCGCAGGGTAAAAGCGGACTGAACACCTGTAAGGTTTGCGCTTTGACGGATCTCTGGCTGCAGTGACTTTGAACCCCGACGGAAGGTCCCTAGATGTCAAGAAACTGGCCCACATCCGTTGATACTCCTTAAGGGCCTCCGCCGACATAGAAGGATCATAGGTCGATAACACCGACGGATAGAAAACTGAAAAGTCTGGTGCGAGACCTTTCTCAAGATTGTACAACCTGCTGAAAAAGTAGTAAAAATTGCAAGGTGGCGCTCTCTGTCTAGCCACAAACGAGGCATATATCTCATCATTAGCAGGATAACCATCAAACACTCGAAAATCCGGAAAATAAGCAAGTAACCAAACTTGCAACAACCAAATAGGCCCCTGTAAAGAACAACAACTCGAGGCCAAAAATCCCTCGATACCAGTACAAAGAGTAGAGAAAACGACAGGCCCAAGTGCTACTCGTTCACCCCCAGCAAGGGAGAGGGCGAGGGCGTTATATTCTTTCGTAACCGACAAAGCTGGGTGACAGAAAAGGTACCTCGATAACCATAGAGTTAGAAAGTGTACATGCTCCGTATGCGTTACCTCGACGGCCTCGGACAGACCTTTGTACCGGCCGACCACGGATCCGTACGACACAGCATGGTCCCCCCCACCCACAGCTGCTGGAAAATGTAAAGCCTCGTCGTTCGCGGATGGTATTGGATCAACATAACACCCCATCGGACCAAGGCCACTGATAGCCATTATATCTAGAAGAGTGGGCGTCATTGGACCATGGGCGAAGTGAAAAGTGTTATCCTCGGTGCACCAAAATTGAACTGCTGCGCGAATCAAGGGGAGATTGAGGGACACTCCCGTTTTACAAAATTGAATGACATCGTAGATGCCGCTGTCCCGCCAAATCGGAGCATAAGTTTTTTCTACTCGGGTACACCAAGCAACCCAATCGGAATGTGTGGGTGAACCCGCCCATGGCCAAGCACGAGTGGTAGACGAAAATTCTTTCACCCCCGTAGCGAATGGGAGTGACTCTACCGAACGTATGATTGGGTGTTGCTCCGACGAAGGCAAATCGGCTTGAGTATGATAGGGGCCGATTGTAACTCCAAAGGGGGTGTCTTCGATGGCTTGAGTAATGATCCGAACATCTTTCCGCTTAATCCGAGCCATAGTAACCCTGCAAAAGAAGCAAAAATTTCGCAATAAATGGCTAAAACCGAAGCTTTTCGGTTATGGAGGATTTCTTGGAGTGGGTATTTCGGGTTTGGGGATTTTTGGAGCTTTGAGTTCGGTTTTTACATACCTTGGATGAAGGAGAAGCCGTGGGTAGCAAAGAGACGAAATGGGCGGCCCAAATCCGAGAGCTTCGAAGCTTTTGGCTATGGTGGATTTTGAATGGGTTTTTCGGATTTTAGGGTTTTTGGGGGAGATGATGATAGCTTTAGATTCCTTGAGTGATGGAGAATCCGATTTTACCAATTTTGGGAGGTGAAAGTCGAAGCAAAGGGCTCAATTTTGGAAGAGAAAATCGGCTATGGAGTTGGGTAGAAGTGAGGAGTCGGCCGTGAAGAAGAAAGAGAGAAGGAGAAGTAGAGGAAAAAGTTGTGGGGCCCAGGGAAGTGTAAGAGTTTTATTTGAAAAGGAATAAAGTGGATATGTTGGGAAGTGTGTGTAGAATAGACTTCTAATTAATTTAGAAGCTATAAAAGTGTCAGGCTTCAATTGAATTTACCCGGGAGTTGGGAATGAGTTGGGGAGTTGACATCTGGCAAAGGAATTAACAGATTGGGAAAAATTCCAAAATCCCAAAAATGCTGATATAATTTAATTGGCTAGCTAAGAATGGCCAATCTTAATTATCAAAGCATGATAAAATTAAATGCCAATCGAGGGGTAAAAAAGGGGGAATTTTTTAAATACTAAGTCTATCCGATAAAATTAATTTTTAAATTAATTACATCGAATACGACTTACGGGGGGCATTGTTTGTACCCAAAAAATCACCCTCGATTAATCGAGGAACGATGGCTCGATATAACAAGCCAAAAATAGCATATGAGCCGAATCAAGTCACTCCGAAACGGATCAAACCAAATCGGATCCAATTTGGACCGAAAACGGGTCCAATCGAGCCAATGGGTTGGCTACGAGCCCGATTTCAAAACTCGACCCAATTTTGCAATTAATTAACATTTGGGCCAAAAATATATTAATTAATTGATGAAATTAATTAATAGGCTAAAGTTAATTAATTACTAATTAAAGCCAAATAATGATTAATTACAAACGGGCTCGACCCACTTGATGGCTTTGGTTAATGAAGATTTTGGACTGATTAATTAAGTTTAATTGGGCCAAGTCTAATTAATCGGCCTATTTTTATGAATAAAGGCCATTAAGGGTTTAAAGAGGTAATTAATTGGACAACTTATTAGACATCAGGGCTCGACCCAGGACCAACCATGGCCCGAGCAGCCCAAGTCGACCATGGCCCACTCCAGATCGGCCACTCTTCATTTTTGGGCCCACTTGTTGCTTTGTTATTTAATTAATGATTAATTAATTAAGGGATAAGGATTGGGCTAAGTAGTTGGCTTAAAACACTAAGTCCTTAAAAATCTCTTAATTAGTTATTATTATTAATTCAATTTCAAACATAACGTATCTTCTTCTCTAAACCACCACTAACATTAATTTTCAGCACAAAATAACTGCCATCAAAGTAGTGTAGGTAGTGGAGGGTTTTTTAAGAAGTGGAGAAAGTGGGATAGTGGCTGTCAAGGCATCAGCTTTTGGCCATCAGCTCTCCAGATCCAGCAGCTATAAATACCTTGATACTGTCAGTCGCGCAACACACACAGAACTCAATCTACAAAAACTCAGTCTACACTGATCGGCTCAACGCCTCTCCGGAAGTCCAGCGCTCCGCTGCTTCTTTTTCAGCAAACACCTGTAGAACCCCTGATTATCAACCGTCCCTCCTCAGCCACCAGCCACCTCGACAGCCTGAAGTTAAGCCGCCGCCGCCGCCCAAAATCCTCCGCCGCCGCCCAAGGTCCGCCGCCGCCGCCGCTAAAAATAAGCCGCCGCCGCCGCCGACATTAAGCCGCCGCCGTCGATACTAAGCCGCCGCCGCCGCTGCTTCCGCTGTCCAGACGCTGTCTCGAGCGAAACCCCTTGATAGCAGGCAGTTGACAAGCTGTTTTCTGTCAAGTTATCAGTCTGTCAACTCGTTGATAACAGTCTGTCCCTCCTCAGCCACCAGTGATCCCTGACAGCCTGAAGTCTTGCCGCCGCCGCCGCCGCTCACAGTAAGCCGCCGCCGCCGCCGCCGCTCTCTTCCGCCGTCAGCTGACACTGACTCGAGCGAAACCACTCGTATCAACCAAGTAGCACGCTGGTAACTGTCATGTAAGTGCCCACGTATTTATGTGACAAACTCATTGAGTAGCCATCTGCTTGATGAGCTCGTCGTCAAGTAGCCATCTGCTTGACGGCTATCGGCTAAGTAGCCATCTGCTTCGTCGATGCCTTGGTCAGTGGCCTCCCGCTGATCAGGAGCCCGATTGGTGGATACCCATCAAGGTTGGGCGAACCACTGACGGTGGTCCCCCGTCGTCAGTGTTACTTTCTGTCTGTCAACTTAACGCATTGTCCTGTTTCATCAGCTCATCGGCGGGTTCCCTGCCGATAAAGGAGTCATTTTTCAGAACTTAATCAACTTATCAACTCGTTTGGCAGACCTTGCCAAGAAAGGAGAACTTCACCGTTTTGCATATTTTTGTAATGTTTGTACATCGGGAAACGAATTAATTTTCTTTTATTATTAATGGAAGTGATTTGGTTCGTATATTTTGTTCCATTTACTTAAAATATGCTTTACGTCGATTAATTTCCATTGATATGCTGTTTCTGTCAAGCCTTTGTTTTCTGTCAAGGTGTATGCTTAAACTGATTGATCGTCAAGGTATTAGGTTCACTGATATGATAAACAGGCCATCAATTGGCTATAAAAATATGGCATTCAAGAGAGATTTTCATAAATTGTTAAGTCCTGCGGCCAGGCAGGCATAGAAAAGAACTAGGGGTAGTGTTTGCCTACTCTGTCGCAATCGTTTAGAAGTCAGCCTTATCAGGACAACGTATCTCGATATCAATATGTCTTTGTCAGGACACCTATATTATCAATGTATCGATATCAATATGTCTATTTTCGAATCGTTATGTTTGCACGCACAAGCATTGGCACGCCCGCACCTTTTCCATATCATATCGAGGCATTCCTCGTCAAGGTATTGGCTCGTCGAGGGATTCACTGACAGGTTTGCAATGAACAATGCTTTGGCACACCTTGATGCCAATAATACCTCGATTTCAATCCCTCAATGCCAAACACCTCTTGACGTCAGTTTCATCGCGAACAATATTTCAACACTCTCAATGCCGATGATCCCTCGATGTCATCGAGGTATCCCTCGATATGAAATTTCCACGCAGGCAATCCCTTGACAGCAGGGTATAATCGAATCAAAATTATATACAAACAATCCCTCGATATCGTCAAGGTATTCCTTGATGTCAATCCCTCGATATCAAGGAATGCGGGTGTCAAAATTATTAGCAAACAATATTTTGGCACGCCCAGTGGGACTAGCTGCCAAGCTATGGCTCGATATCAAGGAATGCGGGTGTCAAAATTATTAGCAAACAAAAGTACTCAGTTGAACTTATAGGTATTATTTATTAAATATAAGAGACCAAGTAGAATTAGGATTAGGAATATACTGTTATTCATTAGAAAGAAAAGAAATAGTGGGGCGGAGATTGTATTTGTTGGGACTTGATTCAAACAAATAAGTTTAGTTTTGATAGTCGCGTGAAAACCTTAGCTACTTTGCAACTTTAGCCAATTTTTTATTATTAACTTAATACTCCTAAAGATGTACTATTATTTTTTTAATGCTATATGTACATCCGCTATGCTTACAACTTCACGTGAAATATTTTAAAAATTGATGATGATCAACAAAAATAATTCAAAATTTCACAGACATAGATTTAACGAGGTTCGACAAAATTTGCCTACATCCTCAGGAGCAATATGAAACTAATCAAATTGATGATGATAAATACAAATGGACATAACCAAAGAAGAATGAAAAAAATACACTCAGATTTTTTTCTCAGACTCTCCTTCTAATCCAAATTCCAAAATACAAATGGCGAAAACCAAACGACATTATTTTTCTACACACAACCTGTCACTCAAATGTTTTCTCCCAAACTCAAATCCAGATGTGAGAAACTTCAAACGTTTGCTTATTCAAAATGGCTTCAGAAGCTTTCAATTTATAGAGCCTTCAAACTCTGAACACTACAACAAAAATGATCTTTGGTGGCTTCAAGCTTGATGAAATTTTGAGAAAAATGTGAGAAAAAATGAATACAATTACATTTGTAAAAATGTCAGGAAGAATAAATGTTAATCATATTGTTTAGTGACATTTTAATAGTATTATAGCATTTTATGATGTTACCTCTTGTTATGATAGTGAAATTTAACTTTTAGCCACACCGCTACAAGTGGCAGTTTGAAAAATGTCATTACATATAAAATGTCACTAGCAAAGTGCCACCTGTAGCGATGTGATTAAATGTATCAATGTCACTATTGTAGTTAAAAATAACATTATAAAATATCACTATAGTATAAAAATATCACTAATCAGTAAAATTAACATTTATAGTTTTTGACATTTTTAGAAATATGACTATATTAATATTTTGTGACATTTTCTTTAAAATGCCATCAAGCATGGTGCTGCCGTTGATCATATTTGTTGTAGTGCAAAAATCTAATCTGTACATGATTTCTGCTTGAGATTCAAGATTGAGGTACTGTTCAGGACTAATGTATTTACCATTACTGCATGCAGTAAGAAAGTCAAGCTGAAAGAACCAAATTTTTTTTTGAAAGAACCAAATTTTTTTTTTTCACGTTTCGTTCTGCAAAAGGTCAAAACATGCAATTAATTAACATCCCACCAGTCTTCATAATTGCAAAGTTTTCTAACATGTAAATAATTTTTAATCATTGGGGTGGACCCAACCCCAAAAACCCAACAAAGTGTTGATCTTAATATCCGGCAGAACAACGTCAATACTTCGAGAAGAAAATGAATTCAATTTACTCAATTATAATCTCGAACGGATCTTTAGAGATTATCCACATCAACTGACTTTGCTTATTTTCATAGTACTACTACTCCATGTATGGAGACATACTTTTTACTCCCATTTTTTTTTTTTGACAAAAATCAAAATCGGCAATTAAATGGGATGAAAATAAAAACCGGTAATTATTTTGGAATGAAACCAAAATTGGCAATATTTTTGGATGAATTCCACAATTTTAACTATTTGTACAGCACCAACATAACAACTTAACAGTATTTCTCACCTGAAAATTAAAGGAGAAATGAAATTCGGGGAGATAATATAATTTTGAATGAAAATAAAAAAACTCCAATTAGTTTAAGACGGCTTCCCTATTTTTCCGAATTATCATAATCCAACACAAACCCCTTTTTTCATTTCTATTAGAATTCACCACATTGATTGGGCTAAGTCCACTTACATCACTTGAGTTTAACTCAACCTCAAAAGCTAGCTTGTAAGGTGAGGATTGCCTAAGACCACTTAGTCTCAATACTCCCCCTTCACGTGTGGCTGGCTGAATGTGTGGGTGAAACAAGCCCAACACGTGACATATTAAATCCCAATATTTGGGCATTATTAACATGTGGGTAAGAGTCCAACACGCGGATTTGTCCAGACCGTGTGGATCCCTACAAGCGGATTTCCCAGACCGTGTGGGTGAAGAATAAATCCCATCATGCGCGCAAGGAAGAGCCCATCACGAAAGGAGGTCGCCCACTTCAACCTGAGGCTTAGATACCATATTAGAATTCACCACATTGATTAAGCTAAGTCCACTTACATGGCTTGAGCCTAACTCAACCTCAAAAGCTAGCTTGTAAGGTGAGAATTGCCTAATACCTTATAAGGTAGACTTAACTATTGTTTTCAACCAATGTGGAACACTTAGTCTCAATAATTTCAGCAAAATAACCAACCAAAGAATTAATGATTTCGTAGTGGAGAGATCGAAATTCGTCTCTTCATTATTAGGGAAATTTTGATAACATACGAAAACTAAAAATTTTAAAGACGTTAAATTTCTTTCTGTAATTCATCTTTTAGGTAATTTTAGTCCAAAATCTCTTAACTGAGGGGTCATATGATCCGCGTGACATGACATGTCGAATATATGAGTTTCGGGCCAAAATATAACTAAAATTGCCAGAAAATTTTAATCACAGGACATAATTAAAACCCGGTTTTATAATTTCACCATAATTTATATAGTGGATTAATAAAATGACTCCAGACTCCGGCGAATATTGGGTCTGGCTACACTACTAATTTATGGATTAAGCTAAATATGCATGTTACCAAATGTAAGAGCATTTCTTGGGGAAAATTGAAAGATCATACTCATCAGTGTTATGTTAAATCTGGAAGAAATTACCCTGTAATATTTTTATTGCGTCAAATTTTCTTATGTTTTCAAAAATCCTGCAAAAAACACTCAATTTGTAAAAAATAGGTCCTTTTTTATCAACATATTTGAAGAAATAATCAACTTGAAGTGTTTTAGAAATTATTTCTTGAAATATGTCGATAAAAAAAGACCTATTTTTTACAACTTGTGTGTTTTTTGCAGGGTTTTTGAAAACACAAGGACATAGGCGGACCTAGAAAGTTTTGGTTGGGGGGCGAGATATTTTTTAGTTATTGTGATAAAATGACAACTAAATGAAAATAAGTAATATTGTATATTTATCTAATAAAAGGTGAAGAAATATATTAGTAATTTTTTTAAAGAGTCTCATTCAATAAATGGCTCAAAATATTGAGTAATCTTAAAACACATAAATATTTTTACAACATAAATTCAGTTCTGTAAAAAAAAATGCATAAAAAGTACCAAAATTAATATTAAAACTTATTTTTTTTTATTGTAGTGCATTTTATAAAATCAAATATTTACATTAATTTTAGTACATATGACCATATTATGTTATATATTGATAATATAGAAGAAAGATTGATATATAGCTCATAATAAAAAGAAAGAAAACTGAGACCCAAGGAATTCGAGTATGGGCTTCATTGTTGTAAGTGAGGCATTCCATCAACTACTCTACTGACGTATTTTGAAAGTATTTGACGAATTTCTATATAAATACTTGTTTCAGAATTTTCTTGGGGGGCGAACCCCCCCCCCCCCCCCAGCCCCTCTAGCGATCCGCCCCTGCTCAAGGAAGTTTGACGTAATAAATTTTTTACAGAATAGTTTCTTATAGATTTAACATAGCATAAGGGAGTATTTTGCATTTACCCCGGCATTTCTTAGTTTATTTATGATAAATCTAATCATGCCATATTTTTTTTAAAATAGACATATCACATCAATTAGTGCATAACTGGTCACTCAAATAGACAAAAGCCGAAGCACCCAACAATAAAAATAAACATTAACACTAACAAAAATTCAACAAAAAAGTCACGTGCTAAGACCGTAAAAAATTTCAATATCGACAAGCCTTATTGGTCATAAGAAAGACTAAATGAAATAATTTAGCAAACATTTTTTTAAGCTTGGCAAGCAAAAAAATTGAATCTCACCACTACATTTTCACTATATATAACTTGAGCCTCTCTTTCTCTCAACCATCACAACTCAATTACTACGTTCAACTTATCAAAAAAAAAAAAAAGAGATTCAAAATTAACTCTCAAGCCATGAATCAAAAACATTCCATATCTCGTTTTTCTTCGATTCCATTGTTAGGGTGCATTTTGGAGACTATTTTACTTATAATTGCCGGTAAGAATGAAAACGTGTTAGAAGATAAGGAAAATGACGATGCTCCAACTTCTTCTAATATTGCAGCTCAAAAGCATTTTCGACAAGTTCAACATGTTCGTGGGGCTTAAAATGACCATTATGTGTTCCGTCAATCAATAGTTGATGCAGGAGCATCCGAGATAATCTATATAATTTTTATCATTTTTTTTTTTTTGTGTGTGAATTAGGTTTTTTTATTTTAGTTTTCATATTTTTGGTTATTTCATTTTCATAGAAGTCTAGGAATTATTCAATTTCCTTAAGAGTCATATATTTACTTTCAGTTACGTAGTTTTAGAGTTTTATAAAAAGGAGTTGTAATTTTCATTATTATCGTACATTGATGATTATGAATTTTTGAAAAAAAAAATGAGATTTGTTTTCTCAAAAGTTCATGGATGTCTATTTATCGTGTTCATGTAGTAAATTTTTTTGATGGAACTTGCATAATCGTGATTCTGCCCGGCTTCAATTGGTATAAAAGCTTCAGATTTTTCCTTTCTCGATAGTCGTGAGCATGGTTGTCGTGGGCAGGTTCAGGATGAGGAAGTCCAACACTGTGATCATGACGTTCCGGATTATAATATTGAGGTTTTGCCAAGCAAGTCGCAGATTTACCTAACCTCTGGCTAAAAACTCAGTTTTTTTCTTCTTGGACCAAATTCTCATCAGCTTTAATGACTGAGTTGTGGTGACATTGAGGAGTCCACGCCGTGATCGAAGAGTTCACTCCAAGGAATTAATGGTTGAGGATTTGCAGAGTCAAGTCAAGAATTTAACCAATTAAGCATATTGGCGACGTGATGGAAACAACTAAGGCATTTACTGGAGGGACATGACAAACCCAAGTATAAGGCTTGATTGACCGTCATCATTAGTTTGTCGTCCTGATTTTGTGGATCTTGTTGTGAACTAAATGACAAGTTCTTTCCAGCCCTAAGCATCTGCTGCAGGAGCATCCTAGATAATCTATCTTTTTTGTTAGTTTTTCTTGGTGCTTAGGTTTTTTATTTTAATTATTTAATTTTCATATTTTGGGTTATTTCATTTCCATAGAATTCTATGAGTTATTCAGTTCCCTTAAGAGTCATATTTCTTTTCAGTTACTTAGGTTTAGAGTATTATAAAAATGAGTTGTAATCTTCATTATTATCAGATATTGATTATAATTAATGACTTTTTAAAGAAGAAAAAAAGGAAATTAGTTATCTCAAAAATTCATGGATGTCTATTTCTCGTGTTCTTGTAGTAAATTTATCAAATGAAACTTTGCTTGCAGAATAATAGTTATTTTGTCTGGCTTCAATAGTACAAGTCACGAATTATACTAATTGGTAAAGCTATTGATAACCACAAGAGGAAATCAGTCACCTCTCATTCATCAAGCAACTGCCTATTCAGTAGTATAGTATATTATTAAAGAAACAAAAATGAGTGCATTATTGATAGGAAATTAAAATAATTAAAGAAATAACAATAAAGTTTGTTTGCTAGACCCTAGACTAGCTCTTCTCTTTGCGCTCGCCATGCTATTCCGGAAAATAATAGAGCCGCTCATTTGTTGGCTAGACTAGCATCTCTTACTAGATCTGATGTTTTTGTTATTGTGTTTGCTATAAATTTTGGTCCTGTTGCCTTGATGTCATCGAGGGGTTACTGGCATCAGACCATACATGGCATCAAGGGATTGTTTGCATATATATTCAGTATCGAGGAACACCTCGACAACATCGAGGGACCGTTGACATCGAAGTACCAAAAATATTGTTTGCGGTAAAACTGATATCAAGGGATGCTTGGCATCGAGGGGTTGACATCGAGGGGTTGCTGGCATCAGGGTGTGCCAAAATATTGTTCATTGTAAACCTGTCAGTGAATCCCTCGACGAGCCAATAGCTCGATGTGAAATGCCTCGATATGATATAAAATAATGCGGGCGTGCCAATGTTTGTGCGTGCAAACATAACGATTTGAAAATAGACATGTGGATATCATTAAATTGACAATGTAAGTGTCCTGACGAGGACATGCTGATATCGAAATAAAATGTCTTGATAAGGCTGACTTCTAAACGATTGTGACAGAGTAGGCAAACACTACCCCTAGTTCTTTTCTATGCCTGCCTGGCCGCAGGACTTAAACAATTTATGAAAATCTCTCTTAAGTGCCAAAAAGTTATGACCAATCGATGGCATGCTTAACATATCAGCGGATTTGAAAATCAGCAAATGCCTTGACAGTCAATCAATTAAAGTATACACCTTGACAGAAAACATAACCTTGACGGAAAACAGCATATCAATGGAAATCAATTGATGTAAAGCATATTTATGTAAAAGAGTCACAAGATACGAGCCAAACGACTTCCATTAAAAACAAAAGAATATTGGCAAGTTCCCCGATGTACAAACATTACAAAAATATACAAAACGATGAGTCTCCTGTTTCGGCATAATCTGCCAGATGAGTTGATAAATCAGTTAAGTTCTGAAAATTGACCCCTTGATCGACAGGTAAACCCGCCGATGGGCTGATAATGCATGAAAAACGACTTGTTGACAGAAAGTAACATTGACGACGGGAGACCCACCGTCAATGGTTCGCCCAACCTTGATGGATAACCACCAATCGGGCTCCTGATCAGCGGATGGCCACTGACCAAGGCATCGACGAAGCAGATGGCTACTCAGCCGATAGCCGTCAAGCAGATGGCTACTTGACGACGAGCTCATCAGGCAGATGGCTACTTGATGAGTTTGTCATATAAATACGTGGGCACTTACATGACAGTTAACAGCGAGCTACTTGCTGATATGAGTGGTATCGCTCGAGTCAGTGTCAGCTGACGGCGGAAGACGGCGGCGGCGGCGGCGGCGGCTGACTGTGAGCGGCGGCGGCGGCGGCGGCAGGCCTTCAGGCTGTCAGGGATCACTGGTGGCTGAGGAGGGACAGACTGATATCGAGGAGTTGGCGGGCTGATAACTTGACAGAAAACAGCTGTTAACTGCCTGCTATCAAGGGGTTTCGCTCGAGACAGCGCCTGGACAGCGGAAGCAGCGGCGGCGGCGGCTTAGTATCGACGGCGGCGGCTTAATGTCGGCGGCGGCGGCGGCTTATTTTTAGCGGCGGCGGCGGCGGACCTTGGGCGGCGGCGGAAGATTTTGGGCGGCGGCGGCGGCAAGACTTCAGGCTGTCGAGGGTGGCTGGTGGCTGAGGAGTGACGGTTGATATCAGGGGTTCTACAGGGTGTTTGCTGAAAAAGAAGCAGCGGAGCGCTGGACTTCCGGAGAGGCGTTGAGCCGATCAGTGTTAGACTGAAAAAGTTGTTGATTGAGTTGTGTGTGGCGTGTAGCAGCCTCCTGTTGTATTTATAGCTGCTGGAAAAAGCTGATGGCTTGTCAAGTAACCTCCTGATGGCCTAAAATCAAGGAGCTGATGGCCACTATCCCACTTCTCCCACTACTTTGTTATTTGCCCACTACCTCCACTATGTTAATGGTGGTTTTCTCTCTTATTTTTGCTGCTGAAAATTAATGTCTGATGGAAATTGGAGAAGAACGTGTGTTTGTTTAATTTGAATTTGAATTAAAGATAACTAATTAGAGATATTCAAGGAATTTGTTATTTAAACCAACTAAAATGGTTTGTCCTTATCCTTCATTAATTATCTCTAATTAATATTAATCTTTAATTAAAAATCAGATTTAGACAACACAAAGGGCTGGCCGATTTTTAGGGCTGGGCCCAGGTCGGGTTCGGGCCGATCGGACCATTTTGGCTCCGGGTCGAGCCATTTTGGTCTTATTTTGTAGTTATAATTGGCCCATTTATATAATTGCCCAATTAATTAATTAATGGCCTTACTTATCAAGTGGGCCACTTAATTAATCTTGGCCCAATTAATTAATTAACTTAATTAATTAGTCCCAGAAAGCTCTTATTGAATTTAATTGGGCTTAATTAACCATACTTGGTCTTTAATTTGTAATTAATTAAACTTAGCCCATAAATTAATTAATCTTATTAATTAATTAATTTATGTTTGGCCCAAAATTAATTAATTGCGAGAATTGGGTCGAGTTTTGAAATTGGGCTCGTAATTAACCCATTGGTTCGATTGGACCCATTTTCGGTCCAAATTGGATCCGATTTGGTCTAATCCGTTTTGGAGTGACTTGGTTCGGCTTATGGGCCATTTTTGGCTTGTCATCGAGCCGTTGCACCTTGATTTATCGAGGGCGATTTTTTAGGTACAAACAATGCCCCCCGTAAGTCGTATCTGATAAATTTTATTTGATAATAAAATTTTATCAGATAGACTTAGTTTTTAAAATTTCCCCTTTTTCACTCTTCGATCGGCATTTAATTTAACCATGCTTTAATATTTAAATTAGCCATTTTTAGCCAAATTAAACATAACAGCATTTTTGGGATCAAAAATATTTCCCAATCAGTTAATTTCTATGCCAGATGTCAACTTCCCAACTCACTCCCAACTTCCCGGGAAAATTCAATTGGAATCTATCTCTAGTTCCCAATTTAATTGGTAGTCTATTAACACACTTTTTCCCAAAAAGACAAAACTCTCACACTAACCCTGGGCCCCACACTTACTTTTTCACTCTTCCCTCTCTCCTTCCCTCACACTCGGCCGCTTCATCTTCTCCAAAAAGACTCCATAGCCGAAAATTGCATCTCCAAATCAAGCTCCTACACTTCATCTTTCATTCTTATTTTCGCACCAACGGATTCCCCATTTCACGAAGAACATAAAACCCGTAACCAAATCCCAAAAAACCCCAAATCCGAAAGCACCCATTTTCGGAATCCACCATAACCGAGACCTCCAAGCTTCGAAACCAAGCTTTCTTGGTTCGGTTTCATCGTGTTCTCACTATTTTCGGGCTCCTCTCACTCCAAAGAACCCAAACCCCAAAAGCAAATCTCGAAAAGACACCTAAATCCGAAAACCCAATTCAAGAAATCCGCCCTAGCCGAAAAAGCTTCAAGCTTCGGCCTACTGCTTCGGTTACTCCTGTTTTCACTATATTCGAGTTCTCTTGGCTCTAGTGGTGCCATAATCGAAGCCCATTCCTCAAGAATCCTTACACCCGAAAATACCCATATCCAAACCACTGCCATTTCCGCATACCCAAGCTTTTCGATCACCAATGGCTGCTGGGGACATCACCCAACGTGAAGTACAGATTTCTACCCAAGTGCTACAAGAAACACCGCAGGGTACTACCATCGGCCCATTCCATACCCCAACCGATTTGCCGCCGATAGCCGAGCATCCCATTCGATATCCGGGTGAGGCTCTACCTTTTTCTTTTGGTGAGGTGAGTTTCAAGACATCCACGAGAGGCTGGCCGTGGGCGGGTTCGGTTGTGCACTCGGATTGGCTTGTTTGGTGTAGTAGGGTAGAAAAGACATTTGCTCCCGTATGGCGGTTATGTGGCATTTTCGATGCCATTCAATTTTGTAAGACAGGATTGTCGTTGAACCTCCCTCTTATCCGTGCTGCGGCCCAATTTTGGTGCCGGGTTGATAACACGTTTCATTTCGCGCACGGCCCAATGACTCCAACGCTTTTGGATATCCAAGCTATATGTGGACTAGGGCCTGTCGGGGGTTACATCGACCCGTTGCCTTCCGCCAGCAATGAGGCATTTCTCTTTCCTCCAGCTTTTCGTCCCAGCGGTTTCAGTGATAAGGCTCCGTCGTATGGCCCTGTCATCGGCCGATACAAATCTTTGCCCGACTCCATCGAGGTAACCCACGATGAGCATGTGCACTTCCTCACCCTTTGGTTATCTCGTTATATTTTTTGCACTCCTGCCTTATCGGTGACCAAGGAGTATAATGCTATTGCTTTGAGTCTTGCTAGAGGTGAAAAGATAGCTTTGGGACCTCTCGTATTTTCTGGGTTTTGTGTGGGTATGGAGGGTTTTCTGGATTCTGGATGTTGTTTCTTGCAAGGGCCTATCTGGCTTTTGCAAGTTTGGTTGTATGGCTACTTCCCGGATTTCTGTCGGTTCAGCGAGACCCCGATTGGTTCTGAGATTTATGCGGCCTTCGTGGCTCGTCAGAGGGTTCCTCCCTGTAATTTTTATTACTTTTTTAGCCGACTGTACGATCCTGTCAAGGGGCTTGAGCCACACTTTGCGGCCTTCTGTTCCCCGTTTCTGTCAGCTTATAGCCCAACTTTGTCAGCCGATGAGTTCAAGGAACATCAGAAATTGTGGGCTCACTTTCTTACGCCGAGAGACATCCCGTCGGGTCTGAAAGTAACGGGAGCCAAGACTGCACCGAGGCGAAAGCCTCTCAAATGCACTGTCCGATTCTATCCGGCGCATTATGTGGCCAGACAGTTTGGTTTGGTTCAGTCTGTCCCTCGATATGGCTCTTCCCTTCGGATTCGGGACGAGGAGTTTGACGTGCCCGATATGGATAGCTTCGACGAGCTGCGTCGTTGTTGGCGTGTGGCCCGTGACTCTTTTGTATTTCGGCCTTTTGCTCCTATTCCCACTGCATCGCCTGATTTCGTCAATTGGTGGAGAGACTACCTCGCCCTGACTCGTAAAGAGCCTTTTCATGTTGCGGTGACAAGGTTCGAGGTCCCCAACCACCCCGAGGTCATCTCTACTGATGGTCCCTTTCTTGAGCATACAGCTGCTGCCTCCGTCAAGGCGTCTAAAAAAGGTACATTGTATGTCGTTTCTCGTTTTGAACAATTTTACAATGTTGTTTGGGATCCTGATCATAGAGATAGGGTGTATGAGCAAGCTGCCATGAATTTCGAGTCGATAAAAAACATTAGGATAGGTAAAGCCATGTTGGCTCATGCTAAGTTAGCCAAAAAACGGGGAGGTCCTGGCGAAGTTCCTCCTTGGCATACATTTTACAAACCATTTGGCCTATCTTTACCGTTGCTTCCTGATTTTATCGAGTCATTGGGGTATGTTCCTTCCCCCGTCGAGTCTGTTGCAAGTAGTAGCTCACGGCCTCGTAGTCATCAAGCTAACTCCCAAGTCACTTTTACGGGATATCGAGCTGATGACCCACAGGCCCTGTCGACGATTTATATTTTATGTGATTACAAGGATGGGGGCACCATTGCCCTTGATTTATCAGGTAGCTTCCTTTGTTTCTTTCCCTTGATTATCATTATATACTAATACGCTTGCCTGATTTGCAGGGAAAGCACAATCAGTCCTCCCGTCGGACAAAAAGAAGAAAGCTCCCAAGGAACAGGACATTCCTATGGCCATTCCCTTACAGATGATCAGTCCTTCGGGGCCATCACCGGCTGTTTCACAATCGCTACAGGCGTCGGAGGCTCAGTCCTCCGCTGACAAGGTAACTGATCACCCCGTCGTATATATCCGACGCTCTCGTCGGCTCTTCTATCAGCGAGGTGGCACAAGTGCCATAGTCGTGAGCAGTTCCGACGAGGTAGTCCTTACTTGATTTATTTTATCACATTTCCTGAACTTATTGTGATCTCTTGTTTTCTGTCAGGAGGTGAGCTCGAAAGGTAAACGGCGAGCTGCCAAGGTCGATCCCTTACCCAGAAAGAAGGTCCGACGGATAGTGGATAGCTCGACGGACAGTGATAATGATGTTGAAGAGATTGAGGAGATAAATCTTCCCCCTCGTCCGCCTTCCCCGATCGAGGCAACGGACACTCCTGCTGACAGCGCTGTGATCGAGGGGTTGAAGGACTTGGCTACCACTCCTCGTCCCGTCGAGGCCTCTGCCGATCGGAGTGATCCCGTCAAGGAGTCCCCTGTTTTGGCTTCCCCTGTCGTACAAGAGGTTTGTTTTATCCTTAGCCATTTTCGGGTTTCCTCGTTTCACTTTTGCTAACATTGTTTTACTTCTTGTTTTGCAGAGCCAACCCATGGACATATCTCAACGGCTTGCTCAAGCATTGGCTCGATTCGCCAACGCTCGGGCCCTGTCAGCGAGTTCATCCTCTCAATCCCCTTCAACGGCGTCTGAGAAATCAAGCCGTGCAACCTTCACTCCTGATGAGATCACCCATTTCAAGGAGCTGCTGTCAGGCTATCGGGATCAACCCTTGGATGTCCTGATGATCAATATGGGTCCGTCCCTCGATGAGTTGATGCACAAGCTGTCGTCTGCGGTCCTTCCAAGTGATAAGGGGTCTTTCTATTCTGGGTATGCCGAAAGGTTTGACCAACTGAGGAGCAAATTCAAAACCAATGATCGAGCAATCAAGGCTGAAGCCTCGTTTTCGTCCTCCGCCAACGACCTTCTGGCGAAGTTCGATGCCTTATTCACCCGTGGTTCCACACTTAGCGACTCCTTGAAGAATCTCAAGGATACCGAGACTGAGGTGATTGCGGCTATTGCCAAGTTGCAGGGGGAGTTGGCCACGCTGCGGAGCCAAATACAGCTTGCCTCGACAGAGGCAGAATTGATTACTGATCAGCTGTCCGACACCAACGACCTGCTTGCTGCAGCGAAGGCTGAAGAGGAACGGGTGACGACTCAGGCAGCGGCTGCTCGAGCTGATCAAGCCAAGATCGAGGCGGACCTCAAGGACTTCTTGGATCGATTCACTCGGGATTTTCTTGTTTAGTTTTCTGGCCTGCGAGCCATTGATGTTTGGCGCATGTGCCTTGATATATGACTTTCCAGACTTAGTTTACTTTCCTGTTTGTCTATGCATTGGCCTGATGGCCACAGACTTGTTTACATTTTGCTGACGCATTGGCTTGATAGCCACAGACTAGTTACTTTTTCATTCGTGTAATGGCTTGACAGCCATCAACTAGTTTCGTCTTCATTAGTAAACTTCACTTTTGGCCTTATATATGTTTTCCATTGAACCTCAAAGCCAAAAACAAACCAAATATTGAACCTCCAAACTATCTCCCCGACCCCTTGACGAGACAACTTTGCAAACAGAAAACATGACTTTTTGTCAATAAAACTTAGCTAAAAATGTATCAACTCAAAAAAAAAAATTCAAATCAAAATGCCTTGATGTAAAAGTTTGAAAATCGGGGAACAAAAACTTGAATTAAAAACGGAAGTATTTTGACAAAAAGAAGACGTAAATACGACTATAAATTCAAACTCCTAACCTAAACAAACGAAAACGGAAATAAAAACAAGACACAAATTAAATCCTACTTATATTTACAAAGGGATCGGCGCATTGAAGTATTCTTGGCGCCGTTCGATCTCAAGCTCTAAGGCTCGCTGATGTTCCAGACACATCGATTCCCAAAGGGTGGGCCTAAACTTTTTCAAATATCTTCCATTGATGGGGTCTCGACAGAGATTCCCATCTGGCTTCTTCAAAATGTAGCCCCCACCTCGGGTTATCGAGTAAACTTCATATGGTCCCTGCCATGTCGCGCTCCATTTACCATACTTTTTCTCGCGCTGATGAAGTGGCAAAACGACTCTCCAGACCATGTCCCCGACGTCAAAGTGTTTCCTGCGTATCTTTTTATCGTAGCATCGGGCAACTAGCCTTTTTTGTGCCTCGATCTTGTCTAACGCGGCAACCCTGATCTCGTCGAGCTCATCGAGCTGCTGGAACATACTTTCAGTATACTCTTCGGGCGTCAGCTCGTTTTGCTGCATCACCCGCAGAGATCGGACGTTGATCTCCATCGGTAGAACGGCTTCCTGTCCGTACGTTAGCTTATACGGGGTGGTGCCTGTACTTGTCCGTTTGCTCGTCCGATAAGCCCATAATGCCTCTGACAACATCAAGTGCCAAGCTCTTGGGTTTTCCTCTATCATTTTCGAGATAATGTCCTTGAGGACTCTGTTAGAAGCTTCCGCTTGGCCATTCCCTTGTGCATAGTACGGTGTTGAATGGACCAATTCAAAACCCATTGATCTGGCAAACTCCTTGATTTCTTGACCGACGAACATCAGTCCCCTGTCAGTGACAATGGTCTGTGGCAGACCAAACCTGTGAATGATTAAGTCCTTGATGAACTTCATCACCTCGGCCTGATTGGCCTGTTTGAGCGGTTTGGCCTCTACCCACTTAGTAAAATAATCCGTGGCCACAATAATGTACCGATGGTGTTTGGAAGACGAGGGGTGAATCTCCCCGATGATATCGATGGCCCAGCATCTGAAAGGCCATGGCTTGATTATCATGTTCATTTCCTCGACGGGCATCCTCTGGACCACCCCGAAGCGTTGGCATTTCTCACAACCCCTTGCCAATTGGATACAGTCTCCCACCATCTTTGGCCAGTAATAGCCATATCGGCGCAGCAGCCATGCCAACTTGTAACCATTTTGATGGGCCCCACAAATTCCTTCATGAGCCTCCATCATAATTCTCATGGCTTCTTGCTGATCGACGCATAACAGGAGCACGCCGTCATGGCTTTTTCTGAACAGTTGATCGCCTATCAAGACATAATTGACTGCCCTGAGCCTCGTCTGTCGAGATGCTCGGTCCGACGGATCAGCCAGATATTTTCTGATCGGCTCTCTCCAGTCATCAGGGTCCTGAAACACACTCAAAACAGTCAGGACGTTGTCTCGATACATAAATGAAGGACAGTGTCGTCTCCTGACGACATAGAGGGATTCCTCGATGTCATCAGGGAGATCAACACCCGTCGCTAGTTGGGCCAAACTGTTGGCCTCACTGTTGTTTCCCCTCGTTACATGGTAACATGTAACATCAACAAACTCCGACAACAAAGACATCGCAGTCAAATAATATTTATCAAGTGTTGGGTTTCGGCATTTATAAGTACCTTGTATCTGCCTGATAACCAACTGCGAGTCCCCGACGATGACGACAGACTTACTGTCGAGCTCTCTAAGCATTTCCAGTCCAATGATCAAGGCTTCGTATTCGGCCTGATTGTTAGTACATTCAAAATCAAATTGAATTGATAGCTTAGTTTTTACATTTGATGGAGAAGTCAAGACTATACCTGCTCCAGACAGCCTGTCGGTTCTAGACCCATCGAAGGCCAGTGTCCATGGCCTGATCTCCACTGTCATCGAGTCCAGTTCCTTGAGAACGGCCTGATCGATATCGAGACATGGATGGTCAACCAGAAAATCAGCCAATACTTGGCCTTTGACTGCTTTTTGCGGTACGTACTGTAATTGATACTCCATCAGTTGGATGGCCCATCGACCGATCCTTCCCCTCATTACAGGTTTAGCTATCATATACTTGATCACATCAATACCAGAAATAACCAATACTTTTACAGGCAGCATATAATGACGTAATTTTTTGCAAGAGAAAAACAGTGCAAGACATACCTTTTCAATCGGCGAGTACCTTTGCTCTGTTTCTGTCAGGTGCCTGCTCAAATAGTAGATAGCTCGTTCGAACCCATTTTCATCGTCCTGTGCCAGAAATCCGCCGACGGTGTCTTCCGTGGCAGATATGTATAATTTCAAGGGCTTCCCCTTGACCGGCGGCATCATTACAGGCGGCGTTGTCAGCTTATCCTTGATATCCTGAAACGCCTGCTCATGCTCCGTTTGCCAGCAGAAATCTTCCTTGTCCTTCAGCTTTAACAAAGGCGAGAAGACCTTCGTTTTTCCAGCCAAGTTAGAAATGAACCTCCGTAAAAAATTGACTTTGCCAAGGAACTGCTGTAATTCCTTTTTCGTCGACGGGGGTCTGGCTGTCAGGATAGCCTTGGACTTATTTTTGTCAATCTCAATCCCCTTGCGATGCACTAAAAAGCCAAGAAAATTGGCTGACGCAACTGCAAACACACATTTCAAGGGGTTAAGTTTTAATTTATGTTTCCTCATTTTGGCAAATGACTTCGCCAAATGTGTTAAGTGTTCCTCGTAACTAGCCGATTTAATAATGATATCATCGATGTAAATTTTAACAAAGTCATCGATGTACTCACTGAAAATGCAGTTCATGGCTCGTTGATAAGTGGCTCCGGCGTTTTTGAGTCCGAATGGCATCACTTTCCATTGGAAGGTGCCTATCCCGCCGGGACATTGAAAAGCCAACTTTGGTACGTCGTCGACAGCCACAAAAATCTGATTGTAACCTGCACTTCCGTCGACGGCTGTCAGGAACATATTGCCAGCGGCAGCGTCGATTAACATGTCCGCCATTGGCATCGGGTATTCGTCTTTCGGAGATGCAAGATTCAGGTCTCTAAAATCAATGCATATCCTGATTTTCCCGTTTTTCTTCATTACGGGAACTACATTCGCTACCCACTCCGGATATCGGGCCACCTCGATAAAACTGGCCTTTAACAGCTTCTCGATTTCCTCCCTGATCAGTCTGCAGACCTCGACAGACATCCTTCGCAGGGGCTGTTTACGGGGTAGGTACCCTTCAAGTATCGGAATACGGTGTTCTACTAACTCCCTGCTTAACCCAGGCATCTCGTCGTAGTTCCAGGCAAAACAATCCTTGTACTCCTTCAATACTTGCATCAATTGATCCTTTTGGCCATCATCAAGCAATGCGCTGATGTAAGTTGGCCTATGATCTTCCTCGCTGCCTAACTCAACCTCGATAACAGGATCCTGTACTTGGATCTTGATGTCGTCAAGCTTGGCTGGCGCCGTTGCTAACTCTTCTAACTGAATTTCATCGCCGACCGACGGTGGCGTTTCTTCCTCAAAGATGAGATCACCTGTATAACATTCGGCCACATAGGCCCGAAACCTCCTGATCAAATCGGCGCATGCTTCCTGCTGCGGCCCGATAACAACAATCTCATCAATTTCCAGTCTGTCGGCCTTACAGGCCGATGGTCTTCCGTCATCAGGACAATTCATTGATCCTGACAGTGTTCTTCTTGCGGCCCTAACTCCTTGATGTTGCAGGGCCGACTTAATTCCTTAGCCAAACAAACCATTTCCATCTGTGTCAACTTCTTGCTTGACGTGACTTCCTTCGGCCGTCCGTATTTGTCCTGACCGATGAATCGATAAGGACCTACATCATCCCGATAATAAGCTGCCTCGACAGCGTTGACCTTAGCAGTGAATGGCCTGTTGTCGGCCATAATAATTTCAGGTTCGGGGGAGTCCCCCCAGATCAGCAAGCATTGATGAAGCGAGGACGGTACACAAAGAGCGGAGTGAATCCAGTCCCTCCCCAACAACACGTTGTAAGAAGTGGCAGCATCTACCACAAAGAATGCGATTTTCAAGCTGGTCTTTCCGATCTTTACCTCGACAGGCAAGATTCCGAGCGTATCAGCCTTTCCCCCTGTAAAGTTGCTGACAATTACTTTTGTTTCCATGAGGTCCTCGCTGACCTTGCCCAGCTTGTACATCGTCGACGAGGGCATTACATTGACGGCTGCCCCGTTATCGACCAACATTCTGTCAATGGGTATCCCGTCGATATGCCCTGATATATACAATGGCCTGATATGTCTGGCCATAAAGGATGGTGGCTTTTGGAATATTGTTTCGATCTTCCTGTCCCAATCGGTCTCCTTCTCGTCGTCGACCGATAACAGCTCTAGGTCCTCTGCCATTTGTACAACTGGCATCCCTTCATCCCAAAAACCATCAGTGGAATATTCCAACTCCTCGTTGACACATTCAACAAGTCCTGAATCGACGGCATTGCATTCCATCATCGTCGAGTCGCCTGTCGGCTGACTGATGGTAGCTCCTTCCACTGTTTTTGTTTCTTTCTCGACGGCCTGTTTTTCGGCCTCTCGTTTCTCAGTTTCTTGTTTCTCAACCTCCTGATTTTCGATTTCTTGACCAGATTTGACCTCGACGGCTTGGCCAGACTTGGCCTCGTTTTTCTTACTGTCCTTGTCACCGAAAATCTCGGCAAATTTTGCCTCGAGATCATCTCCATCATCTTTGTCGGACAATAAGTCGTCCTCTTCCAAATCGATTGTGCCAAATTTAGCTTTCCCGGGGGTCCACTTCGAGGTGTCGATCTGAATCGAGCCCTTTGCCTCGATCTTGTCGGCCCCTTGGCCAGATGCCTCGATCTTGTCGGCCCCTTGGCCAGACTCAGCCTCTTTCATTACCTGTTTAAGTTTCTGTCCCCCTGACGGTGAAGGTTTCTTTGCTGATTCCCTCATCGGGGCCTTTCCCTTGGCAATTTCTAACTCCTTTCGTTGGCGTAGGTAACGCCTATATTGTATTCGGGTCATTTGATCGACCCTTCGATCACCAGGAAATTTTGGATGCCTGACAGGAATCCATCGATCGACCTGTGTATCGGCCGGAGTGTGAACTGTTCGCGGCCTTGATGAGCCTGGCGGAGTTGTTTTTGTCGACGGACCCTGTGTCCTGTCTCTGCGAGCAGCGGTCGATCTGACCTGCCTGATTGGTGTTCTGTCAGGGGATCTCTCCCTGATTCTGCTGTTACGACTAGTGCCTTCCTGATGCCGTCGAGGCATTCGGGCCCTATCCTGTTCTTGGCGTTGCTTCTCTGTCATCAACGCGTATTCAGTATACTCGATCGGGGATTGAACAAAGCCAGGTTCTGTCGGACGAGGGGGTGGTGGCGGCGGTAGAGGTGCCTGCGGCTGCGGCACTGTTTGAGGTAATGCCTGCGTTTGCGGCGCCATTTGGTATGGATATCCCGTCGGCATTGCATTTAGCCAAGGCATGTATGGGCTATATAATGCTGGATTGAGGAACAATGGCATAGTCGCCAATTCAGTTTGGCATCTTGCACATAAACCCATCTCCCTGATTACCGGCGAGCGTTCTGGCTCCTCGTCAACGTATAACTTTTCGCCTGTTGACGGATCTGTAACCATAATCACATTAATCCCCACCTCGTTTTGCTGAAAGGGATTGGTGTCAACCGCCATCGGCTTCGTGATTTTCCAATCCGGGGCGAACCTTAAGATGCCCTTGTCCAGGTGATCTTGCACCATCCACCTAAATACAAGACATTCATTCGTAGAGTGAGTCCACACATCATGATACTTGCAATATGTCTTACCTGATATTTTCATTGATGGCGGGATCACATGGTCCCCTTTGAGTCGAAGAATCTTATCGGCCAATAGTTGGTCAAACATGGCCTCTGTCTTTGATACATCGAAGGAGTAACGCCTCTCTCTATCAGTCTTGTATTCGGTGTCCCGACGGACCAGATTGTTCGGTACCTTGATGGTGGGTTGAGGTTCTTTCGGCTTGGCGAGTGCTGGACAAACAGTGTTCTTGGGACAGACCACTTCTGCCAATCCGATTTCGATACCCTGCTGCTCAATCGGTCGATTGACCTGATTGATTTGCTCCTCGCTGGAATCGGCCATGCCAACTTGATAATAGTTTCCCCTTGGCTGCCGACTGTTCTCATCCCTTAGAACTCGTTCATATCGGACCGCGTGATCGGTCAATTCGAACAAATCCTCATGATATTGAGCCATCATAATCTTCCGTAGCTCAAAATGCATGCCATGGATGGCAATTTTAATACACTCCTTTTCAGGCAACGGGATGGCGCAGAAGCCTCTGGCCCTGATGAACTTTTTCATGTATTCCTCGATGGTCTGTCCCGTCAACTGCCTCATGTTTGATAGTTCGATGACAGATACCTCGAGTGGAGCTTGATAGTGGTTCATCACAAAGATCTTTTCCATGGATGGCCAGTCGGGGACCGATCCAGGTTTCAAGTTGGCGTACCAGTGGAACGCCATTCCCGTCAGGGAGTTAGGAAACAACTTCAGCTTCAATTCATTCGTCATATTGCCACATTCCAAAGAGAATCGAGCCAAATGCTCTGTGGCAGACTGTGATCCCTCGCCAGAAAACAAGGTAAAATTCGGCGGCCTGTAGTTCAAAGGGAACGGCACCTGATCAATGTATTCTGGGTGAGGCTTGTTATACCTCGACGCCCTGTTTCCTTGTCTCCTGACAAACATTTCTTCGGCCTGATTCACCGTCAGGAGGTCTTCTGGACCATCTGCAGGGCGGTGAACTGTTCTGTCATAAGCCGATAGATTGGCCTGATGTCCGTCAAGGCCGTACCCGACGGCCTCTGAGCGGTCCTCTTCGGACCTGCCCCCCGAGTCTGGACGATTCCTCGTTTTAGATGTACTTCCTCGTTTATCCGGGACATTAGATTGTCCGTTTCCTTGCTTGAAGGGCGATTCGTCCCTCGATGAGCTTCCTCCGATATGGATCGCAGGGCCCTTGCCCTTGTCAACGGCAGTCCTCTGCGGCCCAGTCCAGGCCTGCGCTTGGATGCCATTGGCGAGCACGTTGATGCTTTCAGTGAGCGACGTTAACTTTGCCTCCAAGTGTATCAAGGAGTTATTTACAGTGTGGCTGGCTTCTGTACTGGCCTGACTAGCAGCAGTGGCCGAGCCTAGCATGTTCTGAAACTTACTGACGACGTCAGACCATTCCTCCTGTCTGGTCTCAAGGTCCCTGGTGAAGTTACGGACCTGTTCAGTCAGTTCCTCGATCTTGTCGGTCCCTTCCATAGTTAGCGGAACCGTTGATAGATTTTCCAAAGTATGCGTTAAATCAGAGCGTGTCCTCGTCAAGGTAGATCGAGTCCTTCGTGGTACCTGTAATGTCATCTGTCGATAACAAAAAGCACCCACTTAGTATCAATTGATTGACTGTTTGGCAAAGAGATAATCAAGCTGTCAGCTAGCCATAGTTGGCTGATAATCGTTTCATGGCAACTTAATAAAAACCCAAAAAATCATTTTCATGCCCCCCGAGCCATAATATTGTGTGGCTGGTGAACACTTGACAGAAAGAAATTTTTGAAAGATTTTCAAGTCCCACCGGGCGTGCCAAAATATTGTTTGCTATAAATTTTGGTCCTGTTGCCTTGATGTCATCGAGGGGTTACTGGCATCAGACCATACATGGCATCAAGGGATTGTTTGCATATATATTCAGTATCGAGGAACACCTCGACAACATCGAGGGACCGTTGACATCGAAGTACCAAAAATATTGTTTGCGGTAAAACTGATATCAAGGGATGCTTGGCATCGAGGGGTTGACATCGAGGGGTTGCTGGCATCAGGGTGTGCCAAAATATTGTTCATTGTAAACCTGTCAGTGAATCCCTCGACGAGCCAATAGCTCGATGTGAAATGCCTCGATATGATATAAAATAATGCGGGCGTGCCAATGTTTGTGCGTGCAAACATAACGATTTGAAAATAGACATGTGGATATCATTAAATTGACAATGTAAGTGTCCTGACGAGGACATGCTGATATCGAAATAAAATGTCTTGATAAGGCTGACTTCTAAACGATTGTGACAGAGTAGGCAAACACTACCCCTAGTTCTTTTCTATGCCTGCCTGGCCGCAGGACTTAAACAATTTATGAAAATCTCTCTTAAGTGCCAAAAAGTTATGACCAATCGATGGCATGCTTAACATATCAGCGGATTTGAAAATCAGCAAATGCCTTGACAGTCAATCAATTAAAGTATACACCTTGACAGAAAACATAACCTTGACGGAAAACAGCATATCAATGGAAATCAATTGATGTAAAGCATATTTATGTAAAAGAGTCACAAGATACGAGCCAAACGACTTCCATTAAAAACAAAAGAATATTGGCAAGTTCCCCGATGTACAAACATTACAAAAATATACAAAACGATGAGTCTCCTGTTTCGGCATAATCTGCCAGATGAGTTGATAAATCAGTTAAGTTCTGAAAATTGACCCCTTGATCGACAGGTAAACCCGCCGATGGGCTGATAATGCATGAAAAACGACTTGTTGACAGAAAGTAACATTGACGACGGGAGACCCACCGTCAATGGTTCGCCCAACCTTGATGGATAACCACCAATCGGGCTCCTGATCAGCGGATGGCCACTGACCAAGGCATCGACGAAGCAGATGGCTACTCAGCCGATAGCCGTCAAGCAGATGGCTACTTGACGACGAGCTCATCAGGCAGATGGCTACTTGATGAGTTTGTCATATAAATACGTGGGCACTTACATGACAGTTAACAGCGAGCTACTTGCTGATATGAGTGGTATCGCTCGAGTCAGTGTCAGCTGACGGCGGAAGACGGCGGCGGCGGCGGCGGCGGCTGACTGTGAGCGGCGGCGGCGGCGGCGGCAGGCCTTCAGGCTGTCAGGGATCACTGGTGGCTGAGGAGGGACAGACTGATATCGAGGAGTTGGCGGGCTGATAACTTGACAGAAAACAGCTGTTAACTGCCTGCTATCAAGGGGTTTCGCTCGAGACAGCGCCTGGACAGCGGAAGCAGCGGCGGCGGCGGCTTAGTATCGACGGCGGCGGCTTAATGTCGGCGGCGGCGGCGGCTTATTTTTAGCGGCGGCGGCGGCGGACCTTGGGCGGCGGCGGAAGATTTTGGGCGGCGGCGGCGGCAAGACTTCAGGCTGTCGAGGGTGGCTGGTGGCTGAGGAGTGACGGTTGATATCAGGGGTTCTACAGGGTGTTTGCTGAAAAAGAAGCAGCGGAGCGCTGGACTTCCGGAGAGGCGTTGAGCCGATCAGTGTTAGACTGAAAAAGTTGTTGATTGAGTTGTGTGTGGCGTGTAGCAGCCTCCTGTTGTATTTATAGCTGCTGGAAAAAGCTGATGGCTTGTCAAGTAACCTCCTGATGGCCTAAAATCAAGGAGCTGATGGCCACTATCCCACTTCTCCCACTACTTTGTTATTTGCCCACTACCTCCACTATGTTAATGGTGGTTTTCTCTCTTATTTTTGCTGCTGAAAATTAATGTCTGATGGAAATTGGAGAAGAACGTGTGTTTGTTTAATTTGAATTTGAATTAAAGATAACTAATTAGAGATATTCAAGGAATTTGTTATTTAAACCAACTAAAATGGTTTGTCCTTATCCTTCATTAATTATCTCTAATTAATATTAATCCTTAATTAAAAATCAGATTTAGACAACACAAAGGGCTGGCCGATTTTTAGGGCTGGGCCCAGGTCGGGTTCGGGCCGATCGGACCATTTTGGCTCCGGGTCGAGCCATTTTGGTCTTATTTTGTAGTTATAATTGGCCCATTTATATAATTGCCCAATTAATTAATTAATGGCCTTACTTATCAAGTGGGCCACTTAATTAATCTTGGCCCAATTAATTAATTAACTTAATTAATTAGTCCCAGAAAGCTCTTATTGAATTTAATTGGGCTTAATTAACCATACTTGGTCTTTAATTTGTAATTAATTAAACTTAGCCCATAAATTAATTAATCTTATTAATTAATTAATTTATGTTTGGCCCAAAATTAATTAATTGCGAGAATTGGGTCGAGTTTTGAAATTGGGCTCGTAATTAACCCATTGGTTCGATTGGACCCATTTTCGGTCCAAATTGGATCCGATTTGGTCTAATCCGTTTTGGAGTGACTTGGTTCGGCTTATGGGCCATTTTTGGCTTGTCATCGAGCCGTTGCACCTTGATTTATCGAGGGCGATTTTTTAGGTACAAACATATTGTTATTTCGAACATTTGTGATTTTATTTCATTCCGGTTCATTCTCAAGAAAAGGAAAAAAATAAAAAAAAAGGTTGTCCTTATTTATATATACTGATAACGATTATATTTTCGTTCCACGATATTAATAAATACTTTCTCCGTCCTATTTTTCTTTATCTATTGTTACTGTTGATCAGTCAACTACATTTAAAAACACTATAATAAATAATTTAATTAATATATTTCACTAATTAGTTGATAATATCATATGACATCATATATATTAATATTTAAAAGATTTAATACACCATAAATGTAATAATATAATATGATAAGTCACTTAAAATATTGAAAAGTTTGATCAGGTACTATAGTTAATTGAGTAAATGGACGGAGGAGCGAGTATAAGATAAACAAGAATTGAGTTTGAGACATTGAGTTGTACTTCCTAAAAATAAGTAGTGATGACGTGTAGTATATAAGATTGTATTTGTCATTATCGGTTATTAGCATTGTTGGATGAAGATGAAAATGAAGTGCAAAGAAGATAAGAAGATAAGGGAAGGTTTTGATGATTTCCAAAACGTCAAAATCAGCTAGGTATGGAAAGCTTAGTTCCCTTAGAAGAATTTTGAACAAGTAAAGAAGACATCAGAAGAGTTCAAAATTCAAAGCCCAGAAGACTACTGATCTCATGCTGAAACAACAATCAGAAGGGTAGGTCATCAGCTGAGTCAAATCAGATTAGTTCAGTATTTGATCAGCAGAGTATCTATCAGCAGAGTTGCTTCGATCAGCAGAGTAGAAGAGATCATGAGATAGTTCAACGGTAATAAATGCACTTGGTGTAATAAATGCTGGAAGAGAATGGTAGTAATGACAAATGATTGAAGAATATTCTCGGATCAGCAGAGTGCATTTAATGCAGCTACAAGAAAGTACAGCAGAAAAGGTACTGTAGCAGGTAGCCGTTCTGAATTTGGGCTAAGGCTATGGATTTGAAGATTGATTTCCTTCAACGGTCATATTTTCAAATCCAAGTATAAATAGAGCTGATTTCGGAGAGAGAGACACACAACAACATTCTGAGATTTTGATTCCGAAGCAGAAATTTCTCTAAGTCTCAAGAAGCTCGAAGAGCTCACTCGTCTGGTGGAAGTCATCTGTTGACAGAAACCCAGTTGAAGCAAATTAGAAAATACTTTCTGAGTGAAATTGTATTAGCTGAGTGTTGTGCGAAGTTTAAATCCGTCTTTGTGAGTGATTTAACTTCAGAGGATAGGTTTTATGAGTGATTTCCTATTGCGAGCTTATAGCCTTTTCATTTGTTATCTAGGTGTAAGTGGAGAAATATTGTAAACTTTGTGTTTATAGTATAACCCAGAATCTAAGTGATCTGGAAGAGTGGACTAAAGAATTTTTATCCATATAACCACTATAAAAATTCTTTGTGTTATTCTTGCATTCATGTTTTCCTGCATATTTCAAAATTGCATAAGTTTACACTTTGAATTGATTTAAAGATTTTAAAAAGGAGTTTTTAAACTGGATATAAAATCTTTAAAAGACTTAGTCTACTTGTGAAAAACACTTTAAGTTTATCCGCTGCAAGTATACTCTTGAAAAACTGATTTTGTTGTAATCAGCTAAGTTGCTATAAGATAAGTGGTCACTCTGTTGTTCAAGATTTGTTCACGATCAGCATAGTCAGCTTACTGTTCTTCATAAGCTTAGTCTGCTGACAGACGACTGAAAAGTTTTTAAGTCTAAAAATTTTCAGAGGTCTATTCACACCCCCCCTCTAGACCTCATATGACCACTTGGGACCAACAAGCATATATGAAAATTTTGTTTCGAGTGTATATTTCGGTCGGATAAATATTGTCTCGAGCATATCACAAATCATTCTTACTAGTATCAGGGCCGGCCCTAGACATTTGGGGGCCCTAGGCGAATTTCAAATTTGGGGCTCATTCTTATAAAAAAATTTAATCAATTTATTTTTTCAAAGGCAAAACTATTAATTAAATATCGACAGTTATTTTCTCTAACGTATTAATTTTTAGATAGATAATTAAACCTAACATATTATTTTTAGATAGATAATTAAAAAATAAACTTATTTAACTTTTAAAAGATTCAACCGTGATTTTTTTTTTTAATTATTAATATTAAAATATTATTTAGCCAAAACAAAATTTACAAGTATTATATGTACATCCTTAACTCTATTTCATTCTTTTATAAATATCCTAATTGATTGCTTGACTTTATTTCATTTCGTGACATTCTTAACTCTATTAATTATATATTATCATGTATAGAAAAAGTTATACATCATATATAAAACTAAAACCAAGATGCACATACATATAATATTATGGATGGGGCTAGACCAATTTTACTGGGGGTGAAATTCTTTCTTGCAATGTACTAAGTGAGAAAGTAATAAGCAGAAAAATTTTATTTCAAAAAAAAAAATCCGTATTCTTTTTATAATAATTAAGAAAGAATTCTTTTTGAAGTACTTATTAAGGAAAAAAAAATTGACAAGAAATCATTAAAAGATTAAAAGAATAATTACTACGAAAGGGAAATAAAAAAGACGAACATTATTACCAAAAAAAATGTTAAATAACTTAAACAATCAAAATATAAGAAAAAAAACACTAGACCTCCCACTCATTATGAGAATGTCTTACCAATCAAGCCAAGATATATGTTATGCATAAAATTAATAAAATTAAAAATATTTAAGTTTTTAATTTTTCTAAGGCCTATATATAAATTTTGGGGCCCTCCGAACCGGGGGCCCTAGGCGCCGGCCTAAGTTGCCTAGCACTTGGGCCGGCCCTGACTAGTATATTTCGTTGGCTTGTTATTATAATGAGTGAATAGCAAATTAACTCCCTGTGTTATTTCTAAATAGGCAATTTAACTCTCTGTGATAAATAAAAGGGCAAAATACCTCCCTGTGATATCCTAAATAGGCAATTTAACTCCCTATGATAAGTAAAAGGGCAAAATGACTCCCTGTGTTTTTATAAAAGAAGCACATTGCCTCCCTCTAAATTGCTCATTTATTCATATCACAGGGAGGTAAATTGCTCATTATTTTATTTCACAGGGAGGTAAATTGCCTATTTTTATATCACAAGGAGGTATATTGCTCATTATTCATTTCACATGGAGTTAAATTGCCTATTTTTATTTCACATGGAGGTAAATTGCCCATTAGCATTTCACAGGGAGTTAACTTGAAAAAAAAACCTTATTATAATATATCACTTACATTCCTATACATGCAATGACAATTTTAACACGCTTGCATATGTTGCATCTAAAGCAATCTTTTTAGGTGTTCTCAAAAAAAAAAAGCAATCTTTTTAGGCAACGTTCGGTTCTGGAAATAAACCTAAGATGACGTTTAATTCGGCCCACTAAATCTATTTCAATTTTGCAATCTACCGTTCGGATGGGCTTATAAAATGCCGGGCTACCCGTGCTAATCGGGCGAAAAGTGGGCCAGCCCGCGCTAATCTACCCAATTCTAATTAGACACCCCCCGTCCGATTAAAAATTAGTAGCCCAGATTGGATTTTATGTGCCGAAAATGCCCCTTATTTTATGAGTATTTACTATTAAACCGGTTCCTTTTAATAAAACACTGAAAATTTAATTTCCCACTCAATCTTCCCTCTCTCTCTGCTCAGGTCGCAATAGAAGCAAAATTTTCCCTCTTTCTTTGTTGCTTGTTTCTGACATTGCAATTGAGCTTCTCTTTTTTCAATTTTCGGTACATTGAAGTTTTTGGTTAAGAGATTACTAACATTCCTTCCTCTACATTGTAGGTTCTAAGAACTCCGGGAACGGCTGTAGACTCCGAGTTTGGTAGTCAAGGTAAAAATTAAATAGGTTTTTCTTCTTTCGCCTTCTACTGGAAACATCATAAGGGTGTTCTTCTTAATTTTTATTTTTTTTTATTAAAGTTTGGGTTTGTACGGCATTTTGATTTTGGGTAAAAATTTTGAGTTGTAGATACACGGCATTTTTTGTATCTCGTTTTCTTAAGCTCGGGTTTGTGTTTCAAGCTTCAATTTCGAAGATATTTGAAGAATTTGGGTTTGTATGTACTCACTTTTATGGTTGTTCAGTTTTCGGACAGTGTACAAAAATAACTTCAATGGATCAGTTTGTAAATGGGATTATTAAAAGTTGCAACAAAAAAAATCAAGGGGTATGTCAATAATTTTGTGAAGAATGGTTTGTTACCTGTGAAGTTTATCAAATGTTAAAACCGATTTTGATTATCAAATATTTTTGGATTTGAATAAGGTTTATTATAATTTATAGTTTATCAAATGTTGACACCGATTTCGATTATCAAATATTTTTGACTTTTTGCCTAAGGTTTATTATAGTTTATCAAATGTTTCGGCTTTATTTATAGCATTTACACTTTATTGATATTTTATAATTACTACTGCCATATAGTTTACAAAATGTGGTATAACCAAATATTGTTTTCTTATATTAAGGATAATTACATTCATCCTCCCTAGATATTAATTGGGCTAATTACAGAACCTATCCTAAGGCCATCTCCAATGGTTCAGGGCTAGCCCTGGGGCTGCCCCCCTAGCCCTGGGGCTGCCCCCCCGGGGCAGCCCCAGGGCTAGCCTTGAGCCCTGTCGTCGTCTCCAGTGGTTGGGGCTCCGTGGATGAATTAATTTCATTTTGAAACTTTGCCCACTCTCACCTATTAATATTATAGTTTTAAATTTTTTTAATATTAATATTAATAATAGTAATTATATTAATACTCGTAATTTAATTATTAATTATATTAAAAATATTAATATTAAAT
Source organism: Penstemon eatonii (assembly GCA_038501285.1). Lineage (NCBI taxonomy): Eukaryota > Viridiplantae > Streptophyta > Magnoliopsida > Lamiales > Plantaginaceae > Penstemon > Penstemon eatonii. Next base: position 15,441,701 of record CM076710.1, on the reverse strand, counting down.
AGAATATTTAATAAAAGTAATTTAAAATTAATACAGAAAATTAATACGCAAACAAATATTTTTATAACACGGAAGAAAATACAAGAAATAAAATACAACAAACAACAAAGGAAATACAAGAAACAACAACGGAAATACAAGAAATCAAAAATACGGGAAATACAAGAAAGGAAACACATAAAGTTTATATGCTGCGGAATAGAGTTTCTGACAATGTTGGACGGAGAAGACAAACGTTGGATAATTATATGCTGCGTCATGAAGCAATTCGTTCCAAGATGACCAACCGTAGACTCCAAAAAGACTTAATAGAACATGTTTATGCAAAATACGGTTAAAAACGAGTGTTTAAATTTAATTTTCTTATCTATTTTAGTATGTATTTAAATTTTTAATTTAGATTAAGTATTAATCTAAATTTTATGGTTATGACGTGTTTATTTTGTATTTTTAACTAATTTGGTATTTAAAAAAAAATTATTTGTATGAGTGTTAAATTAAATGGACTATTCTAATATTAAATAGTATATCATAATTTTATTTAAAATATCATTAAATAATTAATCATATTATATCTATATAATTAAAACAACACATTAATTAAAATAATACATTAATTACTATAACACATTTATTAAAATAAAACACTAATTAAAATAACACATTAAATAAAATCACATTAATTACAATAACACATTAATTAAAATACAACACATTAATTAAAATTACATACAACACATTAATTATACAAAATCATACACACATTAAATAAACCATACACACAATAAATACACAATAAATACACAACAAAAAAAAAGAAATCGGGTCCAATCAGGTGCCGCCACTTGGCGGCACCTGACTTAAAGAGGGGCGCGTGTTTACACGCGCCCCCTTCTTCCCAATCGCGGCCCGGGCTGGGCGCAGGGCTCCGCCGAGCCCTGCGCCCAGCCCGTTCCGCCCCGCAGCCGACCCCGGCCCCCGCCCCGCACCGCTGGAGATGACTCGCCGCCCGCACCCCGACCCCGGCCCCGGCCCCTCGACAACCGCTGGAGATGGCCTAAGGTTTCAATATTTGCTAAGTCCTATTCTAAGTTTCATCTTACATATATATCCCCTGCAAATTATAATAAAATGTTCATTACTCCCTTGTTAAACTTTATTCCACATTGACCAATATTATTTGAAAAATATACCTACTTTATCCTAAAACATGTTACAAGGCCGCAAGGGCGAGTATAGTGTAGTTCTAACTAATATTTATCTTTAAAATAAGTTTTGGATTGATTTTAAAATGTTGAAAAACCCCTCATAGCTACTTGATTGATTATAAAAAAATTTAGAAAAATATTTTGTAGTTTTATTTTAAATATTGATTATCATAATTGGATAGTTATAGCTAGTTGATGACTATAGTTAGCACTTGATTCATATATAGTTTATTCAAACTTTTTTACTTATAGCTATTAGACAATTATATCCACTCGTTTGATTTCTTAGTCAAATTTTGTTGAAGGATTTGTTTGTGAATTTTTATTTGTAGGGGAAAAAATATCCTGTGAATATAATGGCATGTTATCAATTTTTGTTGCTTACATAGTTAAATTAGATACATCATGCATTATAGTTCAGCTTTATGTGGCGAAGTTGTTAAATATGTTTTTAACAGCATTACGCGAATGGATCAACGTAAGAAACACCTCTTCATGTTGATCTTCCATCAATTCTTTTGGATGGGTGTTTCTTAATTTCACTACGAATTATTGCACACCACGCCAAAAATCGACCGATACGATATAGCCTAATACGTAGGAAGCGGAAGCAAGTGAAAAATTTACATTATGTGTTTTATGAAGATTCCATAAGGTGTCAAGACAACATATGTCTTAACACAAGTGCGTTTGATAAGTTGTGTTGTTTGCTTCATAACGTTTGGGGGGGGGGGGGGTTAAGGGATACCAAGTATGTTCCCATGCAAGAGCAAGTTGCCATATTCTTATCGGTTCTTTCTCACCACGAAAAGATTCGAGTTGTCCGGACTGACTTTCGTCGATTAGGAGACACCGTTAGCAAGTCTTTCTACCGGGTACTTAATTGTTTGCAAAAACTCCATCCAATTTTTGATCTCTCAACCTGATCCGATAACAAATGATTGTGATGACCCTAGGTGGAGTTGTTTTCCGGTAAGTTAGGTAGCCTAATATATTTCAAGTATTGTTTAAAGGATTCTTTTTTGCAATTTTGAGATTCTTGATTATGTAGGGCTGTATTAGAGCATTGGATGGAAGCTATGTTCCAGTTCTAGTTCCATCTGTTGATAAGCCGCGTTACAGAAATCGCAAGGGTGTTGTTTTCACCAATATGCTTGCCGCATGTGATATTAAGGGGGCATTCATGTATGCTTTGATTGGTTGGGAGGGATCTGGGGCAGATGGTCGAGTTCTAAGGGATGCCATAAATCGATCAAACGGGTTAAAAGTGCCTACAGGTTAATTACTACATTTCATGATTGTTTAAAACATCAATTACTTAAATTCAAATATGGATTTGTATTAATATTTTGTTTTTTCATAGGAACTTACTATCTTTGCGACAATGGGTATAATAACGGAGAAGGTTTCCTCGCGCCTTATAGAGGAGTGCGCTACCATCTGAAAGAGTGGTGAGTTGGCATGGATGCCCCCCAGAATGCTCATGAATATTTCAACATGAAGCATTCTCAAGCTAGGAATATAATAGAGCGCAGCTTCGGGATAGTTAAGAAGAAATGGGCAATTCTTAGGAGCAACACATTATATCCCATGAAGATGCAAAATAGAATGATAATGGCTTTGTTGTTGATTCAAAACTTCATGCGGAAAACAATGACTGATGAACCTTGGGTTGTTAATCCTTTATATGTTTACTCAAGTGACTCAAGCGACTCGAGTGACGACGAGGATGATCCTCGAGTAGAAGAATACATTGACCACGTTGAGACATCGAATGCGTGGAACCAGTTTCGTGAACAAATGGCGAATGATATGTTCATGAAATGGAATGCAGAGCGCAATTAAGTTGTTAAAACTTAGTTTGAATATCTTGTTTTCATGCACGAGGACTTAGTTCAATTTTTACCTCATCTTTTTTATGTACCTTATTTATGTCATTGGATTTGGTGTGTAATTGTGAAATAATTTGTTGAACTTCGTGTGACTACCTTGATAGTGTTGAGTAAACACAACAATATATATATATATTTGGATTGCAATTCATCAATTTGCTTGTTAATTTTTCAGATTACATGTGTACTGTATAAAACGCTCGTGATGATGACTAGTATGTTTGTATTTTCAGGTTAAGAATACAAACAAATGGAGTCCATACCAAGATACGGTGATGCGGTTTCCACGCAGAAGAAAACATAGGGTTCACGGAGAACTTGGAATCCGCTCGAAGAGAGTCAACTTATCCACCTATTGAAGGACATGAACACAATTGGATGGAAGGCTGATAATTCTTTTAGGCCGGGGTATTTGCAAACCCTTGAGGTTGCACTAAATGCACTATTACCTTCCTCGAAGATTTCATCTAAGCATATAAATTCGAAGTTGACCGTGTGGAAGATGACCTATTATCAATTAGTAGGTATGCAAGGGACAAGTGGGTTCGGTTGGAACGATAGTGCGAGGACCATCGAGGTAGATGATGATGTTTGGGCCCTATACGTGAAGGTGCGTTCTTCAAGCAATGGTATAATTTACAAGTTGTCATATATTTTCTTTTATATAGGTACTATTGTGGCAAATACACCCCTTAATTGAAAATCATGTGTACTGGAATTGTTTAAGTGCTATTAACCCCTTGGAATTTTTTATTTATATTTTTTGATGCATTAAGAATTTACTTTTGGATTGCAAACATGATAATTGTTATTGTGTTTTTTTTTTTTTTTTTTTGCAAGAAGCCCCCTGGACTTGGTTAATTGCAATTAATCCTTTATAATTTTGATGTTTTCGTGATTTGATGCAGTGAGGACTTAATTTTAATAATGTCAAACATGATATTAATATTTGAATATTATGTTTTTTTATTTGCAAAAAAGCCCCCTAGAACAGTTTATTTGCAATTAACCCCCTGGAAATTTTTCATTTCATGATTTGATGCATTGAGAATTTAATTTTGGGCTGCAAACAGGTTAATTGTTATTGTGTTTATTATTTTCAAGAAGCACCCCTGGACTTGGTTTATTGCAAATAGCCCCCCGAATTTTGATGAGTTCCTGAATTGATGCATTTGATTTAATTTTAATAATTTCAAACATGATATTAATTGATATTTGTTTTCATTATTTGCAAAAAATCCCCCCTGGAACAGTTTATTTGCAAGAAATCTCCGTGGACCAATTTTTTTTTTGCAAAAAAGCCCCTTGGAACAATTTACTTGCAAAAAATCCACCTGTAAACTGTATTTTTGCAAAAAATCCCCCCGGAACAGTTTAGTTGCAAAAAAGCTCCCTGGAACAGTTTTTTGCAAAAAAGCCCCCTGGAACAGTTTAATTGCAAAAAACCCACCTGTAAACTGTTTATTTGCAAAAAAGCCCCCTCGATTACACAATGTATTTGATGCTTTGATGATTTGATGATTTAATTTTTATGTCTAGGCTCATCCGGATGTTGCAAACATGAGGTTCAAGTCATATGTCTACTTTGACGAATGGGTTGAGATATTTGGGAAAGATCGGGCAATCGGAGATGAGGCCGAGGACTTCGTGGGAATAGTTGAAGATTTGCTAAAGACCAATCCTGGTCCGAACAACAACTCGAAGGGGAAAGAGCCCGTTAATGATGCAATCAATGAAGACATGTCGTATAACAGCCCTACCGTTGATTTAACAACAGATTTCTCCGACTCTCCAGATTTCGATCATGAGTTGCCACCGTATAACATGGGTTTTCATAGCAATGGTGCAAATAAGACGAAGTTGACGAAGAAGGGTAAGATTGAAAAGATTAAGAAGGAGAAATAAACAAGGAAAAGGAAGACGCCTGAGTCTTATGGTTCGGAACATTTGAAACCGGACATGGAGGAGTTGATGAAGGCGGCTAAATCCACTTGGAATGATCTTAGCTCAAAATTTGCAAAGGAAGAGGACACGTACGACGACAAGGCTAAAAAGATTATTGCAGCCCTTGATAGCATTACATCTCTAACGGACGAGAACCGGAACTATTTGTCATTCAAGATAATGGATAATTCGAAGCACATTAGCTTGTTCTTGAATTCGTCCGAACGCAACCGTGAGATGCAAGCACACATGATGTTTGATGGTAAGATGCCTTGATTATGCACGCAATTGTAGTTTTTTGATAATGCTTGCATGGATGATTGACTAATGTTGGAGAATTTTATTTGCGTACCTTAATTATGTAATTTTGGATTGCAAACATTTGGAGGTGCATAGGTAGTTAGGTTTGAAACAAATGGCTTATGACTTTTTGTAATTTGCCTAACTATCACAGGAACAAGTTTTTGGATTAGGCTGATAACTATTGTGTATATGTTATTTTGCTGGAGTTTATGGATATATGGGGGTATTTGTGAACTTTATTTATGATCTTTTTGTATGAGGTTTTTATGTTAGTTTATGTGATTCATTGGAGTAGTTTATATATCGTATGTTGCTTTAATTATGAAATGTACACGTACGTAGTTAGATGAATTTATTTCACGAGAGGACCACGACTTCCAAATAAAACATTGATTTAACAAAATAAAAATAACTTGTACACGGTACTTGATTAAAAATAACAAACTTAATCATCGGGTTTGCTAAAAAGTCCACATATATGAATTTCGGACACTACTTTTTTCCCATACGAGAACTTCCGGAAGTACCTTCACTTGGGGATAGGCACTTAACCACAGGATTAAATTTTTATGGTCGTTGTTTTCATTATCCAAGTCGGTATTGTTAAAATTTGTCAAGTCATCCCAAAAATCGTTATTAGGACACGGGGAGAACATAATTCGCAGTTCATTAATAGGAACTGGAACCGGTGTTTCATGGACAATAGTTGGGCCATCATCTCGTTCAAACCACTGAAGATCTATTGGGGACGGAGGTGGCTCGATAAATTGATCAGCCTCATTTTTCCCAAATATTTGACACAATTCATCCCCCATTGGCTCTCCAGAAACAGCATAAGCCTCGTAAAATGGGGTTTCCTTTGAAATAAAATCAAATTATTAATTACTTAAAAAAAATTAATGGAACATAAGAATTTTCTTGTAAATACTTGCAAGTGAATTCATACCCGACACAAATGTTGAATGATTTACATCCCATCCTGCCCAACATTGTTTGTATTGTCGATCAAGTTGTAACCCAAAAGGTTCCTCAAATAACCAAAAATTGCACGTCTACGTTTAATTTTTTTCGAACCTTGTCCTAATTTCCTTCAAGGTGAAAGACCGGTTGAAATACATATTAACGTCATCGCGAACAAACTTGAGAATGACAGATAATTTATGGACATAAATAGCATTTCTGTAGTGACGTCTCCTTTGGCCATTTTTCAGTATATAGGAATTCAGCTTGAGGACGAGGATTGAACGAAGACATCAGCAATTTTTTTTTCCGTTAAGTTTGAGCAAAAGACCTTGAATTATATAAAAATGTTGTGTTATTTTCTTTTCATTTGATAGAGTGGGATTTATAGTGGTGAAGACCCCCTATGTGTAATATTCAAAAATATTAGGGGCTTATATGTAAAAATAGAGGTTTTGACTATTATCTTGGATTTTTAAGGGAAATGGCAGAAAATATATTTTTTATGGAAGGATTTTTCAGATTTTTACCCCCACTTATTAAAGCATACTCTACTTTGTGCAGAGAATATAGTGTCAAATTTCTTTGCAGAGAATATAATGTCTCTTCTGTTTACTTTTACTTTTTATCAGATTGTATCCATGTGAATTGAAGACTATTGCAAGTGATTAATAATTAAAAATTTGTTCCAGAGTACATGCACTAAAAAACAAGAAATGGAATAAACATCAACTACTTCATTAATAATTAAAACAGAGGACATGCATATATATTTCAAAGTGATTACCCTGCATTACAAGTTCAACATTGCAGGGTAATCAAACAACCATTTTCATAATAACATTTTATCAAACATTACAAATATCCAGAAACATTGTCAGACAAAAGCATACATAACATAAAACATAAACTTTATATTAAGGAGAAACAAATTAAACAGACTATTCATTGGGGAGGGGAGGGAGACTACCACTGGCCAACATACGGCACAACCGCCTTTTCATCGTCATCCGAGTCTCGGATGTGTATTGGCCATTCAGGAGAACCGGTTAGATCTTTGGGAAAACTAGCCACACCAACATCATCATAAAGGTGAGACAGCTTGAGATAATATGGATTACCATTCAGCCGAAACTCACGGAACAGGGGGGTCTCCTCCTTCAAAAAAAAGAAAATCATTACATTCAGAATTTCCAGTACTCGTAAATATGTATAAAAACAGCATATATTATTAGGTTGGAGTTTAAAGGGTACCTTATGATCTACAAACCTCCAGGAGAACGAATTCACATGACTCTCAGAGTTCTATGAGTCATACCAAACGCCGGGAGTATGCAAAAACTTGCCAAATATATTGCTGAATCGACGATTAAATTGTGAGTTCAATGCGGTCGATATACGATGGCATGCTCCAGTGAGCTTTTCAACATCCCCAACATTTCCAAGCTTCGCTTCCTGCAACATAAGGTTAAGGAAGGACATATTCTCATCAAAACTCCAGCCATCATTGATCTTATTGGCTTCACTTCGCATACGCCTAGTTCTCGGCATGTTTTTTTTTCCAGGTTAAATATGTTGTGTAGTGTAATGAAGGTAGATGATTGTGTTTATATAGAAGGGTGGGGGTGATGATTCAACTACCCCCATTGATGTGTAAATTTTGAGGGTAGATGTAGGGCTCTAAACGAGCCCAAACGAGCCGATCAGCCCACTGTTTGAATTTGGCTCGAAACCCAAGCTCATGTGCTCAGGCTCGGCTCGAGCTCGAGCTGCTAACCTGATTTTTTGTTTGAGCTCGGCTTGAGCCTGGCTCGCGAGTACTCGACTCGGCTCGCTAGCTGTTGGTTCAGAAAAGTTTCACTTTATGCTCATGTAGCCTGTTACATACAGCTGTTGAATAGTACAATTGAGACAAGTTATACTATCTGCCGTACCACTTTAGTAGCAAATTATGGGGAAAAGTAAACCTGCTATGACAAAAAGGTGATTTATATAATAAAATAAAACCTATCAATGACAAAAAAAATATTCAACTTTTCAACTTTACCAGATGCACATTTTTTTCTACTCTATTCCACGTACATGTTAAAGTAACTGACAAAATTGCTCATCTTTCTAATCTTATAAAATAATTGGCGTATAAATGTGAATATATTCTTTATGCTGAAAACTTTCAACATATCTATAAAAATTCATAACCATCCATAACATCATAAAGTAAAAAACCTAAAAAATCTCTTCACCATCATCTAATCTAAAAATTCAATAACAAATCTATTAAATTTAACTATGAAATCCGCACAATAAATCCAGAACTGTAAGAAATTATATGATCCAGTAATCCTTGCAATCTTCACATTTCCCTTAAAATATTGCAACATTTAGCTTTAGATTTCACTGAAAAAAAGAAAGTACAAAATAAACATTTTAGTTGGCATTTTGGTTACAAACCTAAACTCCAAGAAATCTGAAAATATATATACATACTGAAAATTTTGCAAGTAAATGGTTGAGGCAAGTTTATTCAACTGAAATTTTTTTTCATTTCATCTTCATCAATCTGAATTAGAAAAAGATATAGTTAGTTAATGCTAATAGTTAAAAAAACTTTACAAGTGAAAATTGATGCATGAATAAGCAATTACCTCAATTAGTTTTGTTATTTTCCACTCGTTACGCAACCAATCCCCGGTACAAATTAATGCTTGAACAGTTTCTGGTTTTAAAGAGCTTCTATATTGATCAAGGACTCTTCCTCCAGCACTAAAAGCAAATTCAGAAGCTACAGAGGTGATCGGAATGGATAGTATATCCCGAGCCATGTTGGATAAAATTCAGAACTTCAAAGTATTTGATTTCCACCAATCCAAGACATTAAAATCAGAATTCGATTCTTCCTTGCATATATAAAGCCCTTCTTCAAGGTAAATATCCAAATCTGATTTTATAGGAACTATAGTATCCAATTCCTTAGCCCACAAGTCAAACTCTGCTCTACCTTTCGTTTTTGCTTTTACACTTCCACCATCAGTACTTGCAATTGATGAACTAGCTCCCGATTGATTTTTTGGTTTCATACTATTAGAAGAATAACTAGAAACATATTCACCATAAAGTTCTGATAAGGAAGAAAGTATCATGCTAATATGGTTACTAGCCTCAAAGGATGAATAAATTTTTGAGTAGGAAAACTCAACCAATATCATTTTGTACCTTGGATCAAGAACTGCACCCATTGCCATTAACAAATTGCAATTGCCCCAGTGCTTATCAAACTTATCCCTCATTCTAGTAGTCATCTTCCGTATATAATCTTTATTATTAATATCAGATTTTTCATTCAAGATTTATCTTATTTTCCAAACTTCGGGTAAGAACAGATTTGAAGTGGGATAATCACAACCAAAAAATATATGAGTGGCATCATTTAAAACTTCTAAGAACTTACATACCTCAAGTGCCTTGTCCCAATCCTCAGAAGATGGTAACCATTGGTAGTAAGGGTCCCTTTCTTTATACCTTGGAAACACATCTTTAAATATCAGTGCTGATTCTAACATTGCATAAGTAGAGTTCCATCGAGTGGACACGTCAAGGATCAGACCTTTTGAGATTGGAAGTTGAAGTTGCTTTACTATCTCAGTGAACCTATGAAGTCGGGATGGTGACATTTTTAGGTACTTAACACTTTCCCTAACATTGGCAATGCCATCTCGTATTTCATGCAAGCCCTCTTGCACCATGAGATTCAAAACATGTGCACAACATCTCACATGAAATATTTTCCCGCCAAAGTAAAGTTTTCCTTTGACTGCAAAATTATCTTTCAAATTTCTCACGGCTGCATCATTAGATGAAGCATTATCTAGAGTAATAGTCGAGATTTTATTCTCAATCCCCCAGTCAATAAGACATTCAAAGATACAATCTGAAATAGCAACCCCAGTGTGAGGAGGTGTCATTGCACAAAAGTTTAAGATCCGTTTTTGCAACCTCCATTCGGAATCAAGAAAATGGACCGTGATACACAAGTAACCTATATTTTGGTTCGATGTCCATAAATCAGCGGTTAAGCTAAATCTCTCTACACCTTCGTAGAGAGATTTCAACTTAATTTTTTCAAAGGAAAATAGCTTCATACAGCCATTCCTAATTGTCACACGTGACACCTTTTCAAAACGAGGATTTAATGTTTTGCAAAATAAGGTAAAAAATTCATGCTCAGCCATTTTAAAGGGATATTCGTGTACTACAATCATCCTAGCTAGAGATTCTCTAACCTTATCTTTGTCATACCTATATGTAGTAATAGTGCCACCAGAACCACCTCCAAAATCAGATGGACTTAAAACTTGAGTGGTCAAAACCCTTTGGTTTCGAGTAGTAGCAAGACGAACCCCACAACTATTTAAATGTCTATGAAACTGAGTGGTTGAACCTTGAGAGTTGAGAGCAATAAGAGACTTACAGTAATTACATTTTTCTTTTTGGCTGCCATCTTTATTCGTTATGATGGTGAATTCTGACCAGACCTTGGATTTTCTCTTACGATCATTTTTCTTCGGAGCATTTTCTTCCTGGTTTTGTGGCTCAGTGATTTCAGCATCTTGTTTCGTATCCTCTTCAATGACAATTGGAGTCGTTTCTTTCTCAAGAGAATCATCCATTTGTCTTGAATTTGACATATCTACCAAATAAAATTACAATCATGTCAATATATTTTATAAGCATAAAGAAATTTGAGACAAGTATAATTGGCACCTTGATTCTTAACAATATTACATGCCAACAGTTAAATGTAACTGTAAACTATTCACTTAGTTGAAAAATTAACAATAGAATTGGCTAAAAAACTTATCTAGTAATATACATAATTGGATATCAGTGGCTTGTATAGGAAAATTTTGAAATCAAGGATAAAGTATGCAATCATACTTGTTATATGGATATGTAAAATAAATATATTGTTAATTATACTTCCAATATAATAAGTTAATGGGGAGACACGATTAAAAATAAGAATGGTCACTATAATGAATGAATTTTTATGAGAAATTTCTTCAAACACTTTGTGTGCATAATAAAGAAAGAAGAATACATGTTATTCTATCATGAAATTATTCCAATAAATTTTGTGCATAAACAAAAGAAAACGATAAAACACATCATAGTAAATTTAATTGATATATCCCACACATTCAAAACAAAATTGAAAGAAGAATATAAAACATATCAAGTTTTTTCTTCATAGAAAATCAACCTTCAATAATGGTGTTTAATGAAGCTCCTTGCTAATTGAAGGCTGAAGCAGACAAATATATCCTAAATTATGTTTCTCACTATTTTCAATTGAACAAAGATGTCAAAATCTCAAAAATCTATCAAAAATTACCAATTTTCAGCCAAAAAAAATATATATATGGCAAATATCCATGAATACTGAAGAATTGTGGTTTCAATTGCCACAATCGATGATTTTAATTCCAAAATTAGAGTTTGGAAATTGATTTTCATTCCAAAAAGAAATTGGGAAGGAATAAAATATTACCTCAATTAGAGACTTTAATCCACAATTGTAGCTACCCATGTCTGCCCTCCAGTTCACGAGCTTACCGAGCCGATCAAGTAGTTGTTCGAATTCGGTTTGATAATTCATCCGAGCTTTTTTTCCTGTTTGAGCTCGGTTCGAAAATGCAACGGACGAGCTCGATCGAGCTTTTAGCGAGCCGAATCCGAGTCGAACACCGAGCTGCTCGGTCCAGTTTACAGCCCTAGGTAGATGTTCATTAATTATTTCCCTTGAAAGAAATATAATGTATGCATTTATTATTGAGAAATATGAATATTTTATCATGTATTGTTGGTATAAGTTAGAGTAGGTTTTGAAGATGACAAAAATGCCATAGTGGTTTTGAAGATCAAAAGGTTAAGTCATCAACTAAGAACAACTTAGTGAAACCTATCTCAAGGTCCTGAAGCGAAGTAACCGAATCAGCCGAGTGGGATATCAGATTGATTATCATCAGTCGAGTGATCATCAGGAGAGTGATCATCAGCCGAGCGTTCCCATCAGGAGAGTGAAGTCGGTGAAGTAAGCTTATCAACGGTAACCTGCTGAGTGCATTAAATGCGACTGACAGAAAGTACAGCAGACTGTACTGTAGCAGTTGCATAGAGCCATTCCAGAAATTGGGGACCAGAACTCGAGGACTGCAGAATTCTGTCTCATCTTCAACGAGCAGAAATTCAAATCCAAGAGTATAAATAGAAGACTAACTGGAGATCTAAAGGAGGACTTGCACAAATCAAGATCACATCTATAGAGCAAGATCCATTAGTTGGGTCGTCTGATCACAAGCCCAGTCATTTGTTGACGAAGCTTTTCGTTGAAGAACAGAGAACTTGCGTTGTCTGTCTGAGTGACTTTCAACTGAAAAAAGAAAGGAGTGTATATCCATCTGTGTGAAGTGATATAGCTTCTTAGTGTAGATTTTCTTTGTGAGCTCCTATACTGAAAATAGCGTGAGGAGTGTAGATCCATCTGTGTGAGTGATCTAGCTTCGGAGAGTAGGATTTCTGAGTGATTTCTTACTACGCACTTGTGGCCGTTTCATTTGTTGTCAGGCGCAAGCAGAGTATATTGTAAACTGTGTGTTTATAGTATAACCTAAGATCTGTGTGACTTGGAAGAGTGGACTAAAGGATTTTAATCCATATAACCACTATAAAAATATTGGTGTTTTGCATCTGCATTCTTTTCTTGCATATCTCAAAAAGAGCATTCAACTGTTAAAAATGTTTTGAAAAGAATTTTGTAAAACTGGGGTAAAACTTTGAATGATAAACTTGTTTGAAAAACATACTTGATAAAATCCGCTGCATACAAGTTTTGAAACTCTAAGTATATCTTAATCAGCCTAGTGAAATCAGATGAGTGGTCAACTCTGCTGTTCAAAGCTTTGTGCGCGATCAGCTTAGTAAACTTACGAATCAGATCAGCTTAGTCTGCTGACAGAAAAAGTTAGAGAAAAAGTTTTAAAGTTTATGAGATCTATTCACCCCCCCCCCCTCTAGATCTCATTGACCACTTTTGGGACCAACATGTACTAAGGAGGAGTTAAGGCATGCATTTAATGAAAAAGATGAATACAATTTCATCTACCTTCTTCGCTGAATATTGCATGCACTTAATGCAAATTTCATCTACAATTTCATAAGATTTTGAATCTTGCATGCATTTAAAGCCAAAAGGACAACAGATGCCAATTAAGCAAAAAACAATATTATTAACTTGATTGAACAAGACATCATTTAACCCCTTTTCAAATTCTTCCAACTTGCCAAAATTTGAACATCCCAAGTAGAACAAATAAAAAGCAAATTCAATAACACCAAAATGGATGTCTTGTCTTAATTAATAATCTGACAAAGTCCAAAAAGATCAAACAATCCATACAAAAAACTGGAGAAATAGAGCACAGATCATCGCAGGTTGTTGCCTACGACGCAGTGATATTTCCTCAGCCTGAACAGTTGTATTAAGGTCATACTAATCAAGGGGAACAAACTGGAGTAAAAGTAAATATCAAATAATTCTCACAAGAAGATTTGCTATAAAAAAACAGTAAAACAGCAATAACCACAAAGTCAATGTCAATCCTTCTTATGGTATAGCAGTTTCCATCCCAAATACGATACCAGATCTGTGCTCCATTCCTTCTTCCTAAAACAGAGAGTGAAATGTATAAATAAGTGGTGAAATTGGCCAAAAATAATATTTGAATACACAAACAAATGAAGACATAACATAACCTGATTAGATGGGTGTTTTTTTCCTTCTTATGGTATACTGTTTTTGCCAAACCAAATACGGGACCAGCACCTTTGCTCCATTCGTTGTTCCTAAAACAAAGAGTGTAGTTTTTAGAAAACAAGAATAAATTTGAACAACAAAGTATTTGAATACACAAAGAAATGTCTTTGAAACATAACCTGGTTTGATGAGGGTTTTTTCCAAAAATTGTATACGGGTTTCCTGTCAAATACGAGACCAGAACCTTTGCTCCATTCCTTGTTCCTAAAAGAAAGAGTGAAATATTTAGAAAAACTTGCAAAAGTTTGAACAAAATAATTTACGAATACACAAACAACTGTCTCCATAACATAACCTGATAAAAATGGGTGTCTTTTTTACAACAATGAACTCCAGTCCATGCTCCGTCCGTGTGAATTTGAAGGGTACACGATATGTGTTGTTTTATTAAAATTAGGGTTTATTCCTACTGGGGTTGAATTGGGGGAAAATTGAAATAAAGCGTGGGTAACATAACATAAACAAGGTGAGAACATAAACAAGGTGAGAACAAACTTGAGATGAAGAATTGAAAAAAAATGGCCGCAAGGAAGGCTTGAGCGTGTGAATTCGTCGTAAAAGAGGGGGTATTTGCTGCGCCGTCGCATGAGAAGAGAGAGAGAGAGTGTTATGAGATGAATGAGTCAAATTTAGGGTTTCAGTCACCGCTCATATACGCCGCAATCAACGGCCCAAATTAATTGCAAATGAACAGTTAGATGTGATTTCGGATCAAGGGCATTTCGGTCTTGAAAAATTAATTGGGCCAACCGGTCAAGCGATAACAATCTGGACGCGGGTTTAGTCAGCCCAATTCTAATATGCCGAACACAGGATTAAATTATGGACCAGATTGGTTATAAGCCCAATCTGACCAAAAAAAAAATAATCCACCACCTTTGTAATGGCCTAAACCGAACGTGGCCTTAGTTGATTTTGACCATGTGTATATTAAAAAGGTTTTTTTTTTTTTAATTTACCGGGTGACCCTTGTGACATGTCTAATATATATATAAGGAATTTAATCATAACCAAAATATATATATATATAATAATTAAAGATTTACTTCTTGTTAATTGACACTATATAAGTGAGGCTAATTTTGTCCATGAATATATTGTAAGATATTTATATAGTATTATAATTCCAAGATCACCATAATAGATGTAAGAACACCATACAAATTAAGTCACAAATAAGATAATGTTAAGCGGAAGTGTACCATATAGTACCAATATACCTCATACGTATTGATGGTTTCATCATGTTCATTATCTTCTTTGCAGCAATATACACTTACTTGAAGTGTAACTAAAACTAAGTCTTCCTACTCCTTCTCCATTCAAGATTCAATGACGTGTTTAATGGGTAACACGTTCTCTCTTATGAATAAATACAGTAAACATAATTATAAATTCTAATCTGTTGTAAAATATTTAATTGGTTTAGTGATTTCATGTGAAGAGATTGATCAACAATGGTGATAATAAGTGTAAAGAGAAAAACAAGAATACAGAGAAAACAATACGTATAGAAAATTGGGGGATCTGATTTGGGGAGGGGAGATATCTTATTAATAATCAAGTTGTTACATGGGAAGTTACAAATCCCACAAAATATGGGAAGTGGGATTGTGGATAATAATTACAAGATAAGTCCCTAAACTATATAAATACTAAATAGGAATACCCACCAATATATATTATTTACAACACTCCCCCTTGTGGATTCCTATTGAGCCATTATTATGCTTTTCGTGTTGCCTCGTTAAAACCTTCCGAGTAATAAAAACCCAGTGGGAAAAAAGAATCTCGGTTAGGAAAAAGAGTACAACGCATAATCTTTTCAACCAACAAATGTTGCCTCATTAAAACCTTGGCGGGTAACAAAAACCCTGTGGGAAAAATAAACCCCGCTCGAAGGAAAAAGAGTACAACAGGGCACCCGGGTATCTTCTGGATACGGAATACCTACACGGTACTCCCCCTCAAGTTAACTCCACTGAAACCTATAATGGAGCGAGCTCAGATAACCTACGCAAGCCAATAGCTTTAACATGTTTCTCAAAAGTGATTTTCGGTAATGACTTAGTAAATAAGTCTGCGCAGTTGTCCTGACTTCTGATCTGTTGGATCACTATTTGCTTGAGCTCATGTTGTTGCTGATTGAAGAAAAATTTCGGAGCTATGTGCTTGGTGTTGTCGCCTTTAATAAAACCCGTTTTCATCTGATCGATACAGGCTGCATTATCCTAAATATAACCGTAGGATCTTCTGTGGTAGCCAATTCACAGGAACCTCGAATATGCTCAATCACAGCCCTAATCCATGTGCATTCACGCACTGCCTCGTGAAGTGCTAAAATTTCAGCATGATTCGAAGAAGTGGCAACTAAAGTCTGTTTTGTAGACCTCCAAGACATAGCTGTGTTCCCAATCATAAAGACATACCCAGTCTGGGAACGAGCTTTGTGCGGGTCCGATAGATAACAAGCATCGGCATACCCCACAAGTTTTGCGTTCTTTAGTGACGCATAGGGGTAGAACAAACCCATATCAATCGTACCACGAAGGTATCGAAATATGTCCTTTATGCCATTGCAGTGGCGGCGTGTCGGTGCTGAGCTAAACCTAGCTAGTAGATTTACCGCAAACGCGATATCAGGTCTAGTACATTGAGTTAAGTACAATAATGCACCTATTGCACTTAGGTATGGCACCTCGGGTGCTAACACTTCCTCTCCATCCTCCACGGGACGAAATGGATCCTTTGACCTATCCAATGATCGGACTACCATTGGCGTGCTTGATGGCTTCGCTTTATCCTCATTAAAGCGTCTTAACATCTTTTGAATGTAATTCGATTGATGGACCAAAATCCCATCAGCACGGTGTACTATCTTAAGCCCGAGATAAAAATTAGTCCGTCCGAGATCCTTCATCTCGAATTCGGATTTCAGGAGCTGGGTTGTCTCCCTAACCTCTTCGGGAGTCCCGATCAAGTTTATGTCATTGACATAAACGACAATAATAGCAAACCCAAAACCTGTCCTCTTGATGAACACGCAAGGACAAATATTGGTGTTCACGTATCACCTTTTAAGCAAGTACTCACTTAGGCGTTTATACCATATCCTCCCGGATTGTTTCAAGCCATAAAGTGAACGCCTCAACCTTACAGAGAGCGTGTTCCGTGGTCTAGAACTACTTGTCTTAGGTACCATAAGTCCCTCCGGTACTTTCATATATATAATCGTATCTAAATCCCCATAAAGATACGCTGTGACCACATCCATTAGCTGCATAGTCAGTTTCTCGGATACTACTAAACTGACTAAGTATCTGAACGTAATAACGTCCATCACAGGAGAGTATGTCTCCTCAAAGTCAATCCCAGGTCGCTGAGAAAATCCTTGTGCAACAAGATGAGCCTTGTACCTCACAATTCCATTTTTCTCATTCATTTTCCTTGTAAATACCCATTTGTATCCCACGGGTAGAACTCCGGGAGGTGTAGGAGCAATTTGTCCAAACACTCCTCTTTTCGATAATGAATCAAACTCAGCCTGGATTGCTTTTTCCCATTTCGGCCAATCATCCCTTTGTTTGCACTCGTCCACCGATCGAGGCTCAATATCATCATTTGATATAATTTCAGTAGCTACTCCGTGAGCAAACACATCATTGATGATTATTTATTCCCGAAGTCACATCTCATTCATGCATGAATAACCAACCGAGATTTTCCTATTCTCGGTAATGGATACTGATGTCGAGGCGTCCCCCGACGTCGTCTCCAAGATGGATCCATAGTCCGGAACTATTTATGAGATGGATCGGGTGGGATCCCATTGTTACTAGTGCTAACCATATTCAACTGTTGTGCATTCGCCCGCTTTCGGGGATGCAAATCCTTTATCCTATTGGTCTCCCCCTCTTATGGGTCAGGAGATACGACTGGTTAGTTGGGATTGATGGTCTTCCCATATTTTGTCCCTCTTGGACATCCATCCTTACAGACACATTTGCAGCTGATATATGAGATTTCGTCACTTTAGCCAAATCAGAGAATGAGTCTGGCATATTATTGGCTACTTTCTGAAGTTCGATTATTATACATACTTCAGATTCTCTGATTGCTATAAGGGGATCGTGATGAGACACAGTGGGGTCGTTCCACACGACTTCACGCCGTTCATCCTGAACGTTAGTGTGAACATTATTTCCTCCCCCTAACGGCGGGAAGACAGTCTCATCAAAGTGACAGTTCGCAAATCGTGCGGTAAAGAGATCGTCTGTCAAGGATTTCAAATACCGAATAAAAGATGGCGATAAAAACCCCGTATAAATGCACAATCGATGTTGAGGTCCCATTTTAGTCCGCTGTGGCGGATCAATCGGCACATATACTACGCACCCAAATTTGCATATATGGGAAATGTTTGATGTATACCCGAACACCAATTAAAAGGTTGGGTCGCAGTGGGCCTCAAACGTACTAACATGTGCTACCAGATGTTTTACATCAATACCCAGAGACATGCAATAGTCGTTAAAAGATCACGATGTAAACTCCGCGGTATTATCCAGTCTAATAGACCTAGTAAGATAATCCGGATAATGTGCTTTCAACCGTATAATTTGAGTCAGGAGTTTAGCATATGCTCGTGGACATTCCACATATGTCCCATTGGATACGCTCCAAGAAAACGAGGGAATCCTTACTCGTTTGTGCATAAGCTGGCATAGGATCCAATTTTCCAATAAAACATGGTACACACGAGTAATCACTTTGTACTAGATCCTTATGATTTATTAGTGGATGCCCGATAGAGGTATTAATAATATGGCGCATCACATTTTTTTACTCGGTTGTCCTAGCCGGTCATGCCATTGAAAATACATGCTCGATTCACTTGGCTTCGAGCCATTGATAAGGTGTGCCTCGGGCACTCGTATTGTGGTCCTATATAACCCAGTCGAGAGCCCCTCTAATTTCTCCAATGTACGTTTCTGGCCGTACAAATTAGAGGTAATACACAAATACTATTTTCCCTTTTTCTCAGTGGTTTCAATGTGGTAACCATTAACTCGAATATCTTTAAAATAAAACAACGTTCCCCTTGAACGTGGAGCATACATAACCTCTTTAATGGCTAAAATTGTGCCACTTGACAACATAAGGTGGACATTTTCAAAGCCATCTATCAAATCATATGTGTCATATATTATTGTCATAGAGGTCTTACTAGGTATTAATATTAATGATATATCCCTTAGGATAGTGTGCGTAGTTGCACTATTAGCCAGACATTATTCCCCACATGTCATGCCTATGAACCAAATATATTCCAATTTAAACATTTACTTAAAAAAGTAAATCGAGTTAATACCACTAAATACCTTAATAATCGGATTAAAATAAAGCTACAAAAAATGTGGTCCAAAATAAACCAAACATAGTTCAAATTTAAATGTGGTTCAAAATATGACCACCCATAATAAAAACATCTCAAAACCAACAATTGAATGTCCAAAAGTTTATACAGATTACATAAAACCTTTTGATGATCCTGAATTGATGAGTAGTCCAACCTAATGACCTCATCCAAATGTTTCCTGATCAGAACCATAATATCAACCTTTTGGGGTATTAGTTAGTAAATTGTCCCCGATAATTGTCATGCTCAGTTTCTTACGGGGATATAGCCTCCCATAAGTAATTTAATTGAACCCCTTTGGTTCCATTTCTTAACTCGAAATGAACTATGTGGTTTTAATCCAAGGGAACCCCAGTCCCAATATCGCAAAATCCTAAGTCCACTTTCATTTATTTATCATGCAACCATATATAATCATTCATCACATGCATAAGATTAAGCAGCAAACCAATAAAACATACAATTTAGAAACTTATGCCCATGAAATAAATCATGATAAATAAATAAAACGACCAAAATTAAATTATAAATTGCAATCTTGGGACTGAAAAGTCATAGGATCAAACATTATTCCATATTAGTGACTCACATTTAAATTAAACAATCAATTACGTAATCCACAAATTTGTATTTATAAAATGCAAATATAAAGATGAATTGTTTGAATGAATTTTCAAAATTCATATCCAGAAGTACTAATGCTATGTTCATATCATGTCATAAGGTAAGAAATATTAAATTTGAACCAATATTCATTAATGAGCTTAGAACACTACACGTGAACATATCAATAATAATTTCACTAACCTCAATTAACCTTTTCAAATAAGGTCTTTCAACTGATCATTTTAACTTGCAATTTATAACCATAATTTCAATTTAGATACCAAAGCAATAATTGTTGAATTGAATATATAGGCACACTATCTATATGTACACACATGTACACATATATAATCAAATAAGAATACACATTTTTTTTTCATGATCAGTCCTCCCATATTAGTTTAGGAGCAAGTTAAACAAAAAACGATCCAACTTAAACCAAGATCCGAACAAAGAACCGAGTCGGGTTTAAAACCAAATAACCCGAACCGGGTCGTATACCAAAACCGTATCACCCAAACCGAATCACAACCAGTTCGGATATGACCGTATCCCCATGATCCGTACACGATCCAGTTTGACCGGATCGGAAATCTCAAAATTTGGGTCTGATCCAAAAGACCTTGAAGTTCATTTTCTTGACCCGATTTATGAAGAAATCGCAAATTTGCCGAAAATAATTGATTTGCACGATTTCTTTGTCGGAATTGATAGGCCCAAACACAACGATAATTACCACTAGGGTTGTCAATGGGTCGGATTCTGGTCGGATCAGACTCGTCCAGATCCGACTTCATTTATATCGGATCGAATCATGTCGGATTCGGATCTTGCTCGGATAGTGCTCGGATCTAGATTTTTTGAATCCAACGAATCTTGGTCGGATTTGGCCGGATATCGGATATTTTTCGGATCCAATAAATTTGTATTTAAAAAGTTAAATTAATTTTTTTTCCTAAAACAAGTTTATTATCTTTTCAATTTTATTTAATTTTAGCTCACATTTTCAAAGTTTCCTTACTATATTCATATTTGTTGAATGAATATATTGGTTTAAATAAATTTATAAACGAATTATAAATTACTATCTTCTTAAATTGACGTTGAAATATTATTAATGATACTTATTTTTATAAATCATTTTGTATATATATCTTTCTTTTTATTTGTTGTCGGATACGGATCATTAACGGATCGGATCGACCTAAATCCATATTCGCTCCATGAGTTTCGAATTTCGAATCTTTATAATCGGATCAGGTCCATTGAATCTCTAAT
Organism: Penstemon eatonii; assembly: GCA_038501285.1. Lineage (NCBI taxonomy): Eukaryota > Viridiplantae > Streptophyta > Magnoliopsida > Lamiales > Plantaginaceae > Penstemon > Penstemon eatonii. The sequence continues at coordinate 15,420,218 of CM076710.1, read as the reverse complement.
CGGACAATTATCCTAATAAATCGGACCGAATTCGGACGGATCCGGATTGAAATCCACCCCATTGACAGCCCTAATTACCACCATCAAGTTCTTCAACGATCAAACACAAAACATGAAGAAAATGAAAATAAATTTTAGAGTGGGCTTGTGTATTATGCTTATATTACCTTTTAAACAATTTCCAGATTATTCAAGTAATTTGCAGAGGCTTAAAGCTCAAATAACTTATTAATTACTTATCCAAAAAATAATCTGGACACATGGTTAGAAAGCTATTTTCAAGACGATTCTAAGCATATGCAGCAAGTTACATAATTCCAAATACTTAAACGGGAAATCGCATATTAGTTTTTAAAGAAAACAATTTTTTCAGAACAAATTACATATCCAAAAAATCTGAAAAAATTCATGCAGTTACAATATCATATGAGAATACTTCAATAAAAGTTTCAGGTCAATCGGACTAGAAAAACATGCTCTGAAAATTACGACTTCCGTATAAACATATTTCCGAAAATTCTAAAAATCATATCATACAAGAATTTCCATGTAAATTCTGAATTTCAAGATTTAAAATCAAAAGAAGTTCCACCATAACATGTATATTATACCAATTTTACACATAAAGTAGAATCCAAGTTTCCATAGTAATATATAAACAAACATACCCGAAGCATGCCTTAAAGACATATGTTCACATAGTTCAAGCCATATCAATAATAAAATCATAATATAGCTACTGTATATAAAATCAATGTACTGAATTCATCATGCTTGCATTACCATAATATTCGTTCTAATAAAGACAAAGTTGAAGCCAAAATTATGATCACAAACAATATGTAAATCAAACCAAATCTTTTTGTTTACATGAATCGGTTCAAGCCATATATTACATGGATATAATAGAATAATCATAATTATTAAATCATGCAATTCATGTATTCCAAAACCCAAAAATATGAATCTAAAGGTAAGCATAAGTTTTAGATCACATAATTAGAGTACCGAATGAAGTAACATAACCCATCTAATTTGCCGAATAGATAAACAACTTCAACTTTCTTGCAACAATAATTATACTTAAACCCTAGAACATGCTTTAGATTCATAAATTTTTAGATTTAAAGCATATAATTAATAAGGTTAAAGTTGTTTGTTAATTTGATCATACCAGAGAGAGGCTAAGGCTATTTCCTTCAACTTTTCCATAAACTTCTGATGGCTGCCGTTTCATTTTCAGATACTGGAATGACGATCCGAACGGTCAGATTTAAGATCCTTGTGTGATGAACCTTCGGTTCAAATTTGAAGACGATCCAACGGTTGAGAAGGCCGGAATCATCGAAAAACCGAAGCTGCTGCGTGCAAATCCGAAAATCTACCTCTCAAAGTATTTTCCTCTTTTCTCTCTTGTTTTGTGATATATTTGTATAACCTTAAAACCGAGTTATAGAGCAAACTCGTGCTGATAACGTGTTGTAAAATATTTAATTGGTTTAGTGATTTCATGTGAAGAGATTGATCAACAATGGTGATAATAAGTGTAAAGAGAAAAACAAGAATACAGAGAAAACAATACGTATAGAAAATTGGGGGATCTGATTTGGGGAGGGGAGATATCTTATTAATAATCAAGTTGTTACATGGGAAGTTACAAATCCCACAAAATATGGGAAGTGGGATTGTGGATAATAATTACAAGATAAGTCCCTAAACTATATAAATACTAAATAGGAATACCCACCAATATATATTATTTACAACATAATCCTTGTAATTATAATAGCCACACACTCACTATATAATTTTTTATTATCTCTTGCAAGTCAAAAAATGGAAATGCATGTCTAATTATGTACTGTAATTAGGGTTGAAATCGAGCCCAAACAAATTAAATCAAACAAGACTTTGCTCAGGCTCGGCTCGAAAAGGTAAACTTTGGTTCAGGCTCGGCTCGAGCTCAAAGCCATGCATTTTCATGTTTAATGTTTGAATTCGGCTCGTGCCATAAATATAGCAACCGTGAGTTACTCGGCTTGACTCAGTGATAATTGTAGCTCCCAAAATCAAAGGCTCGCGTATGCAGTGGCGGAGCTAGACTGATTTTATTGAGGGAGGATAAATTTTTTCGAGCAATGCATTAAATAAAGATAATAATAAGAAAACAATACAACTGCTCACAAGAGATAACTATACCTCTTGGAGTAGAGCTATGATGATTGCACTCGTTGTAAAGAACGAAGCAGTTTTTGTTGATGGATCAATTTCTGAACCGATTGCTTCTACAAATCTTGTTCTTTGTGTATTGTCAAGAAACAATAAGATTGTTTTCTATGTAGTTCTAACTAATTTAACAAACTAAGCTAACTTACTATAAATAGTAATTTGTTATAAAATATCCCAACAACCTTATTAAACATGAAAAGTTTAAAAAATACATTATAAATGAAGAGATACCATTGACTTAGCAACCAGATATAACCGTTCAAAAAGAATTATAAACGTGAATTTGATGATACGATGGAATTGCTCTCACCTATAGGGCTGAAAATCAAACCAAACTATTCGATACTCGATTCGGGCTCGTTCAATAAAAGCTCGTTTGAGCTCGGTTCATCACACTAATCAAACAAGCTTGAACATCTTTTTTCATTCGATAACTTTTGAAGCTCGGCTCGAGCTCGACTCGATAAGCTAAAAATTGAAAAAACACATGTAAAATATCAAGCTACTCGATACTCGACTCGAGCTCGTTCGATAAAAGCTCGTTTGAGCTCGGCTCGATTGAAAATCAAACCAAGCTCAAACACAAAATTTCAAATTCGATAAAAATCGAACCAAGCTTGAACAGTGTGACGTTAAATACTACTCGGCTCGATTACAGCCCTACTCACCCCATCAATATGTAAGAAAAAAAATAGAACATCAAGTATCACGCAAAATATATATATATATATATATATATATATATATATATATATATATATATATATATAACAACAGTGACCTTGAGAATTGAGATGGCAAAGTAAAATCATGTTGTAGATTCAGCTGTGGGGATCATGTCACCTTTTCTTTTCATGTAGATTTACTAACTAATATCAGGGCAAGAACTCATTATAAATCTAATACCATGAAGTGGAATTATATTGATTTTCAAATTACAAAATCAAATAAAGCTACAATGAATTCTCATTGTAACTCAATTTGTTTCATTGATAATATACAATTTTTGACCATCTACAATCATATCCACCTCTAAAATTTTACCTCCATCTTCTGATAATATGCACAATGAATCTTCAGACATTTCGAGTTGCTTAGCTGCTAGTTTAATGAGCTCCTCAATGCTGTGAGGAACCCAAATTACAATGCCATGTCTTCTACCCTCCTTTGGATCCCATGGGTGAAACGGCAACACTGTGCATTTCCTCGGGTGTAATTTATCTGTTATAAACCATAAGTTGCTCGGTTAAAAAATCGAGTGAATGCAAAGATACTCCCTATACTTTGCCTAATTCGCAAGAACCTATATGTGTTATTTTTATTAGCGAAAAACCCCCTCCTATACATATTTTACAAGAAAAATGACAATCACACCCCACCAGAAAATGCTAAGACACCCCTATCCAGATAAAAATTGACAACAATCCCCATGTTAACTTTGAAAATTGACAATAACAGCTTAAAAATTGGCAGTAACCTCCCTATTGATTTTTGAAGGAATTTCAAATGGAACTTTTTACGAATGAAAAAAGAACAAGGGTTTTTTTTTGCTAAAATAAAGCTCATGGGGTAGTTTTGCATTTAGCTCGTTAACAATCTCCTTAAGATAAAAAATATGTAGAAATGTCAACAATTTCAAGAATCTCAATTCAGAGTGTTTCAATTTGGACTCTTGATTACAACAAATTTTACAGGTACTTTTAAACCACTGTTTTAATGCAGCCGGTATGGTTACTTGCTTTGTTTTACTATCTAGTGCAATATGTGACGCTCTATTTTTTACAGCTTTCTGATTTCTACGAAAATGAAATATAAGAAAAATGAATTTCATATTACCTATAACCTCTTTTGAGCAATCAGGAAATTTGGATAGTTGTGCTGCTTTCGCCTCTTCCAAAATTCTAATCATATTATCATTTCCACACATTCTCCCTTCATCTACTGGAGTATTTCCCCATCTGAAAAAAGTTACACAAAACCAACTGCTTTAGCTTTAGCGTAACATAAACAAATCGAATAAGGTCGTATGAGCAAATAACCATTACCTATCTTTTGATAAAACACTGGCTCCTGCATCCAAAAGCAACTTTGCCATTAAAAATAGTCCTTGAGATGCAGCTATATGAAGTGGGGTTCGTTGATCATAATCCTTTGAGTTTGGATCAATGCCATTTGATAATACTCGTTTAAGTAAATCTGAATCGCCTCTTGCAACAGCCGAGCACAAAAAGGTCCCCGCATTATCAATCTTTAATAAGGCCCCTTCTCTTAAAAGTAACGAGGCAACTCTATCATGTCCGCTCTTTATCGCTTCAAATAACGGTGTAGTACCAAAGTTATCTGTTTTCATGCAAGCATCATCATAAGTTTATGATCATGTGCCGATTTTTATTACAAAATTTTATAAGTTTAATGTGAAAGTAGATTTATCATCTCAAAAAGTTTACCTTCAGCATTGATGTCTACACCTTCTTGTATGAGGAAAAGAGTAATATCTTCATAACCCCTCGATGCAGCAAGGTGCTGTACAAAAACAAAAAAAAAAAAAAAGGAACCAAGACTTACTTTCTGTTTTTTTTATGTAAACATAGAGAGGAGATGAATTTGTCCCACATCACTAGCGAAATAATGCCAAACAGGCCTAAGGAAATTCAAAGAGTGAAATGCAAAAATACCCCCTATGCTTTGCCTAATTGTCAAAAAAAAGTTTGTCCAAGCCAAAATGACAATTATACCCCATCAAAGGATGCAAAAACACCCCTGTGAACCTAAATATTTTGCAATAATTCTCTTGTTAACTTTGAAAAATTGGCATCAATTGGAAGAAGAAATTAATGGATAGGAAATGTAATGGAGATAGAGGCAAGAACTCGTCTTCCAGGGCTAAACAGAATGAGGAATACGGGGAGACTAGTAACTCATTCAAAACTTGATCGAAAAACCCGTGCTTCCTCGTTTTTTAACTGTCCAACTAGTTTCACACCTGGAGAACAACTTTCCCCTGTTCACTTAAAAAATTGACAATAACCTCCCTATGATTTAAGAAGGATTTCAAATGAGAATTTGTTCTAATCGAGGGGGGGTGTGTGGAGTTGCTAATGAAAATAACACAAGGAGTATTTTTGCATTTAACTTGAATTGAAATCATTTATTCCATACCAATGCTGATCGCCCATCGTAATCTTTTTTATTTGGATCGGCTCCAGCTCGAATCAGACTTTTCAGTTGATACAAATCACCATAATAAGCTGCACTGTTAACTCTTAATGCAAGCTCAGCCTCTTGTTTACCAATATGTAATGTAATATCCGACTCCAATTGCTTCACCCGAAGATTAGACTCTTTCCCCTGTCACAAATAATCACATTAGAACGCGCACACAAAAAAGAAAAAGTATCCAACTTTCAGACAATTTGGTTCAAGTCTAATTACCTCTAACAAGTTGGTCAAGATTTTTCGACCATCATGAAAGTATATCTCGAGTATATTGGAGAAAGATTGTTTATCGATTCTAAGAAGTCTACAAAGTTCACAGACGCGAACTGTATATGGCTGAGGAATGTTGCATAGAATTGAAATTTCGCCAAATAAGTCGTTAGGCTTTAAAAGGGACACGGTATCTTCTGATCCATCTGCCCCTGTGCCAACTTCCTCCAAAACACCATGACAAACAAAATAGAGTTGATCCACAACGTTTCCTTGTTCCATGATTACTTCTCCCGGGAGAAAAAATTCCTCATGGACTCTAGTCACCTGCACAGAAATTATACATCAAGCTTATTCTTCAACCACATATTAATATATGAAATGAAAAAAGAATTGAGTGAAATGCAAAAATACTCTTATGCTTTGCCTAATTAGTACTAGAAAAACCATTGTTATTTATATTACCAAAATTCCCCAATATGCTATTTTTTATTAGCGAAAACCCCCTCCTACATTTGCAGGAAAAATGAAAATTATACCCCACCAAAAATGCAAAAACCTCCCTTATTCACCTAAAAATTAACAATAATCCTCCTGTCAACTATGAGAATTGGCAATAACCCCCTGTTACCTTATAGTGGATTTTTGCTAATAAAAATAATACAGAGGGTTTTGCCAATTAGGCAAAGCATGGGGGATGTTTTTGCATCTAGCTCAAATGAAAATACGCAAACAGAAAATACCAGCTTACAATTTGATTGATGAACTCTGAAGAGCAACCATTGAAAAGTATAATATTCTCAACATATGACTTATACAGTGTTTGTGATATCTGCAAGAATTAAATGGATTTTTCAATTATGAAGCTTTGAACAAATTAAAGTTTTAAAGTTTGCACATACTAATACATACTGCATACCTTGGCACGAATAGAAATAGGGATATCTTGAAGAACAGAAGCCTCAGTATAACTACTTTCGTACTGTAAACGCAAGTGACCTTTTATTTGATTTCGAAGGTCCCTACCTAATTTATTTCTGTTCATATATTTGATGAGATCTGTCATTTTATCTCTATATCTTTCTGTTTTTGATCCTTTTACAATCAATGCTGTCATGTTACCAATCAAATATGCACCAAGAATCATATCAAAAGAGACGTATATCATAATGAATATCATTTCTCTTAGATTGACTGCATGTATATCTCCATAACCTGGACAAGAACGTTGTTGATAGTGAATACAACAGAAGTCACAATTTCATAGTGTCAAAAATGAGTACACATACAGTTCTAAAATGGGGGGGAGTTAATATCAAAGTATCGCCTATGATATGCATAATGTTCAATTCACTTCTTTGTGATTTGAAAAGTAGCACTTTACCGCCTTAGAAAATTTTGAAGGACGAATTTACCTCCTTCCAATGGAGAGTGTAACACAATCTCCGAAACTGATAGTGGGCATGAAAAATGTTGCATTGAAGGACAAAAGTATCCGCCAGGGGGTAAAGTATCATATTTATCATAACACAGGAAGGTAAAGTGTCACACCTATTATAATATTGGAGGATAAAGTACCACATTTATAAGATGACTGAATAAAAGTATAGTATAAAATTGACAAGAAGGCATTGCGAAACTTTTTAAGATCATAGGGGTTAAAGTGCTATTTTTCAAATCACAAAGGGATAAATTGAACATTATGCATATCAGATGGAATAAATTGACATTAACTCTTAAATAAGGACTCACCTACAGTAGCCATGGTGACAATGGCAAAATACATTGAGGTTGTGTATCTTTTCCATAGATCAATCTCTCTGAAATGTGAGTAACTATAATCTCCAAGTTTCAAACTCCCAATCCATGTGTATCCTTCTTTCTCTTCAGGAAGTGTAGTAGCTAAATAGTAGAAAATACAAGCTGCTGTGTGTGTGCAATAAATCTCAACAGCTATAAGTTTTATTATCCTAGTGAACAAATAATTTATTCTTATGTCCTTTTCCATCCCCTGAAAAAATTTAGTAACTTTGCGAACTCGAGTCAATCTGATCCATAGTAGGTATCTCACCTCTTCTCTCTCTCCAACTGCCTACCAAACAAATAACGTCGTATTAAAATCATGAAATATTAAAACACCGAGCTAATATCAATTTTTTCCTCTGGTGATATCCATAATGTTCAGTTTACTCCCTGTGACTTAAAGGAGCAGTTTACCTCCTTCAACCGTAGAGTGTAACTCACTCCTTGGAATTGAAAGTTGGCATGAAAAAGTATTTTTGTAATATAGAAGGTAAAGTGCAACATTTATCATAACACAGGGTACAATGCAATATTTTTCATAACAGGGCTAATATGTTAAATGATAAAGCCACGTTTTATTACCAAAGGCGGTGGTAATACCTTATCAATCAAGTAATTCTTCATTAATTACATTTATAAGTCAACAAAGCAAGAAGCTTATGGAAAAGTGTAGATGGCAGTGGAGAATGCAAATACACCGCCTTTAAGCATCTATATATATATATATATATATATGTTTGCTTTGTATAATTATGTATAGTAATGGAGAGTAGAAAAATTATTAGAATTCCATTTTGAGTACAAGAAAAATAGGGATTTTTTTTACTTGAGAAAATAACATTGAGAGAGTGTGAGAAAAATATAGAGAGAATAAAAAGTGAGGTTTCTCCTAATATTTTGTGTCTCTCCTTTGTTATAGAAAAGTGTTGTAATCTTTTTGCGTTAATAAAATTCTTCTACGGTTTGCACGACTCCAATTGTTTTATCTCATTTCAACAAGTTTTCTCATTTCTACTTAAGTTGTATTGAGGTGTCGATACCACAACTTCCTAACATAATATACCACATTTATCCTAACACAGGGGGTAAAGTGTCACGTTTACTATAACATATGGGGCAAAGTGTCATGTTTATTATAACACGGGGTAAAGTATCACGTATAAAAAGGGTAGTTTCCAGTTTAAAGATGTCAAAGAGACACTGAAACTTTTATAAGATTATTTCAGGGAGGTAAAGTTTTTTTTTTTTTCAAAAGGGAGATAAATTGAACATTATACAATCACAGGAGATAAATTGACGTTAACTTTTAAAACAACGTCAAAGCTATAGAATAGTTTTCCTAAAACTACAATGACAGAGTATTAAAATGTACATTAATTACGTATTCAAGGGATAACATAGCCAAACCTTGTAAATAATATCCCAAGGCATACAACCTAGAAGATCAAAGATGAAATGTGATTTAAGATACCTGCAACAATTTAACCAAACAAATAAGTGATGATCAAATCGAATAAAATCTAACGAAATAGAGTATAATGCACGTTAATGGAAGTGAGAAAACTGACCGGAGGGCGACTGGGGTACGCTTGTAGACCATTTTGTAGGAGTGGCTATCTCTATATGCCACAAAGAATTGAAGGACAATGTCAACTAGAAAAGCCACTTGACCAGCAATGTCTAAGAGGAAAAGGTTTTTGGGAAGTCCTCTAAAGAAACCAAACTCCAATGGTGTAAAAAATGATGAGTATATTGCCCATATTAGTATGAATTTTTCCCATGCTTTGTACCACCTGCATTTGCCTCCAAGAATCAAGATTTCACTTTATAACTTATTAATTAAAGCTATTTGTTAGATATTTGCAAATTCTTGATTTTTAGTAGTTCTGATCTCACATAGACATGATCTATGAGAATTGCATAGACTTTATGGTCATGAATTTATTACATCCATCAATTGTGACGTTGTAAAGAAGAACAACTTGTAGCTATACCAAAAGGAGGATGTAAAACTGTTTGTTATGGAAAACGAAAAGGAAAATATTGAAATTTGAGGACAGTTCATGCCCTGTGTTTTCCATAGTACTAAACCTAGGCAGTGTGTATACGTTAAATGTTTGTTACAACCTATTCCCATGTGATATGGCCTCAACAATATTCTGCTCCAATTTTTAAATGGTTTGTTGAGAAAAAAAAAATCAAATCAGATTAACTAAAATTTGACAAGAGTCCAATTTAGCTTTATGGTTCTCCATGCCAAATCAAGTGAACAATATATGTGAAAACTTTTGAAATCTCGCTCCAACATGCAATAAAATTAATATAAAAATACCAAGCTATTAAAACTCGGCTCATGTTAAATTTGGTAGAAGTTTGTTCAATTCTCTTAATAATCAAACTAAGCTTAAACATACTAGAATATTCAATTTTAAAACATGAGTAAAGTTTAGTTTGACACAACTCGTTTACATCCCCATAAACAATACTCCCTCCGTCAATTTGCTCCTATTTAGTTTTTGGGATGTCCCAAAATAACACTCATTTTCATAATATAAAATTGCTTCTATCGAAAGTATCATTTCACATAAAATAATGATTTGACACTACTAATTCTCCACCACTACTTTTAAGAGCATAAGTGTAAAGATACTTGAAAATTTAACGTTTTTAACTTTTACCTAAAATTTTATGCCAAAACTTAGAAGAGAAGAAAAGGTGACGAAGGGAGTACATATCATAGTGTTTTTGACTTCATTCCATGCAACAAACCTATCTATCCTCATTAGTCAAATGATTACATATGGCTAACCAAGACAGATAAATCTTTATTCAATTATGTAATAACCAATAAATTGTATTTTTCTGTTTATGCAGTCACAGAAGCAGCCCATGTAACTAGCTCCATGTGACTATTGACACTTAGTCACAACTTAATTTTGTTACAACATAAACATTTGTTACATACAATTTGAGACTGTCAACAAGTGATTGATCTAATGAAATAAATTAATAATTACAAATAGTAAACTCGTGTTCGAATTTCTATTAAGAGAAAAAAAGTTCGCTTAACGTGTCTGACGCGGAGGAATTAGACACAATCCAAGAACATGACCTATATAATAAATTGCCCTATACGCCATGTTATTTTTCACGATTTAATTAACCCTTCTTTTCCAGAAATCGAGTCGGTTCAGTGGAATTGTTCCATGTGCTAGTCAGTCTAAGATTTCAGATGATATGATATCAGAATCTTTTGCATTTTTCACGGAAACCCATCCATTCTCAATTAAATAGTATTTCCCCAATATTTTTCTTGAAACAATATCAGAAAAATCTCAATAAAATAAAGGGCTCATCAATCTATTCTGATTTGTTTGTTCATAAGGAAAAAATAAATTCTAGCTCACAACCGATTCCAATTCGTCTAAATCATTAAATATTTTTTAACTTTTAAAATAATTCAGAAAAATATTTGAAGCCATATATCATTAGTAAGGTTGAGTCTCATAATCAAAAATTATATGTTGAACTTTCACTAAAATGAGATTTTCTCTAATTTATGTATTAATCATATTCTGTGATCGATATTTTCTGTAATTTAATTACAATTCGATAAATAAAGTCAACAACTCAGATGGAGCCTAGGATTCTCGAGTCACCATTTCTATCCAATTCTATTTTTAACTTCAACTACTTCGGGAAATTAACTTAAAACGTTTTTTAGCCACCAATTAAGAAGGTCACAGTCAACAAATGGATGGCTTGTGACAAAACCATCCAAAAAATCCACAAGTACTTTCCCGCCACGTGTCCATTAAAATAATTGGCGGGAATAACGCCACTTGCCCGCTCGCACCCCCCACCACCCCCCCCCCGGGTCCCACCCCTCCCCTTCATTTTCAAAATTCAAAACCAAAACGTACAAACTAAACGAAATTCCAGTAATAAAGATTATATATACAAAATTATTTTAATGTATGTAAATTACATACCTGTTATCAGGATGAATGTAAAAGCCTCGTGAAAAGTCTTTTATGCCATTGATGACGCTCTGTCTACTGAACCTCCGGTGACCCGGATCGAGTCCGAACTCATTTTCAATCAAAGTGAATCGGCTGCCCCGAGATGACTCAATAATATCTCTCAAATCCTCCACCATGTATTCATCGCTTCCATTCGAATTATTGCTCCCTTCTCCTCCATCAACAATCTCATGATTCTCCACCTTGAATGATGATTTCTTGAATGACCTCATTTTTTTCAAATTAAGAATCTCAACAATTGTAAAAATTAAGATTCTGGAAGAAATTTGAATCTTCGGAATTTAAACCTTATGTATTTTGGTGGAAGGTTCGAGATAATTAATCACATGTGATTAGATGGCTTTTAATTTGTGATCGATTTATTGGAAATTTTCACGGGAAAGAGAGAAGAATTAATTAATGTCAATATAAATCAAAATATATATGTATCTACATGTTGACGGGGGGGAAAGAACATGAGATACATATATGTGTATTTATTGAGAAATGGACGTTTAATTATGAGGGAAATGGTGAACTAGCTTGGAGGGTATTTATAGAGACAGCTGGATCGGAAAGTTTTTTTCACACAGAAATGTTTGTGCAGATTAATTATTTATTATAAAGTCGTGATAATAAAAAAAAATGCTAAAACTTCCAAGTGCAAATGTGTCTTATAAATGTTTTTTATTGTAGAAAATATAAAGGGAGGATTTTCAGATCTTGCTTGTCAGAAAATTTTGTTTGAATTTGGTTGATCAAATTTATTCAATTACGAAATATGTGTATTTAGAATTCATACGATTACAAAATAACTATGTTGTATACTTTTGTGATTAGTCACTCAAGAAATATGGGATTACTGCATTTTTTGTGTCATAACTTAAGCTCGATGGTATTTCTATTCCACATCTTATCGGGCTGATATATTTGGGGTCACAATTTCAATTTTGGTGGCAATTTTTGTCAATATTGAGGCTCTATTTCAAAATTGGCCCGGATTAACCCACGTGCGGACTACATAACTTGTAATTTGGGAATTTTGGTGCCTTAACTTACGTTCACTGGCGTTTCTATCCCACATCTTATCGAGTTGGTATATTTAGTGAAACAACTTCAATTTTAATTGTAAGTTTGGACCATATTGAAGCACAATTTTAAATTCGGCATGAATTACCCACGTGCGGGTCATGTGGCTTGTAATTTTGGGATTTTGACTAAATTCAACAACATTTTGAAAAACAAAATTCAAAATTCATTTTCAAAACTCAAACTCAAACCCACCTCCGTCTCCCAATCCTCAACCGCGGCTCCGCCGCTTTCCTACGTAACTACTCCATATTTTCACAACCCCACTAAAGACTACATATTTCACAAATGTGGAAAATGTGGGGGTAGTTACATAGGGCGAGGAATGGGGGACGGATGGGAGTCGAGTTGAGGGGACGGATGGACATGAGTTGTAATTTGAGAATTTTGACCAAATTCAACAAAAGTTTGGAAAAAATCAAAATTCAACTTTCTAAACCTCAATCTTCCACCAACTCCAATGTTGTAATTACTCTTCTACCTCCTCTACCTCTATCGGATGTTTCCCTTCCCATCACAACCAAAATCTCCCACAACACTTCCAAAATTCCAATTCGTCCCCCAAAAATCTGTAAATTCTCCACTCCCTCCCTTGACCAGATACCATCTTCGCCTCAACTGACAATGATACTTTCGCCGCCTCTTTTTATTCCTCTCTAACTCTCAACACTGCTACCATCACCAAAGATTGACGGAGAAGCGCTTCTCAATCTTCTAAAGCTCTGCTGCAAGTCATTCTTTCGCCCCGCCACCTCCGTGTAGTCGACCCTTTGCAAATCCCATTAATGTACGCCCATCCGCCCCTTCAATTCGAGTCCGGTCAACCCCCATTCCCCTCCCTCCGTAACTACCCCACATCTTCCACAAATTGTGGAAGATGTAATCCTTAGTGGTGTCGTTGAAAATATTGAAGGTGTGGGGTAGTTACGGAGGAAGGCAGCAGTATCGCGGTTGAGGTGACGTGTTTGGGAGAGGCAGTGGAGGAATTTGAGGAAGAACGAAGGTGTGTTTAAGTTGAGTTTAGATGAGTTTAGAAAATGAATTTTAAATTTTTTTATAATTCGGTCAAAATCCTCAAATTCAAGCCACATGGCCCGCATGTCGGTTAATTTGGGCCAATTTTAAAATTGATTCTCAGTGGATCTAAATTGAAGTTGTGGCATCAAATGTGCTAACTCGATAAGATGTGGAGTAAAAACGTCAACGAACTTAAATTTTGACACCAAAAATGCAATAATCCCCAAACTATATTGTCAAATCTCAGAGTTGACAAGTGAACGATTTGAGTTTGACCAAACATAATTTGAGCATTGCTTCATTTATTGTGTGTCAATCTTAAGTCTTTTTAATTATAAAACTATGAGATTTTTTGATTTTTTACACATTAATATTACATCATCGATACTTCATAATCAATATGCCAATGTACAGCGTATAACTATCAACAATATTATTAACAATATAAGAAAACCCACACTATTGAACTCAAGACCTAGGCCTCAAAATTTAAATATTAGTTACATTTATAATTTCTAAAAGAAAAAGAAAAAAGATCTAAAATTAGGAATTGAATACAAGACATAGGCCCAAAATTTAAATATTAGAAATATTACATTTATAATTTCTAAAAGAAAAAAAAATCTAAAATTAATTAGAAAAACTTAAACCCATTAGCTAGCTCCAGATATTTACCAAAATAATTATCCGTTTTCTACAAGTTAACGGCTGTCATTAATAACACATAGTAAATGACAACATTAGTTGCTAAAATGCTTAAATTACAATAAGATATAAATATGGTGCTGGTGCGTAAGCGTAGTTGAAGGAAACAAGTGATCTGTCCATTTAAAATTTGGTAATGAGAAAATGATAAGCAAGATTTATCTGAACTTACATGTGTGCCACTGCGTGTTTATGTTGAAGAAGGCGGCGGTTATTAAACTAATTACTAGTTGTTGTCTAGTTTTCATGATAAGCTTTGGCTAACAAGAGATAACATATACTATTACCTCTGCATATTACAATTTTGGTCCTGTAATTAATGATCGCAACAACTTTAGCCTTTATCTTTTCAGTCGCGTGTTGTGCATGTAATCGTAATTCGGGAATTGTTGATATTTCAACCAAATATTGGTCGAGTTAAGAATCGCATGTTTATCCTCTAAGATAAGGGAAATTTGTATAATCGTTCATGAAGTTTAAAAAATTATCAGAACGTCCTAGTATTTAAGTTTCACAATACTAATTAATTGAACATTATACATTTAACAGGGGATAAATTATCATTAACTAGGGAAAAAAATTGAGTTTGGTATCAAAATTGCAATGAAAACCTATTATGTAGTACGTACCAAATTTATATTTTCGTATCTAATGGTACCAAAATTACTAGTAAGTCTATCGTATAGTACAAAAAAAGCAATTTTCCCGTTTAAAAAATAATCAGAACTTCCTAATATTTAAGTTTCACATTACTAATAATATCTATGTTAATCTCCTATAATGGCACATTATCTCAAATTTTTTAACGAAATATGCATTTAATAATCTTAGACAATGTTGGCGTTGAATTTTGATATTAACTACGACGAAAATACTCTCCATTAATGCGGAGGGTACGTGTATACACAAACTATTATAAAATTAACATGAATGGAATGTTAATGTAAAAATTATTTCTAATTAATACTTGAATTAAGAATATGATTAATTAAAAGACCAATGGTATAGATTTTATAATCATATTCGTATGTGTCATCTTTAAATTACAGTATAAAAATTAAATATTTTTGTAGTGTATAAGCACTTTTAGACGTAAAATCTTAGGGTTATGTGCAATAGTATATTTTTTCCTCATAAAAAAAAAGTGCAATTTTATATATTACTCATGTTTGTTTTTTATTATAAGAAGAATTATTCGAGTTTTTATGTACAATGTTGGAGTCCAAAAATGATTTGGTGGCCATGACTTTTTCTTATACACACTTGACAATATGATAAAATAAATTATATATTTGATGGATTACAGACAATCCATCTTGTGGATTTAATCTAATTAATTTATAGTAGACGCAATCCAGCCACATTTATTACTACAATTATTTATTTGTGGCAGTGATGTGTAAAACACAGGTTATAGCGCTTTTTTTTTAAAAAAAAAAAATTGTTATTTATCAATCAGGTAGCTTTCATAATTATATTTCAGAAATCCTGTACTGGCGTGAGCCAAAAGAAAAAAAATATCAATGGGTCACTAGACACTATTAAACTATAGAGTACATTAAATTTCAATTATTAATGTAATGAAAAAAATTAAAATCTCAAGAAAGTTTCAAATAAAATTGTCATGACGCTTCATGACTGAATAATTCAAAACGATATTAAATATATCGGGAAAAATGCCAGATACTCCTTGTGTTATGCTAATTTGTAAGAAACTATTCTGTGAAATTTTTATTGTACTAAATTTTCTTGGTTCGTAAAAATTTTGGAAACAATACCCATTTTGTAAAAAATACATCATTTTGGATCGACATATTTCAAGAAATAAATTTTAAAATATACCACGTGAAGTTGTAGAGACCAACTTGAAGTATTTAAAAAATGATTTCTTGAAATATGTTGATCCAAAACGATCTATTTTTTATAAATTGAATATTTTTTGCATGGTTTTTGAAAACACAAGAAAGTTTGACACAATAAAAATTTCACAGAGTAGTTTTTTGCAGATATAGCATAATACTGGGATGTATTTTGCATTTACCCCAAATATATCATTAATTATTTATACATTATGTTTTTAATTTACCATTTTTTTCCAAGGTAATTCTTTAATTGTGGGAACTTTTGGAGATGAGGGGATTTGAAATGAAATCTTTTACATATGTAAAAGTGTCTCACAATCACAAAACCTTATGTATCCATTAATATGATTTCGAATAGAGGGAAAAAAAAGAAGGAACAATGAACTCGAAGCTCATTCTATATTAGTTTTTTTTTTTAATCAAATTCAAGCTGCTTCAAATAAAAGCTAATGTATAACTAAAAGATAATTCATAAAAGTAGATTATTAATATTTTCTAATTGGGTAGACAACAATTTTTTCAATATGACCCTTTATTCCCTTTAATTAAAACATGGAACCTTCACGAATCTCCGAATTAGATTTCTATTGCACAAAATAAATTTTCCTCGAACGGGCAAGTGGCAAAAGAGTCATTTCAAAGTGAGTATAGCAAGCCATTGCAATAATGCAAATCTGCATATCTAGGCAGAAACCACTAGCTGCTTTTCATTTGGAAAATAGTCTGCTAGTGTTTAAGCCAATTATATTAAACTAATAGGTATAGATATGATATGAAATTAAATAAAACAGATTTAATTCTAATTAATTGTTCCACAACACTCATACCCACTTCTTGCTAAAGAAATTAATTGTTTCAGTTGGTGATCTATTTTAATTAGAGTGAGACACAAGATTAACATTTAGTGGTTTTATGTGTGTCCACTCTTAGAAGTAAGTGTTGAACTTTAAACTAAAATACAGAGATTTAAATTTAAAATTAAAATTAAAATTAAACGAAAACAAGTCAAGTAAATAAAAATAAGGGTAAATACCACTTTTGGTCCCTCTTATCATTAACTTTTTACAGAGTGGTTCCTCTTATGTTTTTTCCCACTTTAGTCCCTATTATGAATTATTTGTTTCACTTTAGTCCCTACTATGAATTATGTGTTTCACTTTAGTCCTTATCAGATGGTTCCGATAACACGTGACATGTATTTGAATATTTTTTAGGGCATTTTCGTCCGTCCACTATTGAGACTATTTGAGATATTGTTTAATTGGTGAGCAATTTTGGTGTTTGAAAAAGATTTTAGGAAGAAACTTTAGTTTGGAACGAAATGTACAATTAAGTTGGATTGGAATGAAAGCCTAGTTTGGAAGACATTATATATTTAGTTTTTTTTAAATAATTAGAAAGACGAAAATATCTCTGTTAGTTTACTTGAAATGACAAAATTGCCCTCATGAGCATATCACATGTTATCGGAATCGCCTTGGACCACTTGAAAAGGACTAAAGTGAAACAAATAATTCATAGTAGGGACTAAAGTGGGAAAAAAAACATAAGAGGAACCTGTTGGTGTCTAACAATCTGTGTACTTAAATATTTTGATCTAAAACAAAAAAAAAATAGTGAGAAATACTTACTTGTATCAAAACCAAAGATCACTTCAATCTTTACGTAAAAAGCAAGGAAATTAGACTGAGGCTTGCCGAAACAAATTTCCTTAAGACAATATTTCCGGGGCTGTCACGGTGCATACAGTTTGATTCCCGGTAGTCTCCCAAGATACAACAGTCTGTTGTTCATTATTTGCACAAATAATAAACCCACGGCGAACTTGAATAAACAGAAATTTCGAACCAAATTTTAACAAAAGTAAGAGAAAGAGAGAGTAGTGTTTTTCCTTTTTGTTTTTATATGAATTGATTCAGAATTGGCCAGATTCTGTTTCATATTTATAGACATAAAAGTGCCTTTTGAAAAAGGACACAATAGTTCGGTCCAAAGGGTACCTCTTCGGACCGAATAGACATATCTCTTACTTTAATTTATTTCATTCACACATAAAACCCCAACAATTCCCCACATGAATGAAATTGTTGTTCGAGTTCCTTCACATAGACATATCATGTCGAAATTTCTTTAGGAATAATACCGCATCGGAATAGGTGAAATATTTCATCTTGAACCTTCCGTAGTTAAAGCTTATCGGATTTACTTAGCCAAACGGTGAAATATTTCATCTTGAACCGTCGGCTGTTTGTGTAAACCAAGACAATAAACTTAACACAGTACTAAACCGATTTGTTTCAAGTTCTCGGTTGTGTTCGTTTTGGCCCTGAACATTCTTGGTTATGCGAGTGCTTTAGAGAATTCCAGCCTATAAAGAAATTCTCAACGAGCCGACCCAGCTCACACTAACATAGGTGACCGCATCTATCAAGAGTATCCTACCATACTCCACTTGTTCTTGACAAGGTATAGACGTCATTAAAAGCGTTTGCTTAACCTTATAAACGCGGTAGGCTTGCACTTATTGCATCATAAGAATGGGATAGAGTTATACTCTTAAGTGCTTTCTTTTAAGTTAGCCAAGACTGGTTGTCCTATTGAACCTGGTCCGTGGGATCTCCAGTCGCCAGGTTAGGTTTCCGTACGAGGTAACTTAGTCTAATTTAGGTTTTAAGCCCATTCCCCTCGATGCACATACTACT